>CM070659.1:8559334-9242628 GCA_036346575.1 Dendrocalamus sinicus | reverse complement strand
ACCATTTTATACCACATAGACAATAGCAATGCAATCATTCCATACATCCATAATGCAACTATATTAGGAGCATAGGGCATAATCTTGCCTAACAATACATCGATTACTAAAGTCGTAGCATCAACTGGATATACATCATTACTCATTAGTAGTTTTAACACTAAGAATATCACCCTCATGAGTCATAACCTCATATTCGGATCAGAGAGTACAGTCAAGGCAAAGATACATTCATATGACTATTGATGACATGTAACCATATTAATCCTCGCTAAAAGGCTGGCCAAGCATCAGTTGCTTTCACCCTTAATCACTATTCACTGCCCCATCCGAAAACAACGAACATTGATTAATACAATATATACATACTCATTCCAATTTCAAGGAAAAACTATACTCTATATACATGATCTGCGAGAATCCATCAAAATGTGTGAATAGCCATCAACCATCGACTTGATGCGCCTCGAAGCTTCCATTACTGAATAGAGTAGTTCTTGATTTGTACCGGATATAATATATACTATCGTCACTTTTTCTTCCATTGTAACTCATAAAGCAATGGGAAATGCTAATAAATCATTTGATTTTGCAATGAATGGAGACAAAATAAGTAGTTAGCTGGAGAATTTCCATTCTTTTGGACCATCCACTTGTGTGAGATCGGATATAGGAAAGTGGCGGCTATAACATAGAAAAGATGCTTTAAAAAAGTTTGTGCTATATCTGTTGTTCTCAAGGATACATATGAAAGCGAAGTCAAAATTACGAGAACTTAGAAAAGTACAATTAAGAAAAGTTTGTGTTATATACATTTGTTCTCAGGATACATATGAAATGAAGTCAAAATTAAGAGACCTTACACTCTACTTTTGTAGAGCATTGGGGTACATAAGCTACAGAGCCTACAGCTCACGGGTCTTGGAATGCATACAAATATACATTGTAGCACTATCGGCTACGAGTGGTCGAAAAACATGCTAATAATCTTGAGATAAGAAGACCCAAACATTGAAGAAAAGTTACATGACACAAGGAAGCCAAGATGCATGGTTCCTCGGAAAGAAAATTTCCTTGGAACTAATTTCTATATTTCATTCAGAATATATTGATGAACAAATCAAGTGAGTCATGAGCAGACCCACAAAAATTAGCATTATTTGAATAGCGATGCGACTATATTTTCACAATGCTAAGTTAGTGAAGGAACTCGTTAATTGGTCACTACTATATATCTGTCAAGAAAGAACACATGATATTTAACTAACCTCTTCATCCATATGCGTATTAGCACAATCTTTATCCTCTAGCTTTGTATCCAACTCATCAAAATTTTTGCTATCTTGTCCTTAAATTGTCTGAAATTAAAATTGACAAATTAAGCAACAAATGGGAGATTATGTAATTAAAGAAGTGAAGCTCCATAAATAATTACCTTTCGAGATGATCTTACCGATCCTTGGTCCAAATTAAAGCCTCAATGATCTCGGGATCTAGAGAACTACGAAAAGGACCAACAACACGACCACCGGCACTAAAAGTGACTCGGAAACAGCGGTAGAGACTTGAGCAGCCAATACATCACGAGCAAGTGTGGAGAGGATAGGAAAAGTCACTTGGTTGCTCTTCCACCATGATGATATATCAAATTTTGCACCTTGACCTGTTGGATCAACCCAGCGAATTGGGTTCTCTCTCATGTAGACCTCCAATTCATTTATATCCACTTCTTTGGTCCAGCTCCATCATCATATAAGAATTCCTCAATGTCATTAACACCGAATCAGTATTACCATGTGGTGTGAAATACCACTTGGTCTGCGTGATATCTTTGAAGATTTAGTTACAACACAACTCTTGTAAGCTTGGAACAACTTGTTGATATCAAGACATGTTTAAGTTTATCTGTAGACTTTTCAGGGTAGATCTTATTTAGAAAATATTGCACTAACTTTTGCTTGTATCTAGGATCAAGAATGCAGGCTACAACAAGAGCTAGGTTGGACTTGTCCCAATATTTGTCATATTTAGTTTGCATAGCCACGGCCATAGAAGCAATAGAATCAGCACTTTCACCATTACGCAAGTGCTAACTTAATCTCTCAAAACTTCCACCAAAACAAGTTTCTTTTTGGATATAGACAACCGAGAAAATAACACGGTGGCATCATTGAATTTCTCAAACACTTGCATAATGATTGTGCCATATCCCATTCTTGACACTAGAAGACACAGTATCCATATTTATCCTCATGTAAGAACAAAAGCCTTTCAAAAGCCCTCCTATAGTAAATAGCTTGTTTTAACATGTCATATGTGGAGTTCCACCTTGTAGGCACATCAAATGGAAGACTGGAGTTGTTATTCAAGTCACATTCTGCTGCACACTTCTGAAATTCCTCCCATTGTAATGTAGAATTCTTCACAATACCAATAGTAGCTCTAATATTCTTAACTGTATATGCAATTATTTTCAATCCATCTTGAGCAACAAGATTTAATATGTGACATAGACATCTCACATGAAAGAAAGCACCATCACATATCAATGGAGGGACCTTACTAATGTTATAAAGCTTATTAAGCTCTGTCACAACTTCTCTAGCACATTTATCATTTGATGAAGCATTGTCTAGTGAGAGAGCAAACAATTTTTTCTCAATATTCATAGACATTACTCCCTTGACAAATTCACTTGCTAGCCTAGTTCTGTATCTTTGCCCTTTAACATGAATGAACTTTGAGTATTCTCTTTTGCATCAACCAATTTTCATCAATCCAATGACGGTGATACACATATAACCTTTATTCGATTTGATGTCCACATATCCATGGTTGTGGAAATTCTATTAGATCTGATTTCAGTTCATCATACATCACTTTCTTTTTAGCTTCAAACATCTCTAGTATCTCTTTCCTAGTGGTAATGCGGCACTTGAATGCAAAACTAGGCAGGCGATTTGATGAAATCAACAAAATACTCGTGCTCAACCATACAAAATGGATATTCATGCATAATAACAATCTGTATAGAACTTTTGCAAGCTTTCTTGAGATCATACACAGAAAGTTTGAACTTAGCTGCTTCAACTCAAGTTCCTGTGACCTCGTTTCAAGGAGTGAATACGGTTCAAATGATTCCATAAGTGCTTTGTGCCATTTCTTGTCTCCGCACCAAACACTCTACCACATTTGTTGCATTTTGCTTTAAGTTGTTTCTCTACCACACATTAACTTTGTTCTTAACCTTGTCAGTGTACTTCTTGAAATGATTCCAAACCTCGGTACACTTCTTACGCCTCTTGGCTGCAGGTTCAACATCTCCTGTGAATGCCCCATCGTCTTCATCGGGAATAACGGCGATGGCGTGGTTGTCTCATGTGGTACTAATGCATTGGTCTTGGCGATTTTGGTGCCAGCGCGAGTGATCTGTACCAACTCTGAGGTACCGGCCGCGCGAGGAGATGCCCTCGTGTGCTAACACAGCACTCACATACATCACCACTACCCATCATAATTCATTAGTTTGTTTATCCTACAATCGAACATGTAACATGTAAATTGAACATGTAATATGTATCGTGTACAATCGAACATGTAACATGAGCAAATATACACTCACGAGAAAATATTCACCTAACATGTAAAGTTCATCGATCTGTTGGCGGGCATATGTGTTCACGGGCAAATCACGAAAATATTCACCTACCCGATTTCACCCCAACGATATTTGTGATGCGAGCTCTGGAAGCAATTACCACGGACAAAAATAAACATGATGAGACATTACATATATTAGTAAATGTTTTGATTAGAAGCAACTTCCATTTCCATAACAATAAATAGAGACTAATTCAAATGAGCGATCACCATCCATCCATCTGAAGCATCCAACAAATAGAGCTTCCAAAATCGTAAGCAGTTACAAGATTATACTACGATAGCATCAATAGCGTCCATACTTCTTGTTCAGTTCATATATACCGGCCACCTCGCGCTGGCTCCTCGCGCCGCCTCGCTACGGCCGGCGCGCTGGTCATATTCAGCGCTGCCTCATCCTCCTCGGCGCGGCGCCGCTCCTCCTCGCGTCTACGCCGTCCACGGGGACACCGCCTCTGGCTGTCGCCATGCTCCAGCTCTCGGTGGCCCTCCTCCTCCCGAGTCCCGCCCCTATGCGTGTCTCTCTACCGCAGCCTCGCAGACACGGCATCGCCAATCTCCTCCTCCGCGGAAGCAAAGTGCTAAGCAAATCCCCTCTAGCCTCTAGGCGGATCTCGCGTACCTCGACTTGGCGGCGTAGTTCCGGTGGTGGCGAGGTCGAATCGGCGGCGGCGAGTCGAATCAACGCGGTGAGGTCGAATCGCCGAGTGGATCTGCGAGACGGCGGAGGCGGTGGTCGGATGGCGGCCGAGGACGCGTCCACGAGGGGAAGACCGGGGAGCCGCGCGTCGGCCGTCGGGCTCGGGCGTAGCGATCCGGTGGCGGCGAGTTGAATCAATGGTGGCGAGTCGAATCTCCGTGCTCGGTGGATGCGTGGGCGGGCGGAGGCGATCTTTGGGAGAAGACCAAGGGGCAAGGCGCGCCCGCGTCGCCGTTGGCGTCGGGCACTCGGTGGTCGGCGTCGCCGCGTCGGGCACTCGGCGAAGGATTGACTAATGAGATGGCGGATGGGGATTTGGGAATCGGCGAGTAAATTGGAATCGCGGCCTCGCGATCGCGATCGCCAACGGCCGAACCGGTTGCGATCTTGGCGTTGTGGGCACGTGGCTGTGGCGATAAGCCGGGTATTACCCGCATAGCTAAGCGGGTAATATCCAAATATTATACCGGATAATCCGTATCGTCGGATACCGACCTCCCAAACCCGATACCGTATCCGCCAAAAAATACCCATATCCGGATCCGATACAGTATAAACTTCCGGCACCAATTTACGACCAATTTGACCGCTTTAATACGGGCGGGCGGGCGCGAAATACCGGCCCATTTCACCCCTACTCGCCACGACTTAGCCTCAAAGTCCGCAACCATCACGCATAAGAAAACATCACATAGCACCGCTCGAGATAACGTAATCACATATTCGCATCAATAGAGGTACTCAAAATATAATCCCGAGAAAGTCGTATCCTCCCTCGACCGCTACAAACCACGTCCAAATCGAAGTCTGTGACTCGTTGAGTGTTTTGAAGTCGAAGACCACATACTTTGTAGTGAGTTCCGGGTGAGTCGAAGACCGAGAGACTTGGTCACCAGAGAGACAGCAGGTCAAAGTCGATTGACTTGCGCAGGAATCAAAGGCGAGTCCGGCTCTTCTCGAAGCTACGACTTAGCAGAAATAGCTCAAACTAAACTCAATCTTTCCAAAACAGGTGTCAATTACTCATCACACACAAGGGGTCACCTCCACATGGTCTCTCATGATCGAAGCCTATATATCCAAATTGATGATGACACAATACTACATTATGAGAATCGAAGCCACTAGCCACAGGACCAGAGATAGAAGAGATACTAAAATCAACACTACATATCTTCTCAAACCTAAAGATCCCAAAGACAAACTCACTTAAGGAATCTATAACTCTTCACTCTCCACTCTTGAATCTCACTTCTAAACTCTCATCAAGAAGCTGGAAAATAGATAGCAGATTAGACCTCGACTTACTTACTAAGCGGCGTCCTTGAGTATGAATTTGTTGTTGACGCGCACAATGCCATTTCCGTCATCGTCCCAGTAGAAGCAGCCTTAAAAATGATCAACTCGTTGCCAAATGCACGAGTGAGGGAGGAGAACCACCGAGAATTCTCTGGTCATGTGTTGTGAATACCTAGTGTCAGCAAGCCATGTGTCCCCCTTCCTCTCTCAACAGACCTACAGAGCATAATTAGGAAACACCTCTGCCTCAGTATTAGGGTTAGTAATGAAAGACTTGGGAATCAGTATTGAGCCCCACGATGTCTACGAAGCAGCAATAAATGATTAGCAAAATAATCATGAGGATGCACATGAGAACCACCTAGACCTCTCGAATTGACCTACTAAAGGGCTATACTTCATCTATCTAGACACTACTCGTGGTCTATCCTCACGATAATCTAACCCAAAATGCTGCCCAGAACTATCAAAGGAGTTAAAGAAATCGTCTACAAGCCTAGACCTATTCTTAGAAGGAAAGACAGAAGGTCTAGCTCTAGAGACATTCATAGGTGAAGAAACTTCTCTAATGGATCCCAAAACATGCATCCTCTCTTTTCTCTCAACCTTGACTCTATAGAAGCAGAACACAACAATGTGGCCATCCTTCTTGCAGAATGTGCAATAATACATGACCTTTTGAGGGGTCTGACCTACTGAGGTAGAAACATCTATCTTGCAAGAAGGGGTTTGGGCAAATCCGGCTAACCTAAAAGTAGTCTTTAATGGCTCAGAGGGTTTTACCTCAAACTTGCCACTCTCGACTATTCCCACAACTTTAGGTGGGTGATTCTTGGAATATCTAGGGAATTAAATTCTATGCCTCTCTTCTTCATACTCACCTTAGATTGGTAAAAGATGATGTTGAGATTCTTATTTCCACTAGAAAATCTCTCAATGGTCTTTTTGAGATAGTCATTCTCTTGGACTAGGTTATCACATGTGACACATTAAGTGGTTTTGTTTGCCAATGTATATCTCTTTATGGACAGCTACCTTTAGTTTTAAAGCTTTACAAGACACACAAGAGGAATTTTTAACCCTACCCATCTGCTCCTAGTACTTGAATCTAGATGCCTCATGCATCTTATCTAGATCTGTCCCAATTTCAGCATAAAACACATAAGAAATAGAGTTAATAACATTCTTAGATGTAATCATGGATAAGGATTTTCCAATTTTATATTTCTCCTCAAGTGTCGGGTTAAGAGTATCAATCTTAATTGTGAATCTAGGATAATTTTCACAAGATTTAGTTCTAGAATGAAGAAGCATTTTAGTCATTTCTTTCATTTTAATTTTGCAATCCTCATAATAAGAGCATGTATGATCAGGATTAAATTTGAACAATTCCTTAGTAGCACTATCCAGTTCTAATTCAAGCAAAGTACCGTTTGAGCATGATGAAGGAATAGCATATAAAGACTCACATCCAAAGCAATAGCATCTATGTAATCATGATCATCACTACATTTGAGAAATTCTAGTTCATCTTGAGCATCTTTAAGTTGGCTAACAATAGAGGAATGAGCTATTTTCAAATTAGCCTTTTGATTATGCAAGCATAAACAAGATTCATAGTTATCATCGGGATTTATGGATTTAAGCCTAATAACTTCTAGATTTAGGTTGTCGATCACAATATCCTAGTGTTTTATCAATTTAGCTTGTTTCTTCAGTTTTTGTTCAGCGACAACAAGAGCACATTTCATCTCTTTGAAAGAGGACATACCTCATCGGGATCACTGTAGGGCTCATCGGAGAATGAGTCAACGTTGGTACTACCCTTGGCTATGAAGCACATGCGGTGATGTCCTGTGCCTTCTTCTTGCTATGGGAATCACCCTCCGTCCTAGTGTCCACATCACTCATGTCACCATTCTCAAGAGCGGCAAGGACTTGATGGACAAACTCGTGGTAGTTAGGCGTTTTGGACTTTGTGTTACGAGATTGAAGACGCCTTCAAAGTCCTCCTCCTTGTCCTTCACTAGAGGCATTTCGCAGAAAATGGTTTGACTCACTTTGCACTCAAAGTAAATGATAATACCACTCATTCTTTTGTTCTTCACTTTGTTGTTTACTCGTGAATTTTGTGAATAGGAGGGTTAAGTTATTCTTAGGAAGCTTCTCTAACAACTCATCACTCAAAGAATGCAAGGCGAACAATAAAAATCCAGAAGAGCTAAAATCCAAGGAACTTGAAGATCTACTGTGAGAAGGGTCAACCACAAGTGCCATCGTCTATGTCTTGGGGAGACATGAGATGAAGTCAATTTCATGCATCTTCAACATCGTTTAAATCTTATCCATGATAAGCTCAGTCATAACAATTCTCATTAATGGAAGTGATCTTCATTCTCCAAACCTTCACATCAAGTGCATACAATAGTTAGCATGCATTCTCATAATCATAAAAGGTCAAATGAATGACACGTAGATCATGAATGATCTTGGTAAACCTTCCCTACAACTCAGATCAAACTTTGAGTATTTTTCTTCAGTTGGTTCTATCTCACTTCCTTGATCGTAGTAGAGCCTTCATGTTAGTCAACGAGGGTTTTCTAGATTTTATGAGCAGACCTTAAGTGAGCAACTCGCTCAAACATAGATCAACTAGCCCTTAAATCAAAAAGTTGCAAGCCTCGCTGTTTGTCTCTACATCCGATGTATTTACCTGATCATTGGTTGGCACAACATATGTATTTTTTACTTTAATCCAAATTGAATGCCCTTGAGCCTCAATGTAAGATTGCATATGAGCCTTCTAATAAGAGAAATTGATTCCATAAAAAATAGGTGGCTTAGCTGAATATTTGTTTGATGCCATAGCTTCTAAGACCGGTTAAGATTTATGAGAAGAGCTAATCGGGCTCTTATTCCACTTGTAGTACTAATATCGCAATAGAGGGGGTTAATGGTGTCTCAAAAGTTTTCCCCTAAGTATTTACCAATCATTTACTCCAGTAGCTATTGAGATATGATGATTAACATTAGAAGCCGAATTCCAAAGGAATTAGCTAAAAAAATCAAAATCCAAAGAAATCAGCACCCAAGTGGTTAGACCGGGTACTAGGGCAATCTGACCGAGCCTGGCGGTCAGACCACTAGCAACATGTAAGTTTGATCGCACGGTGGTTGGTCAGAGGTGCCGTCTAACCGGCGCCTGTTTGAAGCTGAAAAATTCAAATCAAGCCAATGCAACTTTTGGTGCAAGTCCAAACAATATGAAATTTAGTACACGCCTTGCTTAAGGTCTCATGAAACTATTTCATCCAAGGATCATAAGAATTCATGACAAAGTTTAGACCTTTCTCAAGAAAAAGCAAAATTGTACCAAAACTAGGGAAAAACTGAAAACGATGAATATGACTTGCTTGTAGGTGAAGGATGATGAAGACGGTTACATTGGAGATGTATGATGGAGCACATAGCATATTGTTAAGAGTTCGGTATGTTCCCAGTTTAAGGAATATTCTAATATCTGTGAGGTCAATTGAACTTGAAGGTTGTGAGATATCTCTTTGAGGTGAAGTCATGTGAGTTACTTGCAATAGTAAGTAATAATGAAAAGTATCTGGAGCAATAGAGGATACCAATTAAATGGTAATCTTATAGGTAGAGCAATCAATGGGAGGTTTGATAAAAATTCTAGTTAGAAAAAGGAAACCATGTCGTCAACGGTAGGTACTCAGATCTCATCTACATTTATGTGTGGAATTACAAAAACGATTACAAAATCTAGCAGACTTAAAAGCAAAGGTGCGAGCTGTTGGAAGAAAAAAGATATGATGGGACCGTACCGTGGAGCTGTAGAAATAGAAGGTATGGTTAATCAAATTACACAATGAATGAGCTCTCAACTAGAAGTCTGAGTAGGCTAGCCCGGATACTGACACATACATTACGGTGATGTGCATGCGCCCCTATGGTGGGGGCACTCCTAAAGTTGGGAGGAAAAACAAAAAATGAAACAAAAACAAAAACAAAAAAAAGAGGGAGCTAATTTGGAGATAATTTTTGAAGGAGCACAGTGACTTCAATAGATAAGAATCAATATAGAGATTGTTGAGTTAGAGTGACTCATCTAGTCTTTTAGGACTCCTATGATTTGGAATGGTGTACTATAAAGAGTTCTATATAGATTGTACTAAGATTATGACTTGTATTCATATTTAGATTAGGATTCCTACTTTAAATTGAAAAAAATGCTTGGAGAGACTATATAAAATATAGGAGTGACTATGGAGAAGCAACTAAGCCTTCTCATCCAAAGGTAGATGTATATGAAAGGACTAGATATTAGCTAATTCTTTAGCACTAGATTCTTGCATAGCACAAGGATCCGAGGGTTCTAAAAAAATTCAAGAGGGTTATGCATGAGCAACAATCCCTTGTATTCTTTTGAGGTTGTGCTTAAGAAATTTGTAGTGGGCTTTGCCAAATATTTACTCTCTCATCGTTGTTTCTTCAACGTCATTATGTTGGTTCTCTTTACGATATTCATTTTCTTCATTCTAGATACCATACATGTTTATATTTTATCTCATAAACTCTGATCTGGTTCAGAGACTTCTACATGTAAAAAGGGTACGAAAGTGTAACAATAACAACAGAACGACGAGAGCCTGACATTTCCTACGAACTTGGCATTTATTTAATCATACGTCTGATTCCTAAATTAAATACCAAACATGCTTGCGGCTTATCCATTACCATTCGTTACTGATTCCTACGTCTGATTCCTACGAATCTTTGGATCTCACCTAGCGTTACTGCATTTGGAACATACTCACTGACAACGACTAAACCTCAATTCGTTGATTGGCACAGGGATGGCAGCTGTGGAGCGAAGGAGAGGCTTCGAGCTGATCGACCCGACGCTGCGCGACTGCGGCGAGGTGACTAGCATCATGCAGTGCGTCAAGGTGGCGCTGCTGTGAATGCAGGACAACGTGGTTACGTGATGGACTGGCCGGCGATGACGGACATGACGGCCATGCTGGGCGACGATGGCGTGGCGCTGCCGGCCCGAGACGGCCGACGCACTTCCACCTGAGGGTCACCAGCGAGGACGGGTCGAAGGTCAGCACACACTCGCACTTCACCGGGTCGTGCAGCACCAACGACCGAACGACGTGACCATCACCGCCATCGAAGAAGGAAGATAGCAACAACATCGATCGATCGACCATTGCACTTTTTTCCTTGTGGCCTTTCTTTTGTGATTGATCCGAGGTGTGTGAGAGAACCAAGTTTGGCTTGGGTAACAAGTGAAGATGGTTGTATCTTAGCTTACTAGATTCAAACCTCAGGTTTAGTCCTGTGTATCTCATTTAAAAGGATTTTTAGTAGAAGGTGACTTGTCCATTGTGCGAGGCATTGGTAGTGATTTCTTTGACAAGTTCCGCTCTTCTAGTCTTCCATGGATATCGTGGTGTGTGAGTGCGTCGTGCGATGGTATATGTATGTGAACATCTATGAGTAGTACTAAGTACTCCACAGATAAAAAAGAACCGAGGTGCTAGGATTGAATTTGGATGAAGTGCTAGTGCAGCGGGTAGCCGCTGGGTTGGATTTCGACACGAACAGGTGTTAGGGTAGGTGCACGCGGCACGCCGCCCGGCTTGAATTGGGTACGTACGCGCGGCATGCCGCCCGGCTATCCAAGCCGTGTTACTGCGAATTTTGGAGGCTTTTGGTACTGTAGACCACAAAAATTCCAAAAATAGCTTCGTTGGAAAGAAAATTCTCGATCGGCCCCTGCGACCGCACCATTTAATCGCGCGCGACGCGTGTTAATGGTGCGGTCGGGAGCACCACACCGAGGTGGTGCGGTCCCCGATCCGCACCACTCGGGCGCCGTCACGTCACAGCAAATGGTGCGGTCTCGACCGCACCATTCGGCATTTCATGCGCGAGCGGCGCACCACTCGGCCGTCACCTCGTGCATCACTTCAGACCGCGAAAGTGGGATTCGTGGCTGCATGCGAGATGCTTTGGCTGGCTTTATGCATGCTGGCTTGCCGTGCTTTGCATTGCATGCACACGTCGACTCTTCGCGTATGATATTCTCCGTCCCCACGGAAGAGCTTGCTCGAGCAGCATAAAAGGGTTTGGGCAGCTGCGTTTCGTGGTTTTGACGGCGAAGGTTAGCGAGCAAGAGAGGAGAGGAACCAAGCAAGAAGCGAGAAGGAGCACAAGATTTAGAGTCTTTTGTTTGGAATCGGGAGTTTTGGCAAGTCTGAAAGTTGTAGATCGTCTCGTGAGCTTGAAGAAAAGGTAAATATTATCTCCATAGGTCTACTATGTTATCATAGTAATTAGCGTGTAATTAGCATAAGCGTTACATGCGGAGTTGATGCATGTCATATTTTGATAAAATATTTGTAGTTGTATTGTATTTTATATTTTATGTGAAGAAATCATCTAGTCTTGTTGTGAATCTGTAATGTAAAATGTTTGTAGTTGTAGTGAATTGTATCATTTTGTTAAAATGTTTGTTGTTGTAGTGTATTGTATTTTATATTTGATGTGAAGAATTTTTGTACTGCTCTTGTGAATAGTAATTTTAAAAAAATGTTAACTCGAATGTAACTACATTTAAACGATGTCATTGTGAAGCATATTGCATATCTTTGTTTTTGTTTTTGTAAAAATTTGTGCTCAGATTTATTCATGAAATACATGTACTAATTACTGGGATAGAAGCATTTGAAGTGGCATAATTTTCCTCAATTTACTCAGTGGTGTGGAGAGTGGAGTTGTGAATTGTAGTGTTGTAAACGAAGGAGGAAAAGGTTAATATCTCATGTCTCTGATGCTCCTAGAAATCTCGCTAGTCCCTCTTTGTATTTGTTGCATTCTATCCTTATATGGTGAGTAACAATCATGTTTGGTGCATGTCATATTAGATGTTGTTTTGTATGTTTGTGAGAGCTTGTACAGTAAATGAAAGATTAGGAGAAAATTAGGTATTTGATTTACATAAGAATTCATAAGTTGAAAATGAAACAAAATGAGTAGTTGGATTGGTGAATTAAGTAGAATAATAATAATACTAATTAGGAGAAAAATTTGTAGAAATTGTAAATTATTTATCACGAAACTAGCAAGTAAGATCTGTAAATTAGAGAATTGGGAAAAGTAAGAACCTTGCAGTTCTAATATGAGTTATATAGGAATTAAAAATTAGATGTATAAGTAAAAAAAGTACCATTACTATTTGTATAGGATAGGTAGAACAACGAAATTGAGATAAAAATAATACGCTTGTATGTGGTACGTGGTATATCTTGTATGATGGTACACTTGTTGAATGTTATATATACTAAGAGGGTTCAGTATGGACTTATGTTAGATACGCCATGGGTGACATCCAAGACTTGTTAAGTATTCTACGGAAGTGGTCTCGTGACGTGACGGGCGTGCAGGCGAACTGAATAATTTGTGACCGGACCGTGATCTGGGCACCCAATCTGAACACCATGAGCCTATTGGAGCTACGTAGATGCGTGCGTTCCGCATTCGATCGGGACACCGCAAGGAACAAATTACGGATCGAGGCAGTGTATGCGCGATTGTATGTGCTGCAGGGGAGACAGTGTGGCAACTTATAAAGGTGACGAGCGAAGCTTCATGGGCGAACTACATGGAGGTTGTGTGCAACCCAGACGCATTGATATATGCCAGGCCAATGGTGTATGTTCAATTCGTGGAGAGGACAGAATCATCCGCCATGGGTGGCTCTGGTAGTCTTTGGCGGAGATGCGAGCATACATTACTCTCGGCGGTCATGAAGATCTTTGGTGAAGGAGGAGTCAATGAGTCAATGGGAGATGGAGACCTGCAGAGGCGCGTGGAGAATTTTCAGCCGAATGAAGGTGCGGAGAGGTGGTGGGCCGCGCGTGTTGGTATCACGAGTACCTTGAGAACCAGTGCGGGAAAGCAAGGAGGAGGGCGATGTGGAAACAAAGAGTTCGGGAGAGGAGGAAGAAGGGGAACCTACGGCGGGAGGTGTGGTAGGTGGTGTTGTAACCACGGAGGGTGCGTGCGTGCCGTCCGTTGGACGACATCGCAACGGAATCCCTAGTTACGCCACCAGGCGGAGGAGGCAGAGTGGGGATTCAATGAAGGCACACTCGTTGTAGGGCGAGCTTCCGTAACAAGAGTGCTGCACAGACAAGCTATTGCCACATACGCCGTCAACATCGGTGGACATATCGGTGCACAGTCCAACCTTGACACCTACATTGTGAAGTGTGTCGCGGCTCGCCTCAGCAAGGTCCGTGCGCAGCGGTTGAGGCGCCGCCACGAACTTCCGGATAACGGTCTGAAGGATCACACTTGTGAGCTTGCGGCGCCACTACCTTTAGGCACCGCAACATGGCGTCGTCATATGTTGCGGAGTTGATAAGGCATCTTGTGGCTGCAAATGTATCCATTTCTCCCAAGGTTCTCATGGCGGAGGTAGCGAACACGGTGGGGTTTGCTGTGAGCTACAAGAAGGTGTGGCGGGAAGCGAAGGTCTGCGAGTATGTTCGGGACGTATGAGGAGGCATATGATCTGGTCCCGAGAATGTTGTGTCAAATTGCAGCAGCAAACCCAGGCACGTACATTAACAAGTACAAGTGGGTTCATGAGGCGGAAGGGCCGAATTGTTTTGTGCTTGACAGAGTGTTCGGGCCTTCCATCGTGCAATAGAAGGCTTCAAGTGGTGCCGTCGATGCTAACGATGGGCGACACATTCCTATCCGCAAGTACAAGGGTACAATCCCGACCGCGGTTGCAGCGACGCAAATGACCAGTTACTCGCAGTGGCATTTGCAATTATAGAGAATGAGAATACGAGATAGTGGCTGTGGTTCCTTGTCAATGTGAAGCGGGCCGTTGTACAAGATCGGCCCGATGTGTGTGTTATCTCAGACCGCAATGCACGGCTTGTCGTCCGCAATGCGAACGATGCGAGCGGGACACACCTCCGTGCGGTGGAATGACATGAAGAACCGGTGGTGCATGAGGCATCTTGCGGCAAACTTCCACGAAGGTTCCATAGCAAGGAACTAATGAAGATGTTTAAAAGCTTTGTATGCGAGAACTGAAGAGGAAGTTCGATGCCTTGTGGAGGCACCTTGATCGAGAGACCGGCAAGCATGTGAGGCGTCTTGAGCAGTAGGCGGGGCCGTGGAGGAGGCTCCACGAGACTTGGGAGTTCACACAATGGGTGCGATCCAATGCACCGACACGGAGATGTGGTCTCTCTTGCATGACACCAAATGAGTAAGATACGGAATCATGACGACAAACATGTCCGAGGTGTACAATGGTGTTCTAAAGGGCGTGAGATCCCTACCTATCACCGCAATCGTTGAAGAGACACAAAACCGTTCAATTGGATACTTCGTCAATAGAGCCATGATGGCGAAGCGACATATGGGCGAAGGCAAAGAATTCTCCGAGGTAGCGCGGCCTACATGGACAAGAAGATGGAGAAGGCTCGTTCGCATATTGCTCGGACCATGGATGGCTTACGGAGGAAGTTTGAGGTCCGCCTCGAGCGAGTACATGATGGGGCAGGCTAGAGGAATCGTAGCGGTGTGCACGATTGATGACGAGCATCTTGCACCCGCAACAAGCCGCAACTTCTACACAAGCCATGCTCCCACGTACACGGCATGCGCGTTATGGAACCAGCGCCCACGCATTACATCTCAAAGTACTATGACATGAAGCACTGTTTGAAACACGGATCACGGAGTTCCATTCGTGCACGGGTGGATATGCATTATAGGGAGCTTTGGCGTGGCAGATCAAGTGGGTGCGAAAGATGCCTTTGGCGCGTCGGTAGTGGCGAAGACAGAGCCGTCGCATTCGTAACGACATGGATGATAGCCAGCGTGGGGATCGGGTTCGCCGCCTGTGCGCACTATGCAAGACGGTTGGCCATTCATTTAGGCGGTGCCCAAACAGCCGACATCAAGTAACGCTCCATAGTATGAAGCACATGGTTTGTCATTGTGCCTTCGTTCCGTGTTTGTAACTATAGCGGCCTTTGTTGTGATGCGAGCACAAGATCGTGCATCCTGTAACCTATGCTGAATGTATCTTACCAAATTATTTCCGTGTACAATTTGTTTAAGTCATTTCTTGCAAATTATGTTATGTTGTGACTTATTCGATATTTTGTTATCATTTGTTGTCGTTCGATGCAAATTACATTTGTTCATGTTATGTTGTCATTTATTTCACGATGTATTATCATTACCTACAAATTATGTATGTTGCATATTCTCATGACACTGCGTACTGACTTGTTTTCAATCATCGGCAGGAGATGGCGTACGAGTTGCTTGAGGCCGTTGGGATGACCACCACCGATGCAGCGTGGGCATCAATGCTGAGGGCCCTCCGTGTTTGTCCTTAGGGGCCCCGAAACCGGCCTCTAGACTAGCGGTACATCCGCCGCTGCGAACACCGGTCTTTTGCCCATTGCTCGCATCTTTGGATGTTCCGTATACGTTGCGATTCGATGCGGGCGTTGCTGTCCGCACTCGTGGATCGTTGGAGACCGAGACTCACACCTTCCACTTCGGTGGGGCGAGATGATCGTTACACTTCGGGACGCGTCCATGCTTGTGTCTACCCATCCGTGGTGCAGCGATAGTACCACCCCGAGCGGCAATTGGAAGGACGCCAGGTGCCCGATCGGTCTCCGATCCCGCACAACATGTGCGGTGTGCCACTCGTGGCTACGAGTTCATGACCTGCCACGGGGCGCTCACGAGGGGTCGTGCGGGCGCACCTCATGGCATACATCCTTTTTGTTGGGTGGGTCTTGTTTCCCTCGACCACTGGAGCCTCCGTGCATCCGACGTACATACACCTTGCGAGTCCTTGGCGGATGCCTTGCCGGCGAGGTGCGCGCAAAGATAGCCGGGATCTGCGGTCCTTAGTGCCACGCATCGAGGCTTGTGTGATGCTGTCGTCAGATCGAGGCGGCGAGCCGGTCTTGGCGGCGTGCTATGTGCTCCTCAAGATCGGGTCTTGGGAGCACTTCACGCTTGGGAGGCCTAAGATCGAGAGGGCGTGCACCCTACGACCTCGGCCGGAGTTCTACGGTCGGACTAGTAGCGATGACCCCATAGATGGGCGACTATGGGGACTCGTTGGACACATGGTCACCGCGGTGGGCTAGAGAGAGACCGAGGCGTGTGTACCCGATTTCCATAACCGATTCGGCGGCTTCATGAGAACGAGATAGTCCAGTTCCCATGGGATGCAGGGTTCATTCAGCTCATTGCCCCCTACGGGTTGTCATCTCAGTGCCACCAAGACCACACGTACTGGTTGACGACCTGTCACCTCGTCTTCTCGCACTTCGTCGAGCCATACAACCCGCAGAGAGTGCTGAGGCAGTTTCACCTCCACCAGCACGTGCCACCCCTCCCAGGACGGGCACTACCACCGAAGGCCCACCGGTAAGCCATTGCACGGTAACTGTACGCAAGGTAGTAATGTGTTGATAATACTAATTGTACAATATGTGGACTAACTTGCAGGCAAACAAGAAGAGGGCACCGGGGTGACGACTGGACAGCCACACAGCGGCCGTGGACAGACATGTGGCATGACTCAGCGAGCACAGAGGTTGTGGACGAGACTAGGCCACACGACATCGCCACATACGGTGCGTACCTAGAGTGGTACATTCCACGCACCCGCAACAAGATTACTGCGCCTGCCCCACCCCGTCCTTCAGAGGTTGCGCACGAGGATGCCATACAGGCCGGCCCAGACCGTCATCGAGCAGCACGTCAGGACGAGGCGGTACGTGCACCTGCAGTACATTTGTACTCATTGTTTCTTTACGTACAGTGCGTTTTAACTCATTTGTTGTTTACCTACAGTGCGAGCATATGCATCGTGCTGAGCACGAGGCTTTTCAGATGCTGCAGCGTGGGGAGGGCGGCAACCGGGTTCTTGCTTCGGTGCGTACCATCATCATCGCGAGCTCGGGATCGCGATCGAGGCCATGAGCTGTAGTTGGTACGAGGATGATGTCCATGCACGACGCCTCGCAGAGCAGCCTTCAGCGCGCCGTCGGCACCACCTTCAAGACGTCCGCCGTTGTCCGGCGGACGTCCGTCGCTGTCCGGCGGGCGTCCGTCGCTGTCAGTCCGATCGTCCGTCCTCGTCCCGTGCGTCGTCCCAGCTGCGATCTCTCGCCCTCACAGCGTTTTGGACCAGCGATGCGACATTTGCCATCAGTTCATTCGTCCACTCGATTGCGATTCAAAAACACGTTTTTCCTGCAGCACTTGCGAAGGGATAGCACGTTACTACGGCCGTCATCATCCGGAGGGCGGCGGACGAGCTGCGATAGCGACCACGACTCGCGAGCACAACGACGATGACGTTTGACACATTTGCGCTGGCGGTCGATCCACCCGGCGAACACGCAAGGGCGACGAGTGGTTCGAACAAGCGTACCAAGGTTACACGCACGCAGAGTACATGGGTGATTTCGCAACATCATCGTCATTCCGACACCGCATGCACCGTATGTACGCATGTAGTAAACATAACACATGATATAAATAATGATTATAAACTTTTTGTATTTTCCATTGCCTAATTAAGTGTACCATCTCAACAGGGCGTAGACCCTCCTCCGATTGGTCGAGCTCTATTATAGGCGGCGGTGAACTCCCACGAGATGTACCCACCACCGCCTCGACGAGACCTGCTACGACCTTCGAGATGCACGCGCTCCTAGCGAGTTCACCTTCTCAGAGGATCAGATACGTCGTCCGAGGCGGCGATGACGAGATGATGAATGAATTTTTGTAATTGTGCTGTTGTGACGTCGCATGGTTTCCTGTGTTTCGCATGGCTTATGCAAATAATTTTAAGTACAATTAAGGCTTCATTGCATTACATTGACATACACGAGCAGACATGATAGCAACAAACAGAAGGTACAACATACCACACAACATTACCAACATACACGAGTACCTCCAGCACTACAACTTGAGGATAACAATAAACACAAGAAAGAAAATAGCACACAACATTAAATTTATCTTCCACTCCAATCTATCGAAATGATGCCGCATCCCGACGGGGTCACAACCCCCCACGACAACTCTCTCCTGGCG
The DNA here is from genome assembly GCA_036346575.1 of Dendrocalamus sinicus. Taxonomy (NCBI): domain Eukaryota; kingdom Viridiplantae; phylum Streptophyta; class Magnoliopsida; order Poales; family Poaceae; genus Dendrocalamus; species Dendrocalamus sinicus. The sequence goes on along the minus strand of CM070659.1, from coordinate 9,223,772 downwards.
AACATTGTTTGTCCTAGTGCCCATTTCATCCTCCCATACCCAGAATCGGCAACCACCAGGGGCTTCCTGCGATTCAATGAGAAGAAGATTTTTAAACATGCCACCACGATTTGAATGAACCCGAAATAATCTTACTCACCGAGTGATAGGGGCACTTGTAGTAGTGCCTCCCAGGATTCGAGGCCGTCTGTGATGTCTTACGTCTAACAACCGTGTTGCATTTCAGGCAAATCACCGTGGGTGTATGTGAAGAGCTGCTGAGCTGACTCATTGCCTAGTCGGGGGGAGTTAGCACGGAAGAAAACTACACAGATTGGGAACAACTAATTCAGGAGGTGAGTGAAAACAATGCAAGGGACTAGGTGAGGAATGGCTCCCTTTTATAGGCTGTGGGGGCAGGCTCAGTAACACAGGCCAGCTTTCCGCAGTGACATGACAAAAGAGGCAGCTTTGCTCAGTGAGATGACTAAAGATACCAGCTTTTAGTGACAAGACAAAACCGTCCAACTTTGCCCAAAGGAGAAGACAATACAGGCAGCTTTGGCCAGTGACATGACAAAAGGGGGCAGCTTTGCCCAGTGACATGACAAAAGGGGCAGCTTTGCCCAGTGACATGACAAAAGGGGCAGCTTTGCCCAGTGACATGACAAAACGGGGCAGCTTTGCCCAGTGACATGATAAAAGGGGGCAGCTTTGCCCAGTGACATGACAAAACGAGCCCTTTTGCAGTGATATCACAGCACCCCCATTGGCCACAATTCCTGTATGGACTGTTTGGACATTGTGGACCATGATAGACTTGTGGTAGTTTAACCTGTATGGACTATTTTCTGCAAACGACTGAAAAAACTACGTTGTACCAAATACATTGCATGGTCCAAGCTCTGAATTTATTACGAGACTACGAGCTCAAAAGCCTTCATAGGGCCATATATTGCTACACCGATCCTGAAAAGCGAAAAGATTCCCATGTCGTCCACTCGTGGCCTATGCCCACTTGCACGAGATAACTTTGCGCTACATAAAGCCTCCTATGTCTTCCATACCACATCTCCTCCTCAAGCCATCACAATACTACTAAACAACAATGTCTTCCGGAGGTTCGACCCATTTGGAGTGCCGGAGTGGCATGAGCGCCAAAGTGCCAATGCGGCTTTAGGACGATGTTGTGCGTCTGGACGGATCCAGTATAACGAGCCAACTACGGCCGTAGGTTCTTCAAGTGTCGAGACCTGGATGACGATTTCATGGTAACGACGACAACTAAATCCTTTGTTTCGTCATCGCTTTTTCAACTTGATCCATGACATCTACCACGCCACACATAGCCTTGCGAGTTCGTCGAATGGGTGGATCGGTGCGGCATGGCCACGGAACCGACCAATGGAGGTGGAAAACAAAGGACAATACTTTGTCAAGATGACTCGTGCTCGCGAGGTGGAGCAGCGGATGCGGCTTGAGCAAGAGCGCCGCGTGAGGGTGGACCAAATCCGTCTAAAGGGCAAGGAGGATGAGCTGCAAAGGAGGCGGCCAGCAGTTAAGTCTGCGCAAAGCAGCCATCAAGCGTCAGGAGGAAGAGCTTCAAGCTCGTGAGGCAGCTCTCAAGACCAAGAGTGACAGGAAGAAGGATGCGTGAGCCATCTTGACGCGAGAAAAGGGGAAACAACCACGCTACACCCGAGACAAAATGTAATAGACCCACACAGCCTAGGGTCCAAAACGGAATTAAGACGTCCGTGGTCTAAACGTGATTATTTTTCAAAAAAGAGTGAGGTTGCTCCATATTCGGTATCATCTGCAATACATAACGAATTTTTGAAATATATTCCATATTTTTGCATCTCATATTCTATATTACAAATTTTACACCTTGTCAAAAAATTAATTACATGTACATGCATAATATTTATGTAACTATATAATCAAAACCATAATTACAACTTGTTGCAAAACCCTAACCCTAACTCGGTGTGGACGGTAGACATGCAAATGGTGCGGTGGGGCGCATCACATGCAAATTTTTCATTTAATTTCTTCCAATAAAACAACATAACATTATCGAAAAATGTTATTGCGAGTTCAACATATTTTTCACGGTCGACAATATACGAAAATCACAAATACACTAATCGTTATCGTACTCTACCAACCAAAATTCTTAATTTTCATAAATGCAAATAAAATTACACTACCAGACAAACTCCACTCTACATCAAATACATATTTTTCAAACACCATGAACAACGTACCAAAATATTTCAAAAATAAAATTCTACACAAAATAATTCATACATGTATCATCATAATAAATAACAATTTTTAAAATAAACTTCATATTTTTTCATCTCCTATTCTATATTATAAATTTGTTGTATACTCTTAAAAAATATATTACATGTGTATGAATAATATTTATAATTACAAACATTTTATCTAACTATCTAATCAAAACATAAAAAACAAATTTACGATTTATTTTGCGCGCTGATCGGGCAACCCTAACCCTAGCACTGTAGCACCGAGTGGTGCGGTCGGGTGCCGCATGACTCGCCGAGTCGTGCGCTTGGGGACCGCACCACTCGGCCAAATCGTGCGCCACACTACCGCACGACTAGATGGTGCGGTCGGGGACCGCACCACTCGATGTCGTCGCGCCCCGACCGCACCATTTCCACGTCACCACCCCATTACATGGTGCGGTCGGCGGGGCCAAATCGGGAATTTTCTTTCCAACGAGCTATTTTGGAATTTTTGTGGTCTCGTAACTGGTAGTGATGATGGCTGCTAACCGAGGGTGGGAAACCCACGTGTGCGTGTAGTAATTGTAGAAATCCACGCCTTCCCACTTCAAGCGCCATCGGGTTAGGGTTTGCTTCTCTCTCTCGTGTCTAGGTTCTACCGCCCGTTTCGAAGCGCTTTCTTCCGACCCCCCCGCGAGAATGCACAAGATGGGTCACTTTTGGTAGTAGTTTACGCGTTATTTGCAAAATAGTATTATCTTAATTACAAAAATGACACTGTCTGTCGTCGGATCACGTGGCCCAATACATGGTGGGCTAATGGACATGGTGTGCCGCCTCATATCAGCCCGAGGCACTACCGCCTGGTCACTGAGCAGCAAGTGCAACACGTGTCGCCTCGAGGTAGTGCCGCTCGGTGATAGGGCGATAGGTGTCACGTGTCATGCTAAGGAACCTACCGCCTGATGACCAAATGATGGCACAATTGAGATCGTGCAGGTGTTATTTTTGTAAATAACACGTCAAATACTCTATTTCCACTAATGATTCGCACAAGATGAAGAAGAGTACGTCAGCAATGTCACGTCCCAAATCCCAAAGCAGCTGTTTGTGAGAGTGATTTATGGTACGTTAGCTGTGGTGTGCAAATTGGGTTTCAGTTTGAAATGCCGTGTTCTTACTGTGTTTCAATTTGGTCAGTAGCCAGTACTGTGCAATATGTGCTCCTGGGCTGTTGCAATTTTGGGGGCTATTGCACCTTTCTTCGTTCGAATATCTGTACCAATTTGCAAAAAAACAAATCTGGTTTTTTAAGGTACTATCCGTTGGCACACTAAATTGAATGGCTATCTGCAGTCTGGCAATTTTTAAGGTACTATAATAATTTCTAGGAGTTGCAGGATACTGAGAAAAGGGGGAAGATGGAACATTTTGTGAGAGGAAATTTCCATGTATATACATGCATGTCAGCAATTGCAGTACAAGTCGGTAACATATCAGTTAAGTGTCTGTGGCACACCAATCTGACTTAGCCCAACGGCTAAGGAAACAAATCACAGCACAAATTGTCCAGTGCTCAGCCAACCACCATCTTCCAGCTTGTGGCTTATGGCCATAAGCCGCCGCTATGTATTTAGGCCTTGTTTGGCACAGCTTCACCAATAGCTTCATGAGCTGTTGTGAGTTGTTTTTTGCCAAACACCTATTTTGTAAATAGCTTCACCCATGAAGCTCCTTTTTTTGTGCTCTCACAAAGGAATAGGGAGAGGTGAAGTTGAAAAAAGTAGCTTTTCACAGCTCTCTCCCTCAGGCCCATATTCCTAGGAAACGAATGCCCCTCTAGTTCACAAATATTTACACGCATTTGCCACTCAGCGTACGCACCGCAGAGTTCACAAAAATCCCGTGCATGAAGCTATTATTTTATTATTTTAATTTTTTAATTCAAATATTCATTATTATTTTATTATTTTAAAAATATATTATTTTATTTTATTTTAATTTTTATTCACAAATCCCGTTCACAAATATTATTTTATTATTTTAATTTTTTAATTCATATTCATTCAAATATATTATTTTTTAATTCATATGATCATATACAAATATACAACTCTAAATGTTAGAACAAGTCGGGAAAGACAGGGGCATCTTGGACAATTGACCTCTCTCACCATGCATGAAGTCATTGGTGAAGTTTTGCCAAGCAGTTTTCTAAAACAGCTTTAGCTTCACCGGTGAAGCTGCTCGTGAAGCTGAAACTAAAAAAAACAGCTTCACTAGTGAAGCTGAGCTGTGCCAAACGGGGCTTTAAACAAAAACAACAACTATAGAAAAGTACTATTCTTTTTTATTTACAATGCAAGAATCCGCCATGCTCGTCCTCCCCTGCCTCCTCCTCCTCCTATCCTCGCCGCTCGGCGCCGCCCTGTCCGCCTACTCGAGTACTCGTGCAATGGCACCACCGGTAACTACGGTGGGCGCGCGCCGAGCCAACCTCGAGCTCCTCACCACGGCGCTACCCATCAACGCCTCCATCTCCCGTCCTCTTCGCCTCGGCCGCCATCGGCGCCGAGCCGGGCAGAGTCTTCGGCCTCGCGCTCGCGCGCGACATCACCGACCCGGGCGTGCTCCTCCCGCCTCAACGAGCGCGTTCCGAGGCTGCGGGCGCTCTGCGCGGCGGCGGGACGCGACGTTCTACCACGACTCTGCACCCTCGCTACTCCGCGACGACTTCATGGCGCGGCGGACGACAACTCCCAGTGATCAATGTTGAATTATGTGGGCCAAGCCCATATAATAAGAATAATTCCTATTAAATCTCAAAGGCCCACTCATGCAAAGGAGGCATGCATGTGACCTTTAGTACCATATTGCTAGTTATAGGAGAGGAAGACCACCTTAAAAGGGATGGTGCACTCCTAGTCACTTGAGGCATGTGTGGGAGAGAACTAGAGGATAACACGCTGCTCGCCTCGCCTCGCCGGCCGGGCAGGCTGGGCTGGGCGGGTGGCGCGGCGCACGGCACTGCGTGAATGGTCCGCCAAAATCCGCTCCAGTGCTTGCGACGCGGCTTCCTTTTGCGATTTATCTTTTGCTGTTTTGTGTGGCGGTGAATCCGGATCGGTTCTGCGACTAATCCGGTTCGATTCTGAGTTATGGAGAACGTGCAGCGTCTTGATCACGCGTCTGGTTTTCTATAAATCTGAGTCGCCGCCTCCATACGATATCACGCGAAAATCAATCTAGGTTTTGCCTCCTCCATCCATTGTGCTGCGCCGTCCCACGTAGTCTACTCCGTCCCATCCGCCGTGCACCGCTGCGTTCGGAGAGCGGTCTCGGGCCGTCGCCTTGAAGTCTGCCGCACCGGAGAGGGCGAATAAGGTTTTGGGAAGCGCTCTGCGCGATCGCCGTGTAGCTCGGCTCGTCTTCCTCGTCGTTCGCCGGCGAATCGTCATCGACCGTGTCATCCTCACCGTGCTGCGGCGTCTACATCGACAAACCGATCGAGCAGAACCATCGATGCGTATGCGATCATGTTCTCGTATTAGATCTGTTCATATACGGTTTCTGGTTTACATGTCTAGATCTTTTATGCCTGTGATGGTTACGTTATTTTGCGTGCATGGTGTCATGATTTATTTATGGAATAAATTAAACCTACATGTGCTTATATATTCAACAATCCAAAACCTTATTGTAGGCATTGTGGTTTTACTATGGCTGGATTTGCCGATGCACCGAGGCCGGATAAATTCTCGGTGTGCACTTTAAGAGATGGCGGATCGGGGTCACTCTGTGACTTCTTGCTATGAATGTATTCAGGTCGATGTGGCAAGTCGAAGGTGTTCTTGATGCTGAAAAGCGAAAGAATTCGAGATGCCACTACTCTCTTTGTTGGATGCATTCTTAGTGTTCTTCTTGACCGTGCGTGCGAGGTGTATATGCACATGACGACGCGAAGGAGTTATGGGATGCACTGAATTCCAAATACGGTGCTCACGATGCCAGCAATGACATGTATGTCATGGAGCAATTTCATGACTACAAGATGGTTGATAACCGTTACAGTAGTAGATCGGGCTCATGAGATACAGGCCATTGCCAAGGAACTCAAACTCTGAAGTGTGCCTTACAGACAAGTTTGTGGTGGATGTATTATTGCGAAATTACCTTCTTCATGGAGGAATTTGGAACAAGACTCAAACACAAGAGACAAGAATACTCTGTTGAGAATCTGATTGGGTCTCTTGAAATTGAGGAGAAAGCTCGGGAAAAGGACGCTGTGTCTAAGGGTGATGGAGGCGATCTAGTGCCAATGTGGTACAGAAACCTCAAGCAAGAACAAAGGGAAATTTGTTAAAGCCCAACAGACAACCAACTTCAAGAAGAAGAAGAACAACAACAATCGGGATGATAGAACTTGCTTTGTGTGCGGTGAGCACGGTCACATGGCCAAGAAGTGCCCACAACGCAAAGGAAAGAAGGCACTGCGGATGACTTCTAAGTGCATCAGCGTGACCATTGGCAAGGCGGAGATGGGATGGGTATGGTAATTTACCTCGTTCTTTCGGTTAGTCAATCTACCAATTGGTGGATTGATACGAGAGCTAATGTACATGTGTGTGCTGATATTTCGTTGTTTTCTTCTTATCAGTGCCCGAGATTCCTCCGTCCTAATGGGGAATGGGTCACATGCTCTTGTTCATGGTGTTGGCACGGTAGATCTGAAGTTTACTTGGGAAAGATCGTGCGGTGAAGAACGTCAGCATGTCCCTTCTATAGACAAGAATCTCGTTAGTGGCTCCGTTTATGTAGAGACGGGCTTAAGTTGGTATTTGAGTCTAATAAAGTAGTCGTGTCTAAACATGAACATTTTATTGGTAAAGGCTATGAGTGCGGAGGCTTGTTCCGCTTTTCCCTATCGATTTCTGCAATAAGGCGTAAACCATATTTGTGGCGGTGTGGATGATGAGGCTAATGTTTGGCACTCACGTCTATGTCATATTAATTTTGGTTTGATGTCTCGCTTTCGGTATGAATTTAATTCCAAACATTTCCATCACCAAAGGATCTAAATGTCATGGTGTGTGCAATCAAAGCAACCTCGTAAGCCTCACAAAAATTGCAGGAGAGAAACTTGGCACCACTAGAACTCCCGCATTCAGATCTTTCCGAGATGAATGGCGTGTTGACGAAGGGTGGAAAGCGATATTTCATGACATTGATTGATGATGCAACTAGGTTACATTATGTGTATTTATTGAAAGCGAAAGATGAGGCTTTAGACTATTTTAAAATCTATAAGGCAGAAGTTGAAAACCAGTTAAATAGAAAGATAAAAAGACTTAGGTTAGATCGTGGTGGAGAGTATTTCTCAAACGAATTTGACTTATTTTGTGAGGAACATGGCATTATACATGAGAGGACGCCTCCTTATTCCCCGAGTCAAATGGGATTGCGAAAGGAAAAACGCACGTTGATGACTTAGTGAATGCCATGTTAGATATGCGGGATTACCTAAGGCATGGTGGGGGGAGGCTTTGCTAACGTCTAATCACGTATTAAATAGAGTTCCTAACAGAAATAAGGACAAAACACCATACGAGGTATGGATTGGGAGAAAACCATCACTTTCTTACTTGCGTACATGGGGGTGTTTGGCGAAAGTTAATGTGCCAATAACTAAGAAACGCATAGCTTGGACCTAAAGCGTAATTGCGTTTTTACGGGATATGCTAATCATAGCATTGCCTATAGATTTTTATAGTTAAAGCGAGGTACACGACATGCATGTTGGTACAATTATGGAGTCTCGAGATGCAACATTCTTTGAGAATATTTTTCCTATGAAGGATACACATAACACTACTAGTCAATCTTCTGAAATAATTCCCGGTTCAATCACATCACCGAACCTTTTGAACATACACATGAACTTGTCAATGAGGAGGATGACGGTGGAGCTCCTAGAAGGAGCAAGAGACAAAGGATATTCAAATCCTTTGGTGATGATTTCACTTGTGTACCTTGTGGGCGACACTCCCAAGTCTATTTGAGCGTATGCATCCCCGATGCGGACTCTTTGGAAGGAGGCTGTCAGTAGTGAAATGGATTCCATTATCGCTAATGGAACACGGGAGTGACAGATAAACCTTATGGGTGCAAACCTGTAGGGTGCAAGTGGGTGTTCAAAAAGAAGCTTAGGCGGATGGTACTATTGAAAAATATAAGGCTCGGCTTGTTGCCAAGGGCTATACTCGAGAAAGAAGGCGAAGATTTCTTTGACACTTACTCACTGTTGCTAGGCCGACCACAATTCGAGTACTACTTGCTTTGGCTGCCTCACATGGTCTTCTCGTTCATCAAATGGGCGTTAAGACAGCTTTCTTAACGGAGAGCTGGATGAGAAATTTACATGGAGCGACTGATGGATTTGTAGTAGAAGGTCAAAAAGGCAAGGTGTTAAAGCTGTTGAAATCTTTGTATGGTCTCAAACAAGCCCCTAGCGGTGGCATGAGAAGTTCGATAGAACACCGACATCTGCGAGCTTCTTGTCAATGAGGCGAGATAAATGTGTATACTATCGTTATGGTGGGGGTGAGGAGTTATTCTATGTTTGTATGTGGATGACATCTTGATTTTTGGGACAAACATTAGTGTGATAAATGAGGTCAAATCATACTTGTCTCAAAATTTTGATATGAAAGATGCAGGAGTGGTGATGTTATTCTAAACATTAAATTGGTTAGAGGTGAGGATGGGATTACACTTTTGCAATCTCATTATGTGGAAAAGGTCTTGAGCCGTTTTGGTTTTTCCGATGACAAGCCTTCTCCAACACCTTATGATCCTAGCGTGTTACTTCGTAAGAATAAGAAAATTGCTAGGAATCAATTGGAATACTCCCGGATAATTGGCTCACTAATGTACCTAGCTAGTGCAACAAGGCGGACATCTCCTTTGCTGTGAGCAAATTGAGTCGGTTTACATCTAACCCAGAGATGATCACCGAAGGCGCTTGAGCGAGTGTTGCGCTATCCGAAAGGTACCTCGAACTTTGGACTTCATTATCTGGGTACCGTCGGTCTTTGGAGGGTTATAGTGATTCCAAGCGGATCTCACGATCTTTGATGAGATCAAAGCCACTAGTGGATATGTTTTCACTATTGGTGGTGGTGTGTTTCATGGAGGTCTTGCAAGCAGACCATTTTGACGAGGTCAACCATGGAAGCGAGCTTGCGGCACTAGACACTTGCTATTGTTGAGGCGAGAATGGCTACGAGATCTATTGATGGATCTACCTACGGTGGAAAAGCGATTGCGGCTATCCTTATGAATGTGATAATCAAACCGTTATCGCTAAAGTGAGCAGTTCTAAGGATAATATGAAATCGTCGAGCATGTTAAGAGACGATTGAAGTGCATCAGAAATTGAGAAACTCGGAGTTATAACCTTGGATTACATCCAAGCAGATAAAAACTGGCAGATCCTTTACAAAGGGACTATCACGGAATGTGATAGATAGTGCATCGAAGGAGATGGGTATGAGACCCATGTGAGTTATCTATGGTAGTAACCCAACCTATGTTATCGGAGATCCCGTGAATTAGGATGCAGGAAAAACAAACCATCGATTAATCAAGGAGAGTAATTTCAACCCTCTCTATGTGAAGATGCAATACTCTCGAAGCGCAAGGCGAGTTGACTAAGGTCTTAATGTGTTCCATTGGCTTTTAGAAGCGAAGACGCTATCTGCGAGCATTCTTGAAAGAACACACCTATATGAGCCCGATCGTTAGTCGCGATCTATGGAGATCTTGGGTAATCTCCTACTAAGCTCATGAAGAGACCAAGGAGTATGACTTATACGCTCCAACCGGGGTAGCCTCTTTGCGGCCTAGTATCGATTAAGTCTTTAAGTGAAGCTTGCTTGCACCAAACTTGCAATTCAAGGCATAGTCCATTGTTCAAGTTGTGAGTAAGTGTAGCTTGGAGTTCTAGGTGGATGTTCAACCTTAATCGGTCTCCATCGAAATCTTGATATATAAGCGGTACATTGGAATTCAGCAAATCTCTGTGGGACTTTGAGATCTGTGGGGATTGTTGAATTATGTGGGCCAAGCCCATATAATAAGAATAATTCCTATTAAATCTCAAAGGCCCACTCATGCAAAGGAGGCATGCATGTGACCTTTAGTACCATATTGCTAGTTCTAGGAGAGGAAGACCACCTTAAAGGGATGGTGCACTCCTAGTCACTTGAGGCATGTGTGGGAGAGAACTAGAGGATAACACGCGCGCTCGCTCGCCTCGCCTCGCTGGGCCGGGCTGGGATGGGCGGCGCGGCGCGGCGCCACGGCACTGCGTGAATGGTCGCCAAAATCCGCTCCAGTGCTTGCGCGACGCGGCTTCCTTTGCTGTTTTGTGTGGCGGTGAATCCGGATCGATTCTGCGACTAATCCGGTTGATTCTGAGTTATGGAGAACGTCGGCGTCTTGATCACGCGTCTGGTTTTCTATAAATCTGGAGTTGCCGCCTCCATCTGATATCACGCGAAAATCAATCTAGGGTTTTGCCTCCTCCATCCATTGTGCTGCGCCGTCCCGTAGTCTACTCCGTCCGTCCGCCGCGTGCCGCCGCTCGGGAGAGCGGTCTCGGAACCGTCGCCAAGTCCCTGCCGGGAGAGGCGAATAAGGTTTTGGGAAGCGCTGCGCGCGCGCGCGCTGTAGCTCGGCTCGTCTTCCTCGTCGTTCGGCCGGCGAATCGTCATCGACCGTGTCATCCTCACCGTGCCTGCGGCGTCTACATCGGCAAACCGATCGAGCAGAACCATCGATGCGTGCGATCATGTTCTCCGTATTAGATCTGTTCATATACGGTTTCTGGTTTACATGTCTAGATCTTTTATGCTGTGATGGTTCTGTTATTTTGCGTGCATGGTGTCATGATTTATTTATGGAATAAATTAAACCTACATGTGCTTATATATTCAACAATGAACGCCATGGACGTGAACGGGTCGACGTACGCCGGTTGGGACAGCCGGAACGCGACATCCCGGAGCTTCTTCCTGTCGCTGTCGGGCACCCTGTTCGGGAGATGGCCATGTACGGCTCGTACAACTCCACGGCGCGCCGGTTCGCCAGCGCCGTCATGTACATCAACCCGCAGCTGCCGACGGTGTACGGACTGGCGCAGTGCACGCCGGACCTCTCGCCGGGGCAGTGCTGGCACTGCTTCCAGGGCCTCCAGGAGCAGAACCGCCAGTGGTTCGACGGCCGCGAGGGCGGCCGCATCCTCGGCGTCCGGTGCAACTTCCGCTACGAGGGCTACCAGTTCTACGGCGGCACGCCGGACGTCAGGATCGGCTTGCAGGGTGGCACATCTTCACCAACTGGAAACAACGGTAAGGAAAAGTGTACTTTTCGGCATGCACATTTGTTCAATGCAACGAATGTTAAACAGACTAGTATGTATATTCTTAGTCTATAAGTTAGCAATTAATTAATTTGTAACCACTCAGTTAGTGAAGTATGCTGGTAGTGTATTATTGTTACTTATTTTCTTCTGAATTATGTAGGAAACAAGCATATGAAGATCTTAATCATTGTTCTATGCGTGTCAATCACGGTGTTCTGTTCTATGCTGCTTGGCTGCCTCCTACTGATCAGAAGACAGAGAAAAGGAGCCGGTAAGGTGATATTGACAGTGAAATATAATGTTGTTTTCTCCATCCGTTTTAGCCATCAGAAGTGCTTAATTTTCGAGAAATACCCAATACAGGAAAGAACTTACTACATCTACAAGCACATTCGAGGAACAGCTCCAAAACAGAGGAGGCGCTCAAGCTCTGGAAGATCGAAGAGAGCAGCAGCTCAGACTTCAGATTGTACGATTTCTCCGATCTGGCAGCTGCCACAGGCAACTTCAACGAAGAAAACAGGCTCGGAAGAGGCGGCTTTGGACCGGTTTACAAGGTAAGTGATGCCATTTACCATTTGACAATCATGGATTGTACCTTATGATTGAAATTTTTGAATTTTGATTGTTCGCGAGAAAAAATACGGAGAGATATATATTTATATGTGATTTTGATAGATATATATGAAGTCGATATAATATCTACTATAATTGACTAATAGACTCTATTTTGAAAAAATATTTTATTTGAAAATAAGTTACTGTAGATAAGCAAACAACTATAAACCATAGACCCAAAAGAAGTCGGCCCTTGACCCAAACGCGATTGATCATTCAGCGCTAAGTCTCTGTGGTCTCTGCATTGTCGTGCTATTTTTTTTTCAGGGCAAGTTGCCTGACGGAGCCGAGATAGCTGTGAAGAGGCTGGCGGCGCAGTCGGGGCAGGGCTCAAGGAGTTCAAGAACGAGATCCAGCTCATCGCGAAGCTGCAGCACACCAACCTCGTCAGGGCTCGTGGGCTGCTGCGTGCAGGAGGAGGAGAAGATCCTGGTGTACGAGTACATGCCCAACAGGAGCCTAGACTTCTTCATCTTTGGTAGCACTACAAACCAACCCGATTACACTAATCCACTTGGTTAACGTGCCAAACTTTCTCAAGACTATCAGATTCCGGTGCGTGTCGTTTACTCTTCTTGAGAAAGTTTTGACATGTAGACGAGCAGCGAGGGCCATTGCTGGACTGGAAGAAACGGCGGTACATCATCGACGGGATCGCGCAGGGGCTCCTTTATCTGCACAAGCACTCTCGGGTGCGCATCATTCACCGGGACCTAAAGGCCAGCAACAATTTGCTGGACAAGGACCTGAACCCCAAGATCTCGGATTGCGGCATGGCGCGGATTTTCGGCTCGAACATGACGAGGGCAAACACCAATAGGGTCGTCGGCACCTAGTAAGAAAAGGACATTTATACTCGCATTCTTCCACATAGATCATGGAAGCAAACATCACTGATGTTTCACGTTTTGTGATGTTTTGTTTGGTGCATTAGTGGCTACATGGCTCCTGAGTGCGCTTCGGAGGGCATCTTCTCGGTCAAGTCCGACGTGTTCAGCTTCGGCGTGTTGCTGCTCGAGATCGTCAGCGGCAAAAGAAACAATGGCAACCAACACTACGGAGACTTTGTCAATCTCCTCGGATACGTAAGTTTGTGCTTAAATAACAACATGGACAACAAGAACCTGACGTCTCCTACGACGTCCGCATTTATTTAATCCTACGTTTGATTCCTAAATTAAATACAAAACATGCTTGCAGCAATGCGGCTTATCCATTACCATTAGGTCAATCTTTTGATCGCATCAAGCGTCCTGCATTAGCAGCATACATCACTGAAAGACTAGTATAGTGGTGATCATTTGGGCTTATTTTTGGTGGCTTATAGCTGAAAAGTATTGTAGCTGGCTAAAAAAACACTGTAGCTGACAGAGACTTATTTAACATAATTAAATTTAAAAAAAATATAAAAAATATGTTAGCCCATTACATATAATACAAATAAATACGGAAAAAAAGAACCGGCAAAAAAACTCAACAAAAAATCAAAAGTTCAGAAAAAGACGAAATTTATGAATAGTAAAAATAAACCAGAAGCTAAAAGCTGAAGCCCAACCGATCACTCCAGCCCTCATCAATTAATGCGCCGTGTCTTTTCATTGATTGTCACAGGCATGGCAACTGTGGAGCGAAGGGAGAGGCTTCGAGCTGATCGACCCGACGCTGCGCAACTGCAACGAGGTGACGAGCATCATGCGGTGCGTCAAGGTGGCGCTGCTGTGCGTGCAGGACAACGCGATGGACCGACCGGCGATGACGGACGTGACGGCCATGCTGGGCAACGATGTCGTGGCGCTGCCGGACCCGAGACGGCCGCCGCACTTCCACCTGAGGGTCACCAGCGACGACGACGGCGGCGAGGACGGGTCGGAGATCCGCACACGCTCGCACTTCACCGGGTCGTGCAGCACCAACGACGTGACCATCACCACCATCGAAGAAGGAAGATAGCAACAGCATCGATCTATCGATCATTGCACTTTCTTCTTCCTTGTGGCATTACTTTTCGTGATCGAAGCGAGGTGTGAATGAGCAGACGAATTGCTTGGGTTTTAGATGTTTCTTGCTGCTATGTGACGTACTGACGTGCATGACAGTTGCTTGTCGTTGTACAGAATTGAATAGGGAGTACCAGGATTGAATGAGCTAGTACAGCTGGTAGTGGCTTCAACAAACAAAAAGAAATTGAAAAGTACATGATCTGGACAGGATGCGACGGAGTCGCTTAGTTGGATTTCGACACGAACTGTTGTCAGGATTGGTGCGCGCGGTACGCCGCCCGACTATTCAAGCCGTGTCACTGCAAACCTGCTGTGATGATGGCGAATTTTGGACACATCTAACATTGTTGTATGTAAAAATTCTAATTTTAGCCCTCTCAACGGAAAATTTTTAATTCTAGCCCTCTGCCCGACCGCGGGACTGGGCCGTCGCGACACCTGGCCAGTTGTGCGGTCCGGGACCGCACGACCGCACTATAGCTGGGTCGTGCGGTACCAGATCGCACGACCGCACTGTGCATGGCTCCCGACCGCGCAAGTGGCTCTCCCGACCGCACGACCCTCTGTGCATTGCCCCGAGCGCACGACTGTCCCTCCCGACCGAGATTCCCACCGCACAACCCAGCGTCCGACTGCACGTTCACACTATAGACCGGTCAAAATTTTTTAGGGTTTGTTCTGTGTTTAGGGTTTGCAGTCGTGCGGCCACCGTGATTTTTATAAGTTTTGTTAATTTTGTAGTTGTAAATTGGAAAAAAATCTAATAAAGTTGTAATAAAAGTTTATGTTCATTGTAAGTTGTAGATGCATAAAAATTTTGGTAAATTTTTTAGAAGCGATTGATGTAGAACGATCGATACATACGATGGTAAGTGATATTTTGATGTTGCTTGAGAATTAGGTATGCGGTGAGAACCGGTATGTTAATATTGTTAAATGAGTTGCTATGTAAATCATTAAATGCGAAAAGACGAGATAATAAACTTCATAATACGATTGGGAGTAACATGTCGCGTACATTTTTATTACATGCATAACATATAGCATGATATGCGACTAACCCACCGAATCTGCTCAGATGACCTCTTGTGTGGACCGGGGCCACTTTCCCTTCCTTACCCGCTCGGCGTTGAACTCCTCCGCGGCCTCTTTTGCCTTAGCCGCCATTTCCCTCTTTCTCTCGCGCTCCCTCTCGCGAGCCTCCCGCTCCCTACGCGTGCATGCTTCGAGATGAGCTTGCGTCTCGCGTTGTATACGCCGGGTGTGCTCGTTCTTGCGGCACTCCTCCTCCAGCAACTCCTTCTCCCGTATGACATTCCACTCCTCGAAGTCGAGGGTCCATTGGTCCGCAGGGTGGATCTCAAGATCGATCCATTTGCGGTAGCCACATAGGGGCTCCGGAGACTGTAAATACAGGGGAGAGATTGTTAGTGCGTGCTGTGAAGGAGAAAAGGTAGGGAAAATGGTGCATGTGGTCGTTATCGGCCGCCGATAGGTTGCGGAGTCAAAACGGCGGTCGGGGTAGTCACTGGAGTAGTTTGTGCAACCCCAGTAGCTCATACCTAGGCTGATGCGGTGCTTAGACTTGAAGAACTTACACGTGTCCCCGCACCAACAAAGGGGGGTGTCTCCCCCTCAGGTGGGAGTTGCGGCGAACGCTCAGTGGGGACGTTCGGGACGGGGTTGTTACTACGCGGCCGCTCATTGCGGGGAGCTGACCTCGTAGCACGTTGGGCTTGTTCTACCCGGGCCGCAATAGCCCTTATTTTCTCATCGCGGGCGGCAGCTGACCGTGCTAGGTCACGGGTCTCCTCCCATTCCTTCACCATCTTGTCCTATTGCTTCTTCTGCCTTTTGTCCATCCCGGTGGGGTGAGGGAAGCGCGGTGTAGTATGGGGTTTGGAGGTACAGTGTTCCCTGGGAAATGGAATGCACACCAATTTATAAGGTCCGTTTTCTCTCTACTCCTACGTGTAAAGCTGGTCCGCGTGGTCGTAGCACTGAGTAAAGCTGGGCGTGCTGCGATATCACTGCAAAAAGGCCCCGTTTTGTCATGTCACTGAGCAAATCTGCCCTCTTTTGTCATCGCACTGAGCAAAGCTGACCTCTTTTGTCATGTCACTGAGCAAAGTTGCCCCATTTTGTCATGTCACTGCGCAAAGCTGGCATCTTTTGTCATCTCACTGAGCAAAACTGCCCCGTTTTGTCATGTCACTGCGCAAAGCTGATCTCTTTTGTCATCTGACTGAGCAAAGCTGCTCTGTTTTGTCATGTCTCTACGCAAAGCTGCACTCTTTTGTCAAGTCACTGAGCAAAGCTGGCCTCTTTTGTCATGTCACTGAGCAAAGCTGCCCCGTTTTGTTATGTCACTGCGCAAAGCTGCAGTCTTTTATCAGCTGACTGAGCAAAGCTAGCCTCTTTTATCATGTCACTGAGCAAAGCTGCCCCGTTTTGTCAGGTCACCGCGCAAAGTCGGCATCTTTTGTCATCTTACTTAGCAAAGCTGCCCTGTTTTGTCATGTCACTGCGCAAAGCTGGCATCTTTTGTCATCTCACTGAGCAAAGCTGACTGCTTTTGTCATGTCTCTGCGCAAAGCAGCCCTCTTTTGTCCCATCTCTGCACAAAGGTGCCCTCTTTTGTCATGTCTCTGCGCAAAGCTGTCCTCTTTTGTCACGTCACTGTGCAAAGCTGCCCGCCTTTGTCACATCTCTGTGCAAAGCTGCCCTTTTTTGTCATGTCTCTGTGCAAAGCTGCCATCTTTTGTCATGTCTCTGTGCAAAACTGTCCTCTTTTTCGGTTTTGGTCACTGCAGTAAGTTATCTCGTTTGATATAAATAGCACGGTTGGGGTCCCATGACATCGTAGCCAGAGAACCCTATAAATCGAACAAAGAAGTACCTTCTCTTTCGTGGTGGAACATACCATGTCGGAAGTTGAGGGACCAGTCAGATATGGGTCACCCAAGAAAGACCTTTCCTTGGAAAGGAGAGAGATCTTCGGTCCACAGTACCGCTTGATACCAAGCCGGCGTGCTCAACCAACGTGGCCGAAATGCAGACACAATGAGTACGCGGTCGTGCAGGTCCTGGATGGCCTGTTTGATGGCGGGCTGTAAGATCGAGGAGGCCGACTAGGGGGGTGAATAGGCGGTTTTAAAAATTTTCAATTAATTTCAATTAACAATTTTAAACTTAATAATTTGACTAGAGCAAGTAAACAATAGCACAACTAAACAACCTAGAAAAGGTCAAGTGATCACTAGCACAAGTATTTGACTAAGAGCAATATCAAATAGCCTAGGTCAAAGTTTGCTACTCTAACTAAACAAGCAATCAAATAATACAAATGAAGAGAGTTGCTTGAATGAAAGTAAGCACAAGAGAGCAAACCACAATTGACACAATCACTTTTTACCGTGGTGATCGGAGACTTGCCAGTCTCCCCTAGTCCACGTTGAGGTAAGCCCGAACGAATCGGACCGGCTCCACGAATTGAGCCTAATCACCTCGGTCACTAGCGGTAGCCCTTTCCCTCTCCGGGTAGGCGAGCTCCAAGCCTTCACAATCTTCCGGGCCTTCTCACAATCTTCTTGAGAAGATCACCGGAATCACCGCCAAGCCGTCTAGGTGCCGGCAAGCACCAAGAGTAATGAACCACGGTGGCTAGATCACACTCAAGTGCCAATTGGATCAATCTAGTATGCAATGCACTTGAATTTGGGCTCAACTACCTCTATTGAATGCACAAGACTGAAAGAGAAGTGTGAGATGTTGTTCTAAGCTCAAAGATGTTCAATAGGGTTCAACAACAAGTACAAGTGCTGGTGGGGTTGAATTTATACCCCCACCAACCTCAAATAGCCGTTGCATTAAACAATTCTGAAAAATCAGGGAAATCGGAACTACCGCCGTTATATGGGCGGTACTTCCGGATTTTCGCCGCCTGGTCAGAACGGTTATGTCAGAGGATCAGAAGTAACCGTTGGACATTAAATGCGGTACTTCCACCGTTGTAAGTGCGGTACTTCCAGAAATCCGGAAGTTCTGACATTTCCCCCGGTACTTCCGATCTCAGCGAGTTCAAGGTTAATTTTGGGCGCTCTCCGGAATTAAAGTTCCGCTCTAATGTTCGGAACTACCGGGCGTGCGGTAGTTTCGTAGTTCAACCCGCGGTACTTCCGTTTTTCGAGGGGTTAAGTTTTACTCCGGGCGCTCTCTGGAATTAAAGTTCCGCTCGGGCGCCCGGTACTTCCGCTCGATCGGAAGTTCCGCGCTTATAACGCTGGTACTTCAGAAAATTCTGACAATGCATGATTTTGATTCAATTTTAAATTCTAAATGCATGCATGATCCTAAATTGATCCAAGAGACACATTAGCATATGATCAAGCACTTTACCATGATCCCTCTTAATAGTACGGCATCTAACCTATAATCCGGTCTTCCAACCTTTCTCCAAGACCGGTAAAATTTAAAAGATCCCTAAACTATTTACCTTGCCGACTTGGAGATCTTTGAATATTGTGAAATCCTTTTATGTACCTCTTTCTTTGCCCTTGAGACTAATTCTTGCAAACACTTAATACACAAATTAGTCCCATGATCCCATAATGTCATTAATTACCAAAACCAATATTTTTAGGGGCCTAGATGCTTTCAGTTTCCCCCTTTTTGGTAATTGATGAAAACATAAGCAATTTGAGAAGAATAATAGTTTGGATATACTCCTTGTTTGAAAGTCGTATATCACAAATTCTTTTAAAATTTTGGCAATGAGTATCATGGGGAGATTATTTGCAATATAAATAATGAAGACAGAAACTCCCCCTAAATCTATGCATTTATAACATAAAAGTTTTATGGTCTCCACAACACATAAAATGAGATTTACACAATATTCAATAACATGCATAAACATGGAAATAGCATTGCATTGCATTTGGGGGCACAAGATCCAAACATAGTTCATTACAACGCATAGGAAATATTAAAGACTAAACATCCAACAAGTTTAAACATCACAAGGTTCATTACACCACAGTTTATTACATAACCAAATATAGTAGATAAAAGTTTATTTCTGCAAGTTTCATTCTTCTCCTTGCTTCATTTCTCCCCCTTTGGCATCAAGGAACAAAAAAGAAGAGCTAGTCCTGAGCTGCACGAGGAGCAGGAGAACTACGGTGACAAGTGCGACGAGAGTAGTAAGTTGGAGCCACAACGTTCTCAAGGGATGAGACGCAATCGCCGAGAGAAGAGACAGAAGTGATCAAGGTGGCAACCTGTCCCGAAATCTCAATCTGGCGTTCCTCAAGCCTGAGAATGGTGGAATAGATCTGGGACAGAGTGACATCGCCCTCGCCCTGGGGAGGAGGATCAGCGGCTGCCTGAGGCTGAGGCTGTCCACGAGGATGAGTAGGAGTAGGAGGCTCTGCACGGGGCTTGTAAGGCTTGTACACGGTGCAAAGTGCTCCTCTGTACCCGGTCTTGCGAATGATCAGAGCCATAATAAATGGGTCATAGTTGATTCTCCTGACTCTGTCATTCTTATTAGCATCAATCTCCCGGATGATAAGATCCACCACATCAAACTTCTCACCACGCATAATGTAATCAATCACATTCCAAGCATGGCCGCGAATGGCGTCGAAATTCCCACTCTTTGGATAAATGGTGTGGTTGATGATCCTGTTTACGAGACTGGGAATGGGGAGCAAACCTGTTATCGTCCCTAGTACACGTTCAGCTGTCCGGTCATAATACTCTGAATAAGCAGCAATGGGAAGTGCCGGCTTACTGAACACCTTCTCATAGGCACTAGATTCAGTACCAAGTGCCAGCTCGAACTCGTGCTTGGTGCTCTCATAGACCTGCTGCCCAGTCATCCAACACAGATGCTCATAATCGGGAGAGATGTATAAGGTAGCATAGAACTGCCGTATCATCTCTTCCATGTAACTGCACTGAAGAGCAACAAGATGATGGATCCCCGCTTGTTGAAAAAGCCGATATGCACCATCAAACTTGTCAATCTGTGACAAGTGATCCCAGTCAATATATTTGTGGGCAGCAAACTTGCGAGAAGGACCATACATTTCCATATAAACTTTCTCCTGAAATCTTGTATGGAACTTCGGGTTCTGAGAGTTGCAGGGGGGGATATACTGACTGCGGCGACGCAAGATAGCATAGTCATCACTGGTGATCTTGGTAAGGTCCACTTCTTGATCTGCAGCTGCCGCAGGCATTTCCTCATCAGATTCCTCAGACTCCTCACTCTGCTCTTGAGAAGCCTCGGTCCCCTCGGATTCCTCGGACTCATTCTCAGAGTCTGAGTCGGATGCAGGACCTTTTCCCCTGTCCTCATGCTCCGGCTCAGGAAGGGCGGGAGTCGAGGAGGATTGTCCTGGAGTTCCCACATAAGACTTGTGGGAAACGTTCTTCATCCTTGGCATCTTCAAAGACAAATTAAGAAATCAAGGTGTGAGCTAGGATATGCGAGGATTAGGTTTGAAATGAAGATAATGAGTTTCTGCTGTTCCAGGAAAATCGGAAGTACCAGCGGCAAAACTGCGGAACTTCTGGGAAAAACGGTAGTTCCGGCATTCAAAATGCGGAACTTCCGGTACCCCGGTAGTTCTGGCCGCTCGACTGGTAGTTCCGAATTTTCTGGGTATTTCTAGGGCATGTTCAATATTCATTATTTTGGGGTATTTCTTGGTTTGAATCCAATGAATGTATGTATAAACATTATAATACCCCAAATATACTAATTTTGCCCAAGGAAATTACGGCAAAAATCATCACATTTCAAATTTGACCTAATTTCAACCCTAGGGTCCTTAGAACAAGATAAAGAGGAGGAGGATCTCGTTTACCTTGAGGGATTGAAGGAGGGGGACCCTAAGTGCGCAGGAAATCACCCAAAACCGAAAATCCTTCCTCGGATTCGAAGATCGAGTGAAGAGGAGGAGTTTTGGGAGAGAGAGAGAGAGGGAGGAAAGGAGGAAGAGGAGAAAGGGGGGGCGCAGTTCTGGATGATTAGAGGAGAGAGAGAGGAAAAAGATGGAATTAATGAGAGGAGTAACAGCAGGGAGGATGGCAGTTACAACGCATTGAATCCCGCAGAAAATGGTAGTTCCGCGCTTAACATTCCGGTAGTTCCGTTTTCACAGAAATTGCGGAAGTACCGCAAAAACAACAGCGGTAGTTCTGGATTTTCTGACAGGAGCGGAAGTACCGCACAAAGAACTGCGGTAGTTCCGATTTTTCTGGAACTTCTCAGAAATTGAACTTTACAGCATGAAATTATGCAAATGATCCCTAGTTTTGCACTCAATTAAAGTCATTCAGGATCATTTTGCATCAATTGAGCTATTGCTATACTTTGAAACTAGTTTTTATGAAAATAATCAAATTTTTGACCAAAAGAGAAGATAATTCATTGAAATTCCACAGAAGAACACCAAATGAGCAGAAATGAATGAAATTTGATTTCAGGCTACATTTGAGTAATCTATGACATTTAATTCATTCCTCAATTTGCAAAAGCGGCTTTCATCTAATGGTTTGGTGAAAATGTCCGCTAGTTGATCTTCGGTTCGGATGTGGCTAATTTCAATATCTCCCTTGCTCATATGATCTCTCAAGAAATGGTGGTGTATATCTATATGCTTGGTTCTTGAGTGTTGAACGGGATTGTTGGATATTTTGACGGCACTATCATTATCACACAAAAGAGATATTTTATCGAATTTAATCCCATAATCCAACAATGTTTGCCTCATCCATAATAATTGTGCACAACAACTACCCGCAGAAACATATTCAGCTTCGGCGGTTGAAAGGGCTACGGAATTTTGTTTCTTGGATGACCAACATACTAGAGACCTTCCTAGCAATTGGCAACTACCCGAGGTGCTTTTTCTATCCACTTGCAACCCGCATAATCGGAATCCGAATATCCAATTAATTCAAATTTTGCACCTTTGGGATACCAAAGCCCTATGCTTGAGGAATGTTTTAAATATCTTAGAATCCTCTTCACGGCCATCAAATGACACTCTTTTGGAGAAGCTTGAAACCGTGCACACATGCAAACACTAAACATGATGTCGGGCCTAGATGCGGTAAGATAGAGTAAACTACCAATCATGGATCTATAAAGTTTTAAATCTACCGACTTACCTCCTTCGTTGAGATCTAAATGCCCGTTTGTTGCCATGGGTGTCTTGATGGGTTTAGCTTCTTCCATTCCGAATTTCTTGAGTAGATCCCTCACATACTTCGTTTGGCTTATAAATGTACCATCTTTGTTTTGTTTGATTTGGAGTCTAAGAAAGTAGCTTAGCTCCCCTATCATTGACATCTCGAATTCTCTAGACATCACCTCACCAAATTCTTTGCAAAAATCTTGATTAGTAGAACCAAATATAATATCATCGACATAAATTTGGCATACAAAGAAATTATCACCGATAATTTTTGTAAATAGAGTTGTATCTACTTTACCAATTTTAAAGCCTTTTGAGACAAGAAAGTTACGAAGGCGTTCATACCAAGCTCTAGGAGCTTGTTTTAAAACATAAAGCGCCTTTAAAAGTTTATAAACATGATTAGGATATTTATCATCTTCAAATCCCGGAGGTTGTTCTACATATACTAATTCAAAAATTGTTCCATTAAGAAATGCACTTTTGACATCCATTTGAAACAATTTAATATCAAAGCATGATGCAAAAGCAAGCAAGATTCTAATTGATTCAAGTCTAGCAACGGGTGCAAATGTCTCATCATAATCTAACCCCTCGACTTGAGTATAACCTCGAGCTACTAACCTTGCTTTATTTCTTACCACAATTTCGTTTTCATCTTGTTTGTTCCGGAAGACCCATTTTGTGCCAATGACGTTGTGCTCCTTGGGTCTGTCCACCAAAGTCCAAACTTCATTTTGAGCAAAATTATTCAACTCTTCATGCATAGCATTTACCCAATCCGGGTCATCTAAAGCTTCTTCTACACGCTTAGGTTCAAATGAAGATACAAAAGAATAGTGTTCACAAAATGAAGCTACTCTAGAGCGAGTTTGAACACCCTTACTCATGTCACCCAATATTTGATCTATTGGATAATCCTTGGCTATTGCATTATGAATCTTGAAAGTATTTTGTGGTTGATCCTTTTCTTCATCTTCTATAACTTGAACGTCGTTTGTTGTAGACGAAGAGGGAGGCTCCACTTGTCTTGATGAGCTTGGTGACTTTGGATCTTCTTTTGGCTTGATGTCTCCAATTTGCATGTTCTCCATTGCTTTTCGAAAACCTTCATCTCCTACATCATCTAAGTTCTCATGCTCTTCTTGAGAGCTATTAGTTTCATCAAGTTGGACATCACATGACTCTTCTACTAAACCCGAATTTTTGTTAAACACTCTATAAGCTTTGCTATTTGAAGAATATCCTAAAAGAAAGCCTTCATCACACCGACTTTGAAATTTAGAGAGCCGAACACCTTTTCTTAGAATATAGCATTTGCAATCAAATACTCTAAAGTAAGAGATGTTCGGTTTTCTTCCAACGAGAAGCTCATAGGAAGTCCTTTTCAAAAGTCGATGTAAATAGAGGCGATTTATGGCATGACATGCGGTGTTAATAGCTTCCGTCCAAAATTTATCGGAAGTATTATACTCATCAAGCATTGTCCTAGCCATTTCTATTAATGTGCGAATTTTCCTTTCTACAACTCCAATTTGCTCCGGAGTGTAGGTTGTGGAAAGCTTGTGCTTTATTCCAAGTTCATCACAAAAATCTTCAACTTTTGTATTTTTGAACTCGGAACCATTGTCACTTATAATTTCCTTTATTTTAAAATCAAATTCATTTTGGACCCTTTTTGAAAAACTTTTGAAAATCCCGGAGGTTTCACTTTTGTCATTTAGGAAGAAGACCCATGTATATCTAGAGTAATCATTCACAATGACTAAACAATAGCTATTACCTCCAATGCTCTTATAGGTTGTTGGCCCGAACAAATCCATATGTAAGAGCTCTAATGGCCTAGAAGTTGACATGATACTTTTGGAAGGGTGAGAATTAGCGACTTGTTTTCCGGCTTGACAAGCGCTACAAAGTCGATTTTTCTCAAACTTCACATCCTTCAACCAACAACTAAGTCATGTTTGAAAAGCTTTTTGAGTTGAACCATACCCACATGACCTAGCCTTCTATGCCACAACCAACCCAAAGAAGTTTTTGCAATTAAACAAGTTTTTAAACAAGACTCATTTGAAGTAAAATCTACCAAATAGATATTTCCAAATCTAAAGCCTTTAAAAACAAGTTCATTATTATTTTCTTTTGAGATTACAACATTTTCTTTTGAGAAAGAGCATGTTAATCCTAAATCACATAATTGAGTAACGGAAAGTAAATTGAAATTTAATATTTCAACTAGAGACACTTTAGAAATTGAAAGGTCATTTGAGATAGCAATTTTACCCAAACCCAATACCTTTCCTTTGCTATTATCTCCAAATGTGATCTTGTTATTGCTTCCACTCTCAAAAGTAGTGAACATTTTCCGGTCTCCGGTCATGTGTTGAGTTTAACCGCTATCCAACACCCAATGCCTTCCACCGGTTTTGTAGTTCACCTACAAAAGAAAATCAAGCTCTTTTAGGTACCCAAATTTGTTTGGGTCCTTGGAGGTTAGTGACCAAGGTCTTGGGTATCCAAATAGATCTCTTCTTAGCACCCAAAATTGAGGTGCCAATAAAATGAGCAATGATTTTTCCATTTTCAGATTTTTTAAGCATATAGCAAGAATCAAACAAACCAATGGAATTAATCTTACTCTTAGGACAATTAGATTGCATATGTCCTATTTCCCGGTATTTAGTACAATACTTACCATTCTCTTTTACAAACCTTGGAGGTTTGTATGCCGGCTTCTTACCCTTTTTGGGGACATATCCAAGTCCCTCTTTGTTAAAATAGCATCTTTGACCGCTTAGCAACTTATCAAGGGTTTTCTTTCCCTTGTAAGCTCTTTCTAAGCTTTTGTTCAATTTTAGCACTTGTTCCTTTAAATTCTTGTTTTCATTAGTAAGCACATCATCATGAACAAGATTTAAAGCATTTCTAGAATCAACACTAGATGAACAAGGCATGGCAAGTAGATCATCACAACATGTAGATATGCTAGATTTTGAGATTGCTATACTAGGCATTTCATTCAAAATATCACAAGTGATTCCAATGCTAGTACTAGATTTATGATTTTATTGGAGAAGCAAATCATGAGCTTCCTTTAGCTCCTCATAAGAGTCTTTGAGAGAAATGTGTTCTCTCTTCAAGACCTTAAACTTTGATTTTTCTTTTCCAAGAAACTCATTCAATTCAACTAACATATCCATCAAGTCATCATATGAAGGCTCATCATCATCAAGCAATTTTACCTTTTCTCCTTTAGCCATAAGGCATGTAGGAGTAGAGAATAGTGATGGAGCCTCCTTGATGGCGATGCCCACAAGCCCCTTCTTCTTGGGAGATTCGTCCTCGCTTGAGTCGGAGTCAGAATACTCCTCCTCGGAATCCCACTCACCAATATGGGCTTCGTTCTTGCCATCCTTGTGAAATTTTTTGAAAAGGTTTTTCTTGCCGTTGTAGTTCTTCTTCTTTGATGACTTCTCCTTGTCATCTTTCTTTGTGGGGCATTGAGAGGCCATGTGCCCCTTCTCATCACATTCATAGCAACGAATGTTGCTATACTTCTTGTTGGAGGAGGAATGTCCCTTCTTGGTCTTCTCATAGCTAGTGCTTCGATTTGAGCGCCTCCTCATGAACTTCTTCATTCTTCTCACTAGAAGCGCCAATTCTTCTTCGGAATCCTCCTCATCATCATCCTCGGATTCTTCACTTATCACCGCTTTAGCCTTGAAGGCGGTGATCTTCTTGCTCTTGGAAGAGGATTGCTCCAAGAGCTCTTCCTTGTCCTTCTTGTAAAGCTCGTTGATGATGAGGTTGCCCAACAATTGAGTTGGTGTCATTCTTGCCAACTCCGGTGAGTAGAGTAAGAGTGTCACCAACACTTCATATTTCTCCGGCAAGGCCCTAAGTATCTTTCGAACAATATCAAGATCGGAAAGGTTAGTTCCAAGACCCTTGAGCTCATTCATAATGTTGTTGAGCCTTGAGTACATCTCATTGATGTCTTCATGGGGTAACATTGTGAATGTTTCATATTTGATCCTAAGCCGATGCAATTTTGCCTCCTTGACTGTGGATGTCCCTTCGTGTATTTCCAAGAGGGTAGTCCAAATAGCGTGAGCCGTCTCAAGATTGCTCACTCTGTTAAACTCATCCGTGTTCAAGGCTCCAAATAGAGCATTCATAGCTTGGGCGTCTAAATGAGCGTTACGCCCGTCTTGTTCCGTTGGGTGATCTGGATCAAGAGCCATAACATAACCCTCATTTACGACTTTCCAAATATGAGGACTCATGGCCTTCAAATAAATAGACATCCTAATTTTCCAATAAGCATAGTTTGAGCCATCAAAGAAAGGTGCCTTTCCTATTGCAATACCCTCGCTAGCCATCCTTTTCTCTCTAGACGGTTAAGCCTAAAATTGAGAGACCAAGCTCTGATACCACTTGTAAGATTGAGGAGGCCGACTAGAGGGGGGTGAATAGGCGGTTTTAAAAATTTTCAATTAATTTCAATTAACAATTTTAAACTTAATAATTTGACTAGAGCAAGTAAACAATAGCACAACTAAACAACCTAGAAAAGGTCAAGTGATCACTAGCACAAGTATTTGACTAAGAGCAATATCAAATAGCCTAGGTCAAAGTTTGCTACTCTAACTAAACAAGCAATCAAATAATACAAATGAAGAGAGTTGCTTGAATGAAAGTAAGCACAAGAGAGCAAACCACAATTGACACAATCACTTTTTACCGTGGTGATCGGAGACTTGCCGGTCTCCCCTAGTCCACGTTGAGGTAAGCCCGAACGAATCGGACCGGCTCCACGAATTGTGCCTAATCACCTCGGTCACTAGCGGTAGCCCTTTCCCTCTCCGGGTAGGCGAGCTCCAAGCCTTCACAATCTTCCGGGCCTTCTCACAATCTTCTTGAGAAGATCACCGGAATCACCGCCAAGCCGTCTAGGTGCCGGCAAGCACCAAGAGTAATGAACCACGGTGGCTAGATCACACTCAAGTGCCAATTGGATCAATCTAGTATGCAATGCACTTGAATTTGGGCTCAACTACCTCTATTGAATGCACAAGACTGAAAGAGAAGTGTGAGATGTTGTTCTAAGCTCAAAGATGTTCAATAGGGTTCAACAACAAGTACAAGTGCTGGTGGGGTTGAATTTATACCCCCACCAACCTCAAATAGCCGTTGCATTAAACAATTCTGAAAAATCAGGGAAATCGGAACTACCGCCGTTATATGGGCGGTACTTCTGGATTTTCGTCGCCTGGTCAGAACGGTTATGTCAGAGAATCAGAAGTAACCGTTGGACATTAAATGCGGTACTTCCACCGTTGTAAGTGCGGTACTTCCAGAAATCCGGAAGTTCCGACATTTCCCCTGGTACTTCCGATCTCAGCGAGTTCAAGGTTAATTTTGGGCGCTCTCCGGAATTAAAGTTCCGCTCTAATGTTCGGAACTACCGGGCTTGTGGTAGTTTCGTAGTTCAACCCGCGGTACTTCCGTTTTTCGAGGGGTTAAGTTTTACTCCGGGCGCTCTCTAGAATTAAAGTTCCGCTCGGGTGCCCGATCAGAAGTTCCGCGCTTATAACGCCGGTACTTCCGAAAATTCTGACAATGCATGATTTTGATTCAATTTTAAATTCTAAATGCATGCATGATCCTAAATTGATCCAAGAGGCACATTAGCATATGATCAAGCACTTTACCATGATCCCTCTTAATAGTACGGCATCTAACCTATAATCCGGTCTTCCAACCTTTCTACAAGACCGGTAAAATTTAAAAGATCCCTAAACTATTTACCTTGCCAACTTGGAGATCTTTGAATATTGTGAAATCCTTTTATGTACCTCTTTCTTTGCCCTTGAGACTAATTATTGCAAACACTTAATACAAAAATTAGTCCCATGATCACATAATGTCATTAATTACCAAAACCAATATTTTTAGGGGCCTAGATGCTTTCACGGGTGCCGTTTCTTCCGATGCCCACGCTCCGGGGTACAAATTACTAATAGTACATTTTTTGTTATTGCTTATGGACCCTCCGTGTTTACCGTCCTTTCCCGCAGATGGTGAAATGCGACTTCTCCTGCTGGATCGACCCTCC
The DNA here is from genome assembly GCA_036346575.1 of Dendrocalamus sinicus. Taxonomy (NCBI): domain Eukaryota; kingdom Viridiplantae; phylum Streptophyta; class Magnoliopsida; order Poales; family Poaceae; genus Dendrocalamus; species Dendrocalamus sinicus. The sequence continues at coordinate 9,195,159 of CM070659.1, read as the reverse complement.
TCATGAACGGTATATTGTCCGTTATGTGGATACATTATGGGATCGAATATTGGAGTTGGAGGACGGAATTGAGACTCTCAATGATGACAACAACAACCTCCGCCAACAGATGCAACGCGAGAGGGGCAACGAGGAGGTCGTGAACATAGGAAGCTCTTATGATCCCACATGTTGCTGTGCGAACCCTAGTTACATATGTGCGTGCCACTACCACGACGGCCAGCCACGTCCGAGGCGGCCCCCTCAGCAATACTCCATGTGGGTGCCACGAGGCTCGTTTGGCATATAGGCAACGAGGGTTATGGTTGTGTCGTATTTTAGTTCTTGTATTCGTTGTTGTGTTGATGGTGTGGCGCTGGGACTGTTGTTTTGATTTAATTTCTTGGTTGTAGTACTTTTCATATATTCTGTATGTGCAATGTATGTGTTGTTTCGTGTTGTCAGTGCGTGACGCCTTCTTATTCTGTGGCCTCTGTGAGTGAGCCCCCCCCAACTAAGCCTATATGAGGGAGCCATTCCTCACCTAGTCCCCTGCATTGTTCTCTCTCACCTCCTGAATTAGTTGTTCCCAATCTGTGTACTTTTCTTTCTTGCTCACTCCCCCGGACGCCGATATGAGTCAGTTCAGCACCTCTTCATCGGCACCCATGGTGATTTGCCCAAAATGCAACACAGTTGTTAGACGTAAGACTTCACACACGGCCGCGAATCCTGGGCGGCACTATTACAAGTGCCCCTATCACTCGGTGAGTACACTTGTTTCGGGTTCATTCAATACGTGTCAGGTATGTTTCAAAATCTTCATCTAATGAAATCGCAGGAAGCCCCTGGCGGTTGCCGATTCTGGGTGTGGGAGGATGAAATGGGCACTAGGACCGACATTGTTCGGCATGAGAGAGTTGTCGTGGGGGTAGCAACCCTGTCGAGATGCGCTATCGTTTCGATAGACTGGAGTGGAAGATTAATTTAATGTTGTGTGCTATTTTCTTTCTTGTGTTTATTGTTATCGTCAAGTTGTAGTGCTGGAGGTTATTCTCGTCTATGTTGGTAATGTTTCATGCTCTGTTCTATGTTGTGTTTATTGTTATCGTGTGTTGTAGTGCTGGAGGGTTGATCTATGTATGTGTAAAGCAAGCTGTAAATAAATAATTTGCACAACATTGCATAAATAATTGCAGGAAACCATGCGACGTTAAACAATCTGAATTACAAAAAAACTCATTATGAATCTCGTCATCATCTCCTCGGACGGTGTATGTGATCCTCCGAGAAGGTGAACCGGGTAGACGAGTGTGGTGCATCTCGAAGATCATCTTTGTGAGGCTGCGTCGAGGTGGTCTGCGTGACCACGTGGGGACTTCCGTTGGCTGGCCAAAAATAGAGCTCAGCCATTCAGTCGATGAGGGGTCTACGGCCTGCTGAGATGGTACAGCTGAATTAGGACATGGGCAGCGATGTTTGTAATGAATAGTAATATCACAAGGCATTTACCTGGGTACTCTGAAATGCGGATGACCCACCGTGAATGTCATGGCCCTATTGCTCTGAGTAAACCTGCATTTTTTTGGCATGCGATCAGATGGCTTTGAAATAGACATGTTTAGCTTACTATGTTAGTGCATACCGCGGTATGCGGCTGTCCAAATGACGATGCCGTAGGGTACTCGGGCATGTACTCCTGCGCTGTGTATCCTTGATAGGTCTACCCAAACCACCTGTCCCGGTCTTGTAGGCTGGACTGCACACCAGGGGTGAACGCAGGCATCGCCCCCTCTGGTTGCTGCGCCGAGTCAGGGTTTTTTCTGGAGTGGGCCCCCGTCGGCCTGGAGAGCACGCTCGCTCCTCCGTCGCCCTCCGTGATGACGATGGCTGTAGCAACATGCTATCCTATTGCAAATGCTGCAAAAAGAACATGTGGTTACACATAAATGGCAATTGAGTGGATGAACAAATAGTTGGTAATTGTCCAACCGCCTGATAGCACTAGCGGTCCCGATCTTTCGATGAAAGCGGTAGATTCAATTGGGGAAGGAGATGACGTTGACGACCCGACTACAATCATCCAAGGACGTTGCGCCTTAGCGATCGATACACCAACTCCAGAGGTTGTTCATGACCATGTCGGCGCACAATCAACCTAACCACGAGGGTACTTGTTCCTGCAAGCAATCGAAGAACAAGCAAGAACAAGATGAACAACAACTCAATTGCAAATAAACGATGTAGGATTCAATTTGAAACAGAAAGATGGTGGGGTTCCGAAGACAAGTATTCGGGCGGTCTTGCCGACACGCGCGAGTACAAGGCGAAGTAGCAAAAGCTAACTTAGTCTATCAAAGCCCAAACCCTAGAAGAGGGTGCGGCTGCCTATTTAAGGGACACGAAAGGTGGAGGGTCGGCCAAAACAAAAGGAAGCCGAACATGACTCGATTACAAGGCCCAAGGCCCACTATGACTCGGACCGAAAAAGTGATGTAAATTGTTTTATAGTTTCTGATCAGCTCGGATGGAATTTGGAGGTGAGACTGGATCCATCTGAAAGTAGACTTCAAGAGCTTTCCAACGAGTGCTCACGGGCCCTGAGAAACCTTTTGTATCAAAAGTTATGGCTGTTTGAAGTAGACGCTATTGGGAAGGCCGGATCCGAGTCGAACTCGCGAACAGGACTTGGTTTGCGCTTGACGGTTCCACTTCTATACTTGAGCTCACGTAGTTCTTCCCCATGGTTCCTAAGGACAATTAAATCATCACAAGAATTAAGTAGTATTCCATTCTTTGAAATATTTGTATGCAAACTTAGGAACGCATTCACCTGATGGTTAAATTGACATGCTCGCGCTCTAGTCATTTATCCTTGTATCATAGTTTCAGTTTGATGTGGAGTCGGCATGGTTGTATGCATGGAAAGGATGTCCTCATCACCGTCGGTCCGAAGCGCATGAAGGACGAGCGAGCGTAGCTGGGCCGACTGCCGGACTGCGATGGACGCGACGACGATGGCCGTGCTGACGGCGGCGCGGAGGTGGGTGGTGGTGCTTGACGTACTCCGTCACCGCGTCGAGCAACAATGTCATCACGGTGGCGACCACAACTCATGGTCCGTATCGCAGCCCTGGCGTCATCGTAGATGCTGCGCATCGAAGTGAGCAGGCGATCAACCGTATTTGACCTCCCACGGTGTAGAGCCTGAGCAGCCTGGTCGTAGATACGATGCAACCGGTCGAACTGCAGCGAAACAAATAGTGAGTTAAAACGTAATCCTGCACTGGTTAATTACATAGTAATCTCGTACCATCTCGTTGTGTCGTACCGCTCGATGACGGTCAATACGGGCGGCCCACCACCTCTCGTCCACACCTTCGTTGGCCTGGAAATTCTCTGCACGCCTCCTGAGGTCTTCATCACCCACTTTCTTACCCACATGTTCTCCCGCAGAAGTGTCTTCATGACCGCCGAAGATGAACCCAGGCACTACATCTCCACCAGTGGCATCAGAACCAACCATCGCAGATGATTCTGCCCTCTCCACGAACTCGACATACACCATTGGCCTGGCATATATCGCAGCATCAGGGTCATTGGTCACCTTTAGAAGTTGCCACATGCTCTCCCCTGCATCACCCACCATTGAGGCATAGACTGCCTCGATCCGTAACTTCTTCCTTGTGGTGTGCCGAACGGACACACCTACATAGCTCAGACAAACTCATGGCGTTCAGACCGAGTGCCCGGATCACAGTCCGATCACAATTAGACAGGTCCGCCCCGTACGGCCCGTCGCGTACAAGACCACTCCCATAAAACACGAACAAGTCTTGAATGTCAGCCATGGCGTACCTAACATAAGTGCATAATCAACCATTTTAGTACACAACATGCAACAATCGTATCATTAAACACCCACTACCCTATTGTAACATTAACAGTGCGGTATTTCATACCTCTTCCTACCGCCTATAAAATCGATTAGTATATGTTTTGTATTTGTAAATCTACAATTTATTTCTAACTGTTTTACTTCCAAATTCTAACATGCATCAAATTACATATTCATTTCATTTTTATTTCCATTGGTCTTATTTATAAATCTTACTTTCTAATTCGTAAAATTTCTTTCGTTAAATTTTACTTAATGCCAGCTTCCACTAACCAATTTCAATTCCATTTTTTCCCGATTAATGCAAAATTTTCATTACTTAATTTTCTTCCTAATGTGGCTTTCACTTATAAAATTGTACATAAATCAACAAAATAAATCTTTGTAATTTCATCTCCTCAGTTTATTTAATTTTACTATACCTTCGTACTACTTTCCTGGTATTTCTATTATAATAATCCAAATTTATTCCCAATTTTAATTTTACACGTTGTCTACGGGCATTCACTAAGCCTACTAATTATCCAAATTGTCTCTAATCTAACTACTGTTGCTATCACCTACAAATGCTCCAATATAAATATGTACTTTTTCAACACCAACACATGTAAGCACATGTGTTCACCAAAAACTAACTACATTACAATACGTAACTTCAACATAAAATACGACATTATCTACACTACAATAAAGCAGGCATCATATGTGGATGTTTACCTACAGATACACACCGTATGACAGATTGGCTTATAATACATATGTTCACATAAAGACTAGCTACAAATACATAGCGTATCAAATATTGACATGGCGTATCAAACATTGACATAAAATAACATTACCAAAAGATGGTTTGTGCTAATGGACTAATTATGGACTAATGACATACATAAAAATTTAGTTGCGCGGGTACAAGACTTACCTCTTCTTGAAGCTCACGACGCGATCTACAACTTTTATACTTGCAAAATCCGTTGATTCCAAACGAAAACAACTCAAATCTACGTGTTTTTACTCCTCACTTCCCTTCAGTCTCCCTCGCTCTGTCTTCACTTCAGCTGCAAAATGAGCTTCCTGGCTTCGACAGCAGTTCTTCTCCCTCCCTTGCGCTGTGGTTCGGGTTCTTTTAAGTGTGCATTGAGCACTCATGGAGAGGGGGCCGTTCCTGCGCTAAAGACGCGTGTGCGAGCAAACGGGAGAAATCACTGCGCGCGATGCTGCTTTCCTGCTTTCGGCAGAGGGATGGGACGTGGCTGAGACGTGCGGTCGGGCAGGGAGTCATGCGGTCGACAAGGAATCGCGCGCTGGGCGGTCTCGGCCATGCGGTCGGCAACAAAACGCACGGTGGGGAGTGGCAGAACAGTGCGGCCGTGCGGTCTGGTACCGCACGACCTAGCTACAGTGCGGTGACCGCACGACCGGCCAGGTGTCGCGATGGCGCAGTCTTGCGATCGGGCAGGGGGCCAGAATTGGAATTTTTTTGCTGAGGGGGCCAAAATTGGAATTTTTGCGTGCAACAGTGTTAGATGTGTCCAAAATTCGATGATGGCTGCGGACTTTGGGGTGGGAAACCACGTGTACGTGTAGTAATTGTGGTCAGCATTATAAAGCCACGTACAATGATACATGGCAGTTATGTACAAGCCGATATCATACATATAATTTTTAGTAGTATGGAGTTTTGAGAAAGAAGACGTCGAGTATTTAACAAATAATTTTATAGATAATTTCTCACTATCTATATTATTATATAGATAACTTATATAAACAATACATTAATTATATAAGATTATTACAGATAACGAGCAGTAACAACACGCTATCTTCAGTTGATCAAGCATTGGCTGCAACGGGTAGAAGCAAAAGTCACAGGAGGAAGAAGAATAAGACCAATGGCACATGTGTATGCTATTTATGTGATCAGAAAGGTCACATGATAAAAGACTATCCAAGGTTGAAACAAATGAAGGATGTATGCTCAATGCTGGTAGCAAAAAATGATTAAGATGTACTAGTCATCAGTCAATTAGATATTTCTCATAGATAGATATTAGATTCAGGCTGTTGCTTCCATATATATTTGGCGATGGAGATGTTTGACGAATGATCTATGCCTGGCGCATGAAATTATTCACTTAGCAGATCGCAAGGAGTATGCAATTACTGAGGTACAGACAGTTACATTGAAAATGTATGATGGACCGTATTGCATATGAACAAGAGCTCGGTATGTTCCCAGTTTAAAGAAGAATATAATATATGTGAGGTTACTTCAACTCGAAGTTTGTGAGATACTAGTTCAAGGTGGAGTCATACGAGTTATTTGCAAAGGTCAAGTAATCATGAAAAGTATCTAAAATAATATATGATACTGATTAAAGGATAATCTTAAAGATAAAGCGACCACTGGGAGGTCTGATAAAAATCCTAGTCAAGAGAAAGAAATCATGTCATCATTGGTAGATACTTAGGTGCCATCTACAGTTATGTGTGGAACTTGAAAGACGGTTGCAAAATACAGCAGTCGCAAAGGTGAAGTTGCGAGCTATTGGAAAAAGAAAAACGTGATAGGACTAAACACGCGGTACCGGGAGTAGGTAGAACTCGGAGGGGAAACAAACCTACGGAATGGTAATCTTTTAAGATTTGAAAATGTGTACTATAAAAAGTTCCAGGTGTATCTTACAAAGATTCGGACTTCTACTCATATTTTAATTAGTATTCTTACTCTAAATTGGAGAAGGGTTATGAGAGACTATATAAATATGGAGTGGCCATAGAGAAGCAACCAAGTCTATTCATCTAAAGGTAGAGGTGCACAAGAGGATTAGATGCTAGAAAAATCTGTAGCACTAGATTCTTCTATATGTAAGAAACTAAGAGTCTTAAAAAATTCGAGAGGGTTATGAGTAAGCGACAATCTTTTGTACTCTTTTGATATTATGTTTAAGAAATTTGTAGATGGTTTTATCAAATCTTTTCTCTTTTGTCGTAGTTACTTCAATATCGTTATTTTAATTCTCTCATGATATTTATCTTCTCGGTTCCTAGTACCGTACACATATATGCCGTATTTCTTAAGATTTAATCTGATCAGGAACTATTGCGCACATAAAAAAAGTACAAAGTGTGTAATAATAACAACAAGAACGACAAGAACCTGACGTTTCCTACTTTCTTCGCATTTATTTAATTCTACGTCTGGTTCCTACATTAAACTCAAAACATGTTTGCGACTTATCCATTACCATTGGGTCAATCTTTCAAGAGGACTAGATACTAGAAAAATCTTTAACATTAGATTCTTTTATAAGCATCTAAGAGTCCTAAAAAATTTGATTGAGTTATAAGTGGGCGATAATCTTTTGTATTCTTTTGAAATTGTGTTTAAAAAATTTACGGATGGTTTTACCAAATCTTTTCTCTCTCGTCGTAGTTGTTTTATTGCTATTATTTTGGTTCTCTCATGAGATTTATCTTGTCAGTTCTTGGTACTGTGCATATATATGCCGTATTTCTTAAGTTCTAATCTGATTTGGGAACTATTGCGTATATAAAAAAGTACAAAGAGTGTAACAATAACAACAAGAACGACAAGAACCTGACGTTTCCTACTAACTTCGCATTTATTTAATCCTATGTCTGATTCCTAAATTAAACACAAAACATATTTGCGGCTTATCCATTAACATTGGGTCATCTTTCGATCTCAGCTAGCGTTACTGCATTTGCAACATTACTCACTGACAAGGACTATGACCTTCTCAATTCATTGATTGTCAGAGGCATGACAGCTGTGGAGCGAATTGAACCTGGTAGGGATGATGGCTTCTGACTTTGAGGGTCGGGAAACCCTCGTGTACCTGTTGTAACTGTGGTCGGCACTATAAAAGTCAATGTGACGTGTACGTGTTGTAACTGTGGTCAGCGCTGTATAAGTCCATCTGCAACAGTATACAGTATATGTCAGTTGTTATATATCTATGCCACGTAAGTTACCATATAAGATTTTTGGTCATACAGACGAAAGACGTAGAAAATATATACTATTTAATAAACAGTTTTTTTTGCTATCTATAACATTGTATAAATAATTATATAGATAACCTATTAATTATGTGAGATCATTACAGACAACATATTGTATGATCTGTCTTTAGTTTTTATCTATAGGGAGCATATCAAGTGCTAAAGGGCTATTCAGTGATAACATGCAAATACAAATCAGAGCCATTCGATCTACCTTCTACGGCTTAGATTCGTGTAGGTGGGAGCCCCAAATCACTTATGGATTTTTTTTCACAAAACCCCTCGTACGCCAATCCCCTTTGCGAATCTAGCCGGCCCCAATCCCCCAGACTCCAGATCCAACCCGGCGCCTCTAGGGTTTCATCGCCGCCGGCATCCCCTACCTCCTGCCCCTCCCGCACTCGCCTTGCTCTATCCCCCGCGCCTCCCCACTCGCGTCACCGGCCGCTGTCTCGCTCCGACCCCCACGCCTCCCCCCTCTCCACCAAGACCGGCGCCGCCCCTGCATCCCGCACTGGACCACCCCGCCGCCGCCTCCATCTCCACCAAGACCGGCGCCGCCCTGCATCCCGCACTGGACCACCCCACCGCCACCTCCATCTCAACCAAGACCGGCGCTGCCCCTGCATCTCGCCACTGGACCACCTTGCCGCTGCCCCTGCATCCCGCACTGGACCACCTCGCCGCCGCCTCCATCTCCACCAAGACCGGCGCTGTAGGGACCCAGATATTAATATCCGGATTCCTCTGTGATTCCACCGCACTATTCCCTGGATCAGTAGATAGTGCTCACAGATTACAGTTCTGAATATCAAAATACATATCATGCGGAAGCGAAATTAAAATAATAAACTTACTCATGGGCCGAATAGGCCGAAATCATAAAATTGCAGCAGCGGAAGAACGAAGCACACAGGTGGGACCTTCAGGACATGCCCACAGGCAATGGCTGGAGGTTCGCGACCTAGCCCTTGACATCTTCATCTTCTTCGCCAAAGATGCCCGGTCGTGTTCTTTGGCGGGGTGATCGATTCTGATCCTGAATTTTGTCGCAAAAGCGAGCGTGAGCACTCCGACCCCGTGCTCCGCGAGCCAATACACAGAATGCAAATAAATAGTATGTATGGCTTAACAAAGGAGAGGCTTGGGTTATTTTATTTGCCAAAAATCGCTTTCGGTAGCATTATCATGATTTAATTTTAGTATTATTGTTGCTACCTAAACTCTACACATCAAATGCCATAATTGACTTAATCCACCGAACATGCGCTTTCTTTATCGACTGCTGTCTAGGACTCCAAACAGCGAGTAACCTCATTTAACTATTCCACCGATCTCTTTTCTTTCTATATTGATTTCTATCTACCCCTCGAAACGGTGAGCGACATCATTTCGTTAATCCACTGGTCATACAATCTCTATATGGTTTGCTGTCTAAAACTCCAAACATGTAGTGTCATCCTTTATCTAATATCACTTAATTAATCCACCAATATCGTTTGTATTCTAATCCCTAACAATCCAATCATTTTGTTATTGATCCACAACCATAATTTGCTCTTCCAATTATCAACCTTATTATCCATTATCCATCTCTAACTACTTCACTATTGTACCTCCACCAAGAATATCATTGATCAAATCTACGAATCGCTAGTATAAATCCACCAAGAGTGTCACCGATCGATCTAGGATTCTCTATTAAATATCCACCAAGAATATCATTGATCAATTCTTGATTCACCATTATATATCTCCCATGAATATCATTGATCAAGTTTAATCTCCTATAGTTATTTTCATACCTCCACATTTCCAGAAAATCAATTTATCCATCTAGAAATTGTTCAAATCCTATTAATCCCAATATTGTCAACATCTCCCAAGAATTTATATCAAATATCAGTGTTGTAATCCAAACATTATCCTCGCATTTCCTGATACTCCAAAAATCGTATAATTCATCTATCTAGTCTATAAATCCATTTGTGCTCCACCAAATTTATTTCTCCTAGACTCTACACTATCATTATCCCTCTTATAATCAATCATGAATCCACCAACTTCTTTATGTGAATACCATAAACAGCCATCTACCTTTCTTACGACTCTATTTATTCTTCCTGACATTTTATTTGTGAGAAATGTTACCATTATTTAAAATACAATACATAGAAATTTCCTGAGACCTAGCAGTTTTGAACAAAAGCATAATGTTCAAGAGTATGCAATAATAATAGCGATCCAGATTCCATCCACCGTTACATGGCATCCGCACCATATAGCATCTTTCAAATTATAGCCGCTTACATTACCACTGGGACGACACCGGGACAACTCAAATCAGGGCCGTACACTGCCCTTCCACTTTTCCATTCCCATCCATAAAGCATTTTGAAATAGAACTATATCTGGTTAAGTTCCCATGTCCGCCCTTGACCGTGGGCACGGCTATTCGAATAGTTTTGACTCTGCAGAGTTTGTACACTTTCACCACAAGAGACAATCAACTCGTTGCCCCACACGATTCCTTAGACGTGTGGTTGAGCAGACCATCACAGTGACTTTTCAAATTATCGAGTCCCTTTTCTCATTTCACTTTTATGGGAGACTGCCCACTTGCGGTGGGTCCCATCTCAGCGCTGGATGTTTCCCACAGCCACTACGCAGCCGGACCTTCTCTCTTTCCGCAACGTAGGACAGCTGGGAAACTTCACCCTCCACTGGTGTCCCTTCAGGCCCCCTTGCCATAGCATAACCCCTTCAAACCCCAACCCGTGAAATGAGTCCGAAGATTCGATAAATGTACTTAGCCAAGTTGTACTTTACAGACTTGTGGTTGTACTGTTTTACCTGGGATGACATGACAAGATTCAGTCCTTATTGGTATCTGGGCGGTCTACCACTAACCCACTTTGTGCTTCCACTGCACCACACTCACACACCCTCGAACCAATCCGCCCAGATATTCAAGCAAGTTGGGGATTTTGGAAGCCTAAAATAATCCTGCCAAAATATACCAGTCATTCCCATCATGACTGCCCAGTCAATTTTTCTCAAGATTAAAGGTGATGCTTGGGCGCTCTCGCACCCATGAGTTTCTACGCAAAACTAAGCATGGCATATAATTAGGGACTTAGTTTCGAAAGATTAATGTTATAGTTTTGCTAGGGCGACAAAGTTCACTCATTCAAATACTTCAAAGAGGGTGTAATATTATTCAGGGTAAACAATAGGCATGTAACTAGAAATCTTAATCTAACATGCTTTTGCATATAACATATCAGCATGCAATTTGATAATTTAAACCAAAGTAATTTGCGGAAATGTTGGTTCAATATGATCAAAGTATTGACTCGCCTGGCGCAGGTTACCGCTGTCTTGAGCTCACACGATGCTTTTCTCTTGGGCTTCTACTCCTTATCATCACTTTGCTCCAACCATGCTTGATCCGTGGAATCTTCGGGAATCCAGTTTCTAATTACGCGATAAACGACTGAATCCAAATAAAAGCAAATAACTCAAAAAGATCCAAAGAAATCCGAATAAACTCAATTTAGTTTTATTACGAGTTAACGGGTGATTTGGGTTATTTGAGGTAAGGTCGATGGTAAAATACGATGACTTGATCTTTTTATTAACAATTTCTTTTATTATTTTGGTATTTATCAAGGAAGTTCCATGAGTTAGATTAACCCCATGAATTGGTGTATTTTGTAGAGTGCTAATCTTCAGGGCATACGATATATACAAGGATGTTTGCAGTTTTTAGCTAACCAAGTTAATCTTATAGCCTATGTTTATAGCGTCCTATGGCATGTTGAATATTGGGCATAGATTTTTAATCATAAATAGTGGTAGCCTTTATTAAATTTGAACATTTACCCAAAAGAGATTTTTGTATTGCCTTTAACTAATGTTTAGTCTTTGAATTCATTTATGCAATCCATATTAATTATTCACATGCGATAACTAGTCCAACTACTAGTGGCTTTAAACCCAAATCATTTAGTAGTCAAAATGGTTCCTTGATTGCTTAGGTATTGGAATAATGGTTAAGGTTTAAATCATGCCATGGTCAACCCTATAGTATCCACTAATATACAATGGCTTAAGTGTTATTTCTTTAGACCACCCTCACTTGTTAATTCATCCTTTCATGGGGCACATCCTAACATTATTCTTTCCACATCTTTAGTTAATAATTATGAGATAAAATGAATGGTCAAAGCATATATTATTATTATTGTTACTACATATATATATATATATATATATATATATATATATATATATATATATATATATATATATATATATATATATATATATATATATATATATATATATATATATATATATATATATATATACACACAACTAACTTATGATTGAAATATTTAGAAAGCTCATTTTGTATCTTGATTAGTTTCGGTGCCTTGTATAACTTTATTTCATGTTTTTAGGGATGTTTCTCTTCATCAATGCCTTAACTATCTTATAGGTTTAAAGTAAAGAATGGAAACACAATCATTCATATATGATATTTTAATTCAATTTAAATCTTACATAATCTCTTTAAAATCTTAATTAGATTTTATTAGTTTTCATGAACAATTTCTACTTTACCCAAATTTGGTTTGGTCCTAACTGAAATGCATTAGCATGAAAATAGCACAAAAATAAAGGGAAATGGGCGAGGATAGGGATCGAGCCAACGACCTGGTGCTGTGTGCATTACTTACTCGGCTAGCCAACTGGGCTCTGAATCTTTCGCGATTGGAAGGGGGAAGGAAAGCTAGTAATGCTGACTGGGCTGTGAACTTCACAGAGGAGCCATGCCGGCGCTCGGGATTGTCGTCGCCGGCGGCGGACGGTGGTCGGGGAGATGGTGGAGACGGCCAAAACGGATGCCCGGCGAGGAAGGGAACCCACTAGAGGTGTCAGCTCCGGCCAAGAGGCTCTACGGCGGGCCGGCGGCGAGCACGGGCGGCGGCGCAGAGGGGCTCTCGCGGCCAGCTCGTTGAGGGGGAGGAGGGCACAGGGCGCCATCAGGGATAGCCCCGGAGGGTGCTGGGAAGCTCAAGGTGCCGGGGATTGCGTTGAGGCTCGATGAATCGCCGGGAGTGTGGTCGCGCCGAGTTGGGAAGAAATGGAATTGCCGCGATTGGGAAGCTCTATGCTCAATTGTTCTCGGGAGGAGAATGTGAGGTGGGGAGTATGTGGTGGCCCTCGGTGGTACTTATAGGCATGCGGGGATGACCGGCATCGGGAGGCTTGCTCGATCCATCCTTTTGGCGAGCGGCGGGCGAGCGGGCGCAGCGGTGGCGAGCGAGGATCTGCGAAAGATTCGGCATGATGCGCTGTGCGCCGAGGAGCGACAGAGGGCGCGCGCGCGTGATGCGATGGAGCGAGCGGCAGAGAAAAAGAGAGGCGGCGGCAGCTGGGTGGCGCGGTCGAGGCGGCGTGACCCTTGGTCCAACGCGCGCCCGCTGTCCGAGCGCGGGCGGAGAGCAGCCGGGCTGCGTGGGCGGAGTGAGGAAGCTGGGCTGCGGCGGCCTGGAAAGGGAAGAAAGAAAGAGAGCTCGGGGGAGAAGACAAACAGTGGGCAGGGGGTGCGTTCGGCAGGGGAACGAGGAAAAAGGAGGTGGGCCACGCGTGGTAATGGGGAAAAAAGAGAGAGGTGGGGTTGGGCTGGGCCAGGTCGGCCTGGTCTGACCCCCTTTCTTTTTATATATATATATATATTTTTTTCTTCTATTATCAACATATGGATATGGACATATACACATATACTTGTGGCATATATGCATTTGTACATACACTTTTACTTTTTATTTAATGTTTTATTTCCCTTAAGTGCCTTTTTCCATTTGGCCATGTTGTGTGTATATATTTATATGTTGACCCTTGCTAATTTGCTTGACACCTTGTTACTCATACCCTTATCTTTGTGGGTGATATTTTATGATTAATTACAATTCTTTCATTATATTTTATGGATCATCTTTTCAAATTCTTATTTGAAGTTCTAATCTTCATTATTTAAACATGTTTATTTCTCCTTGATCTTCTTTGCATTTTTTAAACTATGGAACCTCAACCAAATCTGCAGATGTAAATCATAAACTCCAAATTCAAGTAAAACATATTGCAAAATAATTCAAAAACTTCACATTTCCAAATTTAAATTTTCAGGATGTGACAAACCTACCCCCCTTAAATGAATCTCGACCCCGAGATTCCGGTAGAACAGAAAGAATGGAGGTGGGTTATATTGGCTAGCAATGGTTTTCGAGGTGTTGCTTGACGTAGATTTCTTTAGCTTCACATAGAGATGAGAACCTGCACCACAGGGGTTAGAACTTGGAGAAGTCAAAAGGGAAGGAGGAAAACCTTGTTCTTTGTGATAGGTCGTAGACTTCCAAATTCTAGCTCCGTGATGTTGTTGTCTTCACATTATCGTAGAACAGAGTGGTTGCATCATCCATTGGACACATGGTTATAGAATTTCATATTGATAGGTGGGTAGCAATGGTTTGCGCCCTAGGAAGTAGAGGACCTTAGGGATGCAGAGGTGATTATGGACATATCGTTGTGGTGGCCTTTCACTTCTATTGGGATCCCGCTCTTAGTCTTTAGATTTGCCAAGCATGACCATTTTAGCTAAAGGTACGTCTTGTAGTCTTCATTACCAGAAGATTTCTGGCCTTGCGAATCTTCTTCCACTGGTCTACTTAGCTCTAAGTCCAGGTTGTCGTACTTCCAAACATACATCGTGGTAGTGCTTCGACATTCTTGTCTCTTAATGCTACCCCCTTAAATAAATGACAATTGTCATTATTCATCTATTGTATTATTAGCTGTCTTGATCGACATGATTTGAAGAGCAATTCAAGGGTCTTGTCCTTCGCAAAACAGTGATCCCGCTCTGTGGGCTCTCTCTTGGCGGGTAGTCTTCTTCACGGTGATGTTATTTTCCTTAAATACTGGGAGGTTTAAAAGTCTTCGCTTCTCCTTGATTGCCCTAGTTTTGGGTTACTTGTTATTTCGTTCTGTGGGTCCGATGGGGTTTTCAAAGAAGAGGTGAGAGGAATAGCACGAGGTAAGTGTAGAATCGTGGGGATAAGACAATCCAACCCATTCAAATTCTAAAAAGCATATCCAGGAGGCTGAGTGATACTAAGTCACCCAAATTTTTTTAAAAAAACAATCTTTTCTGTGATCAGAAATAGGGCGCTGAGGGCAAGAAGACAGCGCATTGAATCAACGGAAATCTTGCGACAATACAACGTCTACTCGGGAAAGCACACACAAAAGGCACAGGGTTCATCTACATAGTTTGTTTAAAACGAAACCACCTAATCTTCATAAATATCTTCAACGTTCCTAATCTTAAAACTTTGGAGTAAAGGTACGATAAGAGCAAAATCTTTCTTTTTAAATCGAGAGAAAGAAGAGGGAAGTAATTGGGGGTAATTTGATTGATATCCTCACTCACTCTTGTGTTTTTGCTTTCAATTCGAGGTGAGAGAGCTTTTGGAAATAAAATGGCTCAGGCAGCATATAGATGAGAGGGAATCATCTAAGAGAGATGAGAATAAGCAATACCACTTATATTTTGGAAATAATAACCCGAAGAAATAATTCTAGTCATGAACTAACGGCCAGGCTAACTAGGTCACGACCTGCAGTCGATATGCTCTGATACCATCCTGAGGGACCGGATATTAATATCCGGATTCCTCAGTGATTCCACCGCACTATTCCCTGGATCGTAGATAGTGCTCACAGACATCTGATTCGAATATCAAAATACATATCATGCGAAGCGAAATTAAAATAATAAACTTACTCATGGGCGAATAGGCGAAATCATAAAATTGCAGCAGCGGAAGAACGAAGCACACGGTGGGACCTTGAGACATGCCCACAGCACCAATGGAGGTTCGCGACCTAGCCCTTGACATCTTCATCTTCTTCGCCAAAGATGCCCGTCGTGTTCTTTGAGGCAGGTGATCGATTCGATCCTGAATTTTGTCGCAAAGCGGCGTGAGCACTCGACCCGTGCTCATGCGAGCCAATACACGAATGCAAATAAATAGTATGTATGGCTTAACAAAGGAGAGGCTTGGGTTATTTTATTTGCCAAAAATCGCTTTCGGTAGCATTATCATGATTTAATTTTAGTATTATTGTTGCTACCTAAACTCTACACATCAAATGCCATAATTGACTTAATCCACCGAACATGCGCTTTCTTTATCGACTGCTGTCTAGGACTCCAAACAGCGAGTAACCTCATTTAACTATTCCACCGATCCCTTTTCTTTCTATATTGATTTCTATCTACCCCTCGAAACGGTGAGCGACATCATTTCGTTAATCCACTGGTCATACAATCTCTATATGGTTTGCTGTCTAAAACTCCAAACATGTAGTGTCATCCTTTATCTAATATCACTTAATTAATCCACCAATATCGTTTGTATTCTAATCCTAACAATCCAATCATTTTGTTATTGATCCACAACCATAATTTGCTCTTCCAATTATCAACCTTATTATCCATTATCCATCTCTAACTACTTCACTATTGTACCTCCACCAAGAATATCATTGATCAAATCTACGAATCGCTAGTATAAATCCACCAAGAGTGTCACCGATCGATCTAGGATTCTCTATTAAATATCCACCAAGAATATCATTGATCAATTCTTCGATTCACCATTATATATCTCCCATGAATATCATTGATCAAGTTTAATCTCCTATAGTTATTTTCATACCTCCACATTTCGGAAAATCAATTTATCCATCTAGAAATTGTTCAAATCCTATTAATCCCAATATTGTCAACATCTCCCAAGAATTTATATCAAATATCGTGTTGTAATCCAAACATTATCCTCGCATTTCCGATACTCCAAAAATCGTATAATTCATCTATCTAGTCTATAAATCCATTTGTGCTCCACCAAATTTATTTCTCCTAGACTCTACACTATCATTATCCCTCTTATAATCAATCATGAATCCACCAACTTCTTTATGTGAATACCATAAACAGCCATCTACCTTTCTTACGACTCTATTTATTCTTCCCGACATTTTATTTGTGAGAAATGTTACCATTATTTAAAATACAATACATAGAAATTTCCGAGACCTAGCAGCTTTGAACAAAAGCATAATGTTCAAGAGTATGCAATAATAATAGCGATCAGATTCCATCCACGTTACATAGCATCCGCACCATATAGCATCTTTCAACGTTATAGCCGCTTACATTACCACTGGGACGACACCGGGACAACTCAAATCGGGCCGCACACTCGCCTTCCACTTTTCCATTCCCATCCATAAAGCATTTTGAAATAGAACTATATCGGTTAAGTTCCCATGTCCGCCCTTGACCGTGGGCACGGCTATTCGAATAGTTTTGACTCTGCAGAGTTTGTACACTTTCACCACAAGAGACAATCAACTCGTTGCCACACGATTCCTTAGACGTGTGGTTGAGCAGACCATCACGGTGACTTTTCAAATTATCGAGTCCCTTTTCTCATTTCACTTTTATGGGAGATCGCCCACTTGCGGTGGGTCCCATCTGTCTGCGGGATGTTTCCCACGGCCACTCACGCAGCGGACCTTCTCTCTTTCCGCAACGTAGGACAGCTGGGAAACTTCACCCTCCACTGGTGTCCCTTCAGGCCCCCTTGCCATAGCATAACCCCTTCAAACCCCAACCCGTGAAATGAGTCCGAAGATTCGATAAATGTACTTAGCCAAGTTGTACTTTCTGAGACTTGTGGTTGTACTGTTTACCAGGATGACATGACAAGATTCAGTCCTTATTGGTATCTCAGGCGGTCTACCACTAACCCACTTTGTGCTTCCACTGCACCACACTCACACACCCTCGAACCAATCCGCCCAGATATTCAAGCAAGTTGGGGATTTTGGAAGCCTAAAATAATCCTGCCAAAATATACCAGTCATTCCCATCATGACTGCCCAGTCAATTTTCTCAAGATTAAAGGTGATGCTTGGGCGCTCGCACCCATGAGTTTCTACGCAAAACTAAGCATGGCATATAATTAGGGACTTAGTTTGAAAGATTAATGTTATAGTTTTGCTAGGCGACAAAGTTCACTCATTCAAATACTTCAAAGAGGGTGTAATATTATTCAGGGGTAAACAATAGGCATGTAACTAGAAATCTTAATCTAACATGCTTTTGCATATAACATATCAGCATGCAATTTGATAATTTAAACCAAAGTAATTTATGGAAATGTTGGTTCAATATGATCAAAGTATTGACTACTTTGCGCAGTTACATTGCCTTGAGCTCACACGATGCTTTTCTCTTGGGCTTCTACTCCTTATCATCACTTTGCTCCAACCATGCTTGATCCGTGGAATCTTCGGAATCCAGTTTCTAATTACGCGATAAACGATGAATCCAAATAAAAGCAAATAACTCAAAAAGATCCAAAGAAATCCGAATAAACTCAATTTAGTTTTATTACGAGTTAACGGGTGATTTGGGTTATTTGAGGTAAGGTCGATGGTAAAATACGATGACTTGATCTTTTTATTAACAATTTCTTTTATTATTTTGGTATTTATCAAGGAAGTTCCATGAGTTAGATTAACCCCATGAATTGGTGTATTTTGTAGAGTGCTAATCTTCAGGGCATACGATATATACAAGGATGTTTGCAGTTTTTAGCTAACCAAGTTAATCTTATAGCCTATGTTTATAGCGTCCTATGGCATGTTGAATATTGGGCATAGATTTTTAATCATAAATAGTGGTAGCCTTTATTAAATTTGAACATTTACCCAAAAGAGATTTTTGTATTGCCTTTAACTAATGTTTAGTCTTTGAATTCATTTATGCAATCCATATTAATTATTCACATGCGATAACTAGTCCAACTACTAGTGGCTTTAAACCCAAATCATTTAGTAGTCAAAATGGTTCCCTTGATTGCTTAGGGTATTGGAATAATGGTTAAGGTTTAAATCATGCCATGGTCAACCCTATAGTATCCACTAATATACAATGGCTTAAGTGTTATTTCTTTAGACCACCCTCACTTGTTAATTCATCCTTTCATGGGGGCACATCCTAACATTATTCTTTCCACATCTTTAGTTAATAATTATGAGATAAAATGAATGGTCAAAGCATATATTATTATTATTGTTACTACATATATATATATATATATATATATATATATATATATATATATATATACACAACTAACTTATGATTGAAATATTTAGAAAGCTCATTTTGTATCTTGATTAGTTTTTGGTGCCTTGTATAACTTTATTTCATGTTTTTAGGGATGTTTCTCTTCATCAATGCCTTAACTATCTTATAGGTTTAAAGTAAAGAATGGAAACACAATCATTCATATATGATATTTTAATTCAATTTAAATCTTACATAATCTCTTTAAAATCTTAATTAGATTTTATTAGTTTTCATGAACAATTTCTACTTTACCCAAATTTGGTTTGGTCCTAACTGAAATGCATTAGCATGAAAATAGCACAAAAATAAAGGGAAATGGGCGAGGATAGGGATCGAGCCAACGACACAGTCTTGTGTGCATTACTTACTCGGCTAGCCAACTGGCTCAATCTTTCGCGATTGGAAGGGAAGGAAAGCTAGTATCACGACTGGGGCATGTGAACTTCACAGAGGAGCCATGCCGGCGCTCGGGATTGTCGTCGCCGGCGGCGGACGGTGGTCGGGGAGATGGTGGAGACGGCCAAAACGGATGCCCGGCGAGGAAGGGAACCCACTAGAGGTGTCAGCTCCGGCCAAGAGGCTCTACGGCGGGCCGGCGGCGAGGGCGGCGGCGCGAGAGGGCTCGCGGCCGGCTCGTTGAGGGGAGGAGGGCACAGGCGCCATCGAGGATAGCCCGGAGGGTGCCGGGAAGCTCAGTGCCGGGATTGCGTTGAGGCTCGATGAATCGCCGGGGAGTGTGGTCGCCGGAGTTGGGGAAGAAATGGAATTGCCGGCGATTGGGAAGCTCTATGCTCAATTGTTCTCTGCGGGAGGGAGAATGTGAGGTGGGGAGTATGTGGTGGCCCTCGGTGGTACTTATAGGCATGCGGGGATGACCGGCATCGGGAGGCTTGCTCGATCCATCCTTTTGGCGAGCGGCGGCGGTAGCGGCGCAGCGGTGGCGAGCGAGGATCTGCGAAAGGATTCGCATGATGCCGCTGTGCGCCGAGGAGCGACAGAGGGGCGGCGCGCGTGATGCGATGGAGCGAGCGGCAGAGAAAAAGAGAGGGCGGCAGAGAGCCGGGTGGCGCGGTCGAGGCGGCGGTGACCCTTGGTCCGAACGCGCGCCGCCGGTCCGAGCGCGGGCGGAGAGGGCGGCCGGGCTGCGTGGGCGGAGTGAGAAGGCTGGCCGCGCGGCTGGAAAGGGAAGAAAGAAAGAGAGCTCGGGAGAAGACAAGCGGTGGGCGGGGTGCGTTCGGCGGGAACGAGGAAAAGGAGGTGGGCCACGCGTGGTAATGGGGAAAAAAAAGAGAGAGGTGGGGTTGGGTGGGCAGTCGGCTGGTCGACCCCCTTTCTTTTATATATATATATATATTTTTCTTCTATTATCAACATATGGATATGGACATATACACATATACTTGTGGCATATATGCATTTGTACATACACTTTTACTTTTTATTTAATGTTTTATTTCCTTAAGTGCCTTTTTCCATTTGGCCATGTTGTGTGTATATATTTATATGTTGACCCTTGCTAATTTGCTTGACACCTTGTTACTCATACCCTTATCTTTGTGGGTGATATTTTATGATTAATTACAATTCTTTCATTATATTTTATGGATCATCTTTTCAAATTCTTATTTGAAGTTCTAATCTTCATTATTTAAACATGTTTATTTCTCCTTGATCTTCTTTGCATTTTTTAAACTATGGAACCTCAACCAAATCTGCAGATGTAAATCATAAACTCCAAATTCAAGTAAAACATATTGCAAAATAATTCAAAAACTTCACATTTCCAAATTTAAATTTTCAGGATGTGACAGGCGCCGCCCTGCATCCCGCACTGGACCACCCCGCCGTCGCCTCCATCTCCACCAAGACCGCGCCTTTCGCATCCCGCAGACTGGACCACCACGCCGCCTCCATCTCCACCAAGACCGTGCTGCCTCTGCATCCCGCCATGGACCACCCGCCATCTTGTCGTCCTCTCCACCAAGACCGGTGCTGCCGCCCCTCTCTCCACTGGCTAAAGGTAATCCGTTTGTCATGCGACTAATTCAGGATTAAAAATTGCTTGCTGTTAACTTTGTGTGATGCCACTTATGCAAGTTCTTGAGTATGATGTTTTTGAACCACTGGCCCTAGAGTTTCATGATGCAGTATAGATTTTTTTTGAGAGGAGCTATATGTTTCTGTTTAGGAGAACACCAGGAGCTTATCTGTGAGGTGTGTGTGTAAAATCTTGAGCATGCATATAACAAAATCTCTCTGATAATTTGGTTTGTGAATTGTAGCAAAAAAATTGTGTAATGTGACATCAGGAGGTGTAGAGGTCGCTGGTGACTGTGCTATCGCCAGTCATCGACAATGGCAAGATGGTCAGCCTGATGTCGCTCCCCGGCGGCATGACGGGGCTGATCAGGGGTGGCGTGTAACCGCTGGATGCCATCCAGCTGCAAATCGTCGTGATGAACATGCTCTTGGGCGCCTCCACTGTCAGTGAGGAGGGAGGAAAAAACTGTAACTTTTAATGTTTAAGGTAGAGATACTTGTTATCTTTGACAACTGACGAGTTGATTTCTTGTCCAAAATTCAAGATTCATCTAATACGTTTGCTGTCGGGTTTTTCAAAGCATCTTCACTTTTGTACCCCTTTCTTTTAGCTTCAAATGTTGCTGATGAGGACAGGGATAATTGGATTGCTTGTGTTCGTTCTGTGAATTATGTTTCTTGTTCTGAAGAAAGCTATTGGCTGATTAGCAGATACAATTATAGCATAAGCATTATGCTTCCAGGAAATGTGCATCTTGATTATTGATATCCTCCTGAAATTAATTTGTTCATGTGTGTTAAATTGTGCTGCCCAGCTTCATTTGTGCTAAGCAGCAACCAAGTAATGTCTACAAAGCATCTCATGTGTAGGCTTCTAGAACTGCTGTGGTTGGGAAAAGCCT
The DNA here is from genome assembly GCA_036346575.1 of Dendrocalamus sinicus. Classification (NCBI taxonomy): domain Eukaryota; kingdom Viridiplantae; phylum Streptophyta; class Magnoliopsida; order Poales; family Poaceae; genus Dendrocalamus; species Dendrocalamus sinicus. The sequence continues at coordinate 9,173,033 of CM070659.1, read as the reverse complement.
TTGCGATGTTGTGCAAACAAAGTTTTCTGAAGATTTCTCTTTGGGCAGCTTGATGAACATTATAGAGCATTATGTGACAATATTCTGATATTGTAAAGAACAATAGGATCTTAATTGTTAAAAAGATAATTTCAGAAGACTAAACACTAAAATTTCTCAACTGTCATCTTGCATGAGTACTACAAATATCATGGAACTCTTAAGAGGAGAAACTTTTGGATGGCTGAAACTGAAATAACACTCTAATTGGCTATATATAAATAAGCTTGAAAACTACCGAAAACAATAGTCCAGACACAACAAACAGTAGCTACTTCATCACATCACTAGAATTCACCTTCAACATTAAAAGTTACAGTTTTTCCTCCCTCCTCGCTGACGGTGGAGGCGCCCAAGAGCATGTTCATCACGACGATTTGCAGCTGGATGGCGTCCAGCAGTTACGCGCCGCCCTTGATCAAACCCTGTCATGGCGCCGGGGAGCGACATTAGGCTGATGACCATCTTGCCATTGTCGATGACTAGTGATAGCGCAATCACCAGCAACCTCTTCACCTCCTGAAGTGTCACATTACACAATTTTTTTGCTACAATTCACAAACCAAATTATCAGAGAGATTTTGTTATATGCATGCTCAAGATTTTACACACACCTCACAGATAAGCTCCTGGTGTTCTCCTAAACATAAACATATAGCTCCTCTCAAAAAAAAATATATACTGCATCATGAAACTTTAGGGCCAGTGGTTCAAAAACATCATACTCAAGAACTTGCATAAGTGGCATCACACAAAGTTAACAGCAAGCAATTTTTAATCCTGAATTAGTCGCATGACAAACGGATTACCTTTAGCCAGTGGAGAGAGGGGCGGCAGCACCGGTCTTGGTGGAGAGGATGACCGTAGCGGGGTGGTCCAGTGGTGGGATGCAGGGGCAGCGCCGGTCTTGGTGGAGATGGAGGCGGCGGGGGGTGGTCCAGCATGGATGGTGGCGGCGCGGTCTTGGTGGAGATGGAGGCGGCGGCGGGGTGGTCCAGTGCGGGATGCAGGGGCAGCGCCGGACTTGGTGGAGATGGAGGAGGCGGCGAGGTGGTCCAGTGCGGGATTCAGGGGCGGCGCCGGTCTTGGTGGAGAGGGGGGAGGCGCGGGGGTCGGAGCGAGATGGCGGCCAGCGACGCGAGTGGGGAGGCGAGGGGGATAGAGCAAGGTGAGTGCCGGGGGGGGCAGGAGGTAGGGGACGCCGGCGGCGATGAAACCCTAGAGGCGCCGAGTTGGATCGGGAGTCTGGGGGGATTGGGGCTGGCTAGATTCGCAAAGGGGATTGGCGTACGAGGGGTTTTTGTGAAAAAAATCCATAAGTGATTTGGGGCTTCCACCTACACGAATCTAAGCCATAGAAGGTAGATCGAATGGCTCTGATTTGCATTTGCATGTTATCACTGAATAGCCCATTAGCACTAGATATGCTCCCTTATCTATAAATGATACAAATATATATATATATATTACAGATAACCATTGTCTATGCCATCTTACCTCTTTTCTTTTGGAAAAATCAAGCGATTCAGATGTGTTTCCCCTCGTGGTCCTGCTGCCCAGGTGTCGCGTGGAGTGGAACTATACACACTTTTGGCAGTTGTACATTTCGTTAACCTCATGACACATGTTTTCCTCCATGTAACGCCAGAAGTTACACGGAGAACTAGGTGCAGTAGATATTTAGCACTCAACAGATTAGACCTAGTCAGTTGTCTAGTGCCCCAGTTCCCCCTCTGCCACCTCAATACGACTTGCGTGAAGTATGTCGCTCCCTAGATAGGCTGATTTTCCCTGAGGACTAGCTTTGTCATCCGAGGAAGCGGCTAGCGAATCATCCTTGACTCGGTATTACGCCCGGTCTCGGCATTTTGCACTAAGCATGTTAAAATGTTGTTCGACTGATGGTGTATTGTTGCTTGAAGTGCCGAACATAATACATACTTATTACTGATCCACTTGGTTGTTTACTAATCAAATTCCGGTCCGTGTTGTTCACTAATCTTGAGACAGTTTCGACATGTAGATGTAGACCAGTAGCGAGGGCCATTGCTGGACTGGAAGAAACGGCGGCACATCATCGAAGGGATCGCGCAGGGGCTCCTTTACCTGCACAAGCACTCCCGGGTGTGCATCATTCACCGGGACCTGAAGGCCAGCAACATTTTGCTGGACAAGGATCTGAACCACAACATCTTGGATTTCGGCATGGCACGGATTTTCAGCTCGAACATGACGGAGGCCAGCACCAACAGGGTCATCGGCACCTAGTAAGAAAAAGGCGTTTACACTTGCATTATTCCACATAGATCAAGGAAGCAAATATCACCGATGTCTCATGTATTGTGATGTTTGTTTGGTGCATTTAGTGGCTACATGGCTCCTGAGTACGCTTCGGAGGCATCTTCTCGGTCAAGTTTGACGTGTTTAGCTTCGGCCTGTTGCTGCTCAAGATCGTCAGCGGCAAAAGGAAGACTAGCCACGGACTTTGTCAATCTCGTCGGATACGTAAATTTGCATAGCATCTGTATAGTAACAGAGAGTGAATGATGTCTTCAAAAATTTTTTAAATATCCATCAATCCTTCACTCCAATAACTACTAAGTTATAAAAATTAGGATATATTAGAGGCTAAGATCTAACATAATCAGCTCAAGAAACCGAAATCCAAAAAAAACACGATTGGACTGGGAGCTGGGGGGTGCGGTGTGATCGGCCTTTCCTATTTCAAAACTGAAAACCCCAGCTCAAATCAATGTAACTTTTTGCGCAACTCCAAAATCCATATCAAAAGGATATGACATTTTGCACACACCTAGCTTAAGGTTTTAGAAACATATTCCATCCAAGAATTTTAAGAATCCATATTAAAGTTCAGACCTTTCATAAGAATAAGTAAGATTGCATGAAAATTAGACAAAAACAATATATGATTTGCTTGTGGGTAGAGGATGACCAAGATAGCACTAGATATATTTCTACATATCACAGCAAGCAAGAACTCCCGAAGATTTGAGGCAAAAACACGTGGATGAAGAAATCTCCCGAGAAAGTTAAATCTAAGTAAAATTGAAAAACTTCAAGAACATGCCAAATCTAATGCCTAGATAGATAGAGATTGATTTTCATGTGACATCTCTATTATTTACTCATCCTTTGCATCCAGCAAAATCAAGAAGGGGGAGAGAGAAATCAAAACTAACTAAATTAAGAGTAAATCATCCAACACAAGAGGGATCTATAAAAGATGAACAAAGTTGATGTATTAGTACTTGAGGATGAAAGTTTTACAAACACTCCACCTGCAGGACAAGAGAGCACATCACAATACTCATACTTCTCAAACCCTAACCCTAAAACACTTGGCATCAATGTGTATAGTTAGGATGGTTGGATGATTAACTGGCAAGTTTTCATTCCAACTAGCTAAATAGACAAGGCAACCGGCATCATCTAATTCTAATAGGTATTATCCACTTAGTATAAATGGGGATACCCGTTAACCCTACACAATATGGATTTTTACTTACACACTACACTTATGCACACTTCCAAACCACATAAGCCCCATTAAGTCGTTAGATTTTGATCCAACTTGATCTTCTTAGCTTCCTTCTTGACCTAAACTGCTTTCCTAAGCACAGCTCAAGCGCCACAGTTTTGAGCCAATATAGTTTTTGGTATTTTGGTAAACCCTTTCTTTATATAATCTTCATCTTTTCGTGCAAACAATCACCATGCTTGCCATGTGTAGGTGCACCACTAGCTTTCTACACGTTGGCAAGTCTACCATATTTTGGGTCCATCAGACCATGCCTACTTGGACCGACCAAGTCATATGGTACAACCTGTCGCTTGAATCTTCCTTTCAATATCTTCCGCTTTTCACGTACCATGCTTAAGCTCAGTCATCTCACTTGACAATCTTGATTGTTCTGGGCCTCATCTCCATGAGCATTACTTCGATCCTCACTGTTGGCCATGGTTGACTCCAATCTTCCCTACACATCGAAAAACAGAAAGAAATTATTTCAGACGTTAGTTAAAACATATATCATACAACACATGTGCATTCACCTAGGTCAAACTGACACAATTTACAAAATTCCAAAATTCAGTTGAAACAACCCAGCTCTTCCATCCACCTCTGGTTGGTTAGACCGCCAAGTCTGCAATAATTCCAAAATACTGTAAATTTATAAAATCTAAATTTTTACTCCTCTAAAATAGTAATGGTTTATCACAACAAAACCATGGACTTTCTCACATGGTCATTCAATCTCCCTAATGATAAACCCATTGGTAATTTCTCAAAAATGCAAACAAAATGTGGTTTTTAGAATTAAAGAAGAATTTTATAAATAGAAGCTCAAAATGGTCACACAAGCATTTCAAATACTGGAAATGACCATATGAACTAGAAATGGAGCAAGCTAATGAAAATGGTAAGTTTTCTTAAAAAAACTTCAAATTCCCTAAATAAATTGGGAAATCTCACTCTAGGTTAATATGAAAGAACAATTGTTTCATTTGACCTTGGTTATAGTGAGAATATATCAAAAGATCAAAATAATCATACCAAAATATAAAAGCTCTAACTTAGCAAAAATTTACACAAAAACTTCAAATCATGCTTAAGATATGTATTTTTATCAATTTTTCTTCCCCTTTGACAATAAAACATCAAATACATAAAAGAAAATAGAACATGAATGAAATGAAATTGGCTACATTTTATTTATTTTTAGCATACAAAGCCATAAAAATTATCCAAAGTGACTCTACAAATATTACACCAAAACATATTATGTGAAGCAGCTATTTTAGACCATGGCAAACCTTATATTGCAAAGCTAGACTAATTAAGTCAGAATATAAAATTAAATGGCTTTTTAGCATATCAAGTTGCTCAAGATCATAGTTCAGCCACAGGTATTCAAAGATGAGCCAAGCTATGTCAATAAACTAAATGGAACTAAGAAGCAACAATTGAATCTATTTAAAGTGCTATATGTTCAAAATTGAATAATTTTTTAAGCACTTGGAATTTGAGCATAATTAGCATAATGGGTAATTTTTTGAATGCATTTTAGTCATATCTTAGTAAAAACAAGTTCTGGACTAGAAGTCATCTACAACTGCCTTCTAAGTTTTAACTATTTTTCATATATTTGTTTTACTAGCCAGTGCAAGATCTCAAGCCTTACTATGACCATCCCAAGCAAGAAGCTTAAAAGAATGGTGTTGGTTATCTAAAACTCCTCATAAGTTTATGTCTAGCGCAATAGTAAGCCATCTCATGGGAAAGAATTGGTGAGATCAGGTTTTTTCACATAAATATATCAATCTTCATTTAATTACTTACTCTAGGATGTAAAGCAAAATATCATATCATACAAGAATAATAGTCAAAACTCCATGTAATTAATTTACAATGTAAGTTGCTAGAATTAAATATGTATTATGATGCAGTAGATGCAGAAAGAGTCAAACTTCCCTCAAAACAGACTAAAAGAACTAATAACCCCTAACTCTCTCCGCAAAGAAGTAAAAATGAGAAAAATCAAGAGCTTTAGTAAAAATATCTACAACTTGGTGCTCAGACTCTATAAAGTGAAGCACAACATCACCCTTCTCTACATGGTCTAAGGAAAATGGTATCTAATGTCAATATGCTTGGTCTTAGAATGTTGCACTGGATTTTTGGCACTGTTTATGACACTAGTGTTGTCACAAAAGAGAGAAAAAATATCTAAAGCCAACCCATAATCCTGCATAGTAGATAAGATTCGGAGAACTTGAGAGCAACTAGTAGCAGCAGTTACATATTCTGCCTTAGCAGTGGACTGTGCAACAGAGGACTGCTTTCTAGATGACTAAGAGATAAGAGATGTAAGTAGAAAATGATAAGTACTAGATGTACTCTTCCTATCTATCATATACCCACAAAATCAGCATCAGAAAAAGCATGAAGAGAGAGTACAGAATTAGAAGAATACTGAGTCCAAAGTCAAGAGTATTATGAAGATACTTGAAGATGTGATGCACTACTTGATGATATGAGGCACGATGAGAAGCCTCAAATTGAGACCACAGACACACAACAAACTGCATGTCCGACCTCAAAGCTGTGAGGTAGAGGACATAGCTGATCATGCTACGATACTCCTCCTGGTTCATGGGCTCTCCATTCTTGTTAGGATCCAACACAGTAGAAGTGGCAATTAGAGTAGACATTAATTTGTTGCATCTCGTGTCTAAGCACCGAAGAAGCTCCTTTGTGTACTTTGATGAAGGTCTCTTCTTTCAACTGCTTGACTTAAAGACCAAGAAAGAAGGTCATCTTGCCCATCATAGTCATTTCGAATTCCCTGCTCATAGAATCTAAAAATTTAGCCACAAAGAATGAGGGAAACCACTGAATATAATGTCATCGACATAAATCTGAACAAGTAAGAAGTTACTATCATGCCTAAGAGTGAACAATATTTTTTCTACCACGCTTATTTTAAAATCATTCTTAAGCAAAAAAAACTCTTAAGCCTATCATATAAAGTTGTAGAGGTTTGCTTCAATCCATACAAGGCTTTAGAGAGCTTACACACATGTTTTGAAAACTTGGGATTTTCAAATCCATGAATTTGCTTGACATAAACCTCTTTTCTATGAAGCTATTTAGAAAAACACCTTTGACATTCATTTTAAAAATATTAAAGCCCGTAGACATGACGAATGCTAGAAGATGTGAATGGTTTCTAATCTAGCTATAGAGACAAATGTCTCATCAAAATCTAAGTCCTCTACATGAGAAAAAACCTTGAGCTACAAACCTAGCGTTGTTGTGAACTACCAACCCATCCCCACTTTGGTTATTTTTGAAAATCTATTTTGTACCATTACATTATGATTAGGGGTAAGTTTAACTAAGGTACAAACTTGGTTTATTTCAAAGTTTTCAAACTCTTCATGCATATGATTGACCCAAGAGAAATTAGATGAAGCATGAGTAACGTATTGGGGATCAAAAGACATAACAAAAGTACAATGTGCTTTGGAATTTAGATAGATAATTCTGAAGTGAGTAATTCGCTCATAGAGATCCCCAATCATCTACCTCTAAGGGTGTCATCGCTAAATGCGAAGAGAAATTCTTTGTGTAAATGTGGCCTATACCTCATGGGCTATGGAGGTAAGAGTAGAGCCACTCGAAGCGCCAGTGAAGATAGGAGGAGAATGCTCCATTGAAGCTGTAGTAGTGCAAGCAGGCTCTCCAACCAACTCAAGAGTGATTAGAGGAGGGAATGGGTCCTCATCCTAAGTCTGGGTCGTGTCGATGAAGATGCTCTCCTAATCACCGCGTATCTGTATACCTGCACTGTTGAGTCTAGTACCAAGACTAGTCTTATCAAAAGTGATTTCACAAATCTCAATGATTTTGTTAATATCCAAATTAATCCAAATTAAATACACAAAAGCTACAAGAATGAGCAGGACATCCAAGAAAAATATCATTATAACATCTAAATTCAAATTTATCAAATTTTCATGTTTAAGAATGCAACACTTGCAATCAAATATCTTGAAATGAGAGACGCTAGGCATATAGTCAAATCTTAACTCAAAAGAAGTCTTGCCTATATGCGATCTCCAGAACACCCTATTGGACACATAGCAAGCAGTAGAAATCACCTCAGCCCAAAACCTTCTAGGGGTTCTATGCTCATCTAGTATGGTCCTGACCATCTCTACAAGGGTTCTATTCTTTCTCTTTACCACCCTAGTCTACTTGGGGACTCCAATGAGAACTAGTGCTCTAAACCTCTCTCAAAATATAAAATGGCAAAAGATGAGTTCTTCAATTCTGTGCCATTGTCACTCATAATGGCTCTCAAGGCTCTAAGGAGATCAACTGCTAATATAAGGGCCAACTCTCTAAAGCAGCCAAAGGGCTCATCCTTAAAAACTAGAAAATACAACCAAGAAGCCATAGAGAAGCTATCTATAATGATAAGAATATACCACTTCAAGCCTGTAGACTAGACTCTAATGGGGCTAACTATATCTAAGTGCAAGAGCTTTCTAGGGCCATCAGTAAAACATTGAGGTAAGAGGAGGATGAGAAGAAGAAACTATCTTATCATGTTTACAGGATGTGTAAACTAGAGAAACCATCTCACCATGTCTACAGGGTGTGCAAACTAGGTCTCTACAACTCTTAAGCCTAGGCAATCCTCTAATAATGTTCTTGTTACTGACTCTAGTCAAATGATCAAATCCTATATATCCAAACCTATCATGCCACAATACTAGATCATGATAATTAGAAATCACTAGACACCTAGGACCAGAAATAGAAGAGATAGTAAAATCAATACTAAATATCTTCTCAAACCTAGGATCCCAAAGACAAACTCACCGAGGAGTCTAGAACTCTTCACTCTCCACTATTGAATCTCACTTCTAGACTCCCATCAAGAAGCAGGGAAATAGATAGCAGATTATACCTCAGCTTACTTACCAAAGCAATGTCCTTAAGTATGAATTTGTTGTTGACGTGCACAATGCCATTTGCTGTCACAGTCCCATCAGAAGCATCCTAAGTGTTCAACTCGTTGCCAGATACATGAGTGAGAGTGGAGAACTACTGAGAAAATCTCCGGTCATGTGTTATGAGCACCCAGAGTCAACAAGCCACACGTCCTCCTTTCTCACTCAACAAACCTATAGGGCATAAGCAGGAAACACCTCTACCTTAATATTAGAGTTAGTAATGAAAGACTTAGGAACTAGTACTGACCCACACGATGTCTATGAACAACAGTCGAAGCAGTAATAAAATGATTAGTAAAATAATTATGAGGATACACATGAGAACCTCCTGAACCTCTCCAAATCGATCTACCAAAAGGTTGGCACTCCCTCTGTCTAGACACTACCCAGGGTCTACCCTCACGATAACCTAAGCCAAAGCGCTGTGCAGAACCATCAAAGGAGTCAAAAAGTCATCTACAAATCTAGACCTATTCCTAGAAGGAAAGACAGAAGACCTGGCTCTAAGGACACTCACAGGTGAAGAAAGTCCTCTAATAGATCTCAAAATGTGCATCATCTATTTTCTTTCAACCTTGACTCTACAGAAGCAGAACATAACAATGTGGCCATCCTTCTTATAGAAGTGCAATGGTACATGACCTTTTGAGGGGGTCTAACCTGCTGAAATAGAAACATCTATCTTGCTAGAAGGGGTTTGGGAAAATCTAGCTGATCTAAAGACAACCTTTGATGGCTCAGGGGGTTTTATCTCAAATTTGCCACTCGCAAATATTCTCACAACCTTAGGTGAGTGGTTCTTGGAATATCTAGGGAATTAAATTATGCGTCTCTCTTCTTCATACTCACCATAGATTGGTCAAAGATTATGTTGAAATTTTCTTCCCACTAGAAAATCTCTCGATAGTCTTAGGTAGTCATTCTCTTTGACTAGATTCTCACATGTGACACACTCAGTGATTTTGGTTGCTCAAGTATATCTCTCTTTATAGATTGTTACCCCTAGTTTCAAAGCCTCACAAAACACATAAGGAAAATTTTTAACCCTACCTAACTGCTCCAGGTACTTGAATCTAGATGCCTCATGCATCTCATCTAGATCTATCCTAATTTTAGCACATCTTTCTTAGATGCAATCATAGATAAGGATTTTCTAATTTTACATTTATAGCCCTTTAGAAGCAACCTCAACCCTTGGATCACCTCAAGGGCTAAGATTAACTCACTCCGCTCACTCATATCTACATAGGATTCATCCAACTCTTTCCCTTGCCTAGAATACCCTCTAGGCTACAATTACAACACATCACTTACATATGCACGCTTCTCAAAGCACTCATACCCATTAAACCATTGGCGAATCAACACTTGATCCATTTCATATTTTTAGCACATACAAGGCATAAACCACGTAGGTCAATACCGCAGTTTCACACACTGCCACTTTTTTTTAGTATTTGGCAAAGTACCAAAATGGCCCTCTACTGTCTTCCATGAAGTTTCCTACTACCTTTGCCATGAAGCATTGTCCATGCTTTACTATCTTCCATATAGCCCCAATGACTTACCACCAAGCCTCCCACACCTTCAGATCCCACCGAACCATCCTTGCTTGCAAACAACCCAAGTCACTTGGCGCACCATATGCCCCTCCTTGCACATGACGACATCTGGCTTCCTTGACCGCAAGATCTTGGCTCCTCCCTGAACCTAGTCTTGGTCCACCTTATCGTTGCTCATCATGTCCACACTTGTAGCTCTTGCTCTAGTTCCTCGTCGTCCCAGCTTGTAACCACTCCATAAGCCTCAGTCATTTTCGGTGGCTCCTTGATTGTTTAGACCTAAGATCCTTTTGAGCATAATCCTGATCCCTTGACCGCTTTAGACCTAAGCTCTCCCAACTTAGTCCTGATCCCGTCTGCCTCACCATGATATAGATCCGAAGTCCTACAACCAACACAAACAAACTGTTACACAGGATTGCACAATACACAAAGTCATCAATTGACATAATTAATTCACACAATACACTATGTAAAATGTATGCAACCAAATCACTGATCCTAAACCTAAGACCAAACAATAAACCCATATGCACACAAGCAACGACACCCATACCATGCCCACACTCAGACAACTCATCTTAAACAAATGCATGTTCCAATAGCTTTGACCAATCAAACCGCCAACCAAAGGTTAGTCTGACCGCCACCTCCCACATCCAGTTTGACCACTAGTCCTAGACCAATAAGATCGCTGGTAAAACAACTAGAAAATTACAAACTCTCAAAAATCAAACTCAAACTCTGCAAACTTTCTTAACTAAAAGTTAATTACTCATCACAACTATGGAGTAACCTCCACATGGTCTCACACTTTCTTTACTTGGTTCTGTCTCACTTCTTTAATCATAGTAGTGCCTTCATTGTAGTCAACGAGGGTCTTCTAGATCTTATAAGCAGACCTTAAGTGAGCAACTCACTCAACTCAGATTAACTAAGCCCTTGAATCAGAAAGCTGCAAGCCTTATTATTTGCCTCTACATCCAGTGTATTCATCTTATCATTGGCTATCACAACATATGGATTTTTGACTTTAATCCAAATTGAGTGCCTGTGAACTTCAATGTAGGAATGCATACGAGCATTATAATAAGAAAATTTGATTCCATTGAAAACAGATGATTTGGTTGAATTCTTGTCTGATGCCATGGCTTATAAGATCGATTAAGATATATGAGAAGAGCTAATCAGGCTCTGATACAACTTGTAGGACCGGTATGGTAACAGAAGGGGGTTGAATGGTGTCTTTAAAAATTTTCCCCAAGTATTCACCAATTCTTCATTCCAGTAGCTATTGAGCCATGAAGATTAGAATTGAAAGCCAAATTCAAAGGAATTAGGTCAAAAAAACTAAAATCCAAAGAAATCAACAACCAGGTGGTTAGACCGAGTACCAGGGGCAGTCTGACCGAGCCTGGCAGTCAGACTACCAGCAACATGCCAGTCTGACTAGCCTCTGGCGGTTGGACTAGGGGAGGGGTGTCGTCTAACCGGCCACCCCTATTTTAGAACTAAAAAATTTAGCCCGAGCTGATGCAACTTTTGGTGCAAGTCCAAAAATCCAAGTCCAAATAATATAAAATTATGCACACACCTTGCTTAAGGTCTAAAAAATTTATTCCATCTAAGGATCGCAAAAATTCATGACGAAGTTTAGACCTTTCTCAAGAACAAGCAAAATTGCACCAAAATTGGGTAGAAACCAAAAATGATGAATATGATTTGCTTGCAGGAAGAGGATAGCCAAGACGGTTACATTAGAGATGTATGGTGTAGCACATCATACATTGACGGGAGTTTGGTGTGTTCCCAGTTTAAAGAATATTCTAATATCTGTAAGGTCGCTTGGACTCGAAGGTTGTGAGGTATCTCTTTGAGGTGGAGTCATGCAAGTTACATGCAATAGAAGTAATCATGAAAAGTATTTGGAGCAATAGAGGATACCGATTAAAAGTTAATCTTAAAGGTAGAACAACCAATAGAAGGTCTAATAAAAATTCTAGTCAGGAAAGGAAATCGTGTCATCAAAAGTAGGTACTCAGATCTCATCTGCATTTATGTGTGGAATTGTAAAGACAACTGCAAAATCTAGCAAACGTAAAGGCTAAGGTGCAAGCTGTTGGAAGAAAGAGATATGATGGGACCAAACACGCGGTACCGTGAAGCTGTAGGAGTAAGAGGTGTGGTTAACCAAACTACACAACGAAGGAGCTCTCAACTAGAGGGTCCGGGTAGGCTAGCCCAGACACCAACACACACTTTATGGTGATGGGCATGCGCCCCCTGTGGTGGAGGGCACTTCTAAAGTTGGGAGGAAAAACAAAAAATGAAACAAAAATAAAAAAGTTGGAGCCGATTTGGAGTGAATTTTTAGAGGAGCACGGTAATTTCAATGGATAAGAGTCAAGTTGAAGATTGTTGAGTTAGAGTGACTCATATCTAGTCTTTTAGGATTTGGAATGATGTACTATAAAGGGTTCTATACGGATCCTACTAGGATTATGACTCATACTCTATTTGGATTAGAAGTCCTACTCTAAATTAGAAAAATGCTTGGAGGGGCTATATAAAACATAGGGGTGACTATAGAGAAATAACTAAGCCTACTCATCCAAAAGTAGAAAGGTATATGAAAGGATTAGATGCTAGATAATTTTTTAGCACTAGATTCTAGCATAGCACAAGGATTCGAGAATTCTAAAAGATTGAGAGGGTTGTGTATGACTGACAATCTCTTGTATTCTTTTGAAGTTGTGCTTAAGAAATTTGTAGTCGGTTTCGCCAAATCTTTTTATTTCAACGTGGTTTCTTCAATGTCATTGTATTGGTTCTCTACAAGATTTATTTTCTTCATTCTTGATATCTGTATGTTTATGTTATATCTCATAAATTCTAATCCGATCTAAAGACTTTTGCGCGTAAGAAGAGGTACTAATGCAACTAGCGCCCCGCTTATTTCGGCTTGAGCTTCTGGTTTCTGGCTTATTTTTCACTATTCATAAATTTCATCTTTTTATGAACTTTTGACTTTTTTAGCTTTTTTGCTAGTTTTTTTTTCTCGTATTCATTTGCGTTGTCCATGATAAGCTAACATATTTTTTCTATTTTTAATTTTTAAATTTAATTATGCCAAATAAGCCACCTTCAGTTACAGTATAATTTCAACAAGCTATAATACAATTTTAATAACAAGTCATTATTTTCCGGCCTAACCGGACGGGCCTACCAATAGGACGACGAGAGCCTAACATTTCCTACCAACTTCACATTTATTTAATCCTACGTCTGAGTCCTAAAATAAATACAAAACATGCTTGCGGCTTATGCATTACCAGTCGTTACCGATTCCTACGAATCTTTGGATCTCACCTAGGTCACTGCATTTGCAACATACTCACTGACAACGACTTGGCCTATTCTTTTGGGTTTTTAAAAGTTACTTTTTGACTTTTCTATAGTAACTAACTTTAAACGAAGTGTTTTTTAAGATATGATCTATTAATTAATTATAGTACATACCGTACCGACTTCATTTATATCGGCAAAAATCGCACGTGAGTTTCTGTTACTCTGTAATCTCTCACACGAACAACCTAAAAACCATAAATCACAGTTAAAAATCGTAAATTTTAGCCAAAAAAGAACCGGCCCTGTAACCTCAATTCGTTGATTGTCACAGGCATAGCAGCTGTGGAGCAAAGGAGAGGCCTCGAGCTGATCGACCCGACATTGTGCGACTGCAACGAGGTGACGAGCATCATAATGAGTCAAGGTGGCGCTGCTATCAGCGGCGGATGCAAATTGTCAACTGGGGCTTAGAGTTTACACTTACATAGTATGTGTTCTACATGCCAAAAACTGGTGTTTCTATATACTAAGAACTACAGCTATCTAAAAGAAAGAAGGTTTAAACACGTTGACAAACAGAAGGAGAAAAAAAACAAAAAAATGTTGACAAAGTAAGACACTAAAAAAATATGTTTAAGTTGAAGTTGGTACGACAAGCATATTAACTAACAATAAAAAGAGAACAAAATAGCAAAGGCTACTTGAACCGATCGAGCGTGGGCTACCAGTTGGTCCAGTCTCAAACCAACGCCAGCCTAAAGCAGGGGCAGATCCAGCGGTGAGGCGGGGGGCTCAAGCCCCCCTACCGCTACCGGACCCTTGGAGCCCTCTGGAGCCCCCCCATAAATTTTTTAGCTATGGATGTATGGTGTAGGAGGAGCTCCCCTGTAGCGCTTTTGTTCAGCCCCTTCTAAATTTTTTCCTGGATCCGCCACTGGCCTAAAGCCCAAGCGTCCAAACCAGCACTAGCCTTAAGCCAACCAAGTAGGCAACGCTAGGTTGAGATGACACCTTACTTACCTTCCCCTATTCCCCTTTGGTGAGCTAGTCTTTTCATCTAATTCAGTGTGTTTCAATAGCAAACCATCTTTTATTTTCGGATTCATCCTAAATCATTCACTAATAGTTGATTTCTTGATTTTGGTATGTTGTCTAACAAATAGTTATTTATTATTAAACTTTGTTATGAAATAGTTGATGTTACAAAATTTAGAACACATTACTATCTATTACATTATTGATTGATACGTTGATAACAATATATATGAAGCATAAGGCTCTTGTATTATTTTTTGTTCTAGATTCATCACTAACTGTTGTGCGTGCAGGACAACGCGATGGACCGGTCGGCGATGACGGACGTGACGGCCATGCTGGGCAACGACGGCGTGATGCTGTCGGACCCAAGACGGCCGCCGCAGTTCCACTTAGAGGGTCACCAGCGAGGACAGGTCAGAGGTCCGCACACGCTCGCACTTCACCGGGTCGTACAGCACCAACGACGTGACCATCACCACCATCGAAGAAGGAAGATAGCCACAGCATATTGATCGACCATTGCAGTTTTTTTCTCCTTGTGGCCTTTCTTTTCGTGATCGAACCGAGGTGTGTGAATGAGCACACGAATTGTTTGGGTTTTAGATGTTTCTTGCTGCTATGTGACGCACTGACGTGGACGACGCTTGTGTCGTTGTACAGACAATTGAATAGGAGTACTAGGATTGAATTTGAATGAAGTGCTAGTACAGCAGGTAGCCGCTGGGTTAGATTTCGACACGAACAGGTGTTAGGGTGGGTGCGCGCGGCACGCCGCCTAGCTTGACCTGGTAGTGAGGATGGCTGCTGACTTCGAGGGTCGGAAACCCACGTGTACGTACAGTAATCGAAGAAATCCACGCCTCCATTTTTAGTTTGGATGTACGTGGATTGCATACGGATGAATATTATTTATCTCATTTTTTTAATATTTTTATAGGAATCGGGTACAAATAGTATCGGATACGAATATAAATGCGTATATTCTCGGTCATGAATATAGAGTGAATACATATTGCTCCGAATACAAAAAGTCTCGATCATAAATATTTAGTCGAATAATACACGAAAACAAAAACCATATATATCGCACGTATAAGAATCAATCAACCATACTACATGTCCATAATGAAACTAACGAGTAGTGAGTTTTAGCAAGCAAAGTAGCAAGTAGATGATAAAGGCTAGTTAAGCAAGTAGTAGTTATATGTCACACGGTCCAAAAGTAAGAACCGTCCATAGCTAAGTACATCACTACTTCACTACTTCATTTAACTTTATTACATCATATGATAAGTTGATAATACAAATCTTGCTTTAGGCTATCAAGCATATAATAATCCATAGTGTGCATCTTACAATATTTTTCTCGCAGAAGACACAAAATAAACCAATCATCCAACTAAGAAAAAAAGAGGCATGTTATAATGTCTACATTCAAAAATCATGGCTGCCTTATCCCTATAAGCATAGGCACATCAGAATATTTAAGAGTAACACAATTGGAAGGTGATTGATAGTTGAAATTTGAAAAGCTTGACTTGTCCGCTGAAAATAAATACGAACCTGCTCCCGCCTAAATAATTACATGATGGTTACATCTTCCTCCAGTATGAGGAACAATAGCACCTCACTGCCAAGTGCCAACTAATGTGATGTGGATCCATGAAAAACTACAAGAGACCCTCCCCACAAACTAATTGCACAAGCAGTCAACTACAATTAACTAAAATCTTTGTGGACAGAATAAGTGAATAACTACACCCCCACCATGCTTCAACGTCCGCAATGCATTGTGCAATAAGGCACCAAAGTGGGTAATAAAGTCTTCCCTGATTTCATATGGAGAAATATGCAACATTCAACTCTAGTCTGTCATATATACTGCAAGTACAACCTTACATGAGTTGTGCTGCTGTTGAAAATAATATGGAGTGCTGGATATTTAAAGATCAAGCAAATGTAATACAACTGAAAGGAAATATATTCAAATATAAATTCACACATATAGTACACATTATCTGCTATCAACTAAGTATAGCAATAGCAGCATCAATACTAAGAATCATGAACTCCTTATAAGATGTAACCCCTCCAACAGTTATGAATTCTACTTGCATTTAGATTCTAGAAAGAACTTCTGAGTTGACACAGTTTCCAAGTTCTTATTCGACCACACTTGACTTCCTAGAAGCAGTGATTTTCATTTCCGGACCAATATCTAGTTTCCTTACTGTTGGCCAAACAGGGTGGAGCAGCAAAGGAAGCAAATCTGAGAAAATTGTTCATTGGGTTTTCTTTACAGTTGCCAAAAAACGATTTCTTAATCATCTCTTTTGTTTCTCTAAAAAAATCATCTCTTTTTGTTGCATTGTGCTCAACTATCCATACCTCTCTTTTGATGTCAGATTCTTATTCCACTGGTTTTCAAGTTTTTGATCAAGAAAAAAACTTAGTCAAAGGCTCAAAGTAGTTGTTTTAATTTGGCAGGTGATATTGGATAAGAAGCAAAAGGCTACTGTGGAGAGAGAGGTCGACGTTGGAATCGAAAGCATCTACTTGGATTTACCAGCAGTGATCACGTAGGTTCCATAACATGTTTCTACATCTTATTTTCATTTTATTGTTCTCCGCCCGAGAAGGGCCGGTACTCAAGCATTTTATTTTCATTATTAGACATTCACTTCTTCTGCATAATCTTCGGAAGCTACATGTAGCGTAGCTAAGGATGATTTAGCGTTCGCCTAACACAGTAGTGCCACATTTTAGTTTTGTTTCTGTTTCTGAGATTACATTTGAATTATACCTTTTTATTTTGCAGCACTGATTTGAGACTGAACCAAGGTATACAACGCTACCAAACATAATGAAGGCAAAATCAAAAGTCATTAACCCCCTGAATAGCTGAATGTAGATATCAGATCAGACATGGAGGTGGTTCAGGTCAATGAACCACCAAAGAGGAAAGCTGGCGTCATTCTTTCGTCTGTTGATGAGCTCCTTGACAAGTTGAAAAATGAAGCCTGTGTCTTGTAGCAATCTCTTATATTATTCCTTGCTGAGTATAGCCTGATGTTCAGGCATGTACATTCGAATAAAGTGTGGTTCCAAATGGTGCTATTATTTGCAAATAAAAATATGTGTTTCCCTAAACCAAGGGATGCAGGCTAATATACATTAAGCGGCAGCGGCAGCAGCGGTATTAACAAGCGAACTCACATAAGTTCAAAAAAAAAAACAAGCTCACTTACACACTTCAAAGCCGAGACAAGATGACACTGCCGTAGCTGCCCGAGCGATAGGGGAGGAGAGGCGGGCGGCAGCGGCGCCGTGCCCGTGCTGTGGGGAAGGAGAGGCGGGCGGCGGCGGCGCCGTGCTGTGGGGGAGGAGAGGCATGCGGCAACAGCGCCGTGCTCGTGCTGTGGGGGAGGAGGAGAGACATCGGCGGCGGATCTAGGTCACTGGATGTGTGGATGCCTTGGGCTAGGGTTACTTAGGGTAACTCGATAGAAGAAGAGAACTAATCTAGTGCACTCAACCAGGTACGTGCATTCATGCATTCAACATGTGCCGATCGCAGATCTTCATCGAATGGCCCACATTGATGTCTAGGCTTTTTTTTTTTGCAAAAAACGCCCCGACGCTAGATCTAATTTACAAAGTAGCCCCACCTTCGCACCCCTCCCCTTCGCATCCCCTTCACCTCCCATTATCTTCCTAGATGCCTTCCACCCGCCCCTCCTCTCCTCCCAGTCGTCGACCGCCTGCGCCCTTCCTCTCCCATGAGGAGTTGGTCACCTTCGCCCTGATCCGCCGCTCGCCGCCCCTTCTCTCTCTCCCCCCCCCCCGCCCCTCCTCTTCCCCAAGGGGCTGCCCAACTCCGCCTCCTCTCCCCCCAGTCGCCGCCCGCCTCTGGCCCTCCTCTTCCCCTAGCCGCCACCCCGAACCGAACCCTAGCCCTAGCCCCATCCCAAATTCCCTAGAAGCTCAGACTTAACGCAGCCGAATCTTGGCGAGGTGGCGTCAGCGTGAACCTGGCAAGGTACTGGCACTGAGACTTGGCACAGCCCTCCTCCTCTGATTGCTTCTTCCCTGACAAGCTTCCTGCCAACGACAATTTGCCCTTTGTGTAGTCCATTTACGTTGGTGTGAGAATGGTTGGATGACATTACCGAGTGACATTGCTGGTTGTATGACAAGCTCCCTACCGACGGCATTTTTCTGTTTGTGTAATCCAGTTGCATTTGTTCAGATCTGTTGGATGTCATTGCCAGTTGTACCAGTGTTTGATGTTTGTTCAATAAAATTCCATCCTCTTGCAAGAACAATTGTTACATATGATTTTCGTTGTGAAATGTGATTAATTGTGTATGCAATGGGTGTATGCAAAACTGAAGAATTGTAATGGTTCAGGTAAATACAAATTGTGATTATTCACAACAGTGGAGGCTCTGAGCAGATTGCAAGATGTTTGATGTTGTGAATATGAATTGCAGCAAGGATGTTTGATGTTGTGAATATGAATTGCAGCAAGGATGTGTGATGTTGTGAATATGGGAGCATAGTCTGACATAAGAACTAGTCTGTTTTGCAATAACAAAACATGTAGCAGTGGAGGCTTTGAGCAGAATTCATAGCTTCATGATCTTGTGTAATCCAACCATAGAGCTAATGTTTTGCAATCAAAAAACTAGAGCTATTCATAGCTATTTTGCAAATTATTGACATTTGATGAAAATAATTAGTCTATTTTGCAATAACAAACTAGAGCTAATGTTTCTTTTGCCAAACCAGTGCTTGGGAGCGAGGCCGGCAGCTCGAGGAGATGGAGAGCAGTGGGGGCAAAGGCGGAGGCGACTCTAGGAACACTACAAGATGGCAGGGATTTGGTGGCACATAATTTATGGTGGCATTTGTCTTAAGTGCCCCTTAAAATAAATAAGACGGCACTTATTTACATCCACGGCACTTGATATCATGGCATATAGTATATGCCACGAAAAAATAAATGCTGACACTTTTATGTGCCATGTTATCTTTATTCAACTATGGCAACTATTATATGCCGCGGTAGAGAAATATAGGGCAAATTTATGTGCCGCGGTAGTTATATATTAGTGCAGGCAAATTATATGCCAGCTAAAATAAACCACGGCACATACGACACTTTTAGCGGGAAGGAAAAAAATTGCCGTGTGGACGCGAGGCAAAACCGGCCAAAACCAGCCGTGTAAACCCCTCTGATCATATTTCTCACCCACCCATCTCTCTCCAGGGGCGGACCCACACATGGCACAAGCTCGGCGCGTCCAGTCGATCCGCCGCCGCCGGTTCGCCTGCTGCACGCGCCGCCTCCATCCTCGAATCCGCCGCCGAGGACCCCCGCTCCTCCTCGCGCCGCCTCGGTCGATCCGCGGTTCGCTGCGCGCGCGCCGCCACCATCCTCAAATCCGCCGCCGAGAACCCCCGCGTCCTCCTCCGCCGCCGTCTCCAGTCGATCCACTGGTTCGCCTGCCGCATGCACCGTCTCCATCCTTGAATCCGCCGCTGAGGACCCCCGCGTCCTCCTCCGCCGCCGCTGGGAGCTCGCCTCCGTTCTCCACTTTCTCCGGGTGAGCCCACTTCGCCTAGGGTTTTCTATTCTCTCTCGGTTTCAAGGTGTTGGATTCATGGGGTTTCGGTTTGGGGTTTCAAGGTGTTCGAGCCGGTGATCAAGGGGACTCAGCGCTCTCATGGAGGAGATCGAGACGGCGTTCATTTCCAACAACCACAACCTCACTCGCATTCACATTGCCCTTTGAAGGTAGTTTATTCGTCTCCCTGACATTTTTTGTCTTAAGATAGGCATCACAGATTATGAAGGACTTTCTCAACTTTTCATCTGTATGTTTGCTAATCGAATGACCATTTTTATTCTGGCAATGTGCATGATACACAAATAAAAAAGCTGCTGAATTGGGAATTTGAGTTCTCCTGATAGACTAGTTTAGCTGATCATTGTCCTAAAGCAAACAAAAGTAGGGAGCTGACTTTGCTTCTCTGATATTTTGGATGCCGCAAGGTGACACGCGTGAATCTAGTTTCAAAAGATTTTAGTTCGGTTGCTAGATTGGCACTTCTTGATGCAAAGACTGCATCTCTCCAACTGAAAGATTCTCAAGGTTGTTGATGGATGGATACTAGCAACTACCAAGGAAATATCAGATTGGTGGTCATGGGTAGGTTGCTAGTTTTGCAACGCTTGGCTTTTCGCTAATGTAAATAAAAATAGAGTAGCTCCGACCTTAATATTATTTTGGTTTCAGGTTGTGAAGGAGCAAACCTGTTTAGAACTAATCCAGGTACACATGAGCGTTTTGTAAATAAGGCTTTTGTCCTGTATCACTGAAACCTATTTGTGTGTGCGGAAAGAAGTTGAGACATATATAAGCGACAAGATCCAATCAAACGTTTGTTTATACTTAAAGCGCTCGTGAAGTTCGCTCAGAGGTACTGCTTTATGAAAAAATTTCAATTAGTCAAATTAAGCTAGTGAGCATTTTGCTTAACTAAATATCAACAAGTTCTCATAACTATTTTACTAAACATGTGCTTGATAGAAATTATCTAACTGCAAAGAAAATTTGAGACTTCTATGTATATTTGAGACTAATACAGTTGACTTAACGTTGGTATCCACCAACTATTTGGTTCTTGCTATGATGGATTTTTAGTTTACTTGTGTGCATGCAATCGAATTAATAAGGATATAGTAAAGTATATACAGATGATTGCAAATAGTTGCTATGTATGCAATGATATTGTTTTTGAGAGATAGAGGTGGATATTTCTTGAAGAGAAAAATATTATTTTTTCAGACTAGTGGTGCTCTATCACCCATAAATCTATAAGTCAATCGGTATAAAATATCTATTTTAGCCCATATATTACATGTAACAGATGGTAAGGGACAGCTCTAGAACATATAGTTTTAAATCAAGAAATAAAATTGCACAAATTTTGTTGAAAGGGCCTAATAATTTAAATCAGACACCATAGGTACACAATTGAGTACCAAGAGATGTTTTTGATATGAAAGCAAGAGATGAGGAGGAAAACGATGAAGGTGAGTTGAACTATTTTAACGAGACCATACAGACCTTTAAGTAACAATGAGTTAGTCGGAGAAGTTTTTGAAAATGAAATTTGTGCTAGAACTGATATTAGTGGGATGCTCATTGATGAATCACTGGATAAACTGATGTGGTATAAATTTAGCAATCTTTTCCATTTATATTCACAACATTTTTAAGTACAGGGAAGGGGGACTTATATTTAAACAAGCACATTACAATTTCTAAATTCATGCATATGCGCTTTTATACGTCATAACTTACATTGTAAGTACTTTATTGTTGTTTTGTTATTCGTTATGCAGGACCAAAGATGGAAGGAAGGGAAGTAAACGAAAAAGGCGGTAAAGTCCACCAGATGAATGGGAATGGCTTGTAGATTATTGGTCTATGGAAGAAATAAAGGTTTGTAGAACCCCATATATTCATAAACAAGTTTTGAACTTATGGTGGAATAATGGTACATTTTTGAACTTATGGTACAGGAAAGAGCTAAAAAGAATCAGGAAAAACGAGCAAACCAAGTCAATGCAGTACATACATGTGGATCGAGTAGCTTTGCTGTGGTTAATGATCAATTGGTACCTAGTATATATTTTATTTGTTTGTTCACTTAGAAAATATGTGTTGTACTTACCACTTATTCTTTTCATGACCAGGATGAGATACTTGGTCGTCGTGCAAGCAGGGCTGAAGTTTATATTGCCACATATACCAGGAGAGATGGACGAGCTCTTACCAAGGAATGTGAGGAAAAAATTGTAAGTATTTAAACAAAGCAACAATTTGCACATAGTCTAATTTTCTAATGGCTGTAACACAAATGGAATAATTGTAGGGTGAGATACGTGATAAGTTGAATGAAAATCCAGATCTTGTGTTAAATTCAATTGATGATGGGGACCTATATGATGATATATTTCCAAACAAAAAGAAAACAAAACAAATTGCTGGTCTAGGGCTGCTAGCAGGATCAAGGGCAGTTTCTCTAGCAATAACAGCAGATACAGTTAGGCAAATGGGAGAGGAAAATGCTGAAGTCAGAGCTAGGATGGAGGAGATATCATCTGAATACAAATCATATAAGGCATGTGCGGAAGAAAGATTTGCAAGAAATGAACAACAATTTGCTGAACTTAAGGAAATGCTATTAATGTCATTGAAAGGATCCACTCTCGGTGCTAATAAACAGCTAGAGGCACCCCATATTTCACAGGTGATTTACTTGTTATTGCTGTAATAGTTATCATTGCTCATAAGACTCAAATGAATTGATACTTTATACACTCATCTTAATGCTGGTAAATATTAGGATGTGCCTGCTGCAAGTGGTCAACAAGTACAATCATCAGCTTCTGAAAATAGATTGCAAAGAGATGAGATTAACCATCAAATTCCAGGGAAGGTAGGACAGAAACAAGGACAGGTAATGAATACCTCGCAAGTCCATAATTTAATATGTGTGTAGAGAAAATATATCATTTCTAAATGAACGTTGTTGTAGTTTTGTAAAGATGATACTATATGTCTCCGTTCTAAAAAGCAGATTGGAACAACACAAAAAGCACAGGTGTTGTTTTTGGCAAGACTCTATTTATTTATGTTACTGGCCACAATGTTGAACACATATTTGTATAGTAATGATCAATTATCAAAATTGGTAGGATGTGCTAAGGTGTCAGCAAGTAGAATCAGCCTTTGCAAAAAAAAGAACTCGTATGGATGAAGTTAACCAATATACTGTCAGGAAGCTGCCACAAAAACAAGGACATGTGATGAATCATTTCAAAGTCTATACTTTATGATTTGTGCAAGTATAGTGCCTGATATATGTGATCATTTATTTGTTTAGTTTAATAAAGAGAGGTAAAAGTAAAGTGTACATGCAAATTTTGGTCTTATATGTTGGAGAATAGTGCTTATATATTTACATTTCCTGTTGTAGGGTGCTAAGGAAGTTGCTCTACTTTCACTTACTAAAAATAAAATTGTGGCACATGGAAGACTTAGATGCACAGATAAAACTGTTGCATATGCAGATGGTCTACCCTTGGGGGATTTTTATGAGATCTTAGTTGATGTTGTTCTTGATAAGAATATACTGCTACATAGAGTCCAAGGGCAACCTACTAAGTTGGGCACTACAGTTGGTCGGTGCATTTTGTGGCCAAATCAAAATGTATGAAATTTGTTTCAATAATTAAAGGTATAGGATATGCCAAATAATAACGATCGATCCCATTTATTATATTATAGGTTGTGCAACTGATGGATCGACTCTGAATATACCCAAGCGTGGAAGAGGTATTAATAACTACTTGTGCCCATCTAAGTTTCTCGATTAGTTATGCTATGGAGCTACTTATAAGCTCATGGTACTCAATTTAATCTTAATAAGAATAATGATAAGTATATAGCTGTATAGTTCTACGCTAGTTGAACATTTTGATAAATTAGTTGCAATTAACTATTTCTGAATATTTTGATAAATTAGTTGCAATTAACTATAGAGAAATTTGATGATTTGATTCGATGGGTCATCTCTTGTATTTCTTGTAAAGAGACACCAAGATTTCTTGTATTCAAGTAAGTCAAGATCGATAGGTCATCGAGTCTTGCATTTGTTCACTAGTTTCTGCACAAATTTGATCAACAAGTGGTTCGTTAGTACCCCATCCCATGCACAAGCAAAACCCCAACCATGGGCAATGCAATTAAGATCGAAAGAAGGAGCCAATCAACACTTTTATCATATCAATGTGCATCAAATTTCTCTTAACTATATTGTATCAAATAACCTTGACTTGCACTCTTCATCCAGATTATCACAACTGATTAGATGGAGCGATGTGTCATAATGCACACTTTTGCTGAAGAGGAAGGTGGAGTAGATGTGATTTATTTGCAAATGTGCCAAGGGCTTTTTCACGAAGACATGATAACATGACACAATTGTTATAAAGGCTTTTGTTGAACTTGTAAGTTATGTATTGTATGCAGTAGGATATGCCATTTATATTTTGCTACTCATCTATGTGTTGAATGGATAGGTGAACAATGGATATATATTTGGATTATGTTGTGGCCTATCCCATGTGTATGCACATGGCAGTACGTTTCATGTATGAATTAATCGATCTTATTAAAGATAATTTGCTCCTCTTGTACTGCACTTCGTGAACATGATTGAAGTCAACTTTTGTTTTGTATTAGCTTGTGTATTCAAGACTGCTTCTATCATACTATATGTCGTCCTA
This sequence comes from Dendrocalamus sinicus, assembly GCA_036346575.1. Lineage (NCBI taxonomy): Eukaryota > Viridiplantae > Streptophyta > Magnoliopsida > Poales > Poaceae > Dendrocalamus > Dendrocalamus sinicus. The sequence continues at coordinate 9,148,133 of CM070659.1, read as the reverse complement.
TAGCACGATGAGGGCAAAAACATGTGCCGGCAAGTAATGCATGGCACATATTATTAGCTGCGAAAAGTTTAACTATGTGCCACTAAAAAGTATCATGGCATAAATCATGTGCCGGCAATCCTTGAATACAGGGGCACATATATGTGCTTGAGTTGTCATAGCGGCACATAGCATCTACCGGCAATCCTTGAATACAGGGGCACATATATGTGCCTTGAATTGTCATCGCGGCACATATCATGTGCCGGCTTTCATTAGGAAATAACGGCACATATAACTGTCGTAGTTATCTATGTGCCGTGTTTTACTTTCCCCGACACGATTTTTCCCAACACATAATATGTGCCCTCGAAAAGCATTCCAAGGCACTAGTGGTAATATGCACTTAAATTTATAGTGTATTTCCGGTGTACTTCAACTAAATAGTCACAAAAAATTATGAGAAAATTTGTACATGTACTTCTAAATATACTTTAATTATGCATAAATTTCAAGTTCAAATTTATTATATGTTAGCGGTAACAAAAAAGAGTAAAAACTGACAAATGATATGAGTTCAAAGTTGTTAGTATTTTCTCTTTTTTCTGCTCTTAACATAAAATAAATTTGAACTTGAAATTTCATACATAAGTGGAGTAAACGATAGAATACATGCAGATATTTGTTTAAATTTTTTGTGAATTTTTTTAGTTAGGGTGTACTCTAAACTTGAGTTCAAAAGATATGTTACCAAAATCTGGAACCTGGTAGGGTAGAGGCGATGCTGAACATGTCTTGGCCGTGTCTTGTAAGATGGTGTCCCTGCCTCACTATATTCTTGCTTTCCAATAAAGCCGCGCTTTTAACTTTTGTAAAGTTTTCCTAGTAGATAGCTCAAGCATGCATATTAATTTAAACGCACACGTGCGTTCGTCTTATGTAGGGTCCATTTTGAATGCAATAATTTAACAAAAAACAGTTTAATATCCATAGGAATTATTTGCTCCACGAACACTTAGTCTTGTTCTAGATCGACATCGAACGTAACCGTGCGTCGGTTTCTATTCGAGAGAAAGCCAATAACATAAATAAATTCCATATAAATTCAAATAGAGCTCAAATTTCAAGATTTTGGTACAGGACGAAAGATCTCGATTTAAAAAAAATTAGAGACAAAAATAAAATTAATCGGAATTCGTGCGAGGGAGAACGGGACATCAATTTTGTGGGAGGCAAATGAGAGAAAGTACTGCATACTAACAGGTGGGGTCCATGGTTGATTTTTAATTTCTGAAAAATCATTATCACGTTCCAAACTGGGCCGGCCGTAGTGCCCACAAACTGGTCAATTCAATTAAACATACACACATATATAGTCAATTTCAATTAAACATGCATGGGCATCGTAATGATCGGGTTTTTGCAAGTCTAGTTCTTGGTGGCAATTCTTGTGATGGCGTCAACCGAACAGTACTGTCTCATCAGTGCAGTGGCGGCGCGCGAGCTCCAGGCCATCACACGATACGAACCATGCGGTCATTGGACTATACGTTGGCCGTCGACGTACGGCTGGTGGTGCCGACGACGAAGACGAGCGCTATCGAGTAGGACATGATGAACTTGTCCAAGAGCTAGCATGCCCGGGACCGTCCAATGGCTCCAACAACAGCCTGAACAACGAGTGTCCATGAAGCTTTGCAATTAGCAAGAAGATAGCCTTCCGGTCCGTATACTATTGATCAGCTATAAGCCTCATGCACGTTTATAAATGGTCTTGCAGAGACAAAACCGGATTTAACATTGTTGCACATGGTATTTACAAAACCAGATGTATGTGCATTGTATTTGTAGCACTTTTGTCGTCTAGTGGGTGAACAGCAGCGCCGACGAAGTGACACGTGGCTGTTAGTCCCATTAGGAAATGTCGTCTTTACATCCATCTGATGTAACTCTAAATCATAATGTGCTACTGATGTCATTATGATTCTGAAGGAATCTTTACATGAGACTGGAGAAAATGTCTCATTGTAATCAATCCCTTCTCTTTGCGTAAAGCCTTTTGCCACAAGTCGCGCTTTGTATCTTTCTACATTCCCTTGGAAGTCAAGCTTTGTCTTGTAGACCCATTTACAGCCTACTGTTTTGGCTCCTTTAGGAACTCTTCCTGTCCACAACTCGTACGGTGTTTTGGGCACCGACTTATTAGGTACTCTGTTGAGAATATGAATGGCGGTTTTCAACGCCTCCATCCATAAACTCAATGGCAGTGTGGAATAGCTCATCATGCTTCGCCATTTTCCTGTAAAAACCTTGCAAAAGGTCCAAGAACTTGTCCATATGGGGTATGTCGACCGTAGTACTCCCCCCCACGGTCAGATCAGACTATCTTGATCTTTAAATCGTGTTGGCTTTCAACTTCAGCCTTAAATATCTTGAATTTATCCAAGGCTTCATTTCTTTCTTTGATTGGATAAATATATCCATAACGGGAGTAATCATCTGTGAATGTTATGAACGAGTCATAACCATCCACACTTTTCACAGGAAAAGGACCACAAATGTCTGTGTGAATAATTTGTAGAACTCCTATGCTTCTTTTGGCGTCTTTCTTAATTTTCTTTACATATTTTCCTTTAATGCATTCTCTGCATTGTTCTAGGTCTGAGAACTCTAATGGAGGAAGAATATCATTCTTAACTAGTCTTTCTATTCTCCCCCTCGAAATATGGCCTAAACGACAGTGCTATAATTTCGACGACGCATCTATAGTTCTCTTTCGTTTCCTGTTTACATTCTTAGACGAGGATTCATTCACATTCTCGCACGTGACATTCCCATTATCGCAAACGACATTCACATTATCACGTAATGATAACAAATAAAGCTCATTTTGTAAGATGGCAAGACCAACACATTCTTTATTAAACATTATTTCACACCTGCCATTTCCAAAATGACAATCATTAGCATCATTGTCCAAACATTAAACACTAATCAAATTCCTCTGTAAAGAGGGAACATAAAGAACATCTCTAAGTAAAAGAGTGAAGCCATCAGCTAGCTCTAATGAAAGATCGCCAACGGCTTCAACTTCAGCTTGGACTCCATTTGCGACTTTAACGCATCTTTCTTTTCTTTGCGTATTCCTCGTCGAACGAAATCCCTGCAAATTATTGGCAACATGAACAGTTGCACCTGAATCAATCCACCAAGTAGATTTTGAATATTGTACATACAGGGACTCATTTATGAACGTAATGATGTTCTCACCTTTCTTTGACATAATCATTTTTAAGAAATCGGGACAATCTTTCTTGTAATGTCCCTTTTTCTTGTAATGAAGGCACTGATCTTTCTCCATTGTGAAATTTTGTTGCTGAGACTTATGCTGAGGCTTTCCTGTCTTTAAGGAGGATTGATTAAAGTTCTTTTTCTTGTTGTCCTTCAAATAGTTGATAGAACCACCATGTGAGGATTTAATTCTTTCCTCCTCTTGCACACACATAGCTATGCACTTTTCTAAGTCCCATTTCTCGGGCTGCATGTTGTAGTTGACAACAAAGGTGTCAAACTCTTTCGGCAAGGAAGCAAAAATCAAATGAATAAGGAACTCATCCTTGAGAGCCAAATCCATTGGTTTAAGCTTGGATGCCAAGTTGCTCATCCTTAGTATGTGCTCTCTTATGCCACTGTCACTACCACCACCAGAGTACCTTTCTGTCACAAGCTGCTTAATCAGCTATGTAGCATAAGTCTTTGAAGAGCCAGTAAACCGACTCTTTATTTTCTCAAGGTACTCTGTGACAGTGTCACACTCTACGATTGAGCCCACAATTGCAGGCTCAATCGTGTTCTTTATCACAGCCAAACATTTCTTGTTGGCAGTGACCCACTTTTTATGATCAAAATCATATGACATTTTTATGGGAGCATAGTCCTCTGCATGCTGTCGCCGCGGCATCGACCTCATTTTCATCCTCACCGGTGCCACAGCTCAGTGGGACATGGTGTGGTGACTACCACCACCTCAGCCAAGATGAAGGTCAGGTCAATCTTTTTCTTCCATTCACCGTAGTTGTCTCCTTTGAGAACCGGGATATCCCTGATGTAGCCCATCAAAGAGTATCCTCCTGAAAACACAATTCATATACAGTGAGAACATTTAAACATAATAACAACAAAATTATATGCCTTATTTCCAACGTTGGTCAAAATACGACATACAATTTTATCTATACATTAAATCTACATCACCGTTGGCAGAAATAGAAATAATGCATAAAATCATCAATTAAAATTATAATACTGTTATTATCAACGTTGGTCAGAAAATAACAATATCATAATTCACAACAATTTTCAAAAAATAAATTCTCCCGTTGGTTCGAATTTAATTGAAAGAGTAATCAACATTAACTTTTGCAGCGGAAACATGAAATTATTCTAAAATAATTCATACTCAGAAGCATTATTACTGTACTCATCTAATCTCTGGAAAAATAACACGTTGGTGCAAAAATTTACAGAGATTTGATGCAAATTTCATTCAAATTCACTCAAAAAATGCTTCTGAAAATAAATAAAAACTTTTAATGGAATTACTGTGCAAAATGGCCATTTGGCCCATTCCTTCGCAGCCGCGCCCAGCGCTCGCGCTCGGCCAAGCCGCCTCGCGCCCAGCGCCGAGCCGCAACCTGGGCCTGGTCGGAAAGCTCGCCGCTTGGGCGAAAGCCAGCCCGCTGTCCTCGGCGCGATCTCAGCCGTTCAGCGCCATCCGACGGTCCGGCGGCGAATCCGGCGGAACAAAACCCGCTCGCGCGGTCTCCCCGAAAAACCCTAGCTCATTCTCTCCTCTCCCCTCTTCAGCCTCGCACCCGAGCGAAAAAAAAGCGGCGGCGCGACCTCGTCCACCGCGGAGAAGGAGAAGCCGGCGCCACGCGGCCCTTCAGTCGGCGTCGCGCGCCCCGAGAGGAGCGCGCCGCCGTCAGCGGCTCGTGTCGGCGCCCTCGGCCAAGGCGTCGATGGTGGCCCGCTTTGGAGCGCTGACGAGCCCACGGCTCGGCCGGTCTTTCCGCACGCCAGCGACGACGGCCCGGCGACGACGGCCAGGTAAGTCCCGGCCTTTTCAAATCTAGGGTTAGGGTTTTCTTCGTTCTTTTCTTTTCCGCACGCCGGTCAACCGACGGAGGTCTGAGATCTTTTCCATCTAGATCTACGCCTAGATCAGGCTCTGATACCATTGATAGATTAGGTCTTTAGGGATCTCTAGGGTAGAACGTCAAGAACCCTAGAGAAAAGAAGCACCCCGCTAGATCTACCCTAGAGATCCCTAAAGACCTAATCTATCAGTGGCGAGGCTAACATGATCAACCATGAATCCGTTATACTTCCTAACATTTCGTTCTATCAGGTGTTTGATTGGGCACGGGAGATTAAGCAGGTTTAAATTGGTTGAGGAACATGGCCATAATATTCTTAGGGCTATTGTATTTCAAATAAGAAAAAATAGTTAGCGTCAATATTTACGTAGAAGTTAGGAATACTATAGAGACATAAAGTAAATGAGAGAAAATTAGAGAAAATTCATTATAAATACGTGCACTTCATATTTTGAAATAAGATTGTAATAAAATACTATATGAAGCAGCCTATGTTTCCTTCCTTGCGAAAAAATCACCGAGTCCTCGTGGAGCCCAAGCATGCGTCGTTCGTCTAAAAAAAAATCAAGCGTCTGTGTTTCTGCATTTGTTGTGCATGGATGTTTGCGTCAAGCTTTTCCTGCTTACCTAGTAAAAGAGGAGAATCGTTCAACGCTTGTGCTCAAAACCAAGAAGAGATCCCCTCCCCTCATCCAACACCGTAGTAGTATCGACCGGGCGCTTGCTCAGTTGGTGGTGCCAGCCAGTGGGCCCCGTTCGTCCGGCTTTGAGCCATAGCGCCACATATTTTCAGAGGGCATTATTCATATGAACAGTGATATTATTTATGTAAATAATGTCCTCTAAGTACATGCGCGTGCGTACCTGCGCTCTCGGAGATCTTGAATCTCCGTCTCTAATCTCAAATATATATATTGGAGATATCCACGTAGATATGTGTAGATGTATATGATGTTAAATGTGTATATACGTGAGTCTATCCTTATTATACTTAGAGCAACTCCTACAGCCTGGCTAAATACAACCGTGAAACCTATTGTAGCTATTATGCCCAAAAAAAGCAGTCCAACAGTCTCGCTATGTCATTTTCTATTTTTCCTCGCTCGGTATCCCGTTCTTCTCGCTGCCCATCTTTCCCGAGCGAGAACTGTGTGCTATCCGCGGCGCCAATCCCCTCCTGCGCGCGGGCTTTGCCTCTCCCGCGCTCGATTTTCTTCTCCGCGCGCCAGACTCTCCCGCGCAGCGGCAGAGCGCTCGATAGAGAAGCCCTCGATTCGCCGACCCAGCCGCCCCTCGCCTCCTTCACCTCCGCTCCGACCGCCGCCTCCCCCTCGCCCCTCTCCCCGCCTCCGCTCCACCGCCGCCGCCTCGCCTCACTCCGCTCCACCCGCCGCCGCCGACCGCCGACCAGCCGCCTCGCCTCCTTCACGTCCGCTCCACCCGCCTCCTCGCGGCCTCGCCCCTCTTGCGCCTCCGCTCCACCTGCCGCCGCTCGACCGCCGACCCAACCGCCGCCGAGGAGACCGACCACCGAGCCGAACCAGCAGGAAGAGGAAGGGGCAGCCACCAGCCTGGGCGTAGCCGGCAGCGGGCGGGCGGCAGCCACCGGCGACTGGCGCGCAGGTATAGATCCGCCCCACCTCTTTTTTTTCCTGTCCTCCGCCACTGCTCCCGCGTGCGCCCCTTCCTATGCTCCCCTTTTCCTTCCCATCCGGCGCAGCTTCTTCTCGCGGCCTAGCGGGTGACCCCTTTCGGTGCTCCACGGGCGCTCTCTTCCGACGCTCGCGCCGCCCTGCCATCGGCAGTTCCCTGTCGACACCTGGGTCTTCCTCTCCCCACCACGCGAATCCCTTCGAGGTCCTCGGAATCGTGCCGAGGGACCATGTCGCAGGCGCCATCAGAAGGGGATCCGCTGTCCTCGAGCCACGGCGACGGGGACCCCAATTCTTCTGCGCTGTAATCATCAAGCATGGCAATAAACAACCATATGCTTATCAGAATTATGTAATGCAAAATTTCTATTGTTCACCTCATGTTCACTTCGCCCAACTTAAAGGTCAAAACATGTTGTAGTTGATCAGTTTTGGAAAATATTTCTGCATGTTGTTATTTTAGGGCATTTATTATCATGTTAGACTAGGTCTTGTGATTTATGTTTCTCAGTCTAAATGAAGTTGGCAGAAAATCGAAGTTGATTGATGGATTACCTAACATTTTTCTCATGCATGCTAATTTCTACAGTTGGAGATTTGAACCATTTGATCTCTGCCACCATGAGTGGAGTAACATGCTGCCTGAGGTTCCCTGGCCAGCTGAACTCCGACCTCCGGAAGTTGGCAGTGAACCTTATCCCCTTCCCCCGTCTCCACTTCTTTATGGTCGGGTTTGCCCCCTTGACCTCCCGTGGCTCCCAGCAGTACCGTGCCCTCACTGTACCTGAGCTCACCCAGCAGATGTGGGGTGCCAAGAACATGATGTGCGCTGCTGACCCTCGCCATGGCCGTTACCTCACTGCCTCTGCCATGTTCCGTGGTAAGATGAGCACAAAGGAGGTCGACGAGCAGATGATCAACGTCCAGAACAAGAATTCATCCTACTTTGTGGAGTGGATCCCCAACAATGTTAAGTCCAGCGTTTGTGACATTGCGCCGAGAGGCCTCTCCATGGCGTCGACCTTCATCGGCAACTCCACATCCATCCAAGAGATGTTCAGGAGGGTGAGCGAGCAATTCACGGCTATGTTCAGGAGGAAGGCTTTCTTGCACTGGTACACCGGTGAGGGAATGGACGCGATGGAGTTCACCGAGGCCGAAAGCAACATGAACGACCTTGTCGCGGAGTACCAGCAGTATCAGGATGCGACTGCTGAAATACTGTTGAGGTTTCGGAAACAAAAATTACAACGCTTTTGGAAAAAGAAAAAAAAAGGACTCTTTGATGGTGTCTTTGATGATCCTTCAGTAGTTTTCTTCATGTTCCCAACTAGAATCGGAAACAAACTGACAACGTACGCTTTCGGAAGACGTCTTTGAGCCGATTTAAATATAGATAAGAAAAACTTTTAGCTAGCCTGTTGTAGCACTCTTCTTTTTTGGGGAGTTTTCTATTTTACATGATGACTAAATCAAGAGATTTAGCATTTATTTTTAGCTAACCTCTTGGAGTTGCTCTTATGATCTAAAAAATCGCCTTCGTTGTATCGAACGAGGACCCTTCAACAATAATTGTCCCAGGATATGTATATACTCCATGTGGAAGAAATTAAAGTTCGACAAGCTAATTAACATTAGACAATTACGCCCGCCAACATGCATGATGCTTACCTTGCCTCAAAAGTAAATGTTGCCCGAGTTACCAAACAATTGAATACCAAATTTAAACCGTCATTGTTAGATTAAGTTCCGTCGGCCAGTCACAAAAGGTATTGCAGCTACGGCGGAGCCGGAAGCGGCGATCAGGAAGGAGAGCTGTCCGGTGCACTATCTTCAAGCACATTTAAAGTAGGATTAAAAATTCGACTAAATTAAAAAGAAATAGCTCAGTGTGTTGTGTAGTAGCAATGTCGGTAATAGAACAAGTTCTAGAACATATAAATCCTTTTGGGGCACGGCTTTTGACTTTTAACTATGTTTTATTAATCTACTTAATAATAATTGTTCAAAAAATCAGAAACCAAAATTCGCTGAAAAACATGAAAAATAGAATTTTGGACACTGTTGGACCCCTGTGCAATCAAAATTCCACTTTTGGCCCCACGACGCAAAAAATTCCAAAACAGGACCCCTCCCGACCGCGCGTTTCTCCCGCTGCGCCACGTGCCCGGTGCGTGCGGTGCGGTACCGCCGATCGCAGATTGTTTCACCGGTCGTGCGGTACTAGACCGCACGACCGCCGCCGCCGCGCGCGAAGCGCGCGACCTCCCGTCCCGCGGTCACCCGAGCGCGTCGCCCCGCCGACCGCGCGTTTGACGCCCGAGCGCCCGTCGCCCCGCCGACCGCGCCGTTTAAATCGCCGGCCCCGTCCGCAGCCCGACCGCGCGATTCCCTCTGCCGACCACGCGTGACGCGTCTAATCGTTCCGCCGAAAGAGCATCACGGGCTGGCCTTTTTTGCATGCAGCTCATACACGCGTCAGTAGTATGTGATATGGCCCCCCAAATTTTGTTGAATGGATGAGGAGCGTTCACAATAAAATGACTTTGGAGCTCGCTTAGTGAGCAGATGCATGCGGTGAAGTCTTCTGGTTCGCAGTGGAAGCAAAGACAGAGCGAGAGTGGGAGTGAAGGGAGGAACAGAAAGAGTGGAAACTCATATTTTTGAGTTGCTTTTGTTTGGAGTCAGCAGATTTTGCAAATACGAAATTTGTAGATCGTCTTCTGAGCTTCAAGAAGAGGTAATTTTTGGCTCCGTGCAAGTATTTTTCTGTGAATGTCATTAGGCCATAATTAGAGGGACCGTGTTTCGTTAATGTTCTTATAAGCTAATACGGTGTGTATGTTGTAGGTAAACATGATGCATGATGTATTGTAGTGTAGAAAATGTCGTATTTATTTGGTGAAGTTACGTAGTGTAATTTAGTTAATTTTTGATGAACATACGTGCTTACATGTGTAGGTGTTGAAAAAGTAAATATTTATGTTAGAGCATTTGTGGGTGATAGCAATAGTAGATAGATTAGAGACAATTTGTATAATTGGTAGGCTTATACAATTTTTGGTGAAGAAAAGTGAGGAGCGAAAGCCGGAAGAGTTGAGTTGTTTCCGTTTGGAATCAGGGGATTTGGCAAATACAAAAGTTGTAGATCGTCTCGTGAGCATCAACAAGAGGTAAGTTTTGTGTCCGTGCAACTATAATTTTATTTATGTCATTAGGCTTTAATTAAGGAAACCATCTTGTGTTACTGTTATTTTATGTCAATCTTTTATACGCTATGTGTGTATAGCAAATCTTGCATATGTTAGGCATGATGTATTGTAGTGTATATAGTGTTTTCCTTTTTGTGAACATACGTCTCAGAAAGTAGTTTCAGTTAGGTGGAAAATATGAAGTTGTAGTGTGTAGACGTTGAAAAAATACATATTTATGTTAGAGCAATTGTATTAGGATTAGTAGAAGCATATGATTAGTACGCTTAGGGAAGAACTACATACAGTACGGTAGGTGGTAAAAATAAATTAGAAATAAATTTGGTAGATTAGAATTAACATATAATAGTAGTCATAGAAAGTTATAGTAGAGCTACATAAAGACTATATTAAGTTAAAGTTAGAAAAGATTGTAGTGTAAATAATGTGTAGGTGTTGAAAAAGTAAATATTTATGTTGGAGCATTTTTAGGTGGTAAATTTGTAGTAGTTAGATTAGAGACAATTTGTATAATTAGTATGCTTAGTGAATGACCGTAGTATGAAGGTCATTTCATGGAAAAAAAATGATATGAATATTTAATTTGATGTATGGTACAATTTGAAAGTAAAATAGTTACAAATAAATCGTAGATTTAGAAATACAAAACATATACTAATCGAAACTATTAATTAGATGGTACGATTGTTACATGTTGTATACTAAAATGGTTGATTATGCACTTATGTTAGGTACGCAATGGCTGGCATTGAACAATTGTTCGTGTTTTATGGTAGTGGTCTCGTACGTGATGGGCCGTATGGGGCGGACCTGTCAAATTGCGAGCGGACCGTGATCTCGGCACCCGGTCTGAGCGACATGAGCTTGTCTGAGCTACGGAGGTGTGTCCGTTCAGCGTTCGATCGACACACCGCAAGAAAGAAGTTACGGATCGAGGCAGTCTATGCCTCAATGGTGGATGATGGAAGGGAGAGCATATGGCAACTTCTGAAGGTGACCAATGACGCCTCATGGGCGAACTACATGGAGGTCGTGTGCAACCCTGATGCTGCGATATATGGGAGGCCAATGGTGTATGTCGAGTTTGTGGAGAGGGCAGCATCATCAGCCATGGTTGGTTCAGATGCCGCTGGTGGAGATGTAGTGGCCGGCGGTTATGAAGAAGCTTCTGCGGGAGAACATGTGGGCGAGGAAGTGGGTGATGAAGACGATAGGAGGCGTGCGGAGAATTTCCAGCCCAACAAAGGTGTGGACAAGAGGTGGTGAGCCGCCCGTATTGACTGTCATGAGTATCTTGGGGACCAGGTGGAAGAAGAGGGCAGCGAGGAGGATGAGGTCGAAACAGGCAATTCTGGAGAGGACGAGGATGGCGAAGGTGCAACTGGAGGGGTGGTAGGTCGTGTTGTGACCACGGACGGTGCGTACGTGTCGTCCAGACTGGACGACAACGCAGCGGCAGCCCTAGTTCTGCCACAGGCGGAGGAGGGAGAATGGGGGTTCAGCGAGGGCGCACTCTTTTTGGGGCAGTGCTTCCGTAATAAGAGTGCTGTCCAGCAGGCTATTGCTAGACATGCCGTCAACATAAGCCGGACGTATCAGGTCCACAAGTCAAAGCCGGACACGTACATTGTGAAGTGTGTCGACGGGTCCTGTGGTGGCAAAGTTCGTGCACAACGGTACAAGGGCGTTGGCACGGAGTTCCGGATAACGGTGCTGCAAGATCACAGTTGCGAGCTTGCGGGGCCAGTACATAGACACCGCAACATGACATCATCCTATGTTGCGGAGCTGGTCACGCACCTCATCCAGGCGGATGTGTCCATTGCCCCGAAGGTTCTAATGGCAGAAGTAGCGAACACGGTGGGCTTCGAAGTGAGCTACAAGAAGGTGTGGCAGACGAAGCAAAAGGTGCTGCACCGTATGTATGGGACGTACGAGGAGGCGTACGACCTGGTCCCAAGAATGCTGCACCAAATTGCACAATCAAACCCAGGCACGTACATAAACAGATAGGAGAGGGTCCATCCTACGGAGGGCCCGAATTGTTTCATTCTTGACAGAGTGTTCTGGGCCTTCCATCAGGCGATACAAGGTTTCAGGTGGTGCCGTCCAGTGCTAACCATAGATGGGACGTTCCTATCCGGCAAGTACAAGGGTACTATTCTCACCGCAGTTGCAGCCGATGCAAATGACCAGTTACTCCCAGTGGCATTTGCAATTGTGAGAACGAGAATACGGATAACTGGCTTTGGTTCCTTTGCAATTTGAAGCATTCCGTAGTGCAAGAACGCCCTGAAGTGTGCCTTATCTCCGACCGCAATGCAGGCTTGCTGTCTGCGTTGCGAACGTTGCAGAATGGGACGCAGCCCCCCTTCCAGTGGAATGATGTGAAGACCCGCTGGTGCATGAGGCATATTGCAGCGAACTTCCACAGAAGGTTCTGTAGTAAGGACCTAATGAAGATGTTCAAGAAGCTATGCATGCGGAACCAGAAGCGGAAGTTCGACACCTTGTGGAGGCAGCTCGATCAAGAGGCTACCAAGCATGTGCATACAGAAGCAGGGGCCGTGGAGGGGGGCTCCACAAGAGTTGGGGTATTCACACAATGGGTTCAGTCCAATGCACCTGACTTGGAAATGTGATCTTTGTTGCACGACACCGATGGGGCAAGGTATGGGATCATGACAACCAACATGTCCGAGGTTTACAATGGTGTCTTGAAGGGCGTCAGATCCCTGCCGATCACGGCAATCGTGGCCGAGACTTGGAACCATACCGTCGGGTACTTTGTGAATAGAGCCATGATGGCGCAGAAGCACCTTGAGGAAAACAAGTAATACTCTGAGGTCATGCAGGCCTTCATGGACAGGAAAATGGAGAAGGGTCGATCCCACATTGCTCAGCCCATTGATGGCTTAAGGAGGAAGTTTGAGGTTCGCCTAAGGCAGAAGTATGTCATGGGTCACATTAGAGGGGAGCGCAAGCAGGTATGCACGATTGGTGATGAAGCATCTTGCACCTACAACAAGCCCCAGCTTCTCCACAAGCCATGCTCCCATGTGTACGCGGCCTGCGCTGTATGGAACCAGGCGTCGACACAGTACATCTCCAAGTACTACGACATGCAGCACTTGTATGCAACCTGGAGTGCGGAGTTCCATTCCTACGGGGTAGACATGCACTACAGAGAATTATGGCCAGGGGAGAGAAAGTGGGTGCCCAACGATACACTCAAGCATGTCAGTCGTGGAAGACGACAAAGCCGTTGCATCCGCAACGACATGGATGACAGCTTTGCCCAGTGACATCATAAAACGGGGCAGCTATGCTCAGTGAGAAGACAAAAGATGCCAGCTTTGCTCAGTCACAACACGAAACAACGCATACATTGCACTGCACGTACATAAAATATAGCAAGTACTGCAACCATCCACACACCAACGACGGTAAACATGGAGGGTACATAACCAATACCAAAAAATGACAACATAGTGCAGCTTTGCTCAGTGACATGACAACAGAGTACAGCTTTGCGCAGAGATGGGACAAAACAGGGATGTACAGACATGACAAAAGCGTCAACTTTGCTCAATGAGAGGTCGGCTTTGCTCAGTGAGATGACAAATGACAAAACATGATCAAAGATTCCAGTTTTGTTCCGTGAGATGACAAAAGAGAACAGCTTTGCCCAGTGACATCATAAAACGGGCCAACTTTGCTCAGTGAGAACACAAAAGATGCCAGCTTTGCTCAGTGACATGACAGCACGAAACAACACATACATTGCACGTACGTAACATATAGCAAGTACTACAGCCATCAACACACCAACGAACACAACAACTAAAACACAACACAACCATACACCTTGTTACCTACATGCCAAACGAGCCTCGTGGCACCCAGATGGAGAATTGCTGAGGGGGTCGCCTCAGACGTGGCTCACCGTCCTGGTAGTGGCACGCACATATGCAGCTCGGGTTCGCGCAGCAACATGTGGGATCATAAGAGCTTCCTATGTTCACGACCTCCTCGTTACCCCTCTCGCGTCGTACCTGTTGGCGAAGGTCGTTGTTTGCCTCATTGAGAGTCTCGATTCGGTCCTGCAACTCCAATACTCGATCCCATAATGCATCCACATAACGGCAAATATACCATTCATGAGGAGGGTCGATCCAGTGGGAGAAGTCGCATTTCGCCATCTGCGGGACACGACGGTAAACATGGAGGGTCCATAACTAATAACAAAAAATGTACTATTAGTATTTTGTACCCCGGAGTGTGGGCATCGGAAGAAACGACGTCCGCCATCGAACGGGCCATCCAGGGCCTGCACGACCGCGTACTCATTGTGTTTGCATTTCGGCCACACTGGTTGAGCACGCTGGCTTGGTATCAAGCGATGCAGAGACCAAAGATCTCCTCCTTTCAAGGGAAGGTCTTCCTTGTGACCCAAAATTGATCGCCCCTCGACTTCTGACATGGTTTGTTCCAGCACGAAAGAGAGTGTACTTCTTTGTTCGATTTACACGGTTCTCTGTCTACAAAGTGCTAGGACCCCAACCGTGCTATTTATACCAAACGAGGGACATGACGAAACGGGCCAGCTTTGCTCAGTGAGATGATAAAAGATGGCAGCTTTACGCAGTGACATGATGAAACGGGACAGCTTTTCTCAGTGGGATGACAAAAAATGCCAGCTTTGGGCAGTGACATTACTAAAGAGGACAGCTGTGCTCCGTGACATGACAAGGAGAGGACAGCTTTGCTCAGTGAGATGACAACATAGGACAGCTTTGCTCAGAGACATGACAAAATGGCGCCTTTTGGCAGTAGTCTCGCAGCACTCCCATCTTTACTCACTGCTACGACCACGCGGACCAGCTTTACACGTACGAGTAGAGATAAAACGGACCCTATACTACACCGCGCTTCCCTCACCCAATCAGGATGAACAAAGGCAAGAAGAAGCAATGGGACAAGATGGTGAAGGATTGCGAGGAGACCCGTGACATGAGCAAAGATGTCAGCTTTTGCTCAGTGACATGACAAAAGAGGCCAGCTTTCTGCAGTGACATGACAAAATGTCGGGCCCCCGGATTATCAAATCCGGACCCTCTGTGTATTTCTGCATTAGTCCCAGATCAAAGCTAGTGCACACAGATTAAATGAATGGAAAACATCACCATCGGCGATTTATTACAATAATTAGAGTATCGACCACAAGGTCTCCTTATTACATTAGAGGTTTCAAGACCTCGCACAATCCAAACACAATGGAAGCAAAGAAAACTCGACATGGACCCATCAATTTGCCACAGGCGATTGATCGGGAAGCGCGACCTAGTCCTCCGGGAAGAATCCGTCACAGCCACAGACATTTGCAAAGAGTTGTAATCACCTTCTTGAGCTTCATGGTCCTCTGAGGTTTATTTTAAGTGTAGCATGTGAGTACATAAAGTACTCCATGAAGTCTTGGGAAAAATGCATAGATGCAAGGCTTAACAAAGGAAGGCCATATGGTTCTTTTGCACAAAGCAATATTTTAAATTTCAATTACTACTAATTATTTTTGAAGGCATCAATTTAACAAGTATTTGCTTTACGAACTATCATTGACTCTCTAGTGAAGGTTCCATCTACCAACACTAGCTAACAACTAGAAGAAGGTTAATATTGCGGGTTATATCCACCCTCTCTGGCTCCATCTGCGAGGATACCCTTCCGAGAGTTCCCTCCACTCTCGGAATACAAAACTTTTGATTTTAAAACCAAAACCAGAAATCTACCATGTGAATGCATTCCTTGCCGTCCTGACCGTGGGCACGGCTATTCGAATAGTTTTACACTCTGCAGAGGTTGTACAACTTTACCCACAAGAGATAAATTATCCTAAAAGTCAACACGCTTCCTTTGGCATGAGACCCAGATAAAATATCACAAAGCCTTTACCTTACTCTAATCTAGCTAGATACCACCCACGAGGTTTCACTGCAGTAGGCTAACCGCCCAACCAAAGCCCCTCTTGCGCCATATGAGTACAAGAAATCCTGTCCCTCACTGTGAATAACCATCCATCCTCGGCATCCACTTTCCACTTTGGTGGCACCTAAACTAGACTATCGTAAGTTAGTCACCTAGGTCGCACCCATATAGACTTGTGGTTGTACTGCTTAATGCTCGATTTGGACAAACACAAGCGTCGGTCCTTAATTGAATAGGGTGGAACATACACTTAACAAGTTCTCGTGCTTCTGCACCAATCCAAACCAACCATCCACCCTAATCTAAACCAATTTTCACATTTTAGTTTATTTTAAAAACGACAGTGGCAACTCCAATTACCACTAATTTTCATAAACACAGGGGGGTATTACAATAATTCATAATTTCCCATTTTCAAGATTATCCAAAGTATTAGATAGCAAGACTAAGCATTATACTACCATTCCACTATTCACAAAGATTCAGTAATAATCTCATTATTGAGACAAATGAAATTCTAGGGTGACAAAGGTACATGGCATTCAATTTCAATGGAGGGTATAACAAGGTTGGTTTAACTAACCCTTAAGATTTGAACTAATATTTTATATAAATAGCAATGCACATAATTTAAAATAATTAAAACATTTCAAAATCATAGGTTCAAATGATCAAAGGAGACTTGCCTTCTTGCAGGGCTCTGGGTCTTCTTGTTGAGGAGTGGGAGGTCTTCTTCAACGTTAGATTCTACGCAGAGAAAAGCAACAAACAAATAAATTCAAAATGAAAATTCAAACAAACTCAAAAATTCAAATAGAGGCCATGGTTGGATAGATCTTGATTTTAGATGAATTTAGAAATTTGAATGGCTGAATTTGGAGTTAAAATGAGAAAGTTATGCCCATTTGAAAATCTCAGATTTGAATAAATCCAGAAATTAGGAAATCTCTGACAGGTGGGGCCCACTGGAATATTAGATTTTTAATTTCTATTTTTATTCCGGGAGACTGACAGGTGGGGCCCACTGAACAGTAACCACTGGCGGTCACTGACATGTGGGACCCACTGGACATTGAGCCCAAAGAGTCAACCTCTGACACGTGGGACCCACTGGTCTTCGGGCCCACTTGTCGAGTCCAGCAGACAGGAGTGGGGCCCAGCGGCGCGTGCAGCAGCGAGAGGCGGCCGACGGTGGGACCCACTTGTCACCGGAAAATAAACGAAAAACTCAACCTCACATGAGCCGGAGGCTTCGAACGCAGCAGCGAGGAGTTACGAGTGAGCGCCGCTAGCTGGGAGCGGGAGGCGTTGCCTACCCAGTATGGGTAGGTAACCCTTTGAGTTACCCACGAGGAGGCCGGGAAGATGGCCGGAGGCGTGGTCGCTTGCCGGCGAGGGAGTGCCGAGGGGTTCAGCGGTGCGTAGAATATGATCCTGCGCGGAGGGGTTCGGTTGGAAGGGTCGGCGGCTTGGGGATGAACGAGACGGCGGCGACGAGGTGGCAGCGACGACGGCTCGGGAGCTCCGATGCGACGGCGCTCCGGTGACGGGGAGGGGCGGCCGAGGGGTCGGGGAGGATCGCCCGGGCGTGAGGAAGCTCGGGGAGGCGACGGCAGGCTCTGGGGATGACCGAGGCAGCGAGGAAAGCTCGCGGAGTTGGGCGGAGCTCGGAGGGACGGAGGCACGGTCTTTGGGGCGCTACGGGCTCTGAGCGAGAGCGAGGGCCGAGGGAGGTGGTGCTGGAGGAGGCGAAGCCGAAGGGGGGTTTTTATAGGGCGGAGGAGGGGACACGGGCGCGGGATTGCTCGCCGGAGATCTCGGTGGCCGGCGGGGAAAGTTTGGGGGAAAAAGGAAATAGGGGACCGGGAAGGGAAGGGAGGCGCGGGCGTTAGGGATCCGGTCGTGCGGGGAGCTCGGGGATTCCAAAACCGGGGAGAGGCAGGGAAGGCAAAGCCGATTCGGCTCGGTGCGGTCGCCGCAAAGAAGGAAAGAAAGAGAGAAGAAAGGAGAGGAGCCCGCGGGAGACGGATCGACAGCGGGGCGGGGTTGCAGCGGGAGCGGAGGCGTGTGTGGCTGACGGGCGGGGCCCGCGGTGCAGAGAGACGGAGACGGAGGGGAGACGCGCCGACAGGTGGGCCGGGGGCGCGCGTGCGTCGGATGGAGTTCGGGCGGTGGAGGATGAGGGTGAGGCGGACGGGTGGATGGGAGTGAGGGACGACGTGGCGGCCATCGGGGAAGGGTAGGCGGGGTGGAGCGGATGGCCGAGGGGGGGCGGCGTGGCTAGATCCAGGCCGTCCACGCGTCGTCCGGGGGAGGGGTTTGAATTTTTATTTTTGGTTTTTGATTTTTAGATTTTCAGAAAAGGCTAGGAAATTCATTTGGCCTCAGAAAAATATGAAAATACCTCCAAAATTTCGGAAAAATTCACGAAGCTCCGGAGATATTTTGGACTTAATAAAATTATTTCTAACTACTGTTGATACTTAATTTTCATAATTTAAATTACTTTTTAAATTCTAAAAATAGGTTTTAAATTCCAGAAAATTCAGAAAAGCCAAATAAAATCCAATTACTTTGAAATAGTTGATTTAAATTTAATTTTTCTCCAAAGCAAAATTTGGGATGTGACACAAAAGAGGCCACTTTGCAAAGTGACATGACTAAACGAGCCACTTTCGCAAAGTGACATGACTAAACGGGACAGCTTTGCGCAGATGACATGACAAAAGTGGCGACTTTGCGCAGATGACATTACAAAATCGGGCAAATTTGCGCAATGACATGACAAACCGGGTAGCTTTGCCCGATTATGATTCATCGCCTCGAGAAGGCAATGTTGTATCACTTATTTCGTGGAACGTACTGTTTCCTACAAACGACTGAAAAGGCTACGTTGTACCACATACATTGAATGGTCCAAGCTCTGAATTTATTACGAGACTACAGGCTCAAAAGCCTTCATAGGGACATTTATTGCTACACTGGAAACCTGACTATGCTCAAAAGATTCCCATGTCTTCCTCTCCATGGACTATGCCCAGTGCACCAGATAACCTACCTACATAAAGGCCTCCTATGTCTTCCATACCACATCTCCTCCTCAAGCCATCACAATACTACTACACAACAATGTCATTGCGGCTTTAGGACGATGTTGTGCGTCCGGACGAATCCAGTACAACGAGCCAACTACGGTCGTAGGTTCTTCAAGTGTCCAGACCTGGATGACGACTTCATGGTAACGACGACAACTAAATCCTTTGTTTCTTGTTATCGTTTTTCAACTTGATCCATGACATCTACCTCGCCACACATAGCCTTGCGAGTTCATCGAATGGGTGGATCGGGTGCCGCCAGCATGGCCACGGAACCGGCCAATGGAGGTGGAAAACAAAGGACAATACTTTGTCAAGATGACTCGTGCTCGCAAGGTCGAGCGACATATGCGGCTTGAGCAAGGGCGCAGTGAGGGTGGACCAAATCCGTCGAAGGGCAAGGAGGATGAGCCGCAAAGGAGGCGGGGCGATTAAGTTCGCATGAAGCGACCATCAAGCGTCGGGAGGAAGAGCTTCAAGCTCGTGAGGTAGCTCTCAAGACCAAGAGTGACAGGAAGAAGGATGCAGTGAGCCATCTTGAGGCGCGAAAAAGGAAACAACCACGCTACACCCAAAGAGGGCAAAATGTAATAGACCCACAAGTTATATTCCTAAGGCATGTTAGGACTAGTGGTGGAGTTCTGAACATTAGAAGTACAGAGTTCCACACATGCCATTGGTCATATCACTTACCACTTTATGTATCGACCGTTCTATGCTCAATCGTTCCTAAAAAAATGTACCCAACTTTTTTATGCATCTACAACTTACATTGAATATAAACTTCTATTACAACTTTATCTGATTTTTACGCAGTTTATAACTACAAAATTGACAAAACATACAAAAATCACGCGGATTGCAAACCCTAAAAACATACCAAACCCTAAAAGTCACTTACCACTTTATATATCGATCGTTCTACGCACAATTGTT
Source organism: Dendrocalamus sinicus (assembly GCA_036346575.1). Taxonomy (NCBI): domain Eukaryota; kingdom Viridiplantae; phylum Streptophyta; class Magnoliopsida; order Poales; family Poaceae; genus Dendrocalamus; species Dendrocalamus sinicus. The sequence continues at coordinate 9,128,115 of CM070659.1, read as the reverse complement.
CCTAAAAAATTACCAAAATTTTTTATGCATCTACAACATATAATCAACATAAACTTGTTTTACAATTTTATCAGATTTTTTTCTGATTCACAACTACAAAATTAAAAAAACTTATAATCATTACAGTTCCTGCACTCATTCCCACGTGTTCAATATCACTTTCCTTCATTTCGTCCAATTGTTCATATCACATTTGTGCTCAAAAATTTTTTCATTAAATTGCTTCCAATAAAACAACATACCATGATCGAAATTTGTTATTGTCACTTGAACATATTTTTCACGGTCAGCAATATATGAAAATCACAAAAACACTAATCGTTACTTCACACAAATTTCGTTCGTACTCTATCAAACAATATTTTTAATTTTCAAAATTGCACAAAAATTACAAAAGCAATCTGATGCACTCCACTTCAAATTCATATTTTTCCACACATCATTTCATATATACACATTAATTTTTTTAATAAATAATAACTTTACATATGCATAAATATATATACTCCTAAATTAAAACAGTAAACAGTCAAAACAAATTTGCGCGGTCGGGAATTGCAAACGCGCGGTCGGGACAGAGGTCGCGCGCTCAGGAGAGACGCGCTCGGCGACGCACACGCTGGCCGGGCGGGAGGCGCGCGGCGGACGGGTCGTGGTCGGCGGCGGTCGTGACGGTCCGTACCGCACGCACCCGTGAACAGCGATCTTGATCGTGCGGTACTGCACCGCACGCACCGCACGCGTGCGGCCTCGCGTAATCCCGCGCTCAAAAAGGGTCTAATTTTGAAATTTTTTTGCCTCAAGGGGCCAAAAATAGAATTTTGCGTGTCCATAAGTCCAACAGTATCCAAATTTCCGTCGATACAGTGATCACTGCAGCTTCAATACAGAATAGTACACCACCCTTGAAAACGAAAGTACAGATCATAGTACAGCATAGCGTCTTCAATATGCATCGCATTAATCACGTACAAAGTCGACTGTAGAATTCATTTGCTGACGTGGAGTGTTCTACCGCCCTATTTATTGAAAATTGGCTCATGAGTTGAGCCATGTTTTCGTCAGAAATTTCAAAACATCCATAATTTAGTATTATATTATCTAAAGTTGTGATAGATCAGCTCTATAATATATATATATATATATATTATAATGTAAAAGGTATTTTTCCTATATATATATATATATATATATATATATATATATATATATATATATATATATATATATATATATATATATATATATATATATATATATATATATATATATATATATATATATATATATATATATATATATAGACACACACTACAAATCCGCTCTGAGCATAAATATGTAGAGGCAAAAACAAATCGTTGGTTGTACATGTATAAGTAATTCTTGAATTTAGCATGGATGGGGTTAAGGCTATATTTGGACAAGCTCATGACCTCCAACTGCTAGTTGGTGATATTTGCGCACCTGAATTGTGTGTTGCCTCCTAAGTTTGTGGCTACGAGTATTGTTGCCAAATTTCCTGCTTCTTGGCAGGATTTTTCTATTAGTATGAAACACAAGAGGAAGAGATTTATGTTGAGAATCTCATTGGTGCCTTTGATGTGCAAGACCAAAAGAAATACATATAGATCACTTTTGGTGAGAACAATGCAAATTTTATAGAGAAAAAGGCTGCTACAAAGAAGGATAAATCCAACAAATCGAATAAGACAACTAGTTTTAAGAAGAAGAAAACTGAGAAAAAAGACTTGAGGGACATCACCTGCTTTGTGTGTGGAAAAGAAAGTCATATAGTAAAAAAAATGTTGCTTCCGCAAGTGTAGGGATTGTGAGTAGCTAAAAAAGAAGATTGTCAATGTGATCATAGATGAAGCCTCCACTTCAGGAGGGCGTGGTAATTAACCTATTATCTTTTGAGCATGTAAATCCATTGATTAGTGGGTTGATACCAGTGCTAATATTTGCGTATATTCTGATGTTTTCTTATCTTCTTCTTATCAAGTAGCAGGGGCTTCCTCCATCTTAATGGAAAACGGGTCACATGCTTCTATTCTTGTGTTGGCATAATGGATCTGAAGCTTACTTCAGAGAAGATTGCCTAGCTGAAGAACATGTTGCATATTCCAACAATAAACAAGAACATTATTAGTGGTTCTTTCATATGTAGGATGGTTATAAACAAGTGTTGAGTAAACTAAAATTGTAATGTTTAAGTTTGAAAATTTTATTGGTAAAAGCTACGAGAGCAGAAGCTTGTTCCACCTAAGCACTTTGAAGTCTTGTTACAATCTGAATATTGCAACTGGTTTAAATAAATATGGGGCCAATATTTGACATTATTGGAACTGGTTTAAATAAATATGGGGCCAACATTTGACATTCTCATTTCTATCATGTTGATTTTGATAGTATTGCTAGAATGTTCATATTAGATTTAATTCCAACATGTGAAATTGTCAAAGAATCAAACTGATAGTCATGTGTGCAAGTAAAGCAACCTTGAAAAAACTTTTAAGGGATTAGAAGACAAAAAAAAATCTTAGCACCATTAGATCTTGTTTATTCAGATTTATGTGAAACAAATGGATTATTGAGTAAAGGAGGTGAAATATATTTTCTAACTTTTATTTGTGACACAACATGCTACTAATATATTTATTTGCTAAAAACTAAGAGTGAAGCTTTAAACTACTTTAAGGTTTGTAAAAGGCTTAGATTGAGAACCAACTAGAGAAGAAAATAAAAGGACTGGGGTCTGATCATAGAAGAAAGTACATCTCTCATGAATTCTTCTAATTTTATTCTAAGCATGGAATAGTCCACGAATTTAGACCACTATATTCACCCAATCAAATGGGGGTAGCTGAGAGGAAAAAGCGGATACTAGCAAACTTGGTTAAGGCCATGTTAGATGTAACAGCCCAAAAGTTCCTGATACTTAAAAAGGGTGTAAAATTTAAGAATTTTTGTGATTTGTATCTTAATTATAGTTGGATTCCCTTGGGGTTTCATTTGCTTTGTTTTGATTAAGGTTCCTGATAACTTAAAACTTATAGAAATAAAATTTAAAAGAGATAAGACAAGTAATAATAATCTAAATTGAACATAGATACGAGTCTAAAAAGATGATCCAGAAGTTAGGATAGGAGGATCTGCAATTAAAAGACTATTTAACAGAAGACCAGGTGTGAAATGAGAAAAATATTAGGTCAAGCTACAGTTTGTAAAGTAAAACATAGGCTTGGTGTTGAAATAAAGTAAAGAAAGTTAAATCATGTAAATAAAAACTTAAAATTCAATTGTCAAAATCTAGGGCATGAGAAAGCAACAATATACTAAAAATAAAACATGAGTTAAGATTTTAAAGTAAAATCATGAATGAAAGGAAATCATGAATTGAACTTAATAAGGCAAGATAATCCTAGTGCAAATAATTGGATTTTGCAATGCTAGCCAACCTATGAAATCTAGTGCAAATAAACTGAAAACAGCAAGTATTGGTGTAAGTCCAAAGTAAAGTTTATGTCTAGATGTGAATTGGTTTTGATTTGAAATAGCATGATAATTTGGAAATTTAAAATTTACAAAAATATTTAAAATGGGAAATCAAACTAAAAATGAAATGGGCCTAAGGCCACAGGCCTTGGCCCATTCCTTAACTCTTGGGCCCGCTCGCTCTGCCAGCCGCCCAACCGATCACGTGCAAAGCAGAATTTCTGGTTTAGATCTTTACCAAAGATAGCATTTAGTTTAAAGATTTTTACCACAAGTTACCAATAACATTGAATCAGCACCATCATCAGTGTCTTTGTCGAATAAGATATCCAGGTTAAATAACACTGGTTAAAGTAGATTCACCATGAGAAAATAAAGCAGTGCATCATAGCAATAGTCCAATATAAGTTAAGTTTCTCAAGAATAATGGCTGAGTCAAGGGCATACCTTTTCCATTAGTCCTTGAAGAGTGGAAAATCCACCGCCCCTCCTTCTTCCAAATAGCTCATCTAGTGACTTCAACAAGAATATATTCTTGCTCACCGCAAAGAAACACTGCTTTACCATTAAGTACCAGCAAGATATAGTGCCAAGCGTTCTAGATTAAGAGAGATATAGTATTTGTAAGGGACCATGGAGCGCAAGGTTTGTTTTCTTTCTTTTTCTTTTCCTTGGGCAATTAATCCTTCATGGCATTTCATTTCTTTGGTAATGTTCACATTCTCGCATGCTTCGCCTCTGTAAAATTAAGAATCCTAACTACAAGGGTAAATGGAAGATCCCATGGATTGATAATCCGGTAAGCAAATAATTCTACTAATTTTATACGACACAGTTGTGTACTTGAGTCATGTCTTCTGTACTAAGTTACCAACATGCACATTTAGTCTGTAAACCTTATTTTGAACTGGACCTCACTTTGAAAATCAGCTTATACTATGACTGTGTTTTAACATGCAAATGTGCGTGTTGAAAATAAGCAAATAATACAATCAGTTTTATACGGCACAGTGTGTACTCAGTTATGTCTTCTATACTAACATGCACATCAAAGAGAAGTATGATATTATATATTTCTCCTTACAAATACTGTGCATAAATAAGTATGCTGTCTTCAACTTAAGGCATCTGGATGACCATCTCACACATAGGTATATAACCCTCCATGCTAGTATAATAACCCAAAAAAAACTATTTTGTCACATCAATAACCCACAAAGAATACAATTTTATTATTAATAACTGACAAGAAGGGGACAAGTATACATGCTTAGTATGGCATGCAATTAATTTTCTTTGTTAATCAACAAAGAAAGAACGCGGTGGGAGAAAATACTTAATGCTATTTACTTAAAATCCACAAGAAGGAAAATAACAATTCTGAAGCTACACAACAACAACATATTCAAGTTATAATAGCACACATCACAACCATTACTATGTTAGCAGTTAGCGTGAGACGATGCACACTTCTTGAGCATGCCTAATTTTTGTAAGAGAAATAACACATAACACAAGATCATCATGATAGTAGTTGCTAAAAACTGAAATTATCAATTACCCGAGAAATTAGTTCATACCAATTTGGACAATTTCCTAGCACTAATCTTAAACCCCCATCTCATTAATTTTTACGCTAACCCGCCCTTCCCTTTCAACAATTGAACAACTGGATAGATATGAAATCGTTTCCTTTAACTCCAGAACACATGCATCCCCACCCAACATACATTTACATGTCCAGCTAACCTCGTCTATCTCAATGGGGTGCTCTCAAATTTTCAATTGCATTGCTGTGCATGTTGGTGCTTGTGTTAGGCCAAAAGATATCAATCGAAGTCGTAAACCATTAGTTGTAGCCAAAAGAGCCCACCCTTAGATAACACACTGAAAAGAAAAGGAATAATTATTCCAAATCTAAAGGATACAACAACAATCATTGCTTGGTAGAATTAATGTTCAGGCAAAGGATGTTTATTCAAAGAAAATATGAATGGAATCATGGATGATGTAGATCAATCAAGCACCACATACAGATAGTATAAGGAAGATATCAAGAATGTAGTATGTAAGGCACAACCCATATTACTGAATTCCGTGTAGGATCTTATCATATCCTGATCACTCGCAATGACCAAACATCTTTCTACTCAAAATCTACTAACCACAATTGTACTTAAGGTGAACAAGATCGCGCTCTTAAATATTAAGCAAGAATGTGACAACAAAAAGGAGGTGATAAAATTAGCAAAGAACTCAAAATGGAAGCATGCACAATTTTTATGTGATATGTGCAAGTTCTACGAGATTAGCATGTCAAGTCGACGGCTTCCATGGTATATAAAAACATCCGTTTTTCATATGTTTTTGCCAAAGTTATCACTGAATCTGAAATAAATAGTTTCACTTGATTATCACAATCTATTCAGAATTCAATTGTCAAGGAGCTGCTTCATCAATAATTCCCAAGATATGTTCCAAATTTCAAATATTGAAGATATTTCCAACGATTTAAAAAGAAACGTGAAAAGCTCAAAGACCAACAACAACAAGATGATAATTTCTACAGCGATGAACTGACCTTTGCATAGTTCCAGTGTTGAACAAAATGCCTTGCTACATCTCGACAAGCTGGGCCATAAAGTGCACATCAACATCATGCCGGGGCATGCGAGGATATTTAGCACGATCTAGCTCATCTTTCATTGTGTCCTCCCAAGAATTTGGCTCAGATTCCCTTAACAAGTTAAAAACAACAATAAGATAGAGAAACAAGTTTGAGTAAATAGTCATTATAAAACATCATGCCTCAAAATATGATGAGCACGAAAAATTACCCGGTTGTAGTAATCCTTTCTGGCCATATTGAAGGAGGAAAATCCATAACTTTATGCTCGGGAGTATCATAACGACCAAAGCATAAATCAAGACCTCCGATATAGCATACTTGATTATCAACAATAACAATTTTCTCATGGTGAGACCTACAAGCCATTAGCAAAGAGTTGAACTATAAGAATCTAATCAACTTCTACGACAGATTAAACAAATATAATTTCTTAACGTACCATAAGTACATGCCATTGAGAAATGATCAGTGTATGCAGAACTTTAACATTCTCATGAATGTTAAGCAACCTTCGTTCTTGTACATCTTGTTAATTTTCAATGCAAGAGAAACTTCCTTGTACAAAAGAATATAAATCTGCAGAACAACATCGCATTTCGTGGTTATATGAGACTTACATTTGAACGCAAGCACATTCGAGTGCGGGAGGAATGGACGCGCCTTGTCTCCGGCGGTGGGTGGCAGGCCCAGTGAGACTTGCGGGTGCCATGGCGGAGGAGGCTTGGCGAACGGGAAGGCTTGGAGGAGGAGGCTTAGGGTTCTTCACCGCTTTGCTGGGGATCTCACGAATTGGGGATTTGGGAATGGGATTGGAATCGGATTTATAGATTTGGAGCGTCGGAGCCGAGAGCACGAAGTTTTTGTTGATAGGGAGAGGCCCACGCGTACCTCCTCCTTCTCGGCGGCGGCCGCGTCCGCGCCTCCTTCCGCTGCTTCTTCTTCGCCTTGCGCCGATTCTTCTTCTCGCTTCCTCCCGGTGTCCGCTCGCCGAGCTCCACCACGGCGCCCTCGTCGACCTTCTCGCCGGAGGACAGCGACGGCAGTCGGCCAACCCGGGCCGAGGCCGAGGTCCTCGCGCCCTCCTCCTTGTCCTCGTCGCCGAGGGGCCCGCGCCAGAGAGAGAGGCGCGTCGTCGTCCGGTCGGTCGCGCGCCCTGAGCGCCACCACCCCGTTGGCGTTGGCGAGAGATTGAGAGGAGGGGAGAACAAACCTAGCGTGTGGGGAGGAGGTGACGGCGGAGCGGGGAGGAGGAGCGGCGGAGTGCAGCGGAGGAGTGGGAGGTGGGAGGCGGCGGCGCGGTGTGGGGTTGGGGACGGGCGAGCAGCGTCGGGCGGAATTTTCGCGAGGTGGGCGGAATTTTCGCGAGGAGGCGGTGGATGCAAGCCGCGAGCGTCAGGGCGCAAGAGGGGTACTGCACATCCATTAAAGGATGACCGTCGGATATAGTTGAGTAAGGAAAGAGAATAGAGGAGAGTTAATCTGTGCGGGCGTTTTTAGGATGGTGTAATGCAGGTGCATATTGTGGTGTGGACGTAGTTAAGGTCATGACTGTGGAGCAGTAATTGTTGGGTGGATGTAGGATAATTTTAACGGTGGTTTAATAGTGTAGATCTACAAGCACATTTGAGGAACAGCTCCAAAAGCAGGAGGCGCTCAAGCTCGAAAATCGAAGAGAGCAGCACTCGAGTTCACATTGTACGATTTCTCCGACCGCAACTGCCGAGCAACTTCTCCGAAGAAAACAGGCTCGGAAGAGGCGGCTTTGACCGTATACAAGGCAAGTGACGTCATTTACCATCTGACAATCTTGACCCAAACGCGATTGATCATTCAGCGCTAAGTCTCTGCGGTCTCTGCATTGTCGTGCTATTTTCTTGTTGGGAAAATTTGTTCAGCATCACCGAAAGGTGACCACTTTCGGAAAATACCATCAAAAATTCGGGGTTCCAAAAATTACCACCGAAAGATGCATTTTTCTTCGGGATTTAGCACTTCGGACAAAATTACCCCTCTCCTCCTCCTCACCTTCCTCTCCCTCCTGCGCCGCCCGTCGCCTCTCTTCCCCACCGCTCGCCGCGGCCTCCCGCCTCTCTCCTCACGCGCGCCGCCTCCCTCCCTCTCCGCGTGCCCCATCCCCGCCGTTGCCTACCTCGCCCCACCTCCCTGCGCTCCTCCTTCTCCTTTCCCGCTCCCCGCGTCGGCCGAACCCGCCGTCGCCGCCGCCACCTCTTCTCAGCGATCTCCCTACAGGTTGTGGGGAGGGAAGGGAGCCACGGGAGGTGGCACGGTGGTCGGGCGGCGACGCAGGTGGGCGGCGGCGTGGCTCGGCGGCGGGCGTAGGTGGTATGGTGGTGGCGGCGGCGCGTGGAGGAGGAAGGAAAGTAGGGAAGCACGAGCTGGAGGAAGATACTAGGATTCTCACCGCAGCTGGCGGCGGGCCGGAGGTGTGCCGAGGTGGGCGGCGGCGGGGACCAAGGCGGCGAGAGGTCCGTGGCGCGGCGGCCGGGCGGAAGGCAGCTCCGGGAGGAGGTTGGGGGAGCTTCGGGCCGTCGAGGTGATGCTCTCCGCGCAAGGAATCGAGGGGAGATCGCCTGAGGAAGAGGTGGCGCTGGCGGCGGCGGGGTTCGGCCGGACACGGGGGAGCGGGGAAAGGAGGAGGAGGAGGCGTAGGGAGGTGGGGGCGGAGGGTAGGCAACGGCGGCGGGGATGGGGCACGCGGAGAGGGAGGAGGCGAGCGGCGCGGCGTGAGGAGGGAGAGGCGGGGAGGCCGGCGACAGAGCGGTGGGGGAAGAGAGGCGGACGGGGCGGCGGCAGGAGGGAGAGGAAGGTGAGGGAGGGGAGGGAGAGGGGTAATTTTGTCCGAAGTGCTAAAAACCGAAGAAAAATTCATCTTTCGGTGGTAATTTTTGGAACCCCGAATTTTTGGTGGTATTTTCCAAAAGTGGTCACCTTTCAGTGGTACTGAACAAATTTTCCCTTTCTTGTTTATTTTTCAGGGCAAGTTGCCTGACGGAGCCGAGATAGCGGTCAAGAGGTGGCAGCGCAATGAGGCGAGGGCTCAAGGAGTTCAAGAATGAGATCCACTCATCGCGAAGCTGCAGCACACCAACCTCGTCGGGCTCGTGGGCTGCTGCGTGCGGAGGAGGAGAAGATCCCGTGTGCAGTACATGCCCAACAGAGCCTAGACTTCTTCATCTTTGGTAGCACTACAAACCAACCCGATTCACGCTAATCCACTTGGTTAACGTGCCAAACTTTCTCAAGACTATCGATTCGGTGCGTGTCGTTTACTAACCTTGAGAAAGTTTTGACATGTAGATGTTAGACCAGCGGCGAGGCCATTGCCGGACTGGAAGAAACGGCGGCACATCGTCGACGGATCGCGCGAGGGCTCCTTTACACGCACAAGCACTCCCGTGCGCATCATTCACCGGGACTGAAGGCGGCAACATTTTGCTGGACAAAGACCTGAACCCCAAGATCTCGGATTTCGGCATGGCGCGGATTTTCGGCTCGAACATGACGGAGGCGAACACCAACGTCGTCGGCACCTAGTAAGAAGAGGACGGCTATGTTCGCATTCTTCCACGTAGATCAAGGAAGCAAACATCACCGATGTGTTCACGTTTTGTGATGTTTGTTTGGTGCATTTAGTGGCTACATGGCTCCTGATGCACGCCGGAGGGCATCTTCTCGGTCAAGTCCGGCGTGTTCAGCTTAGCGTCTGCTGCTCGAGATCGCCGTCCGCAAAAGGAACAATGACCACCAACACCCCGAGACCGTCAATCTCCTTGGATACGTAAGTTTGTGCTAAAGTAACTGTTGAGTTAGGGCGACCTACATCTGTTCGGATATGAGATAGGATACACTAGTGCTAAATAAACTTTCTACCACATAAACCAAGAAGCCACATGAGTAAAAGATTATGGATCGTTACCACTACATACATAGTACGACATAACACAGTTCAACAGAAGAAGAGTTGAAGTAGTCTGCTTCAATGTAATGCATGACGATGTAGCGTAAGTAGTCGATCATCCATGAGTAGTAGTCAATCTTCACGAGTCAACCGTCTCCTCCTAGTGATCGTCCCGATAAGCACCGCAGTCACTGCAGTGCTTCTACCTAAGTCCGCATGTTCAGGGATAAAACACAGTGCAATGATGTGTTAGCACTAGCGTGCACGGAAGGGGTTTCGAGAGATGACGGCTAGAGTTTCAATGAGCATGTCTCGGGATTTCCTTTGATGCTCGGTTTGCCGTACAACCCTTTGCTCCATGCGTCTCTCAATATATAGCTTCCTATCGGATTCTCATTAGATACAATTAGAAATCATATTCAACTCAGAAAGCCTCCGACCGGATCCTTATCCAATACGAGTAGAGATCGTATCTCACTTGGAGCCTATCATCTGGACCCTTATTGTTCCAACCCATTAAGTGTGTGACCCTGTAGGTTTATATACACTTGGTTATAACTTGGAAACAACTTTCCGATCATTGGTCGGTAGTGGTCCCTAGTATGATATATGAACTCCTAAATATACATAAAAATTAATTTAGACGAAGCTTATACAATGATCGACAACCAGGTCATATTCACTCACGATCACATAATAACTCCTTATGACTAGATCATCTCTGGTTACGAGCAGTTTGCGGACTAATCTGTAATATATCTGACTAGCTCACGATCAGTTAGTATACTTATATGACTAGTTTGTATCTGGACGGACCTATAAACCTATTTGCATATTCTCCGTTTGCCTCATGATATCTGATCGAACTCCAGGTAAGAAACGTGTTATCTATAGACTACTTCATTTTTTCCGATCTAGTAATGAATAACTTCATGTGGTTGAATCTTCGACCACTCGTAGCATAGACATGCACTTCTTTTATCTGACAGCATCAGGGGGCCAGTGATATCTCTTCTGTTATGTAGGAAGGGCAAATCCCATATCCAGCCAGACATATTCCTTAGCATGTTTCATAGCACATCTGAAAACTACCTTTATAACTACCCAGTTACGGAGTAGCGTTTAGCAACCCTTAAGTGCACTATTACACATATAAAAAACTATGTTGGTCTTAGGTACAAGGATTATACATCATCATTGCTTGAGACCAATTGATGATACATAAAATATAACAATCTCAATAGTGACTCCAGGTGGGTCAATCCAACACTATATTCTCTAACATATGTTCACATTATTGATTTGACATCCTCATATCTATGACTAGTGAAATACGGTTATCAATCAATACATATGATGGTCTATAAGTCACTATTGTCCTAACTAGTGACATTCAACCACCGACCAATGACATTTGACCAGAAATCTTTTAGAATAATATCATACAACAAATAAAAAGTTTCACCAATAAGTTACATACTTAATTACTAACTTTTATAAATAATATTTCATTCAGGAAACATAATAACATTTTATTCAAAAGATCATAAATATATAAGTGATACAATTATCTCTATAATTGCCTGTAGGGCATATCACTAACAATATCTAGTCTTTTAGCATTTGAAAATATGTGCTATAAAGAGTTCTAGATAAATTCTAATAGGATTTGGACTCGTACTTCTATTTAGATTATGATTCCTACTCTAAATTGAAGAAGGGCCAGGAGGGACTATATAAACTATGGGGTGACCATGGTGAAGCAATCAAGCATATTCATCTAAAGGTAGAGGCGTATGAGAGGATTAGATGCTAGTTAATTCTTTAGCATTAGCTTCTTGTATGGGGTAATAATCTGAGAGTCCTAAAAGATTTGAGATGGTTGTGAATGAGCGACAATCTCTTATACCTTTTTAAGGTTTTGCTTAAGAAATTTTGGTTAGGTTTACCAAATCTCATCGTTATTGTGATTCTTTCTATGAGATTTATTTATTTGTTTGGTTGTTGATATCGTATACGTTCATACCGTATCTCATAAACTTTGATTTGATTTGGGTGACGCTGTATATAAAAAGGGTATTAGAGTATAATAACAATAACGAGAACAATAAGACGTTTCCTAAGAACTTTGAATTTATTTAATCCTACGTCTAATTTTTAAATTAAATACAAAACATGCTTGCGGCTTATCCATTACCATTGGGCCAATCTTTTGATCTCATCTAACGTTACTGCATTTGCAACATACTCAGTGACAACGACTATAATCCTTTCAGTTCTTTGTCACCAGGCATGGCAGCTGTGGAGCGAAGGGAGAGGCTTCGAGCTGATCGACCCGACGCTGGGGGACTGCAACGAGGTGACGAGCATCATGCGGTGCGTCAAGGTGGCGCTGCTGTGCGTGCAGGACAACGCGATGGACCGGCCGGCGATGACGGACGTGACGGCCATGCTGGGCAACGACGGCGTGGCGCTGCCGGACCCGAGACGGCCGCTGCACTTCCACCTGAGGGTCACCAGCGAGGACGGGTCGGAGGTCCGCACACGCTCGCACTTCACCGGGTTGTGCAGCACCAACGACGTGACCATCACCACCATCGAGGAAGGAAGATAACGACAGCATCGATCAATCGACCATTGCACTTTTTTTTTCTACTTGTGGCCTTTCTTTTCGTGATCGAACCGAGGTGTGTGAATGAGCACACGAATTGTTTGGGTTTTAGATGTTTCTTGTTGCTAGGTGACGCACTGATGTGCATGACAGTTGCTTAGAGCAACTCCAGCAGTACTACTCAAAACAGGGCCCCTACTTTTCATTTGAGGGCTCCCCCTACTTTTGAGGGCCCTGTTTTTTTGCATGTACTCCAACAGCACCCCTCAAATTTAAGCCCTCAAATCCATTCCACTCCAACTGACATATGGGACCCACTCATTCTCCTCAGGCAGCAGATGGCGCAGCAGATGGCGTCGCGAGCGCGGGCATGAAGCGCGGAAGGGGTGGCGAGCCAGTGTCGGCGATGGCGGCGGCGCGCGCGCGGCGTGGCCATGTCGGAGAGGGGGCGTTGCGGCGTTGATGGAGCGGGTGTTGACGGAGATGGCGGCGCGCGCGGGCAGACGCACGGCGACGCCCGCGGGCCTCGATGGCGGTCGGAGGAGGAGGCGTGGCGGGCTACAGCGGCGGTGGAGTAGTACTTGTCGACGCCGAGGTCGACGACGTCCGCGACGGCGGGGTGGGCGCGAGGTGCGCGACGGCGGCGTCCTTCGCCGGCGGCGGCCGTCGCGTCGTCCTCATTCTCTCCTCTCCCTCGGTCCAACTCTACGCACCGCCGCCGCCATCGGGCCGCTTCGAACGGCGCCGCCGTAGCCGCCTCCCCACGCGCCATCTGGCGTCGCCTCGCTGCCCGGAAGGCGCGGCGAGGGCGTGTGTCGGATCTTGCGATGAGGGGCGGAGGCGCCGGGAAGGAAGGCGGCGGCGGAGGGAAGGGGCGGCGGGGGAGGCGGGACGAGGCGCGGGGAGGGAGGGCGGGTGTCGGATTGGAGGCGCGGGTGTCGGATCTGCAGTGAGGGGCGGGCGCCGGGAAGGGGAAGGCGGCGCGGGAGGAAGGCGTGGAGGGGCAGAGGCGGAGGCGGCGAGGGAGGCGGGCGGGCGAGGCGGCGGGAGGAGGCGAAGGGGGCGGTGGGGCGGAGGCGAGGCGACACGAGGGAGGCGAGGAGGCGGGCGGGCGAGAAAGATGCAAAGCGCGGGAAAGATGCAGCGGGGAGCGGGAAGTTTCACGGTGCGGGAAAAAAACAGGAAAATGAAGGGTGGAGGGGGAGTCCCTAGGAATGAGGGGTGGGAGGGTGATTTGAGGGGCTCCTCAAATTTGAGGGCTCTAGTAGGGGCCCTGCTGGAGTTGCATTTTTACCTCAAGCCCTCAAATATGAGGTTTGAGGGCTCAAGTAGGGGCCCAGCTGGAGTTGCTCTTATGTCGTTGTATACAGGATGGATTCAGATCTATGATAGTTTAGACTCTAATTTAAGATGTATGATTTTTACTGGTATAAAGTTCATATAAAGTCAGGACGTAACCTTTCTCCGGATCCGCTTCTATCTGTACAGACAATTGAATAACAGTACTAGGATAGAATGAAGAGCTAGTACACAACTGGTAGTACGAACGAAAAGAAATTGAACAGTACATGATCTGGACAGGATGCAACGGAGTCGCTGGGTTGGATTTCGACACGAACAGGTGTCACCGTGTCAGGGTAGGTGCGCGCGGCACGCCCGACTATTCAAGCCGTGCACTTTGAACCTGGTAGTGATGATGATGCTGACTTTTGAGGGGTGGGAAACCGACGTGTACGTGTAGTAATTGTGGTTAGCACTATAAAATTATGCACATGTTAGTTGTCCACAAGTTTATGTTAGTTGTCGGTAAGTTGTTATATAGGATTTTTTATGTGGAATAGAAAGAGGAGAGAAAAATAATGTCTTGTATTTAATAAATAGTCTTATTGATAATTTTTTACTGTCTATACTATTGTATAGATAACTATATAAACAACTTATTAATTGTATGTGATCATTTTAGACAATTATACAGAGAACTTATTATATAAATTATTTTTAATTTTATCTATAAATAATATAGGGATGCATTAAAGAAAACCACTGTCTATACAGTTACATAGATGAAATACTTATCTTTGGGAAAAATCAAGCGATTCAGACGTGTTTCCCCTCGTGGGCCTGCTGGCCCAGGGCGTCGCGTGGAGTGGGCAGGGGCGAGGCCGCGACAGGCTCCCCTCGGAAGCGAATTCGGCTCGCCTTTTCGGCCCAAACCTGCATGCACAGGCGTGCACGTGCTCCGGAGGGATTCCGTCCATCCATGGTCCGCCCACATCTCAGCCATCGATTCAAATCCGAGGGACAAGATGGAGTAGTGGAACATTTCACTTGCTATTTTGTAAAATCAAGTCGCCCGCTGGTCGCCATTGGCCATTTCACTTGCGTGTTCAGTGTGTACTAATTCTCTTTCCATCGATGTGTTCCAATTTCACTTTCATGAAAACACGAAAAGCGCACTTCGTTGTCTTTGCAGCTTTTTGAGTTCCCCTATTCTCGTTTTTCTTGCATGATAAAGTGAACATACAATTTTAACTTAACTAGGCCAGGACAAGTTACTGGAGCATGTGAGCTCTTTTTGTACCAATCAATAAAATGTAGAAAGTGGGTAATTACCGTAACAAAAGAAAAGTGCATTTTCACTGAATTTTGAAAATTTCAAGTTGAGCTACATGAGATGAACTATTAATTGTTAGAGATATATGTATAGTTTGTTATTCCCCATTGTTATGAGGGTTCTTTGCATATTTACCACTTGTACTTTGTGTATATATATCGCCCATTGGCCTCATATGAATACAAGCGCTATTCATAACATGGTATCGAGCCAAAACTAGGGTTTTGGCTTACCTAGGTTCCGCGCCGCCGCCCTCCCGCGCGTCGGCTGGCCTCCCCGCGCCGCCGCACGGCCTCCCGCGCCTCCCGCGCCGCGGCCTCCTCGCCGCTCCTCCGCCCACCGCTCCTTCGCGCGAGGCCGCCGCGCCGTGCCGCCCGCCCGACTCCGCCTCCGCCGCCGCTCGTCGCCCACCTCGCCCGCCTTCGCGCCGCCGCTGGCTCGCGACTCCCGCGCCGCCGCCGGTCGATCCACGGCCTCATCCACTGACGCTGCTGGCTGCGCGGCCTGCGCTTCCTCGCGCGCCACGCCGCTGCTTCCTCCGCTGCGCTGCCGCTTCCTGCCGCTGCGCCGCTGCCGCCGGCGCTCCCGCCGCCGCCGCTCTGCCGAGTCCGACCGAGGTAGGCTCGGTCGGTTTGAGGAGCAGATCGACCGGGAAAAGAGAAAAAGAAAAAGAAAAACGCCGTTCTAACCGGGCCGCGCCGTCCGGCGCCGCTGTTAGACTTCGTTGCCTTGGTCGCCGCGCCGCCCGGCGCCGCCTACCAATGGGCACCGCTTCCCTCCTCGTTGCGGTGATCTTTGATGGTGTTAATTACACCGACTTCGTGTCTCACATGCGCATCCACATGCGTGGTCTTCGCCTCTCGGGCGCCCTCTCGGCGATGTCACCGCCCGCCTTGCCCTATTCTCCGACGGAGCCTCGCTGTTGCATTGCCTCGATACCGATAAGGCTGCTGGCCGATGATGAAGCTGGCGATGGAGCGCCGCCTACCAGAGGCTCGATTCCTACAAGGATCGTCGACCATCTACACTCGGTGATACGATGATGACGCTTGGCCGCTTCTTTGTCTTCATCGCCGTGTCCAGCCTCGATTTTCTTACGAGGTTGTGGGACTCCTTCGCTTTCCGGATGTGGACTCATCTTCGTCGGCGCCACGAGCCCTCCGGTGATGCCCGCACCTGTCCGTAGGTCCGCCAGAGCACTCTCTTCAGCAGGTGATGCTACCGTTGGCGCTTTTTACGCTCGAGTTCTGCTGTCTCGCGTCGGTTGACTAACCGCGCTTGCCGGCCGTACTGTCCCGTCTTTGCTCGATGTACGTCTTGACACAGGAGTTTCAGCGGTTTACGAGTTCCTTACCGCCGCCCCTGAAGTTCGAGCAAAGGCGCACGCCTCCTTGCACGCCACCGTCGTCACTCTCCGGAGGCTCTTGCGAGATACGCGCAGAGGAGACTCGTTTGAGTGGTGCTGGTCCGATGCCACTCCCTCTATGCTCGCCGCTCGTCCACCGCTACACCGCTTCCTCCTCCGGCTACCACGGTGGTGGTGGCCGTCCTCCGTCTGGAGGTGGCCGCCCTCACTGCTCCTCTGCGACAAGGATGGCCACACCGAGTCCCGGTGCTACAAGAAGAAGCGCATCTTTCACGCCGTTCTTCTCGGCACTAGTGCTTCTACGACGACGTCGCCTCGACTTCTTCGCACTTTCTCTCACCGAGCGGTGAGATAACCGACTTCGACGCCTACTTGCCGCCAAAGTTCTCCCCGGCGGAGTTCTCGCAGTTACGCTCATCGACTCTTCGCACCGAGACACACCCCTACGATCAGTACCTCCCGTGGATTCTTGATTCTGGAGCATCTTTTCACATGACTCCGATCCTTCCACTCTGCCTTCTATTACACCTCTTGATTCTCCTATCGGTGTTCGCATCTGCTGATGGTACATCTCTTCGTCTCGGTCGAGGATCTCTTAGCAACTCATCTTTTCATGTTCCTTCATTGCTCATGTTCCTCGCCTTACCTTGCGCTTCTTCTTCTTTGGGCAGATTATCGACCTTGGTTATCGAGTTATTCTCGACTCGACTCTTGTTGTGTTCGTGATCGCCACACGGAGCTCGGTTGGTTCAGCCTCGGCGCGTGACTCACAGCCGTCTCGGGAGCTTGACGGCTTCATCTTCCTTCCGCTGCCACCACCGCCGCGCCTCTCTCCGCCGCCGCTTCACCGCTCTTTCCAGCGGTGGCATCACCGTCTTGGCCATCGTGTGGATCTCGCCTGCCGCCCTTAGTTCGCCGTGGTCTTCGGGTCCTGCCTCAGAGACGTGTCTTTAGATTGTCGGGCTGTAAGTTAGGTAAACAGATTCAGCTTTCCTTATCCTCATAGTGAGACGTGTCTCAGCGTCCTTTGATCTTGTTCATTCGGATGTTTGGTCCGCTCCTTCGTTTGAAAGGGGTCATCGTTATTATATTATTTTTATAGATGATTTCTCTCGCCACACTTGGATATATTTCATGTCTTCGTAGTGAGGCCTTGCCTATCTATAAACAATTTGCCACTATGATACACACACGCTTCTCCACTCCTATTCGTGTCTTTCGTGCCGATTCTGGCTGGCGAGTACCTCTCGTCACCGCGCAGCTTCCTTGCCGCGGTGGCACTCGCCGCTTTTCTGTCCCGGTGCTCATGCTCGAAATGGTGTCGCTGAGCGTAAGCATCGCCACCTCCTTGAGACGGCTCGTGCTCGATGATCGCCGCCTCTATTCCACCTCACTTTTGGGCCGAGGTCGTTTCCACCGCCACCTATCTCGCCAACATCCAGCCCTCTTCTCGCTCTTAAGGGTGCGATCCTCGTTGAGCGCCTCGTGGTTGTCTTCCCGACTACTCTACCCTTCATCTGTTTGGCTGCGCTTGCTACGCTCGTTCGTTCTCGAGAACGCACCAAACCGACCGCCACGTCTGTTGAGTGTGTCTTTCGGGGTACAGCGTGCGAGCACAAGGGATATCGGTCTGGGATCCTGTTGGTCGTCGGATACGGTTTCTCGGGATGTGACTTTCGATGAGTCTCGCCCATTCTACCCACGTCCCCGCCTCTCCTTCGGCTTCCTCTGTGGAGTCTCTGTCTTTCTTGACCTTTCCGATACTCCTATATCTGTTTTGCCCTCGCCCACCTGTCCCCATCGAGTCTCCACATATTCCCCGTGGCCTCTCCGCCGCTGTCGCCGCCGTGTTGTCTCCTACGACTCCCGTGCTCCTCCCACTATCGTCTACACTCGTCGACCTCGTATTGAGAATATTTCTAATGAGCCATCTTCTTCGATGTTTCATCTTCTTCGATGCTCCATCTTCCCCGATGGGTCATCTTCTCCTCGCTACGCTCCGCGATCGCCATCGATTCGGCCTCTGCCTGTTTGCCTTTTGCTTTGGCGCAGCTACTCGTGAGCTTGTCTCCTCACGGATGTCATACTCACCACGAGTGGCAGCTTGCCATGGCCGAGGAGATTGCTGCCTCGAGCGCATGGTGCCAGGGATCTTGTTCCTTTCCATCTCATTCTCATCCCATCACGTGTAAGTGGGTCTATAAGTTTAAGACTCGCTCGATGGTTCTCTTGAGCGCTATAAGGCGCGCTCTTGTTGCTCGTGGTTTCCAGAAGAATGGTGTTGACTACGACGAGACTTTTGCTCCTGTGGCCCACATGACCACTGCTCGCACTCTTCTTTCGGTGGCATCACATCACCATCGGTGCATTTCTCGCCTTGATGTCAAGAATGCCTTTCTTAATGGCGAAGTTGCGTGAGGAGGTCTACATGCATCCGCCACCGGGTATTCTGCTCCTCGAGGGCATGGTCTGCCGCCTTCGCCGCTCTCTCTATGGCCTTAAGCAAGCCCTCGTGCTTGTTTTGAGCGCTTCTCCTCTGTGGTCACTGCTGCTGGTTTTCAGCTAGTGATCATGATCCTGCGCTCTTTGTCCACACTTCGTCTCGTGGTCGGACTCTTCTTCTCCTGTATGTTGATGATATGATCATTATGGGAGATGATTCTGAGTACATTGCCTTTGTGGCTCGTCTTAGTGAGCAGTTCCTTATGTCGGATCTTGGTCCTCTTCGTTACTTCCTTGGGATTGAGGTTACTTCCACTCCAGATGGTTTCTTTATGTCCCAAGAGAAATATATTCAGGATCTTCTTGATCGCGCCTCTCTCACTCGACAACATCGTTGAGACTCCCATGGAGCTCAATGTTCACCTCCGACTCTCGATGGCGAGCCTCTTTCTAATCCGACTCGCTATCGCCATCTTGTTGGGAGTCTTGTCTACCTTGTCGTTACTCGTCTCGGATATCACTTATCCAGTTCATATTCTCGAGTCGCTTGTTTCAGCTCCCACTCAGTTCACTACAGCCACCTTCTTCGAGTTCTGCGATACCTTCGTGGGACTATTTCTCGCCGTCTCTTCTTTCCACGCCCAGCTCGTTACACTTCAGGCCTATTCGGATGCTACTTGGGCCGATCCTCCGATCGCCGGTCTATCTCGCCATCGTGTTTTTCTTGGTGGTTCTCTTATTGCCCGGAAGACGAAGAAACAGCATCGCAGTGTCCCGCTCGAGTCGCGAGAGGTGAGTTGCGAGCTATGGCTCTTTTGACAGAGAGATTACTTGGCTACGGTGGTTACTTGAGGATTTTGGTGTTTCTGTCACTACACCGACCCTCTCTTGTCGACAAGACAAAAGCTACGTGATTGCTCGTGATCCCGTGAAGCATGAGCTCACCAAGCACATTGGTGTTGATGCTTCTTTCATGAGGTCCGTGTGCATGATCGGTGATTACTCTTCGATGTGCCTTCGAGCTTCGAGATAGCGGATTTCTTCACGAAGGCCTGCACTGAGCACAAAGATAGCTTCTATCTCTCCAAACTCAGTGTTGTTGATCCAACATGAGTTTAAGGGGGGGGTGTTAGAGATATATGTATAGTTTGTTATTCCCCATTGTTATGAGGGGTTCTTTGCATATTTACCACTTGTACTTTGTGTATATATACTGGCCCATTGGCCTCATATGAATACAAGCGCTATTCATAACATTAATGATGTGAATGGTACTTTTGCAGAATTGCATTTAGGCTTGGATATCATATCCGATTGTTGTTTTTACATATATGCTTCTGCGTACTACTCAATATCCTAGCATCGTTTTATGCCAGAAGGCATTTTAGAAGAACCATAATTTTACAAAGGCCACTTCCGTATTGACTCTGAGCGTGACTTAAAAGGATACATGCATGTCATTGCGTGGATGGAACAAAGAGATTGCTTTTCTGAACTACTTCAACACTAGAAGGTTCGGAACTTCGGACCGGTAAAATCCTAATGCCTCACTTGGCAAATCATTTATCAATTCCAATACATATATTGTTCTCGTGTATGAAGAATTATGTTTTACTCATTTTAGCTTAACTTTTTATAAAAATGTGTTTTACTGCATAGGTAATTGGAGTATTGGACCGCACTATACTCTTTTATGTGCTAGCTGAACATTGTACCAATGTGCTTCATCAACATCACTATAGTGCTGATGAGGACATCACTGACACACATACACTTCCAGTGACGCGCGCACACACACACGCCTGTAGTTGAGTCTACTAAAATTCAAGAGTCGGCTAGCATACAAGGTATAACACGAGCACATGCACGTCGCCTTGGACAACAGGTGAATTCGTTTCTTGGGCAAATTAATTAAATAATTACAGAACAAATGATATTACATGTAAAGGAATTTTTGAAGAAGTTGTTGATCAAGATTTGGCCAAGGCCCAGCTCCGATTGTGAGTGGCTGAGTTCATCAATTGCTGACAAATTCCTCCAATTCCCAGCGTCGTGAAGACCAACCTGTAATGTTTCAGCATGCATAATACATATAGATGGAAAGATAATTAAGTCTACTATCACCTCCAACAAACAGCTTGTCATTTAGACTTCCCAATAAAGAGTTAAGACTGTTTTAGTAGGGACTGCGTAGAAGACAAAAGGATGCGCGAACAGGCTGTTGGAATTCCAAGCGTCATGAAGGTCAAACTGTAATGTTTTAGCATGCATAGTACATATGGATGGAAAGATAATTAAGTCTACTGTCATCTCCAACAAACAGCTTGTCATTCATTTAGACTTCCTAATAAGGAGTTATGACTGTTTTAATAGGGACTGCGCAGAAGATAAAAGGATGCGCAAACAGGCTATTGGATGACCTTTGGGCTGGCTTATCTTCAAGTCTTTTCTCAAGAACTTTCATACCTAACTAGGAGGATTGTTCTTAGTATAAAAAACCCTAATGTTTCTACTGTGGGTAGACTTGATTCTTGTTTGCATGAATACTACTAGCTACTGTAAAACAATTGGGTCTCATCAATATTTCATCTTCGAGTGAAATTCTTCCACTGTTGCTCTTGCGTCTTCTCTTGGGCAGTGTTTGGTTCGAGGGACAGGGACGTCCCAGGTAGGATATCCCACTTTGGGGTGGTGTTTGCTTCTGGGACCAGCAGAGTCAAGGACATCCCATTAGGAATATTCCTTGTAGATCCGGAACCAGGCAATCCTCTTTTTTTCATGGGACAGAGTCATCCCACCTCTTTGTTTTTTAAGTACTATTTTGTTTAAATTTTTTTTAAAAAAAACTCAAAGGCTTATGTGTACAAACATATCAACAATAGCCTTCAATTTTTTTTAAAAAAAAACTCAAAGGCCACACATGTCCCACCTTCATCCTTCCATCCAAACAAAGGATGGGACCATTCCATCCCACTTTATCCTTCCAACCAAACAAAAAACAGGGATGACTCTATCCCCCTAACCAAACAAAAAATGGGATCAGCCCATCCCAAAACCAGGGACAGGACCATCCTATCCCACCTTGTCTCTAAACCAAACACAACCTTGGATTTGCTGGAGCCGTTCTTCGTGAACAGGCCAATTGTGTTTGACACTGTTGGTAACCAATCGAGGAGCGGTGTAGTGAGAGACCATGTGGAGGTCATCCCATGTCTGTGATGAGTAATTGACATCGGTTTAGGAAAGTCGAGTTTGATTTGGTTGGTTCGGCTCATGTCGTTACATGGTGCAATGGACTCGGTCGGACCTGGTCAAACCTGGTCAAAAGATTTAGGTTGCATATTATGTCGACTTGTCAGGTTTGGACTATTTCATTAGTGCATTTATGCTTAAATATATCGAGCGGTGCTATTTGATGTGTTTCTTGTCTGTGTTGGCTGCAGAACATCGAGGCGGAGTCGTGGCGAGACACGGGGTGACCGGACTAGACACGGGCGGTGTCGAGGTCAGAATGGTCGGATGTGTCAAAGACGGCGGAAATTCGATGTGGTTGCGAGGCTTGGATGACAAGGAGCGCGAAAGCTTCCCGGAAGGTGCAGGAGGGGCGAAATGGTGATTTCGCGAGGCTGCAAAAGCGGGAGCAGGCTTCGTTCGGGTTTAGCGGGCGTAACGGGTTGGAGACCCATTAGCCAAGGGCTATAAATAGAGGTGGGTGGCTGCATGCCCACTTATGCACTCCAAGGGTTTCTAGGGTTTCCTTTAGTCAAATGGGCTTTAGGGTTTGCTTTGGCTTTAGGCTTTAGTTGTTGAGAGTGGTTGGAGGAGGCAGAGCAGTGTTCCCTCTGTGTCTCTGTACGTTGGTTTCCTCTCCAAAGCATGTAGTGCTCATGGGTTCTTGATCTTCCAAGCATGTATGGGGAAGTAGAGAGTGTGTGAGTTGTTCCTCCTATGTAATCATGTATCTCTCTTCCTCCATATCAATCTGAGATAGCTTGGTTTGAGTCCAATTGAACTCCTGACTCTCTGTCTGTTTTGCTCTTCGATGCTTTCTAGGGTGGATTTATGAGTTTTTCGTTTTCTTGTTGTTTGTTGCTGGGAAGTGCCAAAATAGGTTGCTCTTTGATGGGATGGTGCCTCAAGATCATTTGATCGATTTTCCCAAGAGCCAATTCCATTTAATCTCAGATTTGAGTTTTTGAGCTCCTCTGTTCTTCTTTTGCAATTTCTAGGGTTTCAGTATTTTTCGTGTTTCTCTTCTCAAGATGACTTGAAACTTGGAACATGTTGTCCAGAGGCTATTGCTAACCTATCCTCAAAAGCTCATGACCAAAGATTCAAGATTGAGTGGGAATTGAGATTTGTGTGCTGCTCTCTAAACTTTGCAACCATTTCTAGGGTTTGAGGTGTTTTCATGATTCCCCTTATGAGATGGCCTGATTCTTGGCATATGAAGTCCAGTGGTTATTAAGTTTCTATCTGCAAAGTTTCGTGGCTAAAGGATCTATGATGCAATGGCAATTTAAGTTTTTGGGCAACTCTCTGTACTTATCAGGTTTTGTCCAAATCCTGAATTTCTTGGTGTTTAGTTTGATGTCCTTGGTTCCTAGAGCCCTCTTGCTATTTGGTTGGTTGTGGTAGTGCTCTGGACTAAAAAGATCAAGAAGAAACCTTTCACTCCTAAAGTTGTCAAAGTTTGAATTTGTGTTCTTGTTTTCAGCCCTATCAATTTGCTCTCGGGCTGCTCGAACTGGGAGGCGGTCGACGGCTATTACCCAGCGGTCGAGTGGCTATTACCCAGTGGTCAGACCGCTTTACCCAGCGGTCAGACCGCCCTAGGGTTTTGTTGCGAGGTTTTTTCTTGGGTGCTTTCTCTGTTCTTTTCCCTTGGTTGATTTCGCCAGATTTCCAGAGAGCTTGAGGATGTCTCTTCATAGCTTTGCTTCGTAGCTATAGAAGAAGATTTTGTCGTAGGTACTTATGGGGGGACGAATTTTTAGTAGTCGACATTCACCCCCCCTGTCGCCATTTCGATCCAACATGTAACGATTGTGAGGTTGCTGGTCATGATCGGATCGTGGTTAGCCTCCCCTTTGTCAATATCGAAACTCAAGTTATCGGATTTCTCCTATAACGGAAGATCGGGCCAACTCACATGCACGCATCTTAAATCGAGGTGTGTGCATATCAGGTGGTATCAGAGCCTACGTTGCCAGTAGGAATTCATCTATCCCCTACTTTTGTTTGATTAATTTTTGGTTACCTAAAGTCCAGAAAATTAGCCCTACAAAATATTCAATTCCTAGCCCGTTGTTGCTTTCAATCTATTAGTTTCAGTTTGCTTAATTGAATTTTTGTCCGTACTGGTTGAGTCTAGTTGTTGATCATTATCTTTGTTGAGCCAAAAAAAAATCCAAAAAAAGAGAGAGATAAGTTCTTGATACCCACACCAAAAAACCATACACCACCTAAAAACAACCTTTGCCCTATTTTTGTCAGAAATTTTCGTTGTGCAGCCAACACAAAAAAATTTCATATATTTCGATCCAGAGATCCAATCCATCCAAATCACTTTTGTTAGCTTGCTAACTCAAAATCCCACCTTCGTACAAAATTTGGTAGTGATTGGACCAGTATTGTGAAATCTGCATGTGTTGCAAGTTACGTAGCTGCTGCTGTCTTTTTAGGATCAAATTCCACTTGAGATTTCCATATTCGGCTGAGTTGCAATCTGGTATTGATGCAAAAAGGAAAAAGTAAAAAAAGAAAAAAAGATTGAGGTTAGACAAAAAAAAGGGCCACAAAAAAATTGTAGACCAATTAACGGACTGCTGTCCTGTTGGGTGTTGATTAGGGGTGAAAACGGGTCGGGTTAATCCCGACCGATCCGGCACCGAATCCGATTGGTACCGAATCCGACTAGTACCGAATCCGGAGAAAAAATATGGTTTAGGATATGGTAATAGCAATATCCGTTCGAATCCGAATATCCGTCCGAATCCGATACATCTTCAAGTTTGATTTCAGGTTAGTGCTACTATTTGGCGTTTCATTTTCTTTTGCAATGGTAAAATAAAATCTTCCACATCAGCTATTAAATAGTAACATCAAGTCGGTCGTCCTACTCCATTTATCGCCTTTGTATGCATTCCTTACAAACAAGTAGGGGTGCAAACGAAATGGGTTAATCCCGACCGATCCGACACCGAATCCGATTGGTACCGAATCCGATTGATACCGAATCTGGAGAAAAAATATGGGTTAGGATATGGTAACAGCAATATCCATCCGAATCCGACCTGTTTTCACCCCTAGTGTTGATCTAAAATTCAGCTAGCTATATTTGATCCTTCATGTTCTAGAATTGCATATATTGATCGTTTTATTTGCGTACACTCATATGCACTTGACCATAGCCTATATCATCCTTGTTTGATTAGCAACTTAGGCTAAAAGCTAGTTACGAACTGGTATTCAATTTGTGCAATTTCTGAAATTACTGATTGCTTACTCCTTTGATACAAATTTTTATCCATGCCTAGAACTCCACAAATTTGCCGTTGATCACGTGTTCTGGTAACTTGTAATCGCTTTACTAGCTTCCGTTTGAAAGTTACCACGAGCCAGCAGCACATGAGTAATCCTCGAGAATAAGATTTGTGAAAGTTGAGAGTAGTCCACATAAGTATTTAGTTTGTTAGAAATTCCTTTGGTTTTCTTCTAACCATGGCAGGGACAAGAAGTTCTCGTGATGGATCTCGTGATAGTTCGTTTCATGGTGTGGATGAAGGTGATGGTGTGGACAAACCGCAAGTAATGCCACTATCACCTCGATCTCAAGCTTTGATGGATGCATTTGCTGGCACTTTTGAGTAGATGCTTTCCGATCAAGTACTTGTTCGGCTGGATGGTATGGAGAATCATATTGGAGGAATTGAAGTACGACTTGAGCGAGTTGAGCAGACTCCCCCAAGACAGCACCCACCATCGTGAGGCCCTCGAGATCGAGTTGGAGCAAATCACAATGCTGCTGCCCATCTCCAACCACGGGCAAATCTGAACGCCGCATTTTAGTATGTTGCCCATGAAGAGGTGAATGGCAACTATATGGCTGACAATGGAGAAGTCCTTGATTTTGACCGTGATCGGCAGCCTCTTCTTACATTTTCGGTACATCTTAAAATTTTACTACGTGCTAGTGTCTCAGAAGGTCTCCGTTGGAGATGTCCAAACCATCTCAAGTGATGTTGAACAAGTTTATCTTCAATTGGTGCTACTCCATCCTATCATGTGTATTATCATTGTGGATTTGATCCCATTTTGTATGACCACAGATCCACTGCAACATCTTCATCTCTGCTATACTCATTTTCTATATATATTGTCTTTTATTCGCTGCTCCATATAGCATTGCAGGTTTGATCTTCATCTTATATAACTTACCTTTAATTTTTGAAGGACTTTTTTTAATCATATAGGACACCTGATGTTAAACACCATAGCAACTAAGGTAAAAAATAAATTTAATAATACCCCTTGATAATGTAATTTAGACATATTTCTCAGTTAAGGTAAATAGGAACTAACCTCTCCGGCAACTTTCGTACCTTAGGCAATTTAACATTTATTAGCTTAGCCTTGGTCATGGTTTACTGTAATTTTTCATCATACTAGTTGAATGCCCGTACGTTGCTATGGATTTTTAAAATTTATCATACTACATGTTCTAAAATTTTTAGAATATGCATACAAACATGTTCTAATTACTACAAGAAACATGGCCTTCTATGACGAATATGTGATGACAATGGAACAATCCGTCATTAAATGCTTCCGTTTATGACGTTTTTCATTAGCCGGTCCTACTTAATGACAGCAATATATTATTCGTCATAAAGTCCAATCCAAAATCGTCATTAACTAGTTAAGCATAATGTTTGTGACAAATTTATATGACAATATATTGCTTTGTCATTGTTATTTAGTGAATAAAAAACAAATCTTATATATTAAATGATTTATGATTTATGGGAAGTACTCCAAGGTATTGCCTATGATTTATGGGAAAAATAAATGATTTGCCATGTCAAAGATTACCACTTCGTGAAATACCATACGAAAGGTTGCGCTTCATGATTTGCTATCATATTCACTGAAATAGTCACTTATGACACAAAATCGAGAATGTCGTTATGCAATGTTAATCTAACCGAGCTAGCGATTTGCTACTTTATTTCTCTTTCCATACTTTGTTAACTTTAATATGAGATTCAAAGTAGCTAGAGGCCCAATTGGTACACTTTAATTTGGGATATCGATGTAAATAGATATTTTTCTCTATGCCATTCAAGACTACAGTTCTTCTCTCCTCTCTTAACAATTTTGCAATTATCAGGTGCCTCATATATATTTTTTAAAGCAACTCGGAATTTTCTAGTAGTAAGATCGATGTGCTTGGAGATGCGTGTGCTTAAGTTGCTAGATGTTAGTCTGATGGCAAAATTTTAACTTATCTACCTAACAAAAACCAAACGCATAATGTATAGGCATCTCTCTTTTTTCATTTAATTAGTATCCTATTGAAAACATAACGCTCTCTGCCTAAAAATAGAATTAACTGATTTATTGCTAGCACTTGTTTTTCAATTAAATCTTCCCCTCTGCCGCATCCTCCATCGACGCCACCATACTTCTTCCCGAGCGCCGCCTTCCCCTTGCAACGCCGACCCTCCTCGCCTTCCGCCTCCCATCCTCCATCAGCGCCGCCAAACCCCAGCCGCTCCTCCCGTGCGCCGCCTCCTCCTCCACTAGCGCCCTTGTGCCCTTCTCCGCCGTCCTTCTCCTCCCTCCTCCTCCACAATCGACTCGCCGGTGCCACCACTCACCACCTCCGCCGCCGCTCCAGATCCACAAGGCGCCGCCTCTTCCGTCGCCTCCGTCGACCGCACCAACCTCGACGACCCGATCCATCGCTCCGGCTTCTTCTACCAGTCAGCGCATCACCTCTCCACCGACAGGTGACTTCCCCGCTGCTTCCCTTGGCCGCCGCCGCGCGATTCATCACCACCGACACCTTTTGATCCCCCAACTGATGCTTCATTTCTAGGTTGATTTTCCATTACCCTCCACTTTTTTGTTCTTAATTACTACTCTGTTATTATTTTTGTTAACTAATAATTACCATTTGCACCGTGATGATGAATTGTTGATTATGGATCTATGTTCTATGTGTATGAGAACTGAACAGTGGAAGTGTGATTGTGCTCTGTGGATGTGTAGATCAATAGATAGTAGAAGTACTATCTTTGTTATATGATTTCATCATCCATGTTAGTTTGGTTAATTGTGATCTATTTTGGTTCTTAGCAATTATGGTGAATTGTTGCTGTGATACTTTAGATTTATAATATGTAGCATTTATCTATGTTTGTGAGTAGTTTCTGTTAGGTGGAGATTTGTGGTTCATTATCCAGTGTTAGTTGTTTGTGTATTGTGCATCTGTGTTGCGCAAATTAGCTAGTTAGCGACCGTTCCCTCTCTCTTGTTGTCTCGACCCTCTTGTGCGTCTCGTCCTCTCTCTTTTCTCCCTTCCGCGGTCGTTGATAGTTAAGTTGTGCGGCGTTCGTCGTAGTTTGGTGTTTGTGTTGTAGTGTGCCGTCGTTGTCTAGTTAGCCACCGACCGTCTTCTCCCTCATTCTCTCTCGACTCCCTCCATGCTTCTAGACTCCCCCAGTGCTTCTAGACTTCCTCTTTCTGTCTAGCGGTCGTTAATTAGTTAGGTCATTGATCGGTAGTCGTGTTCGTACGCGTAGTCAGTGTCGTTAGTACGTTGTTTGTGTAGTTAGTTGTCGTGTTGTTCGTTCGGTCGTACAACGTTGCCGAGTTGGGCTTTTGTGCATGATCGAGTCCCTTTGCCTTGCGCTGTGTTTTTTTCCTTTCTTTTCTATCTGACCGAACTCCCCTAGAACCCTTTAGCTGCAGCAACCTCTTAATACCCGTAATAAAATTTTCCGCTGTGGACAAAGTTGTAGAACCTTAAATTCTTTTTTTTACACTAAGATCACCTTCATAGACCCTGTATTTTGAGAGATATGATCGTTACAAAATGACTGTTTTTCTAGGTTGAGAATCTGGACAGTTTCAGATCAAACATGTTTTTGGCCATCTTAATGGAATGATTGCAGCTTTATATCTGAACAAAGTTGTTTTTTCTTCATCTTTCCAGATTGGTAGATGTAAATTTTATTTGGATCAGTATATCTCCAGTTATGAATTTTTGTTAAAGCGGTTTGCTTATCGAGATTTTCCATAAAACTCATACGTTACGTAACCTTATTACAATTGTGTTAAAAACTTGGTACTTCTCCATGCATTCAATTATTAATCATTGACCTGTATTGGAAAAGAATGTTTTCATAAATCCATTAAGTTGATGTTTTTATAGCACTATAATAATTTGCTACTTGTTGTCCTATTTCCATATGCGATGATGGACAGGAGTTGGATCAATCGTAGACTATTTAGCAAGTCGCATCTGGAAGGGGTCAATGAGTTCATGGATTTTGTTTCAAAGAGATTTGATAAGGATGAAGAGATACTTTGCCCATGCCGTAAGTGTTTGAATCAGATTTATGGTCATCAAGGAAAGGTGGAGGATCACTTATATATTCATGGCATGGCTAGCACATATACTAGATGGATAAATCATGGAGAAGCAATAGAGATTGGAACTAAGGAAAATGCAGACCATCTAGATGAACATATTGGTTTCAATGAGGATGTTGGTATGGATGAGGACGAAGAAGATGGCACCGATGATAGAATTCTGATATGGTAGAGGAGTTGTATGTGGTGAAGAGGAAGGTATAGCGAAAAATCTTTATTTGGAGATCTATTAGAAGAGATGAAGAAGGAACTTTACCACAGTGCAGCTCATACAAGATTTTCTTT
Organism: Dendrocalamus sinicus; assembly: GCA_036346575.1. Lineage (NCBI taxonomy): Eukaryota > Viridiplantae > Streptophyta > Magnoliopsida > Poales > Poaceae > Dendrocalamus > Dendrocalamus sinicus. Next base: position 9,098,092 of record CM070659.1, on the reverse strand, counting down.
TGTGGTGAAGTTACTTCATATCAAGTCATTTTATCGAATCAAGAATGTTGCATTCACTGCATTATTGAAGTTGTTATCATTCGCATTCCCAGATTCCTCTATTCTTGCATCTTACCAGGAAGCAAAGCAACTTATTCGTGCATTGGGACTTGGATATGATTCAATTCATGTGTGCCCAAATAATTGTGTTTTGTTTCGGAAAAAATTAGTAAAAGAGGATGTATGTCTAGTTTGTGGTGCATCAAGATGGAAAAATACAGATAGAAGGAAGAAGATTCCTCAAAAAGTGTTGCGGCATTTTCCATTGATTCCAAGGTTGAAGAGGATGTTTACTTCCAAAAAATAGCAGAGGAGGCACAATGGCACCAATCAAGAGGAAACCGGTGGAGAATGAGCTCACCATCCGGTGATGGTGAGGCATGGAAAGAATTTGATAGAAAGTATGAGTGGTTTGCAAAACATGCAAGGAATATTAGACTTGGCCTTGCTACGGATGGTTTCAATCCATTTGGCAAAATGAGCTCTTCATACAGCATGTGGCCTGTTTTTCTTGTCCCTTATAATTTTCCTCCATGGGATTTGTATGGAGCAATCCAACTTCATGATGGGCCTACTTATCCCTGGTCCGGAATGCCCAGAAAGGATTTTGATGTTTTCTTGGAGCCACTTATTGAGGAGTTGCTAGAGCTTTGGAAAGGTGTCTCTACTTTTGATGCACTCGATGGAAAGAAGTTTAATCTACATGCTGCGATTATATGGTGCATTCATGATTATCCACTTTGAGCACATTGTCGTAGAGTCACAAGAGGTTATTATGCTTGTGTGCGATGTGACAAAAATCCTTGTTCCAGAAGAATAAGGAATAAGATATGTTATATTGGCCATTGACGATTCCTTGCAAAGGACCATCCCTGGAGGAAAAAGAGAAATTTTGATGGTAAGGCTGAAAATCGTGACAAGCCAGAGGAATTTAGTGTAGATGAGCTGATGGAGCAACTAGAGAGGGTCAAGGATGTTAGACCAGGAAAGCATCCTGAGAGCAAAAAGAGAAAGTGGGAAGCAGAAGGTCAATGTTGGAAGCGAAGGTCATGTTTGTGGGATTTGCCGTATTGGTCAAGTTTGAAGCTTCGACATAATCTTGATGTTATGCACATCGAAAAAAACATATGTGAGTACATTCTTGCTACATTTCTCGGCATCGTTGGGAAGACAAAGGACACTATAAATGGTAGACTTGATTTGGAAGACATGGGCATAAGGAAAAATTTACACTTGAAGCGTGATGGAGATTTGTATAGTGTTCCGCATGCCCCCTACACAATGACAAAACTCAAAAATTGCCTTTGCGATTTTTTGAGAAGTGTAAAATTCACGATGGATATGCTTCTAACTTAGCAACATGTGTTACTGCGATGGATGCAACCTCCAAGGATTGAAAACTCATGATTGTCATATCCTACTCCAGAGGATTTTACCTGCTGCCATTAGAGGAATCATGCATAAGGACATATATGAAGCACTTGCTGAATTAGGCAACTTCTTTCAGCAATTATGTGCAAGAACTTTGAAGTTGGATGTTTTGCAAAGAATGAAATCTGAAATCCCAATTATTCTTTGCAAACTTGAGATAATATTTCCTCCTTCTTTCTTTGATGTCATGCTACACTTGACTGTTCATTTACCCGATGAGGCAATTTTTAGAGGGCGATGCAGTATGGATGGATGTACCCGAGAGAAAGAAGGTTGTATACATTGAAACGTTTTGTGAGGAACTTGGCAAGACACGAAGGGTCCATTGCAGAATCATATGTTGCCGCTGAGTGCTTGACCATTTGCTCAAGGTACTTTGATGATGTTAATACACGACACAATCGCGAGGCGAGGAACAGGGAGCGTGTTGATTTGAGAAAAGGTGATCTATCTGTTTTCCAGCATGGAGTTGATACACTTGGAGCCCGAAGGTTACATATGTTGAACATGATTATGATAAAATGGTGCGGTTTGTGCTAAACAATTGTCCAGAGGTTGAGCCATACATGGAGTAAGTCATCCCATATGAACTTTTAAATTTATATTATGTAACCCACTAATTATTATCGCTCATGTTTGAATTAACTATGGTGCAGGATATGCAAGAAAGAGTTAGAGACGAAGGATATCCGATGTCGAGAGAGCCCTCGAGAAGGAATTTTCCTCTTGGTTTAAGAATCATGTGAGTTTATTTCATATTGCCCCTACCAATGTTGCCTGTATTGCTAATTCACTTATGCATTGTATTTTACTTGTACAGATTGCAAGACTACGTCACATGGAAGGAGAAGACATTAATGATGACCTATATGCATTGTCATGTGAACCGGATCTCCAAGTTCGAATTTTTTCAGCATGTCTTGTTGATGGTGTCCGATTCCACACATTTGACCGCGAAAAAAATAGAAGAACTCAGAATAGTGGAGTCATGACTGAGGGTACACATAATAGTGAAAATATTGATTTTTATGGTTGTTTGAATGAAATAATTGAGCTGCGGTATAACTCGGATTCGAGTGAGAGCCGGACAGTGGTTCTATTTCGATGTGATTGGTTTGACACACATGGCAGCGAGTTAGAATGAAAGATGATGGATTTTTCGAAGCATCAACCATAGCGATTGTTGGTACAAAGATGATCCTTTTATTTTAGCAACGCAGCAACAAAAGTATTTTACTTGGAAGACACCAAGCATAGAGACAGTTGGAGAATTGTCCAAAAATTTACACATAGACATTTGTGGAGTGTGTCTGAAAATGACAATGTTGAAAGACCCAATGGTGTGGGATTGTCATACCAAGATGATGAATGTGACGATTTTCATGTCCAACTAAATGAAGGAAATCGGAGAATGAACATCCGCTCGGGTGATGAAGATTCTCTTCAAGTTGATGCAAGCGCAGTTGATAAACTTCGTAGTCAAAGGGTAGACGAAGTGCAAGAAAGCGAGTCAAGTGATGATGAAGATGAAACTAGATGGCAATATATCAGTGATAATGAAGGTCCAACACTCCCTAGCAATGATGATGATGATAGCGATATAGAGTAGCTCTGAGCATATTTGGCGATGTTTGGCAATAACCTCTTTTCTCATGTAAGATATTGCATGTCATTAGGTTTATTATTGTTAGAGATTGCAGTTCGGTAGCTCATATTGCTAATGTCAGTTATTATAATATATGGATCTTGCTTTTTAACTGTCTTAAACAACTATCTCTGATGACAACTATTTCTGACTTTTACAGGAGTTGAAGATGTATGATTTTGGATTGTACTTTTAGTGTGCTGATGTAGTTGCTTTGGGCTTTTTCTGTAGTGTGAGGAGAGGACAGGAGGGATGGTGGCAGCCGGAGGCTTCAGAAGCAGCAGGCGCCAGCAATACAGGAGGCAGCAACAGGTTCAATTCTGTGCTGTTATGTTCTACTTGCTTGCTGTACATGAATTGGGCAATTGACCTGCTCTTCTTTTGCCACTATATATTTGATGTGATGTAGGTGGTGGCTGTAAATGGTAGATTTTGAATTTGTTCCTTGGTCACATGAATACTGTTGTATGTGTGTCATCTGTAGAATGAATGATTTTCCAGTAGACTAATGAGCTGATCGAGGGAAGAATGCATAAGATATACTACAATGTATTTTTTAGAGCCTCGTATAATAGGAAATTTCATTTATGTAACAGTTATTCTTGGCTGTATTTGAGAACTTCTCCATTATCAGTTTGAAGTTGGTACAGATATTTTGAGTGTGTTTGTGGAGCTTATTTAACTCGTTGATTTGGGATATTTAGGGGGGAGAAGAAAAGAAATGATGGAGGTTGGCAGACAGTAGGGGAGAAAAAGCATCATGGAAGACCACATCAGGTTTGCATTCAGTCTTCTAAAGATCAGTACTAATAGTTAGTTGCAAATATCACACACATTTCTGAGCTTGTTCTGTAGCTTTTTAGGTCAGTTTTGTCTCTCTATATAGTCAATGTCAACCAACAGTTATAGACATCAAATGTTTTTCCACTGTTCTTGTTACACAAGATATAGTTTATCAGAAGGGTGATATGGCATCTGAAAACTTCTTCAGCTGGCTAGGCGATGATGTGCTAAGAAAGCCCACCTACTCTCGTTTCTGTGCTCTTCTTGATAATTACAACCCACACTAAGGGTACAAAGAAGTTGTGTTACTGAGCAGGACAAGCACGAAGAAGTAGCTTTTATTGAAGAGATTGCCAGGACAGCGCCAATCAAGTACTTGTACCGGTATTTAGCGCTGAAGGGAGTCGCGCCTCAAGACTATGATGACTTCAAGAGAATGTTGAAACTATGATGACTTCAAGAGAATGTTGAAATCCCTTTGTTTTTATTTGTATGGAAGATGTGGCAACTCTTGCAGCTCGTCTGCATGTGAGCATGTGTTTGTTGGTGAGATCAAGGGACGGGGACAAGGAGAGAATGCCTAACTCCATCGGTTTGTCTGGTTCTCTGGTTTTTTTTACTGGATTGCGAGCGGTAGATCTGATGCACTGATAGGTGATGTTTGCCTGCTGTATGAGCGTGCGTGACTAATGTGCCTGCCCTCTCCATCAGCTTTGTTTTGGTGTGTAGTAGTGGATAAGGTGGGAATTTTGAGTGGCAAAAAAAGGAGGGCCGCCCTTGTGCCCAAACCATGTGTATGTATGCTTTTAGCGCTGTTGGAAAACAGCATCAGCATAATGTCCATTCTTTATGAGATTCTTCCCTTTTCACACATGATGCATCCACGATTATTTTTTCCGCTCCAGCATTGGAATCTCGATCCAGGAGGAGAGAGTTCGCCCCCTTTTTTTCCCAGTTCTCCGCGCTGCACCCACCATTGTTTGGTCTTCTTTTTCCGTAGAAGGATAGGGGTACCCTTTCTTTCCTACTTACCATGGTCTTACCGAGTAGTGCGTAAATACCACGGGATTAAAACACCACGGCGACGCAATGCGTGCGTGTCGCTTCGCATGGCTAATAATGGTATTCTCAGGAGAGGCGGAGAGCACAGACCTCACATGGCGTGTCCCTGAGAAGGGCCCAGCCCTTGCTTGGCGGTTGGCACATAGCACATTGTACTAGCGGGCAGCCACGCAGTGAGTGAATTTTTTTTTATTATAGATTATGATTTTTATTTAAAATTTTAAATTCTAACCGTTCACGATAAAAAAAACAAAGAGATACTTGTGTATAATTTTAATCGATATGAATAAAATCAGGACAGTGTATACTATAATCAACTTATAAATCTATCTTAAAAAATATTCTATTTAAAAACTACTTGCCGTACAAAACTGATCAAGAAACATAAAAAACCCACCATCCTTGAGAGAGTTCGCGTCATGTGAAGTGAAGGCATCCAAAGAACCCACACCATCCTTGTCTCCTTGAGAGAGTTCGTGTCAAGTGAAGGCAGGCAGGCTCAATCCAATCTGGAGCCCCCGCTCCATAACCGCGCTGCTAATGCGGCCGTAGTCGTCGTCCTCCTCCCCCACTGTTTTTCCCTCGAGGACCAGACGGCTCTAGAAATTCACGGTGATCTGTTCGTGTCCTCCGTAGCCCAACCTACCACCGTAATTTTCTAGATATTTCTTCCTGTGACCTGGTTTTCGTTGTTGCTGTCACAACAGTCGCTGGTGGATATATGAGAGGTACTGATTCTCAACCCAATTGGACCTTGGGATGATGCATGCAAACTAGCACCAAGTTGTCGCGTTATCGCGCCGGCGACCTCCTCGAGGGCCCGACCGCGCAAGCCGTCGTCGGATCCAGATCTTTGTTGTAATATTTGCGGTATAAGCAAAGACATAAATATAATTCCAATATAATCATATCGCACATCAAAGACATCAATTCATATATAAATGACATAACATGTATGGAACCATATGAATTGAACATATCATTCAAAGTATACCACGTATTCACTAATAGAAGCAATAACTTTCTAAACATGAATATGTATGTCAATGTAAAAGGCATTTACCAATTAAGACTAGCAACAAGCTCAAGTTTAATTGATTATTTATGCTCTCAAATGTAGGGTTGCACAAGATTATTCTTGGCCGTCCCGCCACCACCGCAACTCACAAACCGGATATGGGGACCGAGTCTTGCGGGAAGAAGAGGAGCGCCGAACCCAACGGGAGAGAGGGGGATGCGCGAGTCGCACAGGGGGAGGGAAATGGGAAATTCCCTTTTTGCCCTTGGTTATACAACAGATGCAGCTGTCCAGATCAAGGTGTTATGTCCCGGATATCCGATCCGTTTTCACCCCTAGTTATGTCCCGGATATCCGATTTCATATTATCCGGATTATCCGTATCCGTATTCGACGGATACTAGGCTTACTGTATTCGTATCCGTATCCGATAAAAAAATCTGTATCCGTATCCGATCCGAGAACTATCTGAAAAAAAATCCGATCCAACACAATCCGTATTCGTATCCGTCTGGATCCGACGGAAAATATCCGATCCGTTTTCACCCCTACTCGGAATGTGGCGACACTGAGAGCAAATCTCGCGCGCGGTCTTTGCTATTGGACGAGTGATCGTCGACATACCCCTCTGAAGATGGGTCTTAATCGGAAGCGTCCACCAACGATGATATGTTAAGGAATCTTTTTTTCTCAATGTTTCATATATATATTCGCGGTGTTTTAAATATATTAATATTGTGTATGTGCATCATGAATTGGTAGTAGAGCATTAACTATCTTTTATACAACATATGCATTATCTAGCATTTATACACATGTTATCCACTATTTAAATAATTGTAGTACAGTTATTATATACCTGGTAGATTAGATAAATAAGAATTGGCGCTAATTTGATGCAAAATTTTTATCTGCCGCCCGCGCGTTACCACGTTGCCCTTATCCAGCCGAGTATCACCTAGCAATCCCTTTCCCACGTTCAACCTGGGAGATAGACAGGGCGGTGAGGTGGGAGATAGATAGGACCTAGCGATTCCCTTTTTCGGCGACGGTTCCTGCCTCCGCGGCCTCACCTTCCCTCTGCCCCCTCTCCCGCCACCTCACCCCCTGATCCCAAGACCACAGCATCACCTCCCTGTGCCCCGGGACAGTGCACGCCTCCCTTCGCCCCAAGACCGCGCCGGCCGCCAACGTGCCCGTCGTCGATCTGCACCTCACCCCCTCCCAAGACCAACATGCCTCCTGGGAGGAAAGCACCACCGAAGACAACGAAGCCCCTTGGTAATTTCATATGAATCATTCCTCATGGTAGAGCGGGATCTGCAGTTTCGGGTAACAATGACGGTGGTGGCGAGGATCTGCAGTTTTGGGTAGCAATTACGGTGGTGGTGAGGGTGGAAGGCAGTTAGGGCATGGGGGCAGGGCGACGGAGGGCGGCTACCAGGAGGCTGCGGTCTTTTAGGGATCTGCTTATTCTTATGCTTTTCTCGTTTATACGCTTGGCTGTGTGGGGAAATGTTGCAGCAGTACATGAACAGCTTAAGCTTCCGATCCCATCTTGCCTATGGATGTCTGGTTGGAGCCTACGTTGATTTGGATGTTAGGTTACATTACTTGTAGACCTAAGTTTTTATGGCATAATGCATATATCGATTCATCGATGTAATGGCAGTAGCTCATGCCGTTGGCTTCCTTGTTTTTTAAGTAATGTCGGTAGCTAATGGTGTCAACTTCCTTGTTTTGTTGTGCAATGAGAGTAGCACATATTTCTTGTTAATCAGAACATTTATCCTAGCAACTGTTTAAATGAATGTACAGAAGCACCATTATGTGAATATGAGAAGATAAGGGCTGAAAATATGATGAGGAACAATCAATTGTTGCAAAGACTTGGGATCAATGCACTAGCTTCAATGGTTAACAATACAAGAGCAAGGAGCAAGGATGATAGTCATGAACAATCAGGATCCCTGTATAATCCTCAGGACAATGAGGGATCTGACCAAGATGAAGTCATCAAGGTACCAAGCATTGTTCTTGCTAATTACCTATGGTTCTGCAATTTCATTAATTTGTAGCTAATTTTTCTTCTTTGCTACCAAACGAGGCTTCTTAGGTCTTGAGGGCGTATGTAACAAGAGTTCCCATGATAAAGGAACTTCTCTGCTAGAGGATCAAGCATATCAAAGAGAGTGGTGGCACCTCAGCAACAGGAGGAAAATACTAGAGTTACTAGGCAAAGAACTGCTGTCGCACACGATGCATTGGTATCTACTACTACTACTAGCCAGAATGAGGAGCAGATCAACGCTAATGATGAAGGCAAGTGATTATCATATTTGGTCTCCATATCAAATGTTGCTTATGATATTAACTAGATCTATGCCTGTGTATTGCAACGGGAGCAAAAAAATCAACAAGGATCATACTAGTGATGATCCACTAAAGTAGCAAATATTATTGGTGACACATAGGACTGAACAGCTGAATCCTCGGAACCATAATGACTCACATGGCAGTAAAATTTAGTGTTTTTTGCCTGTCTGTTCATTTCAGAACTCAAGAACTAGTCCTCTTAAACCAAGTACTCAGTGAATGTCTGCAATCTATTTACTAACATAGATACATATTAAAGCATAATCTTGAAACTATATTAAATTAGACACTTGGTCCATAGGTATATATTTACATAGATTGAACAAAACAATGCCAAAATGCATGCAATGGTATCTACATGAAAAATGATAGCTTGACCTTGGTAGACTTCAATTTATTAAAGCTTATTTTTCAGTTATCTCATTCCTGGTACCACTATATTAGGTTACAAAAGTTCACAAGATTTTCCTTTGTCTACACAGGTTGGAAAATTAACTGAAACTCACAATAATCACATGGAAAAAATAGCAATTTAATAGCAGATCATCTACAGAAAAAGAAAGACTAAGGGAGAGCAAAACATCTACAGAAAAAGAAAGATTACTGTCAGCCTTTTTTTTTATGAAGTTTGAGTTGAATGCAGACCATATTTTATTTCTTGAACCTTGAAGCTTTTGTGTGTCCTTGGTCAGTCTGATGCTATATGTAAGAGCCATTCTGAAACAATGTTGATATATATCATCTGATCCTACTCCATTAAGGCATGGATCGCCTCCCCAAACCTTTGCTCAAGTTGCTGCGAATTGAGTGAGGCTTTTCTGTGATATTGGCTTGTCAACTCTGTCTCATAATCCTGGTAGCACAATTTGTGTCTTCCAAAGTACTGCAGTACTAGTGAATGTTCTTACTTTTAGTTTGTTTCATGTTTTTTTCTCTGTAAACTCCATGTTAGAAAATATATAATGTAGAAGAAAAGGCAGGCCACACCAATGTTGACTTGCATATCTCCTTTGTTCAAAATTTTAAGGCAGCAGCTTTTCAAATCATTGACCATTGAATGATACATCTTAATATTCTAGACCAGAAAGAGTGAAGTATTTCACCAAGTCGATGAAATTATTAACGGTTGCTTACGTAGTTGATTTAGCTGATCATGCTATTACAATTTGGCTCATACTATATTGACTTTTGTAGAGAGGTTGTTTTCAGCTTGCAAAACTCTGTTTTAAGTTATTACAAAAAAGTATAAACTAGCCATTGACATGGAGATGTATATCCATGATCAATGTTTACCTTGATGCTGAATTGGCTGATCATAATCTGATCCTACTCCTTTTAGAATTAGAGTACTTGAATTGTATTACATAGGGTAGTATTGGTACTTAGATAGTACACAAAATTTAATATTTGACACTAAATCTGCAAATGAAATTTTAATAGGTCCATTAACAGCAAATACACAAGAAGTGCCGAGAGGAATCAGTATGGGCAAAGAATTGGATTCGTTAAGCAGAGGATTAGGCACTAAGATTGAAATCAACATTACTGAAGGTAATAGAAGGCCACAGGCACCAATACAAGCTGCAAAGCTTGCTTCAGAGGGTGGGATCATACTCAGGAAACATATACCTATCTTTCCACATTGGAAGGAGTACAAGAAGCATGATCATCAAATTACAAACTACATTGGCAAACTTGGTGTAAGTCTATCTATTTGACTTGTCCAATCAAAGGTTATGGTGTCTTTTGCATGTTCAAATATGATGTTTATGCTCTTTACTAGGGACATTTCACCATGGACACCGATAGTAATCTTGTAAAAGATGCATGTGTTGATATGATGAAGGGTGGACAACGACAGGATGAGGTATAGGCTGAAAAGAAGTACTTTGATGGGGTTACGGCAAATCAAGTGAGGACAACGTCGCTTTGAAGTGTATGACTGATGATCAATGGAGAGCATTGGTGGACATGTGGTCAAGCTCAAAGCACAATGTACGTCACATATGTACTAGCTTGATAAACGTGAAACTGTATGTCTGTACCTAGCTGCCTAGTTAGTATCTTTGTTTCTGATCATCATATTTATCGTATTGTGGGGTTACTTGATGTTTTCTTAGTATGTAGTGCTAGGAGTGAGTCATACTTTAGAGAGAATTTTAATCTAAGTTATGACTACTGAGAATAATCTTCCTTTTGATTTGTAACCATTCTTGCTTCTATTATTTAATACGGTTCTGGTGGTGTTCGAGTTACATTTAGTTCTTATAGAGAAAGAGAAATATCTCTGTATATTACCTGCCATCGGTATGCGCGTGAAATAAGTCATGAACATTAGATGCTTGAAATAAGTCATGAACATTAGATGCTTGAAATTTAGTGTTATCCACTGTAAGATTTATGTTTTATCTAGCTACACATTTATAATTCTGTTGTCCACTCCTGTTATAGTGCAACATGTCTTGATCTGCAATATTAATCAAGTGATTGAAGGCTGCTGTGTATGTTTGTGGGCTTAAATGTTAGCTTTGTGATGATAATATCTAAATCTGAAATTAATCTGATTATTTGAACTAGGATTGAGCTCATTTGATTGATCTACTGTTAAGTTTGTTGACTAGTTCATTTCGGCTGGTAAGATTAGTTTACATATCTATTGATGTTTCTGTAATGCAGTAGGAGAATCCAGTCTTGTTTAGAGCAGATTACTTATATTCCTGTTGATCTGTGATATATGACAGATTCTCTAATTGTCCATTTGACACTACATGTCATTTCTTCAACTGTAAGCTTATAAACCGATATTGAGTTATTGCTGAGGTTACTTGATGTTTTCTTAGTATGTAGTGCTAGGAGTGAGTCATACTTTAGAGAGAATTTTAATCTAAGTTATGACTACTGAGAATAATCTTCCTTTTGATTTGTAACCATTCTTGCTTCTATTATTTAATACTGGTTCTGGTGGTGTTACGAGTTACATTTAGTTCTTATAGAGAAAGAGAAATATCTCTGTATATTACACATACATCGGTATGCGCGTGAAATAAGTCATGAACATTAGATGCTTGAAATAAGTCATGAACATTAGATGCTTGAAATTTAGTGTTATCCACTGTAAGATTTATGTTTTATCTAGCTACACATTTATAATTCTGTTGTCCACTCCTGTTATAGTGCAGCATGTCTTGATCTGCAATATTAATCAAGTGATTCAAGGTTGCTGTGTATGTTTGTGGGCTTAAATGTTAGCTCTGTGATGATAATATCTAAATCTGAAATTAATCTGATTATTTGAACTAGGATTGAGCTCATTTGATTGATCTACTGTTTAGTCTGTTGACTAGTTCATTTCGGCTGGTAAGATTAGTTTACATATCTATTGATGTTTCACGTAATGCAGAGGAGAATCCAGTCTTGTTTAGAGCGATTACTTATATTCTGTTGATCGTGATATCGGCGATTCTCTAATTGTCCATTTGACACTACATGTCATTTCTTCAACTGTAAGCTTATAAACCGAAATTGAGTTATTGCTGCTTTCTGTTATATCATAGTCTGACTCAGTAGATATCTTTTGTGAGCTCAATTTCTAGTCTCTAATATTCAGATTAGTCATGATGATTGTAGATATTAGCATGAGAAGGCCAAAATCTATGATTTTGCGCAACTCTGTTCTGAGAGCAATAATGAAACAATTATTTTGTCATGTGCTAGATTTAATTGTTTCATGGTTCTTAGGACTGCTCTGCACATTGTTATGTTCAGCATTGATGTTGTTATATTCTTTGAATATATATGTGAATTTGAATGGCAATATAGAATTACATTTTTTTCATGCAATTTATGTCATTCTTATCATGCTGGAAATATGTCCTTTATGTTATTGTTTTGGCTGGAATTAAATATAGAAATATGCTTATACATAATATTTACAACAATCCGAAAATCTATCAACCCATTGTCATAGCGAGTAGATGATTCACGGAGATACAATGCCATAAACGCAAGTGTAAGTTGAAGATGATGTAGATTACAAAACAAAAAGCTATTTTTGGTATAGCATAGTCTGTCTTTTATGTCTCTCATTAATTGTTCCGATTTCTTTGGAAGCACTGTCAAAAATCAATCTCATCATTTTGTACTTTTTAGTATCTGTTTGTATTACTCTTCTCTTATACAATTATGCAATCTTGGGACAAATGCATCAAAACCAACTGAACCGTGAGAAAGTCCAGTTCAGCGAATGCGGGCGGGTTCGTTGTTACCTTGCACATGCTTATGTCGCGGTAAGAACACCAAACAATGCAACAAAATTGCTTAGTCTTGACGTATGCATATTGGTTGCTACTCAGCCTTGTAGCAACCTAATAATTATTGTCCAGTAGTGCTAAACTGATCTATCATAAATTACATATAATGTTTGTTGTTGTCTCCTCCGAATCACAATAATAAGCTGCTCTGCTCGATCTTTTTTCAGCATATAATGGAATTTATGTACTTGATATAACCCATTGATCATGTGCCAATGAACAATACATGTTTAAAACTATTAAATGTGCTTGCATATATATGTCGAGGTTGTTCTATTATTTGATACTACTTCATTGCCCATGCTTATGTTTTCCATTACAGACTACATTGCATTACTGGTAGCTCCATGATCTTATTTTAACCATTCGAGTCTATATGCACGATGTGACATCTAACATGATTACTCATCATATATGTTTCAATCTAACACTTTCAAACTGATTTCACATGTTTGAAGAAAGAAACATATAAGGATCAGAACCACTTGCAATTGATCTCTTCAAGGACACACATTGCAGCAAGAAAATTGGTTTTAGTGAACCTGTGAAGAATGCTATCGTAAGTATTTGATTTCTCTTTTTTTGCCTCTTAGACATGAATATATTGGAAACTGCCCCCATAGTACAATATGAAAGACTAATTTAATTGTATATGATGCTAGGCTGCTATGGAAGCTATTGTGGCTGAACCAGTTGAAGAAGGACAGCAGCCAAAGTCTTCTCTGAAGTGGTTAACAAAGTTTTGCCAAAGTCAAGTTTCCTTGAAATATGGGTCTGCGATGCGCCACCAAGACAAGTGAAAGAGGTCTTTGTTAGTGTGCAGTGCAAGATCTCCGGGCTCAACTAGAGACGGAGAAGCAAGAATCTGCAGGACTTGGGAAGAGGTTGGTATCTTGAAGCGCAGCAAAAGAATATGCACAAGAGATTGATAGTGTGAAGAAGGCACAATATGATACTCAACAATGGTTCGTCAACTACTTAACTTTAATCGAGTCGTGACTCCTCCTTGAAATTCAGTGGCCTGCTTGTGAGCATGAGCACATACAAGTTTATCTTTGTATCCATCACTTTTCTTATGATGTTAGAGCTGTTTTGGTTAGTTGCTTTAAAGTTAGGTGACTTTCTTGTTTTATTTTTGTAATTGGAGTCTTGGTTGAACTTGTCTTTTTTCTTACTTGTGCTATTTGGTGAACTTATACTATGGTCCGATGGGTCTAGTTTGGTTAAACTATGTTGTTGTTTCCAAATTTATGGTTGATGTATGAACTCTCATCTTTGTATGTATGCAATGAATTGATAAAATGTATTGTTGTTTATTGCAACAATTTTCAAATAGATGCGGTGAAACGATTACGTCTGCTAAAGCCCAAATAATAAGGCCCATGAATTTATCCACGAATCAAAAAGCTCAATGGGTTTTAAATGGGCAAAAATCAGGCCTAAAGCTTATTTAAGAACATGCTAAATTTTAGTCTAAACTAAATTTAAATGGGCCAAGCCCAATAATCTATGACGACGAAATTTGTCACGATATTCTTTACACGTCACTTGCCACGTCATCGCCATGTCAACCGCCATGTCGGCGTCCATGTGGCGACTCCTAACAACGGTCCGTGGCGTTTTCATGACAATCTGGGCGTCATAGTTGATTGTGACGAAATGTATCGTCACTAAAACTATGACATTTTTGTTGTTTCGTCATGGAAGGTGTTTAGAGACGCACCTGCGTGACGTGAGCCTTTAAATCCAGCGAGTCGTCACAAATTGGGTACAGTGACAAAAAAACCACTGTTTGTGACGATATTTAATTGTCATAGAAGGCCTGTTGTGTTGTAGTGTAAATTTTTTTTAAATCCGTCAAGTAAGTCGGAAGCCGTCGATCACACCTCATGGTCATAAGTCGAAAGACATCAACCACACCTCGCGGTTGTAGGTCGGGAGCCCTCGAGCATACCTTGTTGTCGTAAGTCAGAAGCCGTCGACCATTGTGCATGACTGTAGGTCGGGAGCGGTTGATAATCGATCGTGGTCCTAAATCGAGAGCCTTTGACAATGGCTCATGGTCGTACATCGGAAGCCGACGATCGTCGTTCGTGGTTATAAGTCGGAAGCCATCGAGAATACCTCATGGTCGTAAGTCGGAACATATCAACTAGCGCTCGTGGTCGTAAATTGGAAGACATTGACCACACTTCATGGTCGTAAGTCAAAACACATTGACCAGTGCTCATGGTCATAAATTAGATGCCGTCGATCATACCTCGTGGTCGTAAGTTAGAAGCCATCGACCATCGCGTATGATCGTAGGTCAGGAGTGGTCGATCATCGCTGGTGGTCGTACGTTGGTAGGTCTCCGATGCGCTTGTGCCCTACCGCCTGACTGCCGGCGCCAGCCTGCTCGACCCCGACTTCGACCACGGCCCTTTGATGTCGACCACAGCCTCCTTCGACCATGGCCCCGACTTCGACCACGGCCTTGACTTCGACTATGGCCTTGACTTTAACCATTGCCCCCTTCAACCACTATCCTCTTTGACCACGACCCTTCGATGTCGACCACAGCCCCTTTCGACCACAGATTTTCGACTTCGACCACACCTCGTGGTCATAAGTTGGAACACATTGACCAGCGCTCGTGGTCATAAATCAGAAGTCGTCGATCACACCTCGTGGTCAAAAGCATGTTACAATCCATGGAGAGTACGAGACCTTGTGGGTCTTGCCGTCGAGGGTGGGGAGCTTGATCTCGGGGGTGACCTGGGGTAGGCAACGTGATATCGAACTGGAGGGGGGACTCGTAGCGGTGGAGGTTGTGGACGAACCAGCAGGTGCCCTTCGGGTTGGCGCTACGACTACAACCATGACTACTACGACCACATCCACGGGCACTACGACTACAACCATGACCGCGACTTCGAGCACTGCCCTCTTCGACTTCGAGCACTGCCCCTATCGACTTCGGCCATTGCCCCCTTCAACCACTGTCCCCTTCGACCACGACCCTTCGACGTCGACTACTTTCTTCTTCGACCACGGCTTCGATGATGACCACAGATCTTCGACTTCGATCACTACCCCCTTTGACCACTATCCCTTTCGACCACGGCTCTTCGACATCGACCACTTTCCCCTTTGACCACCGTCCCCTTCGACCACTGTCCCCTTCGATCACGGCCATTCGACGTCAACCACTATCCCCTTCGACCACGGCCCTTCGACGTTGATCACGGCATCGACTTTGACCACTGTCCCCTTCGATGAACACACCCTTCGACGTCGACCACGTCCCCCTTCAACCACAGCCCCCTTCAACCACGACTTCGACTTCAACCATGGATTTTTGACTTCGACCATGGATCTTCGACATCGACCACTGCCCCCTTCGACCATGACCTTTCGATGTCGACCACTGTCCCCTTCGACCACGGCCCTTCAATGTCAGCCACTGTCCCCTTCGACCATGGCCCTTCGACGTCGACCACGGCTTCGACTTTGACCATTGTCCCCTTCGATGACCACGGCCCTTCGACATCGACCACTTCCCCCTTCAACCACCACCCCCTTTGACCACAGCATCGACTTCAACCACGAATCTTTGACTTCGGCCACAGCTCCTCAACCACAGCCCCCTTCGACCATAGCCCCGACATCGACCATGACCCCCTTTGACCACGACCCTTTGAGTTTGATTGCGGACCAACTTCGTCCATGGCCTTTTGACTTCGACCACTGTCCCCTTCAACCACGGCTTGGACTTCGACCACAACCCTTCGACTTCGACCACGGCCCTTTGACTTCGACCGCGGATCGACTTCGTCCATGGCCCTTCGACTTCGATGACTACCTTCTTCGACCACTGTCCCCTTCAATCACGTCTTGGAATTTGACCACGACCCTTCGACTTCAACCATAGCCCTTTGACTTTGACCACTGCCCCCTTCGACCACTGTCCCCTTCAACCATGGCTTGAACTTCGACCACAACCTGACTTCGACCACGGTCCTTTGACTTCGATCACCGCCCCTTCGACCACGGATTCGACTTCGACAACAGATCTTTGACTTCGGTCACGGCCCCCTTCAACTACAGTTTTGACTTCGGCCATGGCCCCATTCGACCACGACACCGACTTCGATGACCAACTTGGGAGACCAAAATCGCCAGATAGCATGACAGGCTCCGAGCGAAGAGCAGGAGGAGGTAGAGAGGCTCATTGGGTGAGTGACCGTTGGGCGACGGCGGTGGGGGAGAGCCATGTGGGCGAGCATAGTAAGAGGAAGCTGCCGCCGCCATCGCCGAGTGCCCTTTTCTCTAATCCATCGACCGCTGTCGTCGAGCACCATTCTCTCTGTTCCACCGGCCACTGTCACCGAGCGTTGTGCCGCTAGTTGGAGGGGCGATGGGAGATCAAATTGGTGGCGGTGTCCTGGGGAAAGTTGGGGGATTGCGACCAGATGTTGCCACATGGGGAAGGAATTAGTGGCGGCGCCGAGGAGGAGGAGGCACGACACAAGAGTTCGGGGGAGAAGGAGGTGGCGGCGGGCAGATAGGGAGACGATGCGACGGGCAAAATGCGTTGGGGAGGCATCGACGGGGGATGCGATGCTGTTGGGGGAAGGTAGGGGACTGCGACCAGACGTTGCCGCACGGGGAAGGAATTGGTGGTGACGCTGAGAAGGAGGAGGTGTGGCACGAGGGTTTGGGGGAAGAAGGAGGCGGCGGTTGTGGGAGGTGGAGTGGTTGCGGGAGGCGGAGGATGCGGGGGGAGAGAAGAGGAGAGTGGCCCACGTGTTGGTCCGACCTTTTCTACGAAGAGTGAAAGAACTACCTACATAAGGATCTGGATGGTTGATCTTTGGTTAGATGGCTGAGAAGAGAGGAGGGAGAACGAACCAATGACCACCAACTCACATCTTTATAACAGTAAAGATCTCTTGCCACTTATTTAGCCAATTAGCCTGTTATAGAGTGCATGCCAAGGTATCTAGCACTTTCCAGTAGATTGGTACCCATGAAAGCAAGTAGATAGGTGAAAGGTATGCTTCTAATTCTATCAACATTTTTCTGTCGAATGAATTATGTTGTCCTTTTCTTCAAGAACACAACTACATATGCTTCCCTTCAGTATGGAGCTGATTAAATAAGTGTGAGATCTTAATAGCACAGCATTTTCTTGTCGGTCTATTTTAATGTTTGTAACATCACAAAGTTCATGCCCACGCATGTTAGAATGGAGATGAACTAATTTCTGCAGCTTGCAACTATATGGAACTGCAAAGCAATTTTAAATTTGAAAGGAAAGCTATACCATCTGTTTGACCTTATTGGCCAAAAAAAGAGAGGTGATTTTGAAAAGAAACGGGTTAAGTTTCTAGGTGATTGTGAAAAGAAACGGGTCAAGTTTCTGGAAAAATTGGCCACGCCTGGTGATAGTATGCCCACTAGGTCGTCTGTGAACTATCCTCAAAACAGGAAATTGGTGCAAACCTGGTTGACAGCTTTGATTTAAATTCTATCTGATAATATAAAACAGGGCTAGCATACCTAAATAACTTTTACAGTTTTCGAAAGTTCTTTTATACCTACTATGGAATATATCCTCTTTCTATTCTATAATTTCATCAGTGACAAAATAAACCTTATACCTTCTACCTTTTTAACAATCTAATAACAAGTTCATGTAATCACAGTAATTGATATGTTTATTCCTAATATACAGGTTGACAAATAACAAAATCCAGCTATGAAATATAAACTCTTGCTTCTCCCACTTGAAGTTAGCTCCTTTCTAATAACCTCAATGCATAAATATGCAGCATAGCTATATTTCTGTAGCACCTTTGGTCCTGCATATGTGCAAATGTATAGCTAAAAAGCTAAATCTAGAACTCTTCTGGCTATTTTGTTGTAAATATACAGCCTCGCTCTTACAATGGCTATGTATGCAGCAGCGAAAAAATTTCACCTAGGTGGGACCCTCTAGACTTGCTCACAGACAGTCAACTGGGGTTCGCGACTTAGTTCTTGGCCTTGCTGACTTCTAGCTCTACCAATCCCTTTGGAGCATCGTAGTGCTTGACCTTCTTTGGCTTATCGACTGAGTAATGGTAATTAAGCAAGAGTGAGCACAACGGTACCCAGCAAGCCACCACACAAAATGCAATAATAATAGATGCAAAGTTGTCAAGTGAAAGATCAAGCTTCATTTAAGTTAGTTTTGGTGATAATAACAAATACTATTATAAGGTTTTGGTGATAATGACAAATGTATTTGTAAGACTAACCTTATTTATTGATTATGATATTACTTAGTCTCATATGGATGAAAAAAGTGAAATCATTGAGGTATGCAATCGATATCTTTCTTATAATCTTGTTGCATTCCTCACATCTAAATATATGATTAAATGACAAATCTATATGTGAGACTTAATATGTTTGTTTAAGTATATTATTGCTTAGTATTATTTGGATGAAAAGGTGAAATCAAAGAGATATGCATTTGAAATTACATTATTATATATTAGTGCATTCCTTAGATCCAAAATATAGATTAAACTCCACAAATAGTCTAAAATAAATATGTGCATATGTCTTTGTTACATACACTAGTATGCACACATTTGGAGGAGTTTACTCTTTTAATCTTTCATAAGTATTGATCCATATTTTCTTTAATATACATATTTATGATCTTTACTTTGAAACACATCCTTTGCGTATATATAGCCTGTGTAGTTTATATATACTCATTTGCAATCGGGTTGTCATCTAACTTCTCCATTATGTGTTAATGGTTGGATGATTAATGACAACTAGATAAGTAAGCTTTGCTTAAAGCTTATCTTAGAGTATACAAGTGTTGTATACATATTGTATACTCGCAAATATAATCTTTATCTCATTATGTGTTGAGATTGTAATGAATTACCAAAAAGGAAAGATTGTAGGATCTAGTATCTCCATTATGTGTTAATAGTGAAGTTTTGTAATTGATGGTAATTGATTTGTAGACTAACATTGTTCCATGAGTTGGATGAATAGGTTAGGTTCCATAAATGAGGACTTAGGATAACTTTATGTGTTGAAGATCATCAAGTTTAGATGGAAGATGGCTTCATGTGTTGAAGGCTATCAAGAAGAAGATGCATCATGAGTTGATGCATGTCCAAGAGGAGATGATCATATGTTGATCATCAAGTCAAGCGAAGACCCATCATGTGTTGATGGAGTTCAAGAAGTAGATGTATCATGTGTTGATGTGCGTTAAGACGATGACCCGAACTTGAAGTGATGATGTGTGTCATTAAGTTTTAAAATGATGCTCAAGGCAAAGGTATGACTAGCTAGGGCTAAAGATATGTTTCTAGTCTTTTACCGGTCTTGGTGTTTAGTTGGAATACCGGGTTGCTAGTATAGGTTGTCGTACTATTAAGAGTGGTCATGTCTAGTAGTTTGAGTCTCATCATGTGTTGATAGCTCAATCTCACTTACTCTAGCTCTCTTTAGCATGATGATTATATTTGTGATTGTGTTTTACAAATAGTTGAAGCTCATATACAATCCTTGTAGCATGTGACCTTGGTTTGCGAATGTGTTAAGTCCATGTACCGATTCCTTGTGTCATGATTTTAAAAGTGTGCAAATATATTTTGCATCTTATTGGGAGTCATGGATGATCCTTGTGTGCACGATACTATAGCTTGCAAATGTATTTTGCTAAATCTGTTGAAGTATCTGCACTTGTTAGGAAAACGGAACTACCGCTGTGTATGTACCGATACTACCGGAGGTCGAAAGTACCTGCTCTGTGTGAATTGGTGAACTTGGTTCCCAATTCAATCACAATGCTCAGTGTCTTCGTATACCTATGCGAGGCGTATTTGGGTACCCCAGTAGATCTCGAGCTCTTCCGGTTCTACTACGAGATGAGTTGACAAGTGGGGATTGTTGGGAGTTGTGGATTGAAGCTCCATGATGGCAAGACAGAGCTTTACATCCCTATGTTTACCTGAACTTCATGGCTGGGATGGAAGAAGAAATGATTTTACTAGGAGATGACCAGTGAAGACTGCCTCTCCTTCATCGGAAAGGCCGCCGAGAAGAATAGTTTTTGGAACTCAGCCCCCAAAGATGTTGCAAGAATAGCCTCCTACATCTCATCCATCAAGGAGTTGAGGGACAAGGAGCTTACAAGCTGACATGTGATGAAATATTTCATCATGCGCAGTATTAGTCCTTTGAAGCGTCAAGCACATCCTATGTGGATGTACTCGGGAGTCTCAGATTCGACCCGGGACTACGAGAATGGTAAGTGATTCCAGAACTCGCATTCGTAACCAGGTTACATTTCTGAGTACTTTTTATCAACTACCATGTTTATCTGTATAGACCTTGATTTAGAGGAAATCAGTTCTTGAGTCAAGGTGTGACATCCCAAAATTTCTAAGATTTATTTGGTTTTTATTTGGATTTTTCTGGAATTTAAATTCCTCTTTTCATTTGTGCTTAGGTTAAAAATGTGGTCAAAATGTTTGGGAGCAATTGTGGTCAAAATGTGCTTATTTAATTTTTTTTTGGGTTCCTTGCATTTTGTTAGAATTTTCTGGGATTTATTTGGATTTTTTTGCTATTTTCTAAGCATTATTTTCCTTTCTCAGGAATCCTGAAAATAAAAAACAAAACCAGAATTTTTAAATATCCACCCTTCCCTCCGAGCGACACGTGGACGGCCCAAATCCGCCCACATTGCCGCCCGCCTCATCCCCACCTCCCTACTGGGCCGACGCGTGGACGGCCCAGATTGCTGCCCATGCGCACGCCGACCCATCCCCGCCGTCCCTCTCCTCCCCCTCTCGGTCCCGCTGATGCCCTAGCCCCAACTGTCATCCTTCTCCTCATGCTCTCTTCTTCCCCGCGCTGCCGCCAGGCTGTTGGCTGGCTCCACCCTTCCTAGCTGCCACTACCTCCCACACGTGCACCGCCCCACTTCTTTCTTCGTGCACCGCAATCCCTGTGCCCGTCGCCCCACCTCCCCCACTCCCCATGCCCACTCAGCCTCATCCGCTCGCAACCGCCACCGCCGCCATTTTTGCGCGGTGGTTAGCTCACCGCTCGGCCGCCCCTCCCTTATAAATACCCCTCCCACTGAGCCCCTTCCCCACTCACCTCATTCCCACCCCCAATTCCTCCTTTCCGCCACTCGAGCTCATACGTGCCGCTGTTCCTCTCTCCGTGCTGACAAACACCTCCGGTGAGGAATTCCTCATGCACCGCCACTGTTTGAGCTCTGCCGACGCTGTATTCGGCAACACCGAGCCTTTGCCGACCTCCCCACCTCTCCACCAAGCACGAGCACCGCTCAAGGACTGACTTCACTGGTGACCCGAGTGATGCCACCACATCCCTCATCGCTAATCGCCCTTTGGCCATCCTTGGTAAAACCCACAAGCACCATCACATTCCCCTCCCTCTCCTCTCTCGTTTGCACAGCTCACCGACCACCACCGCTTGCCGGAACGCCGGCGACCCTTGGGTCCAAAGCGCCGCCATGTTGGCCATGCCATGTCAGCGGGCCGAGGTGATGTGACCGCTGATTTGGCAACCGCGTGTGCGCCACCTCGGCCATGCAGATGCCACCTAGCACCGCTAGCCTAGTCAGCAGCCACATCTCTTTCTCGGCCCACGTGGCAGATACGTGTCCTGCCACATCAGCACTCAAGCCCACGTGGCAGACACGTTAGCGCCACCTGGCTGCCATGTCAGCCAAAATAGCCACGTGTGAAGCCATGTCAGCACCACCTCAGCCCCTGCCATCTCAGGCATTCCTGTGGTCCATGGACTTGGTCCACGTGAGCTAGGCCCACTGGTCAGTCTCAGTCAACAGGGCTGACGTCATAAATCTGATTTTTTTAGTAGAAAAATAATTTAGCCAAAAAATAAAATTCCCTACTGACGTCATAATTCCAATTTCCTTTAGCAAAATAATTCCGAAAAATCCAGTTTATTCTTTTTCTCTCCTTTCAAACTTTCGGGAGCCCGTTCTCCTTTATCCTAGCTCCGATTGAACCCGTTCAAATTCCTAAATTCATCAAAAATTCCAATCTATCCATTTTTGCTGTCCTTTTAATTATTTGGAGTTTATTTGAACTTATTCTATGACGACGGCACGCACCAAACTACAGAGCAAGACAAGTTACACTCCTTGAACATGTTGATCCCAGATTGCGAAATAAAAGTATGTTGTTTTAAATTATTCAGTATGCATATTTTTATTCAATGTATTTCAATTCAATTTTAAATTTAGTTAATACCTGTTTGTTATCACCTCCTTTGACATTGCAAATCATTATACCTTGTCACCCTATAATCAAACTCTAGTTAGTACACTAGTATTGGCTAGAGAGTTTTATATCAAATGCTTAATCCTGCTTAGACATAATATTTATTTTGGGATACCTTTTCACATAAAATGATAATCTTTTGAAAAGTATTCTTGACTTCGGTGAGTCAAGAAGGATTATGAAATATTTTGAAATAAAATATAAAATCTAGTTTAGACTTAGGCTAATGGTTAGTGGTGGGTGTAGGCATGCACTATTGTTTGGTGACACAGTGTTGATTGTCGAGCACAGGGGTATGTGGTTTGAGCCTAAGTCATTTAAGGATCAGTCTGTGAGCTACTATTACAAAGCCCTATCATACTACCACAAGGTTGATATAGGACAGTCCTGGCTAATTAATTTGTGGGTCCCAACCTAAGTCATATTGTAGGTTGAAAGTGAACGTGGCGTGTTCCATGAGAAGTCTCACTCGGCTCAAGAGGGGTCCCGATCTGGTGGATCCCTTACTGGGGTGAAACCTTAGAGTTGGTTTGGCCAGGTTGAAGGCTTAGCATTGTAAAGGCCTTGTCATGATCTCCTTGTCGCACACCAAAGGAAGTGTGCTTATTCGGTGGTAATATGGGATGATCATATCTTGTGGGTAAAGCTGTACAACCTCTGCAGAGTGTATAATATATCCTGGATAGCCGTTTCCACGGTCATGGGCATGCTGAGTAAAGTTTTTCATAGATTAGACTTTGTTTTTCAAAATGCTTTATGAAAAACTTATGGATCGATGGAATCCACAGGAGATTGAAAATGTATGGATGGATGGAAGTCATATGAGATCTTTTGGGAAAGATCATCCAGGTGAGATGCCCGTGGTTAGGTTAGTGTTTGGTCGGAGCCTGCACTGACGATATTAATTTTGTTTACAGTTACTATTTTTACTTACTGTATTAAATTTAGCAATTTCAAGCTATTTACTGTATTTCTTTAAATGCTGTTTTACGCTCAAATAACCCTATATGCCTTCCTTTGTTGCCTTTATCATTATGTTGTATTTCTTCGTGTGACTTGCATAGTACAAGTTTGTACTCACCTTGCTATCTCATCTCAGAGGAGGATGACTTCGACTACGGTGATGACTTGGATGAGTAGACCGCATATTACAGTCGTCTGCCTGTAGGCAGGCTGTTAGGCTTCGCTATTTATCAACTTGTTTCCGCTGCTATTTCTTTTATATGTTTTGCCTAATGTAAGACTTGGCCATAAGGCAATACTCTTTTATTTAATATAGTTGATCATTTGTGCTTGATATGTATCTTTGTTCTACTGTGTGCACTAGCTGAACTTGGACTAGTGCGATTTACACAGAGGATCTAGGAGTTGTTACTCTGGGGTCTGAGATAAGGCCATTTGCGAGAAGGCTCCATCGCTTGAGGTGGAGGCTCCTTGTATCCTGGTGGACATTTCTGCTGAGGAGAGGGAAGAACGCTTAAAGGTAAACGAAAAATCAACTTCATCTTTAAGACTTCTTAGTCATAAAGCATAACCAAGTGGTATCTTCCTCTTCTCAGAGCGTTGGTATGAATTTCCATCAAGACGACCAAGGGGTTGAATTGATGGTGGTCGGTTTAGATGTGGAGAGAGTAAAGACTCCTCTGGCCAAATGGCGTCGACTGCTTAAGTCAGTTGATAAGAAAAAAGGGAGCACATATGTTGTTGTCCCCCTTAAAATTCTTAATTTAGCTGCCTCGAGTGCTCCTATTCAGCAATTTATTACGGAGATAAATGCAGCAAGTGAAATAGGGGCAGCCGTATTGAAGCAATAGACTCCTAAGATCAAGGTACTCTTCTATTATAACATCAAAACTGACATAGTTGGCCTTTCTGAAGGCTTTATCAAGTGTCTTAAAAAGGTAATCTGGAAGAGTTTTGTGTCTTTTGTGAAGGAAACTACTGCGTCAGCAGAACCTACGATCGGGAAGGAGATCGTCCCAATGATTGAAACTGGTTCTGACCATCAGGAGGGACAAGAAAAAGAGAGAATATCATCTCTTGTTGTAGATCTTTGACCAGACGTGGTCGAAGGGGCTCAAGACTCTTGACCGGAGGTGGTCGAGAAGGTCCTCATTCTCCCACAACTAGACGTGGTTGTGGGAAAGAAATCAAAGAAACCACTCTCTGGGAAGGTTTCTTCCAAATTCGCGTTGAAAGTAATGACTCAAAGGTATAAAAATGCAAGTACGTATACTATATCTTACCTTTGTCTTTTAACTACTGATTCATTTCTTGTGATTGTAGTTAGGCCTCTCCATCGCTTAAGGATGCTCCTACTGAGAAACCTCCTGCGGCTTTGCTCGCCATTAAAAAGGTAACGGAGAAGGTGGTCGAAGAAACGACCACTGCAGCGACAAAATCTATAGCCAAAACCGCAAAGACTACGACCACTGAAGTGGTCGTAGCAAAACAAGGTGCTGGAGAAGAAGAAAAAGAGAGGAAATTCAACCTAACTTCTTCTCTTCATTTTTTAATCCTCCTTTTGTGGTAGGATCTTCTTCTGGTCAAGCTTGAAACCTAGTCCCACACCCCAACGATCTTCCAAATGAGGAGTACATCTTTGACGATAAACGTCTCGAGCAGGTATGGCAGACTAGGGTCGAAGAGCTCGACCAACTCAGAGATTCCGGGTGGGTGCTCAGAAAGTTTGCTCATAGGAGTATGAATGTGAGTGTTGACAACTTGAATGTTCATACTGTGTCTCTTCTTATTTCTCATTGCCTTTCCTTATCCAAAGAGCATGAGAAGACATGATAATCGTGGTTGAGTATCACAGACAGCTAGTGCTCCTATGACAATAAAATGTCAAACTCTCCAAGAAAGTAGCGGCATCATAAGTCTCTTAACTTATATAGTTGAATTATGTCTTGACCACACAACCGAACTTCAGGTCTAGCTTTAACCTTTACAGGTCTTGGCTAGATGCAGAGGTCTTGGCTGCTGCGCTTGAGAACGAGAGGGCTGATGCTCGGAGGCTAAAGGAAGAAAATGCTAATTTATCAATAAGCCTCATAAAAAAGCCAACTCCACTGCCAGAACTTTGGAAGAGAAAATAAACAGTAAGCTCTGAAGCTTAAGTCTGTTTATCTATGCATTTTTCTGGCCTTTCTTTTATCTTCCCTTTTTAATAGAAAGAGAGATTGAATCGAGTAAGATGCTCACTGAGGTCGAAGACAAAACCAAAGTGATTGGAGAGTTTACTCATATTAGCAAAGAGAAAGGTGAGAGGATAAATTTGCTTAATACTCAACTATCAGGTGAAAAAACTTTACCTTTGACCAGTTCTTGAAACTAGTCTTGTAGGATTTACACCTATGTAGTCGTAGAAAGACTTACGACCAAGGAGTAGTCGCAGTAAGACTTACAACTACGTGGTCGTAGAAGAGCTTATGACCATATTGTTGTAAAAAGCTTACGACTATAACGAATATTGTTTTGACCAACTCTAACTCTTTGGCAGAGTCCATGGTCGAAAAGAAGCACCTTTCTGAAGTAGTGACTCGTAGTGAGGAAGAAATGAAGTCGATGAAGGCAAACCTTCAAGACTGCGGTATTCTTCTGAACAATCTACTCGGTGAGTTCAGTGCAGAAAAGATGATTCCCACTGAGGAGACTTCATCTGCTCATATGAGTACAATTTTACTGCAAGGCAAGACTTTGAAAAAGCATCTGGCTACTCTTAAGGCTGATTAGATGGAGTTAATCAGGGATGCAGTCCGTGGCGCTGTGAGCTATACGTTGGCAAAACTCAAGGCATACGACCAGAGCCTGAACTTACATCCCATTGAGCACGCTTCGTCTGTTCTTTAGAGGAGGCGTCTCGCCTGATTGAAGAAGTAGAGCCATTTGGATGAAAAGTGTCCAACGAAATGGAACTTGGCTCTTCCTCTCCTACAAAATAGAGTAGTTTATACATAGAAGTAATTTTGTAAAAACTTACCTTTGGATGGTGAATGAACTTCTTTCTATCCCTGCATCTTGTCTCGTTGAGCAATTAGTACTTGTAAGACAAAAACAAAAAATAAAAGAGAAATGAAATTATGACTAAGAAATAAATTATTCTGACAACTCTATCGTAGCCCTGACTATTTACTTTGTTTATGTGAAGAAACAAAGCAAATAGTACAGAGTAAAGTATGCAGAGAGCAGAGTAATGTATCCAACCATCATTGTCGAATTCGATTGTCACGTACTGGCAGCAAAAGTAAGGAACGAGTGACGCTAGGGAGCTCTCTCTCTAGTGGGTAGGGCCACATGTAGAGAGGAGTAACACCGACTAGGTGATGTTACTTCCTTTCAACCTAGTTTAAACGAATCGAAGACATGAATGATCAAAGAATAAACACTTAGATTATCTTCTATTATATTCATTCAACGTGTTCGTAGGCAACACAATTTATTATATGCTGGTACCAAGAGTTAGGAATAAACTGACACTAGGAAACTCCTTCTAGTGGGCAGGATCACATGCAGAGGGGAGAGATTTTGGCTAGTGGTATTCCTGTATCTGACCAGCCAAACAAATTGGATGTGTTAGAAGTGATCGAACTAATATAAGATATGCTCTACAAGACATACGGCAATAAAAATTTACATAAACTGAAATTGTTATTGAAAAATGGTAGAAATATTTCCACATAAGATTTGCGTAATTGGTCGATATTCCAAGAGTTTAAGAGAATTTGGCCGTCTTCCATAGCAAGTCGTACAGAGCCCGGATTTGTGACTTCGACCATAGTGTAAGGACCTTCCCACTTGCGGGAAAGCTCTTTTCGATTAGACTGGGATTGGAATTTCCTCAATTCCAAGTCACCTGCAGCAAGGCTGCAAGGCTGTACCTTACGATCGTAGTACTTAGCATGGCCTGCTATAGACCGCTGAATGGATTAAGGCTTGATTCGTCTTTTCTTTGAGCAGGTTGATATCATCCACTCGAAACTATTCTTGGTTAGAGTCACTGAAGTTCTCGACTCATGCCGACTGGATCTTTAGTTCTGGAGGAAGCGTGGCTTCAGCCCCAAAACTAGGAAAAACAGAGTTTCACCTATCACCCGACTTGGAGTCATGCGAATCACCCATAATACTAAAGGTAATTCCTGAACCCATGCCCCTGAGCACTTTACTAGCTGGTCAAAGACTCGAGTTTTAATTCCTTGTATTATTTGGCCGTTCTCACGCTCGACTGCCCCATTACTCTGGGGATGGGTGACTAAAGTGAAACATAATTTGGCACCTAATTCGCCACAACATTCTTGAAATTTTGCACTCGAAAATTGCTTACTGTTGTGTAATTATTCGACTTGGGACTCCAAATCAAGTAATTACACTTTTCATCAAGAACCTTTTTGCGGATTTCGTTGTTATTGCAGCTACTGTTCAGCTTCAATCCACTTCGTGAATGTATCAATAGCTACGAAGAGGAACTCAAAGCCCCCCGCACTCTTGGGAACGACCCTAGGATATCAAAACCCTAGGTTGCAAAAGGCCAAGACAAAGGAATCATCTGAAGAGCCTGAGCTGGTTGGTGTATTTGACAGCTATGAAACTAGTATTGCACACATTTCTTAACTAGATCTCTAGCATCACTGAGGGCTATTGGCCAATAGAAACCTTATCGAAAAGCCTTACCGACCAACATTCTGTAGGAAGTATGTGCACCATAGGTGCCCCCGTGTATGTCATGAAGGAGTTTTAATCCTTCTTTCTATGATATACATCACATGAGAACTCCCTGAGTACCCCTTTTATAGAATACTCCATCGACAAAGGTATACATCTTGGCCTTACGGGCAGGACGATCCACTATGGGACTGTCATCGGGTATTGAACCCTTCTGAAGGTAGTCGTAGATGGTTACCATCCAAGTCTCTTCGTATTCTAGAGAGATTGTCTCATTAGGGGGTTGTCTCTGGTGCTTCGACTAGAGACATCTTCTGGAGCTGTTCCAAGAAGATCCCCAGCGGTACTTGTGATCAGGAAGAAGCTATCTGAGCCAACTGGTCTGTGAGGAATTTATCCTTCTGAGGAATATAGTGTAACTTGAAACCAAAAAATGCTTTTCAAGCTTCTATACTTCCAACAAGCACTGAGACATGGTCGTACTTGAGCATTGATGCTCCTTTCCGACTTGATTCACAGCTAGTTGAGAGTCTCCTCTCATGAGTAGTCGTCGAATCTCGAGCGTCTTAGTGGCTCGTGTGCCAGCCAACAAACCGTCATACTCAGCAACATTGTTAGTGGCCGAAAAGAGCAATTGGATGACATACTTTAAGGTCTCTCCCATAGGTGATTCCAGGACCACTCTAGCTCTCGAGCCACTTAACGTAAGCAACCCATCGAAGCACATTGTCCACAAGTCATGGGAATCGTACTGTTGGGGATCCTAAACAGGTTCAGGATTTGTCTATTTGGTGACAAAGTCTGCCAAGATCTAGGATTTAATAGCCATTCGAGACACAAAATGGAATCAGAAAGTCATCTTTGGGACAACCAGCTTAACATTTCACAACCAGTAGTAGAATCTACCAATTTATAAATACGAGGAAGCAGAAAGTCATCTTTGGGACAAGCTTTATTTAAATTGGTATAGTCTATACACATATGCCACTTACCGTTAGACTTTCTTTAGCATTACAGGATTAGTCAACCACTCTAAGTGATCAGCTTCTCTTATGAAGTCTACTTTAAGTAGCTTGTCTAATTCTGACATGAATTGTCAGGGCATCTTCCTATACAGGGTTGGAAGTAACCCTAATACAAACTGTCTTCGAAGGTTCCTCTGGGTCCAGAGGGACTCTTTTGACTTCTTCATTCGGCTTTGGCACAACTTTAGGCTTCGAGCGCTTGCTCGAAAGCTGCACCTTGGTGACTTCCCGAGTTAGTAGCTATCTGACCATCTTGAGAGACTTGCAATTGCACGTCTGTGCCATCTTCTTATCACAATGGATTGTGATAACTCCCTTGGGACCTGACAACTTGAGACATTGATATGCATAATGAACAACTATCAGAAATTGTGTCAGAGTTGGTCGTCCGAATATGGCATTATATGCCAAAGCGAAGTCGACCACACCAAAGGAGAGTTTTTCTATCCTGAAGTTGCTCGGAGAACCAAACATAACAGGCAGAGAAACTTGGCCAATGGACTTAGCCGAAGAACCCGGTATGATTCCATGAAATGAATATCGTATAGGCTTTATTCTGTTATGAGGAATTTGCATCTCATCCAGGGCACTAACAAATAAAATATTTAAAGAACTACCACCATCAATCAACACGCGATTCACTCGACAGTTGTATGGTGGGCTTGACCACGATCAAAAATTGACCAGATCGAGTTGAGGGGATTGCACAATCATTCTTCTCAAAAAGAGATGGTGACTTTCGACCACTTAGGCAAATTATTGACAAGGGAAGGGTCGATAGGGTTTACCTCATGTTCGATAGCATTATACTATCACTTGGACTCGTACGCGAATGAACCTCCATATATATGCTTGATAGTGTGCTTTGGATCCTGGAATGGCATGTCCTTGTCCTCACTTAGTGCTTTCGATCGCTTGACTATCCCAACTCCTCAATTGTTGGAATCGGGCCCTTGCCGGAATAGTAATCCTCAAGTTTCTGCTGGAAAACTGGGCAATTGCGAAGATCGTACCCCTCTTTCTTATGAAGAGGGCACCATCTAGGCTTGTTTTCCTTCCTCGTGGGTGCCTTGCCTTTGCCCCAGTTGGAGTGTTGTTTTAAGTTGTGTGGCTCCTTGTCGCCCATATCTAAGACCTCCATCGACCCTGCGGTGCGAGGCCCGTGGCTCTTGGCCATGTCTCTGGGTTTCTTGGCCTTCTCCTTCCTCTTATTGACATTACCTTGCTCCTTGAAACGGCGGCTGGCCTGGTCGATGGTCCTGGTCCATTCAACCGCTTCAGCAGCAGTTGCATACCGATTGCCCATCTCAAAGTGCTCGATGATGGTGGTTGGAGGTTTCAGGGTGATGTCATCTGTGAATCTCCGATTGCACATGCCCTATCTGAATGCCCTAATAACATAAGTGTTAGAGACCTCCGGAAGTGAGTTTCAAACTTGGCTAAAATGCTGGATGAATTGCTGTAGGGTCTCATCGCTACCTTGGCGCATTCGATGCAGGTCGTCTTCCTTCCCAGGGCAATTGTATGTACCCTGGAAGTTGGCCATCAGAAGGTCTGCAGAGGTGCTGCCATGAATAGATTGACTCGAAGGGCTGGTTGAGCAACTAGGATCAAGCAGATCCTTCGAGCACTGTCGAAAGGTAGTTGGCCATGACTTGCTCACCTCCACCTACTGCCCGAATCGCAGTCATGTAAATATGAAGGAACTCGATAGGGTTCTAAGACCTATCGAATTTCTCCATGCTCACCGGTCGAAACCACGGTGGCCAGCACACTGCTCGGAGCTCGGGCATGAATGCTCAGCATTTGGCAACAATCTCTTGACATCTTCTTTATGGAAACGGGTAGTTAACATTGCCAGGTGAACGCACTTGGTGATGCCCGATGGTGGGCAGACCGGACCTATAATAGGTCTCGTCCACTCGACGAAGATACTCATAGTCCATCTACTGCTGCAGGTTCCTTGCTCGAAGTGGTGACCAAGTGTCGACTTGCCAATCTGAAGCAATCCAGGGCATTCTCCTTCGATCAGTATTGCGATTGGGAGTGCGACATGCCCCGTCACCATACCAATTCTTGAGAGGCAAGTTTCATGAAGGACCAGATGCGATCATACCTTATCGACTCTCGAAGCGACATCAGCGAGGTTGCTCAAGTTGGGCCATCATGTCATGGATTCTTTGTGCGATGTCTTCAGCGAAGTGATCATAGCCCGGCACTCGAGCAAGCTCTTGAGTTGGGTTCTCGAGCAAGTCATTGATCTGTTGAAGCTCTCGTGCCTCTTCGGACTGGTATTGGACCCGCCTAGGCAACGCACTCTAGGCGGCTAGTCGCCTTTGCCGAGTAGTCTTAAGATCCTTGACACCTAATGCAAATTGGGGCTGCCTTAGAGGAGAGTGAGTGTTTCTAGGATTTCTCCCACGCTTATCAGAGTACTAATCGAGCTCATCACTGGAGGTCTTGTCACCATTCCCATGAGAGAAGGGAGGGTGTGATCGTCGGGGAGCATCCTCAGGCCTTCCTTTGAGAGGGTGATGAGAATCAGAGGGTCGGGCAAAAACCTCCTATCTAGAATCTCTACTTCTAAGGGAGGCCCCCCTCATCTGAAGAATCATCGAGCGAGACTGTCTGGCAGCCTGGAGTAAACCCTGCCAGGTAGGGGAAGTCTAGGTTATAACCGTCCCTAGCTTGGTCTGTTCCCTATGAGAATGCGGATGAACATAGAGTATGCCCACCCATTGCCTCCGTCGGGTCATCTGAAGAGTCACCACTAGGAATTGACGATGTGCTCCCCGATCGGCGGGGTCTGGGGCTCTCTGAAACTGCACGAGATGAGGACTCAAACGCTTGGGAATGGACCCATCGTCATGTTGCGACCCCTCATCATGGTCGAGTTGGCCCTGACCACTTGGAGTAGATAAGTCCTCTATTGGGCGTACTACTGTGGAGGACTTTGATCCCTCATTAGCCTTTCCAGCAGCGTCGTCTCCGAGATCACCGAATGAATTTCTAGGGAGACATCCACCATCAGAAGAAAGTATGGTCTGCTCGTAGCTGTAGCAGGCCTCCACGTCGATACTCGTGTAGTCGGCCAAGTTGAACCAGTTCTCCTTGTTCCATTCATATTTCATGAGGACATCAGTAAGAAAGATGGGATAATTAGTTGACAAGGCAATTATTGGAGTCTTCAACGAAGGTCTCGGAAAGGATCCGCACGGACGGTGCCAACTGTCGATGTTTTAATATCGATCTTATGTATGATTTGTTTGGATTCGGGGATTCTTTCAATAGACCTAGCGTATGTACATGCAGAGTAAAGACACGGGAAATTTTATCTAGGTTCGGGCCTTCTCATGAGAGAATAATAACCCTACATTCTATGTAATTGCTAATCACCACAAAGAGGATTACAACAGTGAATTATGCGAGTGGCTAGTGCTCTCTTGTGTCAATTGTTCCTCCCTCTCCCTTTAATGTTAACCTTTATATAGTAGTGAAGCGACAACAGTTGTTCTGCACTGGAAGACGTCTTAATGCTTTGGATGATAACTGCTTGACGGAAGTTACTGTCAGAGAGATATAAGAGGTCGTTCACTGTGTAGTGGTTGTTGTCAGAGAAAGATCATGTGTAGTTAGTGGATAAACACACGTTCTAAACACCTTGTCAGATGAATCGACAATGCAGTTCATCGTCGTAGACAGGTGGAAGGGGAAGAGAATGGAGTGGAGCGCATGCACGAGGATGGCATGGGCAACTCACCTTAGTGGTCGGAGGATCCAGAGGAAGGCCTAGCCGGGCTGGCGGCGGGCACGGGTGGCGGTGCGAGAAGGCTACCGAGGCCGACGAGCTGGGGTGGACGGGAGGTTCGGTTGTCAGTTGGAGTAGTTTTGGGGTGCCGTGGTGAAGCTCCAGGAGGAAGGAATCGGGTCGTGGAGAGTTGAGGCGAGATGGCGGCGGTGGAGGTGCTGTTGGCCGGTGGTAGGGAGGGAGCACCGTTCCGGTGGGTACAACGCGCCAAAATGCAATTAACTCGAGGGGAGAGGCGAAGAAGCTTGGGGACGTGTTTTGACATGGGCGAACTTTGCCAAAAGGCACCGAAGGGGTGGAGACACTCAGCGGAGCCTTGGCCGATGGGGGCGTAGGGTCGGCTCAGCTCAAGGAGGAAGAAGGAGGGAGGAGCACTAGGGTGACGGGAGAGGCGAGCTCGAGGCCCTCTTATAGGAGGGTGGTGGGGTTAGGCCGGTGGGGAGAGGATGGCGCTAGGCCGACTATAGGCGCACGGCTCGGGCGCTAGGCATAGAGACACGGGTGGCCAGGGCTGGGCCAGCTTGACGCCGGGGGAAGAAAAGGGAGGGGGAAGAGAAAGAAAGCGGGAAGGAGAGGGAAGTGGCTGGGCCCACTGGCAGAGGGAGAAAGAGGAAGAGAGAGATGACTGGCAAAGTAGTTTAGGGTTGAAACTGATTTGCAAATTCAATTTATGTTTAAATTCAGAAATTGGCTCAAGAAATCAGATTGCAAATTTAGAATATTGCTTTGCCCTCCAATTTCGGATACCGATTTTTATTTTGGATTTCAAAATCCGAGTTTCGAAGGACATCTTGTAATTTTAGAATTTGATTTTTTTAATTATCATAATTAGATGGAAATTTTAATGTAGCTGAGATTTTTAATTTCTAATCTTGATTTAGAAATTCCAAATTCTAGTTTTGGATTTGCAAAGGAATTCAAATTCTTCCCGATTGATTTTCATAGTCTCGGTTCTCGATCAGGATTTTGATTTTATTATTTGAGTTTTTAGCAAAGAACCAAATCAAGAAACTCAAATAAATGTTGAAAATTTTACATAAGATAGGAAATTGATAAAAGATTTTAGATTTTCTTAATTACATTATTTCTGTACTTTTAGGATGTCACACGTGCGCTCATCCGCCTAACCGGAGTAGTATACGGGTTTGACTAGGGTTGGCTTAGATACCACGCCCTATGCATGAATAATGATGCATGTTTGACTGGAGTCCGCTCTCCTGTTGCATGCCGGCATGCGTACGTTACGTACGGGCCGATCGATACCACGCTCTAATTTTCGTCCACATTGAACGAGCAAGGCCAAGGTACGTACACGACGGGTCACACAGCTGCCACCTTCCGTGGCTTCAGTTGCAGATTGAACTACCACCAGATTCCTAAAAAAGAAGAGCGGACAGGTGTACGCCCATACAGCCAGACATACAACTATCTACCAAATTTAGTTGGACCGTCTAGATCAAAGGTGTAAATTATAGGTGGAATTCTGTGTGGTCGGGTAGCAATTCTGGGAATAAAAAGAGAATCTTCCGACAACTAGCCCCGTCCATTTGCAGGCGTAGCACGAACAATAGGGCGTATGCCTTTCTTAAATTGAAGTTGATTTTAATTTTCTGATCAGGGTAGCAGTCATTGAGACAGACAGGCATAAGGCCACCAGTGTTTTTTCAGTGTAAATTATAATCAAGCATGATCGTCGAGACTGGAGAGATACAGAACAAAAGGCTAGCTCTCACAAACAGTTATCTGCTAGAGAAGTGCAAAAGAACCCTATCTCACACCACGGCTCAATCATGAGTGCTTTACCATGGTGCCTGTCCTTCTCTACATACAATTTGACGTGCATTATTCGAGTTACTTCGCTCTATTTCAAAATGGTAACTATTGGGTGAGTGGCTTCCACCTTGTCTCAATCGGTCCACAGCACCAAAAGACCCTTTACGCATATAACTACATGGTAAGCCTAAAATGGCTATGCGAGAGAAAATGACATATTTGCCCTTGCTATTACAAACCCCAAATGAGACATTTGTATAAAAACCTCTCCATGGCTATAAATATGGTCCATAGGACGCCATAGGGGAATGATTCATTTTTTTGAAAGAAAAGACCTAGGCAATAACACAAGCACAACATATACATTCTATACCACTCCCTACTATATGTCTTAGACTACGGGTAGCCCCTCTGTGGTCGTTTTGTAGCCCTATTACCCATTGTTTGGCGTGTAATCACAACAGTTGGCGCTGTCCATGGGGAGCGGTGCAGAAGCTACAAGCCGAAGCAAGGATGCTTGGACATGATGGCATCGAGGAAGGCGACGACGTGCCTCTAAGCAAAAGAGAAGTACTACAACCGAGACCGCTACGCGTGAGAGGAAGGAAGCTGGTGGTCGAAGGTCCCCTGCCCCCATGGCAATGGCGCACCGGAGTAGCCGTGTCTGGGGCCGTGATAGGTAATGAAGATGGCTCTCCGGTAGTTGCATGAACTACGGAGCGGGAGGCGTCACGAACGGAGGACCCGACCATAGGGCCCCTTGGCAAAACTGGTGTCCCTATCATCCATGTAGTGGTCTCCACCGGCCCCGACACCCTCATCGTCACTGTGCAGCGAATGGAGGGCGCCTTGGTCCCTACGCCAGGCACAAGCAGAGACGCCTTGGAGGTGATCTGTGGAACGCTGCAGCGGGTGCTGGCAGACCTACAGAGGGTCATGCATGAGATGTAGATAACCTAGAGTTAGCAAACTCCTACCGCGGTGGTAACAGAGGTGGCTGCGGAAAGGATGTAGAGCCACTAGGCCAACGTTGGTGCCCGTAGCACCCCCCAGCGGGTGGACTCCAAGTCCCCCCTTAAGTTTGTAATGGAGCACTTGGCCAGAGGACTTCAAAATGCTCAAAGTGGAGTCATATAAGGGAGGCATAGACCCCCCACGAATTCTTGCCCATCTACGAGATGGCCATCGAAGCCGCGTGGGAGACGACTCAACAAAGGTAAAGGGTTATCGTTTGCCCTCCAAGGAGTTGCGTTGTCCTGGTTCTTCACCATCACATCCAACTCCATGTATGCATGGGAATAAGTCTAGGACCTCATGTACAACAACTTCCAAGGCAATTACATAGAGCGAGTCAATACTGATCAGCTCTTTACAATAAGGCAGACGCTAGGAGAGAAGTTGTGGGAGTATTTCAGGAGCTTCATGAAGGTCCGCTGCCAGGTGAAGGACATCAATGAGATGACCATCATCAACGCCACCATCCACGGCCTCCAGAAGAGGTTGCTCGCATAATACAATACATGAAAGCCTATAAGAACGATGTCTAAGCTCATTGATAAGATGGAGGAGTACGCAAGAGCAGATGTCGTGGTGCTTGCCTCTGAAGCTAAGCCCACCCAGTTGCTCCGAAGGAGGGGTCTGGCCACAAGTAGCAAAAGGGACCCTGCGGTAGGTATGTCCTCGACATCGAAGGGGGCACCGAGGAGAATGCTGCCCTCGGAGGTCACGACCGTGGCTGAAGGGGTCGCAGATGTGGAAGGGGGCGAGGTCAATAAGATAGGTGTCAACAAGGGCCATGGTGCGAAGTGTAGGACCTGGGAGAGCACATCACGTGCGATTGCCCCACCATTGCGGTTCTCCGTGAAAGTGTGGCCAAGGAGCGAGTCCAAGATACGAGGGTGCCGGTGGTGGCACACGTACAACAGCCCCCTAGAAGTGTCGCTCGTCCATTCCTGCCGAGCATGTTGTAGCTACAGACCCCTGATGCTAGCCCATGCCTTGTGATAAACGCCATCACGAGTGGGTTGACTGTCGAATTCCCCTCCAAGCGATCACGGAGGGCCTACGCGTGCCGAATACACCATGTTACCACATACCCCACACAAGTGCTCCCCATGTGGGCCTGAGTAGACATCACCTTCACAATAGAGGATACCTTGGGAATGGACTTCCCCCACAAAGACCCATTGGTCATCATGACCAACATCATAAGGTGTAACGGAGGTAGCTCTGTAGACCTCATGTTCATCGATGCCTTCAACCGGAGGGGTATCCCTCAAAACAAGTTAGAGCCACCAGGGATACCCCTGCAAGGCATTGGAGGGCACCTGGTCGGCACGCTAGGGCAAGTGGCACTTGAGGAAGCCTTTGGCCAAGGAGAGTAGAGCAGGATAGATGTTATCAACTTTGACGTTGTGGATCTTACGTATCCGTACAATGGTATCTTAGGAAGGACCACCCTCAACGCATTTGGCATGGTCCCGTATCATAATTATTTGTCTATGAAGCTCCTAGGCCCTAGAGGATCATCACGATATTTGGTGACCAGGACCTTGCTCAACAGCACCCTTGTTTGGAAGGTGCATGAGGTAAGCGAAGGCCTTGTCCCTCCCACCACAGCAGCCCCACCCTCTGCACCAGGGGGGCAGCAAAGCAGAGGCCAAACGGTGAGGTAAACAGGGTGCTGCTCAATAGCAATGACTCATCAAAACAATTATCGGTCGGGGAGGCCGTACCTCAAAGGCTGAATAGAGCTTGATGGAAGTCCTCCGCAAGAACACAGACATTTTCTCATGGTCACCCACTGACATCATAGGAGTAGAATACTCCACCATCGAGCACAAGCTGGCAATGCATCCTAATGCAAAGCCCGTCAAGCAGTGAATAAGGAGAATGTCCTTGGATAGGTAGGAGGCCGCAAAGGCGAAGGTGGCCAAGTTGATCATCTCTGGCATCATCAGGAAGGTGGTCCACCCTGAGTGGCTCTCCAACCTAGTGTTGGTCAAGAAGACGAATAGTAGCTGGCGCATGTATGTCGACTTCACCAACCTCCACAAGGTATGCCCTAAAGATAACTACCCCTTGCCACGTGTTGATCAATTGGTAGATGCCACAGTGGGGTGTGAATTGATGAGTTTTCTTGATGCATACTCGGGATACCACCAAATCTATATAGCCAAGGAAGATGAAGCCAAAACAAGCTTCATAGTCCCCAGCGGGACATATTGCTTCGTTAGGATGCCCTTCGGGCTAAAGAACACCAGGGCAACCTTAACCAAGCTCATTGCCCTGGTCCTTACATCTCAGTTGGGTTGAAATGTCAAAGCCTACATTGATGATGT
This sequence comes from Dendrocalamus sinicus, assembly GCA_036346575.1. NCBI lineage: Eukaryota > Viridiplantae > Streptophyta > Magnoliopsida > Poales > Poaceae > Dendrocalamus > Dendrocalamus sinicus. Next base: position 9,059,477 of record CM070659.1, on the reverse strand, counting down.
GGTCATCAAAAGCAAGCGGGTGGTTGCCCATGGTGTGGACCTCCAGAAAACCTTCGATAACCTCTGTTGCATCGGTATAAAGTTCAACCCAAAAAATGTGTCTTTGGAGTCCGACCAATCAAGTTTCTAGGCTTCCTGGTGTTTGGTAAGGGCATCGAGGCTAACCCTAACAAAATTGATACCATAGTATCCATGGAGGCTCCCAAGATCGTCAGGGAGGTCCAGAGGCTGGCAAGGTGCCTCGCTGTCCTCAGCCACTTCCTGTTAAGGGCTGTGGAGTAGGTGCTCCCCTTCTTCAAAACACTATGTGGCTCCAGCAACTTCCAATGGACCGATGAGTGTGCGTGGGCCTTCCATGAGTTAAAAGAGTACCTCGTCAAACTCCCTAGGCTCATGTGTCCAGCACCAGAGGTTTTGCTCTTGTTGTACATGGCAACAATGCCACACACAGTCAAGCGGTCCTTGTGCTGGAAGAGGGCTTTGCTTAGCAACCGATGTACTACATCTATGAGGCCTTGTGGGGAGCTAAGACATGATACACCAAGCTAGAGAAGTTGGTTTACGCTCTGCTCATGGCTTCGTGCAAGCTGTGGTATTATTTCCTAGCTCACAAGATCACTGTGCCCTTGTCCTTCCCCTTAGGGAGATGCTACATAACAAAGAGTCCATAGGCTGCATCAGCAAATAGATAGCTGAGCTACCTCCCTTTTCTATTAACTACGTCTCACGCACCACAATAAAGTCACAAATACTAACAGACTTAATCATGGAATGGACCCCCGCACATTAGTTGAGCTATCAACCACCTCCGGAGCTAGCATGGGCCCTGTACACTAACGGTGCATACGACGTCTTGGGCGTGGGGGGTGGGGGCCGTCGTTACAACCCCCAAGGTTTGAAGCCCAGTGTATGCAGCGTGCCTCAACTTCCCAGTGACCAACAACATGGCAGAGTACGAAGTCCTGCTATTCGGCCTCCTTAAGGTGAAGGCACTCGGAGCTAGAAGAGTGCTCATGCACAGTGACTTCCACTTACTTGCGGGGCACATCAACAAATCCTGTCAGGCCAAGGACCCCAGCCACACTAAATATCTTAACGCAGTTAGGGCGAGGGAGCGACACTTTTTAGGGGTCACCGTCAAGTCAATACCAAGAGCTGACAATGTAGAAGTAGACGCCCTGGCAAAAGCTGCCAGTCAAGGACGCGAGCCACCCTCTGGTGTGTTCTTTGAAGTCTTCACCTCTGCTGCGATGCCACGGGAACATATGGAGCCTTCCTGCGTGCTGCACATCGACCAGGAGGATAATTGGAGGTAACCAATCATCGCTTTTCTCTAGGGGATCAAGGAGCCTGATGACCCATAAGAGTTTCAAATATTGGTGCACCAGGCGAGAACCTTTAACATGGTAGAAGAGGTGCTTTGCAAATGAGTTGTATGCGCTCTACTTCTACAATGCCTCTCGAGTCGAAAGGGCCAGGAGCTCCTCGCAGAGATTCATGGTGGCCTATGTAGCTTGCACATAGCCCTGCATGCCCTCGTGGGGAAGCCTTTAGATAAGACTTCTACTAGCCCACGGTAGCTTCGGACGCATGGGAGTTGGTCAAGAACTACTAAGGATGGCAATGGATAGGAAGATTCGCCCACGTACTGTCCAACCCCCTCCAGCCAATTCCACCAGTATGGTCGTTGGTGCATGGGGGCTCGACATCATTGGTCCACTAACCCACGCTTTCGGGGACCTTTGGTTCATCATCATGGCTTGACTACTTCTCCAAGTGGGTCAAGGCAGTCTCCCTTGCTAAGATCACCTCTACAGTGGCATAAAAATTCCTCTAGCAGAATATCATATGCTGTTTTGGGGTCCCTAGAGAAATCATGGTCGACATTGGTTTGTAGCTTGACACAATGGCATTCTAGGAATTCTATGAATGCATGGGCATCAAGGTATGCTATGCCTCCATAGGCCACCTATAGTCCAATGGAGCAGTTGAACACACCAATGGCACCATGCACCATCTTTGATAGGATACAGAAGCGCTACATCGGCCTCCCTGCTTCAATGTGATAGGATGCGCTACATGCTTTGATGGTTAGCGTAGGCTTGGCTTGGGTAGGAAAGCAATGGACAGTTGCGGCGCGGTCGAAACGTGTCACAGCCTAGGATTTTATTTCAAAAATAATACTAATAACAAAATTAAAATTAATTTATTTAAATTATAAAATAATATATATGTTATTTTAGTTTTTCCTTAGTTTTAAAAATATTTTCCATTTTTTGTTTTTAAAATGGTTTTTCTCATTTCATGAAATTTAAGAATAATTTATGTATAAAAATAAAACTAAATTTATGTTGGAAATAATTTAGTGAGTCCAAAATGCCTTATTTGATTTTTTGTGAATTTTTCTGGAATTTTTGGACTCCATTTGGTATTTTTCTAAGCCTTATTGAATTTTTGTATTTTTCTTAAATCAAAAACGAATTTAAATCCAAAAATTCTTGTGGGCCCAAATTTTTCTCCCTCCTAGGCCTGGCCCATTTCCCTTCTCCTTCCTTAGCCTACCATCTACTCACCTCATGTGATGCGTCGCCCACGGCCTAGCTTGCTTCGCTCTCGCACGCCTCCCCTCTTGCCGACCTCCCAGCCCCACCCGTCAGCAATGTTCAAGTAGGCGCTAGGCGGGCGGCAAGCAGGGGCCTAGCCCTAGGCCGCCTAGGCAAGGACTAGGCGACCGACTTTAGCATGATGTGCTACTATCGAGTCAAGACATATATGATGTTAGGAGGAAGAATAGTTACCTAAAATAACTTGTAATGTTGTAAATATGACAGATAATGATGGATACTTTATCACTTGATGTAAATTCTTGATGTAAATGCTTCATGTAAACTTGCACATTAACAATTAAGCAATACATGAGAATCTTGGTATGTGGATCAATTTATACAACTATTGCTCTTTAGACTTCTATGTAAGTATGAAAGAATGAAAGAAATAAGAAATGACTGCAAGACAATATAACATAGCCACATAGATCAAATAAAAGTATAAAATAAGTTCACAATCACATGTAGACATAATTCACAACATCTCACACCAAAAGTTCTCAACCACACATAGCAAAATAATTCTTAAAGAAACTTTAACAATGTAGCATGCATAGATAAAATGGCCAATCTTCATCCTCTTGACCGTAATCCTTTGTTGGAATCACTTCATCTTGAGCAGATTCGAACTCAACATCCTCAAGTTCCTCGTTCACCTCCTCTTCCTCTTCCTCTTCACTTTTGGATTCAAAATCATCCTCATGAAGTTCTCTTACTCTTGTGCTCCTACGAGGTTGTGTGGCTTCATTAGCCCCACTTGCTTCTTCAATGATTTTCCATGAAAGGCCCGTCTTGGGATCAACCTCCTCATCCCACCTTCAATAACCCATCCTTGAGCAAAAATAGCGTGCGAAGCTAAAAGGACATCCATATTCTTTGATTTGCTCTTTTCTTTTTTGTTCATACGTCTTGCATTGAATTGAACATAGACAAGATTGTTGAGGCGATGAGTATCTAATTTATTTCTCTTCTTCGTATGTATCTACGAGTTGCAAAATAAAGGTTAGTTAAGAACTTAAATTGAAATAGTGACATAAGAGATGAAACTTAAGAGTTACTGTGTTAGTGAGTAACCATGTCAAAAGTGCTTCAATTTCTTTCACACCCAGATGAACTTGAGGTCAAGAAAAGAATTCTTATAGCCAATCTTTGCAAGCGAGGAACATGACATCCATACTTAGACCGCCAATTGGCTACATAATAGGAAGCAAAATATTAGTAATGGACAAAAGACAATTTGCATGCATTGGTTCATTTTAATTGAGAAGTGAGAACAAGTTTACCAGGAATAAGATCAGACATCCAAGTCATGCAGGAGTTTTCCTAAAGGTTTCTCTTTTTTCCTTGAAAATGTCAAAATCAACATTGAGCACGTGATCCATCGCTTCTTCATCACCATGATAAAAGATTTTGACACATTCAATGAATCCATCCATTGTGGTTTGTTCCAAAAAGATTGATCGATCACGATAACTGTAATATGGATTCAATAGGTATGCCGTCATGTGCAATGGAGAATCAAGTCTTCCCTTCATCTTTGCATCAATTGTTTCAATTATCAACTTGTAGTTACTCTCTGTATTGTTCAAGGACTTTTTGATTTGCTTCTTGGCTTCTAGAATTTCTCCATAAAGAAAGGCTATGGATGGACCATCCCCATCAACCATGTGGAGAACTTTGACCAATGGCTCAAAAACCTTCAAGCAAATGAGCAATGCAAAATACAATATAAGAAGTGGCAAAGTAGGCTTGTATCATAAGAAGTGTCAAAGTAGGCTATACCTTTAATATATTGCTCACACCATGCCAAAAGGACCTACTAATGAGTATCCCTGTTGCCACAATGCCTTTGCCCTTTTTAGTGTGAGCAGATTCTTCCCATTCCTTAGCACCATCTCCCTTAGTTCAACTTTCTTCTCAATCAAACTTTGCAAAGTAAGAAAGACCGAAGCAAATCTAGTCACCCCCGGTCTTATTATATCTCTCCTCTTTGTGTGTCGCCTCATCAAGGCCAATGTCTTGTGATGTGAATAAATAAAAACGGTCAAAGATTTCGCTTGATCAAGTGTCTTTTTATACTTTGCCATGGTACCCATTCCTTGAAGCATTAAGTTTATGGTGTGCGTTACACATAAGCTCCAAAAGATAGTTGGCCTTTTGGCCTTCAACAATTCTTTTCCTCTCATGGTGTTAGAAGCATTATCTGTCACTACTTGCATAATATTTTGTAGACCTATTTTTTCAATCCAAGCATCCACATACTCCAAGATGTACTCAATTGTGTGTGCATCTTCCGAGGCCTCCTTTGATTCTAGGAAATATGTCCCCAATGAGCAATGCACATATAAGTTCATTATACTCCTCCTTTGGTCCGTCCAAGCATCGGTCATGATAGAGCACCCGGTCATGACTCTCTCTTCCTCATGTGCCTTCAACAAACCACTTGTTCTCGCCACCTCCTCCTTTAACAATGGCTCTCGACATTCATATTGGGAAGGACCTAAGAATCCCAGGCCAAATCGACCAACGGCTTCCATCATTTGCTTGAATTCATCATTGTTAATGGCATTGAACGGTACACCTAAAGAGTAAACATGATACAAGGTTAATGCATACATGAATTAATATTTAATTGCACTGAACAATACACCTAAAGCCACCTAAAATATGATACAAGACAAGATATACCTGATACGTAAAGCCACCTCGCCACATATTGCTTCACCTTATGAAGCCTCTCTTTCCAAATTGACTCTGTAATTTTTTGTTGCCACTTAAGCTCTTGAGTGCTTAAACTACTACCTTGAGATCAATTGGATTGACAAACTTATGCATAAAGAATTAAAGATTAGCAAAGTATGAATAAAAGTGTAATTATCAAAGCATTAATAGAATGCAATCGTGTATCAAACAAGTAAATAACTAAAACATGCATTATTGGTTGCATTGCTTGATTGCTATGAGGTAATAACCGTAAGATAAACTCGGCCATCACCCGTCGATGGCCATCAGTTGCTCTTGCCATTCTCTCTCTCACCAGTCGCTTCCTCACTCAGTCGCTCGCTCTCCATTTCTCGGTAGCACCGCCTCCAGCCTCTCTCACTCACTCAATCCCTCCCTCGGCTGCTCCCTCCTCAGTCTCCCTCGCTGCTCCCTCCCTCAATCCTTCCCTCGCCATCCATAGTCCCCGCCGGTCTCCGCCCTTATGGGGCCATCCGGCCATGACGGCGAGGCAGTGGGGAGGCGAAGGGGGAGGGGGACTGAGGAGATGGAGAGGGCGGAGGGGGAGGGGAGGCGGAGAAGGCGAAGGGAAGGCGGAGAAGACGGCAGACAAGCACGAGCGAAGGCCGGAGGGAATATAACAAGTACACAATGAAGGGGAGAAGCCGAGGAGAGGAGGTGGAACGCACCTGGGAGGATGAGCGAGGTGGAATCCAGCGAGGTAGTGAGGTGGTGTTTACCGACGAGGCAGAATCTGGCCAGTCAGCGGTGGTGGAAGCCCCGTGTGCACACGCGAAGAGACCCTAGCTACTCGTGCGGTGCCCCACTATTGGTATTTGGTATTTGGCAACAATTCCCTCCCTCTATTTATATACTCCATGCTCTTTTCTCCGCCTAGCCCGCCTAGGTGGCCAACACAGTTGCCTCGCCCACCGAACACCCACTGCGGCCGCTGAATGCCCGCCGTAGCTGCTCGGTCAACATCCCTAACCAGGCCGCCTTTGACCGCCTACAACCCACCTCGCTGCCTAGCTCCCGCCTTTCTCCCGAGGCGCGACGGACTGCCGCCGCTGAGTGCCTACACAGCGCCTGGGCGGCCGCCCAGGCTGACTTCTTTATCTCTGCCCGTCAAGGCCTTCTTCCTCGCCTTCCTTCTTCTTCCTCCCGACACCACCACCACTGATTCTGCTAGACTTCCTCGCTTTCATTTTTTCACTGTGCCACTAACGGAAACGCTCTGCCTTGCTTTCCTTTTCCTCTACCCACAAGCACCAGCCGAATCCCCTCCTTCCCCGTGCCTTGTCTTTCCTTCCTTTCCCTTTCCCAATTTGGTGTTAGTGTGATCTCTAGCAAGAAATCATGGAGTTGTGCCCCCTCCTCGACCCCATATAAGGTGGCCCTAGCACTACAAAGCACCACTCCACCCGCCTCTCAATTGCTCCCTCACAAGCTCTAGCCTCCTAGTGCCATTCTTCCTCTGCTTAAGCACCGCTGAGATCAATGGCGACCAATTGCCACCATCTCGAGCCATGCCAAGCCTTGCTGTCACCACCACAAGCTTTGCTGTGCTCCCACCGACCTCCATCGTCCCTTCGCCATGTGAAGTCACCGCCAAATTAAAGCCCGAGTTTGCCAGAACCGAGCACCACCATTGGCCATCTCCGCTCACTTTCAAGCACCGCACTGAGGTAAAACCAGTTCTCCGCATCGCCCTCTCTCTTTTTCGCCCACCATCGTGTGCTGGAGCATCGGCGACCTTCGAGTCTCTTGTGCCGCCATCACATCGGCACCACATCAACCAGCTACGCTGTGCACCACGTAGCTGCCATGTCAGCCAAACCAACCCAGTCAACTTATAAGCCCGGTCCACTGTGGACCCCGTCCCTCAGACCTGGGCCCACATGTTAGTGACTCAGCCATCCAAAATTCCCTGCTCGCATTGTAATTTTGATTTTCTTTTAGAAAAATTAATCCAAAAATCTAGAAATTCCAAAATAGTGCTTTCCTTCTGATATCCCATTCTAGCTCCATTTGATTCCATTCTTTTTTTTTCTAAATTCATCTAAAATCCTAAACCGCTATTTGAATTTGTGGATTAATAAAACTTTGTTTGTGTTTGGCTATTTTCATGAGTTGACTTCGACGTTTCAGAGGAGCACGACTTCATTGATGATTTTCAGCACCGGACCACTAAGCAAGGCAAGTTACTCCATTGATCATATTGAACCTAGTATTTTAAATTATTTATATTATATTTTAAATTGTTATGCATGCTTATTTTTATTTCAAGCATAGTTCAAATTCTGGTTTAAACTGTAGATAATTTCCAATTTCTTGTTTATGGCCAAAATTGGCATTGATCACACAATACCTTGTCACCATAGATAACACTCTAGTTCATACAATGGTATTGGCTAGAAATTTTGTAGGAAAGCTTAGACATGCTTAGAAATGATTCTAGATTTGGGATACCTTTTCACATGAAATGTTGATTATTTAAAATGTATCCTTTATATTGGAGTGTCAAGGTGGTTTATTAAATGTTTAAAAATAAAATAAAAGCATGGTTTAGATTTAGGCAAATGGTTAGGTGAAGAGTGCTTGGTGGCACGAGGTGGATAGGTTGAAAGTCTGCCTAAGTCAATTAAGGACCGGTCTATAAACTACTGCTACAAGCCACTTCGTATGACTACAAGTATGGTATGGGACAGACTTGGATAACTAATTTGCAGGTCCCAACCTTGGTTTCGCTACAGATTGAATGTGGGTGTGGTAGGACCACTGGTAACTCACATGGCACAAGAGGGGGCCCCATCTTAGTAGATTCTATGTTATGGTGAAACCTTAGTGGGGCGCAGCCAAGTTGAAGATTTCGCATTGTAAAGGTCTTGTGTAATTTCTTAGTTGCACACCATTGGAATTATGTCAGATGGGCATTATAAGTTGATTATCTCTTGTAGATAAAGTTGTATAACCTCTACCGAGTATATCAACTATACTGGATAGACGTGCCTACGGTTATGGGCAAGCTGAGTAAAGTTTTTTTATGGATTAGACTTTTATTTTTTCAAAAACTTGGTAAAATAAAAAAAATGAGGAAATTTGTTTGAAAAAGATAGTCCGGATGGGATGTCCATGGATAGGTTAGTGTTAGGTTGGACCTACACTAATAGTATTTAGTTGATTAAAATATTATTTTATTAATTATTGTATTAAATTTGGCAATTTACATCTATTTACTGTATTTTACTTGTCAATTTCGTTTTACGCTCAAATAACCATATTATGCCTTCCTTGATAGTACTCTTGCATGCATTAACTCTGTTATTGGTGTAACTTGCGGAGTAAATTTTGTACTCATGCCTAATTACTGTTGCTCAGAGGAGGACTGCTTTGATTTCGGTGAGAACCTTGACGAGTTGACTACGTCCCACAGTCGTTTGCCTATGGGCAGACTAATTGGCCTTCTTCCACTTTAGCTTTTTCTTCCACTGCTATTATTTAAATTTGACCTATGGGCTGTTGATGTAAACTTTGGATATAAGACCCATATTTGGTTAATTAATAAATGTCATTATGGTTCATATTTATCTTTGGTGTCCATTGTGTGTACTAGTTTTTCCTGGATCTGGAGATGTTGTTTCTAGGTCCGAGAGGACACAGGCGACGGTGGTGATGACACCGCTCGGCATCTACACACATGGCTATTGGCCCTCGAGGGCGGTGGAGGTGCTGAGGTGGACGGTGATGACTATGACATGTCCTCTGGATCTAGTGGGTAGCTACGGAGAGCGACAGCTGGTACGTGGAGTAGCTCCAGGTGAGGCCATGCTGTCATTGCATGCGGGCAAGAGGTGGATGAAAATTACTACCACATGGATTTGAGTTGTCAGTGACTTCGGGAGGGCAACAAGAGAGGAGGCGCATGCACAAAAATACGCCAACTACGTGGAGGAGGCGGCTCGGTCAGAGGATGGCAAGCAGGCCGGATCTAGGTCAAAATAGTAATGGGCTGGGCCAACAATAGCAGATGCAGCCTGAGAGCAAGAGTTGATTTCTAATTCTTTTACCAATTGATTTTATTCCTGAAAAGAAGTTTAGATTTTCAAAAGTAGCAAACTAAGAGAGGCACCTTAGATAATTTAGAAGTTAAATAAATTATTAGCAGGTCTTCATTAGGTTTTAATTAATCAAATAAATTCATTTTTGTCTGCTAGAAAATTAAGAAAACTTTTCTTTAATGCAGAAAATTTTGAAAAAGCAAGGCAATGTAGAAATGGTGATTTTGAATTTAATCAAAAAGCTTTTAGGAAGGTGGGATGTTACAGGTGGTGGTAGCGCCGCTGCCACCTCCACCTTGTTTTTTCTTTTGATTTTTGTCCCCATCCTGAAATTTTTTTTGTAATGTCTCAAAATTTGTGATAATGTGTATGGAAAAAATGTTGTAGTCTAGATCTGGTAATGAATTTCTGCAAATCAGAATTGTGTTGTACTTACAAAATTATAAGAAAAATAATAAAACTATAAGAAAAATATGTAACAAAAAATACCTGTCTAAATTTCAAAAGAATTGCAAAAATATGTACCAAAATTACGTTCCAATTTTGAAAAAGAAATCAAATATATGTACCAAACTATGAACCAAAAACAATTTTCAAAATTTTAAGAAAAATGAACCAAGAATACGTACAAATTTTCAAAATTTTAGGGAAATATGTATAAAAAAATATGAACAGAAAAATGATCAAAATTTGACCATAAAATGAACCAAAAAATGTTCAAAATTCGATTGGAAAAATGATGGAGAAAATGTTCAAAGTTTGATCGAAAGTTGATAACAAAATTTTGAACAACAAATGGACGTACCAAAAAATGTTCGAAAATTTGAATTTTCCCTCCCTCCAAAATATTTCAAATTCAAACGTCCATCCCATCCTCCCTCCAAAATGTGCTCCTGTCAAATACATATGACTTGTATTTCCTATTCTCTCAGATGCACAAATTATTTTTGTGAACCGTATGTGCACGTGTAACTTGTCTCTCCCCAAGCAGCATGAATGTTCCAGCACATTGGATGGCCACAATAACGCGTGTAGCCATAAACACTTGTGGTTTAACATTTTCGTATAAAATAGACCGGTTTTGTGTGATTCCTGTTTCCCGTCAAATTCATGTGCCAGAAATCATTTTCGTTTAAAATAGACGGGTTTTATGTAATTCCTGTGTCCGTCAAATTCATGCGCCAGAAGTCTAGAACTATTTGGAATATAAGAATTTCACATAAAACAGCTTATTTTCTACATTAATTAGAAACTTCCTGCCCGAAGTATAACTGAAGCTAGCTTTTCCTCTTTTCGAGTCTCCATACTTCCGGTTTCCAATTAAGTCAAGCGTGCATGCTGCTGATCTATTGCTCCATGAGCATGCTTTCTTCCACGCACGTTGAAGTTAGCGCGCGTCGCCGACGTGCACGACAGGCCACTAAGAGCAAGTCCAATAGAAGAGGTGGTTGCTGAGCATCTCCAATAGTGACTTATGAGCTAGCTCTAAGCATATTATTTCATATTTTAATAGAAGAGAGAGAAAAGCTAGCTCTTGATCAAGAGCTAGTCTCATACACACATTCCAAGATTATGTGAGAGTGTCATGTGAGGCTATTTATGTTATGAGCTATATGCTAAAAGTTAGTACTATTGGAGAAGTTGTCTTAGAGTTAGTAACTAGTTCATACTGTTGGAGATGCTCAAGACTAGCCAAATAAGCAAAAAGAGTACACGTGGCTCATGGAGGTTACCTCTACTAAAGCACTCAAACATTTAATACTTGCATAAATATATCAGGGGTCACCTCTTGCATGAGGGGCAGCTTGCCTCTCTCTTCTCGTATGATGTGCTAGAGGTTACCTCTTATATAAGGGGCAGCTTGTCTCTCTCTCCTCTTTTCTCTCTCTTCTATATAGAATTGTGTTGACATGGATTTCACTAGAGACGACCTAGTCAGCATTATTGTACTTGCTCTAAGTAGTACCGGCCGCTAGTTTCGTCGCATGCTTGTCACTACTATGATCAGTACTTGATCGGTCGACCTAGCTAGCTATTACTTGCTCTGTCCACAAGAACGTAGGTCATCGTAGGTTACGGTTAATCTTTTTAAGCTTTAACTATAGATGTTAAAATATGTAGATCGAATACATGAAAATAATACCATTAGATTTATCTTTCAAAATTCTTTTATGATATATATTTTATTATTATTTTTTCTTATATATTACATTAATAAATCATAGTCAAAATCTTATATTAGAGACTATAAAAATCAAAAACCATCTATATTTGTGGGCGGAGGGGGTACTTCTTTGACATGCAGAACCGTCACACATTCGTACCGTGGTACGTAAGTAGGCGCTGCTTGAAAAAATATACTAGTCTAGGTCTGGACATGAATTTCTGCAAATTAGAATTGTGTTGTTCTTCAAAATTATAAGCAAAATAACAAAACTGCAAGAAAAATATGTACCAAAAATACATGGCTAAATTTCAAAAGAATTCCGAAAATATGTACCAAAAATAATTTTCAAAATTTTACAAAAAAAATTGTACCAAAAATACGTACCAATTTTCAAAATTTTACAAATATATGCACCAAAATATGTATTGAATATATGAATTGAAAGCATTTTTCAAAATTTTAAGAAAAATGAACCAAGAATACATACTAAAGTTTAAAAACTTTTAGGGAAATATGTATCAAACATATGAATAGAAAAGTTCAAAATTTGACCAGGAAATGAACAAAAAAAGTTCAAAATTCGACTGGAAAAATGAATGGAGAAATTGTTCAAATTTTGACCGAAAATGATACCAAATTTTTGAACAACAAATGGACCAAAAATGTTCAAAATTTTTAATTTTCCCTCCAAAATATTTCAAATTCAAACATCCATCCCATCCTCCCTCCAAAGTGTGCTCCTCTCAAATACGTGTGAACCGTATGCGCACGTGTAGCTTGTCTCTCCCCAAGCAGCATGAATCTCCGAGCACATTGGATGGGCCACAACAACGCGTGTAGCCACAAGCACTCGTGGTTTAACATTTTCGTTTAAAATAGACGGGTTTTGTGCAATTCATGCTTCCCGTCAAATGCATACGCCTGAAGTCATTTTCATTTAAAATAGACGTGTTTTGTGTAATTCCTGTTTCCTATCAAATTCATGCGCCAGAAGTCTCAAACTATTTGGAACGTAATAATTTCATATAAAACAGGTTATTTTCTACAATAATTAGAAAAATTCCTGCCTGAAGTATATCTGAAGCTAGCCTTTCCTTTTTCTCGAGTCCCCACACTTCCGGTTTCCAATTAAATCAAGCGTACATGCTGCTGATCGATTGCTGCATGAGCATGCTTTCTTCCACACGCACGTTGAACAAGTTAGCGCGCGTGACCGACGTGCACGACAGGCTAAGTAGTACCAGCCGCTAGTTTCGTCGCATGCATGTCACGACAATGATCGGTACTTGTCTACTTGATCGGTCGACCTAGCTAGCGATTACTTCTTTGATATGCAGAACCGTCGCTCATTGGTACCGTGTGGTACGTAAGTAGGCGCTGCTTGAGGACCAGGACAGGTTTCTCTCACATTTAAGCGTTACTGATCCTCTGATATATTTGGGACTACAGATAAGAGCATAAGGCCGTATGTGTTTTCGGTATAAACATTGATCGTCGAGAGAGGGATCGAGAAGGCTGGCTAGCGATCACAAACAGTTAGCTAAACAAGACACGAACTCACAAGTGTGCACAAGAGCGCTAAATTAAATCAGGGTTGCACCATGATGCCTTTGCCATGCCTCGCCCTCGTCGCCATCCTCCTCCTCTCCTTCCAATTCCAACCACCGCGGTTTGCCAGCGGCAACAGCTACGCCACCGTCTGCGGCAAAACCGGCAAGTACAGGGCCAAGAGCACCTACCAAGCCAACGTCCAGTATGCCACATCCTACCTCGCCAACTACCCCACCTTCACTGCCGGCACCGGCTTCGCGACAGTGGTCAACGGCGACTCCCCTGACGCGGTCTACGGCCTCGCGCTCTGCCGCGGCGACACCCCCGACAACGTCACCTGCTACGAGTGCCTCTCCAGTGCCTCCAACGAGGCGCAGATCCTATGCCCGTACTACAAGGACTCCGCCCTCTTTTACGACGGCTGCGTCATGCGCTTCTCGGACCAGGACTTCCTCTCCACCACAGACAACGCGCCGGAGGTCGTCCTCAACAGCACGGAGATGGTGAAGCCCGACGGAGTGGCGCGCGGCTTCGACGCGCTCGTGGCGAGGCTTCTGAACGAGACGGCGGAGCACGCGGCAGAGAGCCAGAATCCCAATAAAAAGATGGCGACAGGCGAGGCCGTGTTCGACGCGGGGGAGCAGACGATGAAGGTTTACAGCTTGGCGCAGTGCACGCCCGACCTGACGGCGGCGCAGTGCCGGCGGTGCCTCGGGCGAGTCATGGCGCGCGTGGCTCAGAGGATTCCTGGGGTGCTGGGAAACAGGGTGGCTGGGGTGAGATGCAACGTCCGGTTCGAGGTGTACCCCTTCTACATCGGCAATGCGACTGTGCGGATTGAAGGCCTAGAGGCACCATCGCCTGCGCCACTGTCGCCGCTTCTGCCTCCGCCACCGCCGCAGCCGGAAGCGGTGACGCCTGTGAGTCCGCCGAGTAAAGGAGGTACATATGCAAAATACTTGATCGAGTTAAAAAAAATGGCCCACTTTCTCCGTGCGCTGAAATTTTTTGAGAAAAGGAGTCTATCTAGTGAACGAGTGAATATTTCAATTTGAAAATTTAAACATTCAACCCAATTTTATAACTTTCAACTTGAAAATTGGAACTTTCAAGTTGAAAATTCTAATTTTGAACTCGAAATTTCCAACGTTCAACTTAGTAATTTGAACCTGGTAATGTGAACGTTCACTATTTAGCTAAGTAGTTAGCACCTCCTAACTTGTGAACTTTCTACTCAAATTTTAAAATTGTCAACTCGGAAAATTTTCAGCTTTCAACTCAGTAATACTAAAAAAGAAAAAAACATTCAGTATTTAGTTAACTAGTGAACGTTTACTGTATGACAAACTCCTAATGACGAGGTGCCAAAGGTCCTTGATCATTGTTGTGACTGCATCGGAGGCAGTGACAATGGCGGGGAGGTAGCAGCGCTGGGATCAGGGTTATAAAAATCAGTCGAAAATTGCTGAAAATGGTCCTTCCAAGAATCCTTAGAGTACAAACCGGGCTCAAATATTTTGTTTTATTATGAGCTATTCTGAGTTCATCCAATTTACACTAAATTTGGCTGATTTTTATTTGAAATTTTTGGTCCGAAAACTACCAAAATTTTTCGAAAACCAGTGCTACATGTCCCACTGGACTCTCTCATGTAAAAATTCAAAACTGGTTTCGATAACTTTGGCTGGGATAGAAAAGGAGTTGCAAATGAAATGGAAACATTGGGTCAAATTTTGGCCGAATTTGTCTTTGTTCGAAAATTTTCCAAATTTTCTCCAAATTTGGTTAAATTTCATCAAAATTCAAATGAAGTTTGAAAATTTCATCCGAAATCTTGAACGAAATTCTGAAATTTCGTTGAATCGCTCATTTTCGCTAGCTGATAATTTTTTTCAATCCGATAGATTTACCCTGATTACAAGGAGGCAGGAGAGTGTTTAACTTATTTTTTGAAAAAAAAACATGCGACTAATAATCTGATTTTTTTAGAGGACTTGACACATTCGAATTGTTGACCAATGGTCAGCTTTTCTTTTATAGATAAGACCAATGCTCAGCTAGACAATAGCACATTTCAACCTAACCTGCTCGGCTTGGTTGGCCCATCTAAACCAAATTGGGTCTAGCCTGTTTGGTACAATGTTTAAGCCCATGTTAAGACCTGTACCGGGCCGATACCTAAAATTGAAAATAGCTCAACACGGAGCATAGCCTGACCAACAACAATTTTGTGAAATAGACTAGCAAGTAGTAGGCGGTTAGTGATCTGTATCTATGGATCCCTTTCAGGAATCAAGAGCAAGATCTGGATAATTTCAGTTCCGGCGTCTATTTCACTTCTATTTTTCTGCGTCCTTCTCTCTGCTCTGTGGATCAGATCAAGACATCGAGGCAACAGTATGGAATTTGTTTTCCGATACCTTAGTTTGTGCATATCTCATGCGTAAAAAATATCTTCGTCACTGCCTATATGGTTCAGGAAACATGAACTCGCAGTTGCAAGAGGCTGCCCCTTCAAGCAGAGAGGAAGCCATAAGGATCTGGAGGATGGAGGAAAATAGTTCTGAATTCTCATTGTTTGAGTTCTCTCAGATTGCAGATGCTACAAGCAACTTCTCAGAAGGAAATAAACTTGGAGAGGGTGGTTTTGGTCGTGTCTACAAGGTGAAATAAACCAGTAGTCATTTGATAATCAAACGTAAAAGCCTGCATCTGAAAAGAAAATTGTAATAGCTCGTAAACAGTTTTTTAAAAAAAACAGATTCATAATTCATAAACTGAAACTATGCCTGAACTATTTCAGGGACACCTACCTAATGGACTTGACATAGCAGTCAAAAGACTTGCTCTTCATTCAGTGCAAGGCCTAAATGAGTTCAAGACTGAGATTCAGCTTATAGCTAAGCTTCAGCATACAAACTTAGTGAGGCTTTTGGGTTGCTGCATTCAGGGAGAAGAGAAGCTACTGATATATGAATACATGTCAAACAAAAGCTTGGACTTCTTCATCTTCGGCATGTCAACTATGAGCATTCCATACAAGCACTCTTGTCCATATGTATTTACTACATTTCTCAAAGTATTTGTGATCTTTTGTCATTACATGCTTGTAGATACCACAAGGGGCACTACTAAATTGGAACAGAAGCGTCATATTATTGAAGGGGTAGCTCAAGGACTTATCTACCTCCACAAGCACTCGCGATTGCGTGTTATACACCGGACTTAAAAGCAAGCAATATTCTGTTAGACGATAATATGAACCCAAAGATATCGGACTTTGGCCTTGCTCGAATATTTGGTTCCAATGAAACCCATGCAAATACAAGCGAGTTGTGGGGACACAGTGAGATCATGGCTTAATTTCAATTTTCAATTGCCAAATATGTCACGATCAATGATCATAAATTGGTTCAAATTTACAAAGTTGACTAACATGGCAATCGTTTTCTCATGATCTAGTGGTTACATGGCTCCCGAGTATGCTTCAGAGGGCCTCTTCTCCATCAAGTCCGATGTCTTGATTTTGGTGTGTTGCTCCTTGAGATAATTAGTGGGAAAAGAAACGTTGGTTTCCATCAGACTGGGAATTTCTCCAATCTTCTTGGATATGTGAGTAATGCAGTAACATTTCATTTTCTGGTGTCTTCTTTTTTACATGTTCCCTATTATGAGTTTATGACAACGCAATGTTTTTTGTCCAAATAATGTAGAAGTTAGAAACTACCTTACAAGTACATTAATTTGCAAATGTTAAAGGAAGTGATACAATGCAATTTTCCTGTCCTTTGCATTACCAAAATGCACATAACTTTCGTGCTTACTGACTCCATTGGCTTCAGCGTTGACCAGTTTTTGGCTTTCAGGCATGGCTACTATGGAAGGACGAAAAATGGTGCGACCTTATTGACGCCTGTTTAGATGTCGAACTTCAAAGCATGGAGATAATGAGGTTCATCAACGTCGCGTTGATGTGCGTGCAAGACAACGCGGTTGATCGCCCTACGATGTCAGATGTAATCACGATGCTTACGAACGAGAGCATTAGCTTGCCTGAACCGAAACAGCCAGCTTACTTCAACACAAGGGTGATGAACAAAGGAGAAGGTCCGGTTGAATTAGACGAATCGAACAGTGTCAATGATGCAACTATTTCGCTTCCAGACGGTAGATAGTTTGGACTTGTGTCAGTTTGAGTTGTATCCCTGATCTGTATCCACTTATATTTTTAGCGCCACAGTCGAATTGTGCTGAACATTAATTATGTCGCTGTGGGCTCGGCTTCCTTTTAGTTTCTTTGGGAGGTGACATATAATTAATTAAGGTAAAGGTTAAGGGCATGTATAATAATATAGGCAATTGTTGTCTATAATATCTTTTATGTCTTCTATAGATAGCACTAAAGACAGTTTTTACAACGGGTTTGCTACTGTAGCTCGAAAGGTCATCTGCTGCGCAATATGTCCACGAAAGAGACTAAATTTCAAAAATAGACCTTTAGAGATCAATTTTTTTAAAAAAATAGCTAAAGTGGCATTTGTGTACTCATTTGGAGGTGTTGGTACTAATTAGATCGGCGTTTATAACTACCACGGTAGCCTCTAAGCTGGCATATACGGCATAAATCTTAAACATTCCTTGAGTTCCATTAAATGCCGGCTTAGCCCTATATTGGTGGAGTTTAAACTAAACACGGGGGTGGGGCTAAAGTTAAACATGGCAAATCTTGGATGTGATGTAGTGAACAAAGAAGGATGCACTTAGTGTTGATTATGTGATCCAAATTCTATATTGATGGTGATGAAAGTATAGTTTTTGGTAGTGGAGAGCCGATAGGCTTGGATTGTGGTATGGATTAGGCCATCTTTTCGGATTTGTTTCCATCTTCCACTCCAAGTCATTTTGTACCCTCACATATATGCTTGCAGAAGCACAGGATTGAGCTGATGTCTCATTGTAAAATCTCCTGCTTTGTAACTTTCCTCATATAGTGATCATCGTCGGTTATGAGTCCGTGTTTTTTTGTAAGGGTTTTTCGTGTTAAAATCTATGTCTTGTGTCCTTGATCATCTTTGTAATTTTTTCCTTGTTGTTTCTAACAAGTGGTATCAGAACTATGTTTTTTACCCACTCAATCTAGGGTTTGTTCGACATGGCAACATTGAAGTATAATCTTTCATTGCTGGATTGAGACATGAGATTTTCATTGTGGCAAGTCAAGATACGTCCAGTACTAGCATAGATGGATTTGGACAATACTTTGCTACTGCATGGTCCATCAAGAAGCACAAAAAAGATCATAAAGCTCTATCAAAGATTCATCTTCACCTATCAAATATTATGTTGCAGGAGGTCCTGAAGGGGACAATAGCTACTACACTATGGTTGAACAGAGAACAAATTTGCATGACAAAAGATCTTACCAGCAAGATGCATCTGTTGTATTTAAAGAAATTGTTTCTGACCTAGAGTTGATGGAGGGTTGTATTTAAAGAAATTATCTCTGACCTAGGGTCGATGGAGGTAAAATATGAGAATGAAGATTTAGACCATATTATTTTAAGTTCGCTATCTAGTTCCTATTCAACTTTCAAATATACCATATTATATAGTCGAGATATGCCCACTTTTAATGAAGTTTTATGAAGCCTTGCATGCCAAATATGTCCTGATCAATGATCATAAATTGGTTCAAATTTACAATGTTGACTTACATGGTGCTGTTTCCCCATGATCTAGTGGTTACATGGCTCCTGAGTATGCTTCAGAGGGCCTCTTCTCCATCAAGTCTGATGTCTTCAGTTTTGGTGTGTTGCTCCTTGAGATAATTAGTGGAAAAAGAAACGTTGGTTTCCATCAGAATGGGAATTTCCCCAATCTTCTTGGATATGTGAGTAATGCAGTAACATTTCATTTTTTGGTGTCTTCTTTTTTACATGTTTCCCTATTATGACAACACAATGTTTCTTGTCCAAATAATGTAGAAGTTAGAAACTACCTTACAAGTACATTAATTTGCAAATGTTAAAGGAAGTGATACCGTGCAATTTTCCTGTCCCTTGCATTACCAAAATGCACATAACTTTCAGTAAGCTTTCGTGCTTACTGACTCCATTGGCTTCAGCGTTGACCAGTTTTTGGCTTTCAGGCATGGCTACTATGGAAGGACGAAAAATGGTGCGACCTTATTGACGCTTGTTTAGATGTCGAACTTCAAAGCATGGAGATAATGAGGTTCATCAACGTCGCGTTGATGTGCATGCAAGACAACGCGGTTGATCGCCCTACGATGTCAGATGTAATCACGATGCTTACGAACGAGAGCATTAGCCTGCCTGAACCGAAACAGCTAGCTTACTTCAACATAAGGGTGACGAACAAAGGAGAAGGTCCGGTTAAATTTGACGAATCGAACAGTGCCAATGATGCAACTAGTTCGCCTCCAGACGGTAGATAGTTTGGACTTGTGTCAGTTGAGTTGTAGCCCTGATCTGTATCCAGTTATATTTTTAGCGCCATAGTCAAATTGTGCTGAACATTAATTATGCCGTTGTGGGCTCGGCTTCTTTTTATGGATGGGTTCTTCGGGAGGTGACGATATAAATTAAGGCAAAGGCTAGCAAATCAATCGTATCTCCAATATCGCACCACTCGATGTTCACGCGCAGCTCCCACCTAGCGTGGAACAAGGCAAGCAAAGTATTTGCCAAACCCAGGTTTATAATTGCCCACGTATACGAAGTTATCACGGTGTTTATAAAGGAAGTGTCTAGGCATCATTCGGATGTTTTCTTTCTAACTATTATCTAAATTTGTAACCTTTAAATTAGAGATTAAAGGGCCTCTTGTTTTTGAAGGGGGCATATTTTTTTCAATGGGGAGGAGGTAGAATTTAAGGGAGAGGGGGAGAATTCATGGCTATTGGATCTCTAATCCAATGATCCTAAATCTGGATGATAGTTAGGAAGAAAACATCCGGATAATATTTAACAAAACCCGTTTATAAATGCCAGCCTTGTTGATATCTACCGCGGGCGTCTATACATACAACAATAGATTCTAGGCTAGCTTTTGGAAGTGAGTCTGAATATATTACTCTAGCCTTTTGTTTCAAATTTAACTTCTAAATATCTGTTTTTATAAATCTAGTCCCTTTCTTGGACATATCGTGCATGGTAGGCACCTGACGAGCCGCAACAACTTGGCAGCTTCTGTAGTTACAGTAGCCTCCCGAGCTACTATAGCCCGGAAGGTCGTCTGCCATGCACAGTTACGAAAACATGTGTTTAGAGGTCAAATTAAAAAAAGTAGCTAGAGTGATATTTGTGTGCTTATTTCCAGCTTTTGTAAATGTCCTATGTTGGTACTAATTAGACCGGCATTTATAACTGCCATGGTAGCCTCTAAGCCAGCATATACGGCAAAAATCTTAAACGCCTTTGTGAGATCATGTGGAGGTCACCCCATGGTTGTGATAAGTAATTAACTTTTAGATAAGAGTATGTGTGGAGGTTGAGTTTGGCTTTTGAGGATTTTTGCAAAAGTTTACTTTCTGGCCGACGACTTTGTGGTTTACAACTTCGTCTGATTGGAGCTATTGCTGTTTGCGACTGTGTGGTCGGACAGTCCGATTGGTAGAACGACCCTGGGATGGTCGAAAGCGTCAATGCCTGAACAGCCTTGTGTGATCAATGGTCATAGCTGTGATCGATGGTCGTAGCTTATTGCTGGTTGTGAGCGATAATCGTAAGCTATGTGTTCAATGAACGTAGAAATTGGTCGTAAGCAGTCGTAACTTCTACTGGTTGTAATCGATAGTCGTAGCTGATGTGAGCGGTGGTTGTAGCAATCTGTGTGTGGTAGTCATAGCCTGCGTCTTCGATGGTTGTAGTGACTGGTTGTGATGGTCATAGGCTACTGGTTTATCCCCATGGGCTGAGGTTGTTCACTGAACTGTTGATGTGCTGATGAGGATTGTCCGGGGCATTTGTTACTAATGTGCACATGAGTTTATTGCTTGGTTCTAGGATTAGGATCAATATTTTGGGTGCATACTTTTTGCATTGTGCATTGTATGATAAATTGCGCAAATTGATGATCTTTGTGTATTGTGTGGTGCTATGTAAAGGTTTGTTTATTAGTGTTGGTTGTAGTACTTCGGAGATAGGTCATGGTGAGGTGTAGGAGGACCGGGACTAGACACAAGGTATTGCTGAGGCCCAAAATGGTCAGGAAGACGCTGAAGATGACCGAGGCTAGTGAGATGATTGCAACCCGAGATGATGAGAAACCGAAGCAGGAGCTACTGGAGGTGGACATGACGGGCAACGGCAAGGTGGATCGAGACTAGGCTCAGGGAGGAGCCAAGGTCATGTGCGATCAAGGATGCCGGGTGCCGTCATGCACAAGGAGAAGCATATGGTGCGCCAAGTGACTTGGGTCGTTTGCGAGCGATGACAGTTCAGTGGGATCCGGACGCGTGAGAGGTTTGACGACAAATCATTGGGGCCACATAGAAGATGGCAAAGTATGGGCGAAACTTCGTGGCAAAGGAAGCGGGAAGCTTAGAGGAAGGCGATAGAGGGGTATTTTGGTAAAATTGCCCAATAGCGAGAAAAGTGGCAGTATGTGAAATCGTGGCATTGGATTAAGGGGTTTAGGTCTTGCATGTGCTGAAATTGTGAAGTGGATCAAGTGTTGGTTCACTAATGGGTTAATGGATGTAAGCCGCTTTGAGAAGATGGAGATGGCCTCTGAAAAATCAATCTCCACTCATCTAGACACTTGGTTAGCAAGTTCATAAAGAAACTCGATTTTTGCTCTTTTTGGCCTCTTTGAGTGATTTCTTCATCCAGCTATTTTTGTTTGCTGTGATATGTGAGAATACATCTAGAACCATCTTGGTCATCATTCACCCATAAGCAAGTCATATTCACCGTTTTTAGTTTTTTGACCGGCTTTGGTACAACCTTCTTTCAAATGGAAAAATGTCAGAACTTTGGTAACAATTTTCTTGATTGTTGATTGGAATATGTTTCTGACATACTAGAAGATGTGCATACAAAATTTTAAGTGATTTGAAGTTTTTGTTTGAGAGTTGGCTCAATTTTAAGTTTTGATCTAGTTTTGGTGCAGCAGAGCTTGACGAACGAAAAGATTCGAATTCTCTTAAGTTCTTTTAAGACTTTTTTGGTTGGAATAAGTTATTAAGGTCATGATCTAGGTTTGATATAATTTTCAAGTATTTTGGATCTACGGCTCAAAAGTTTCATGTATTTTTAGATTTAAAATATTTTTTTACTGTTTACCAATCTGAAATCGCTGTAGCAGCACGATTTTTCAAATTTTGGGGTTCTTGATCTTCCTAACTTTAAATAACTATTGAAGTGAAAAATTAGTGGATACTTAGGAAAAAAATTAGAAGGCACCCTATCGCCATTAGGTTCTACACTATTATCAATTTTTCAGTCGGCTTAAGTCAAGCAAATCAGAAAGGATCTCCGGGATTAGTTCGATGCCTGCTCGATAATCACGTATAGTCACATGGACACATGCCAGCAAATGGTCAAAGTCAAAGATGGCGCTCCATGTTCACATTTTGGAGAAGGAAACAAATTTGCATGGATTATAATACGAAGCTATAATAGGCAGGAGCTGCTCGCATGTATTTGTATGATATATGATAAACTCTCGAGATGATATGCCATTCAGATATCAGTGGTTCATGGGTGCCATTTCATTTGCAGATCACAAAATTTTACTCCAGTTTGGGTCATGTGGCCGTTGACTGTTGAACGCACCGTAGTCAACGATCTGCCAACTCCACTATTCATACGATTCCATTCAATCTTCCGTCCAACCGAACACCTCCTCCACCACCAGCCATGCCTCACCTCTTGGCACTCCTCGTCGCCGCCGTCCTCTGTGTGCCGCTTGCCGCCACGGCGGACAGCCGCTGGCCCGGCCACTCGTGCGGCAAGCAGGCCGGCAAATACGCGGCCAATAGCACGTACGAAGCCAACCTCCGCACCTTGGCCGCCACCCTCCCAGAAATAGTCGCCACCTCCCCGAACCTCTCTGACGGCTCCGACGCCGGCGACATCCCCGATCAGGTCTCGGCGTACGCCCGCTGCCGCGGGGAGGACATGACCTCCTCGTACTGCCTAACCTGCGTCACGGACGCCTTCCTCGACGCGCAGATGCTGTGCCCCTACCACAAGGTGGTCCAAGTCAACCGCGGCCAATGCTGGCTCAGCTACGCCGAGCCCGACAGCTTGCGGGTTCCTGACGAGCTCGCCGTCTACCGCGACTTGGGTGAGTCCCCCCTTCGATCGTTGGTTTTTACCGAGTCATGTGAAAACATGCTCATATTGATGCTTGGTGCTGGCTGCATTGCATTTCAGAAACAAAATATTTGAAGCGACATTTGTCTTCAGCAATAGCTATTCAAGCAGTTGGGGTCGCCTGGGTTTTCTTCTTATTTCTGCAGAAATGGCACGACAGGAAAAGGAAATCTACCATGTAATTTCAAGTGTACAAAATTTGTTGCACTACATATTTAGATAAGTCTTCTGATCGAATTAATGCTTTTTCTGAAGTATGTGCTCCTTTTAATTTGGAACGGCATGGGATCATAATTTGATCTCCTTTCGGCTTATATAAAGCAGGCTTTCTAGTTCTCTTGTGGTCTGTGGAGATCTGTAACTGAATAACTCGGTCGAACTGCTGCCACCTCTTCAAGAACAGATTAAATGAACAATACAACTGCCACAGTTTTTGTAGGACCGAATAGGTAACCAGGGGTTTGAATGGTGCTATCCAAAATGTTTGAATGGTCAAATATTCTTGATCCTTGACTCAAGTAACTACAGAGTTACCAAATATAGAATCAATTGCCGAAATCCCAAATCAAATAGCGCAAGGAATAGAAATATGAAAGAGAGCAAACCCTAGAAGTCTGATTGCCAACCAGCCGCCGGTCTAACCTCCTGCCAGTTAGATTACTAGGGTTAAGCCGGTCAGACTAGTAGCTGGAGATCTCACCGCACCCTGAACAGAAATAGCCTGATGAAATCCAAAACAAACACAACTTCTAAAATATAAGTCCAAATGATATAAAAATTTGCACACATCTTGATTAAGGTCTCACGAACCTATTTCAAACATGGATCGCAAGAATCCATATCAAAGTTCATACCTATCTGAGATTGAAGCAAGATTGCACTAAAATAGGGTGAATATGATTTGTTCGTGGACGGGGATGGCCAAGATAGATTTAGATGTATTCTTACATATTACAACAAAAAAGAACACTAAAAGAATTTAGCCAAATACCCTCGCAACACGAAATTACTTGGTGAGGCCAAAATCAAGCAAATCGGGTTTCTTCAAAAACATGCTATTAAGGTGCCAAGATAGGTGGAGATTGATTTTCAGAGACTATCTATATCTCTTATATGTTCAAGAGACTATATCTCGTATAATAAGATCAAGAAAAGAGAAGAGAAGATAAAAAACCAATCAAGTCAAGAGAAAATCAATCAACACAAAAGAGATTCATGGAGATGGACAAAAATTGATGTATTGCTATTTGAGAATGAAGGTTTTATAGCTACTCTACCTGGAGGATAAGAGAGCACACAACAACACTCAACTTCTCTCAAACCCTAACCCTAACACTTGTGAACACTTGGTCTCAAGAGAGGATAGTTGGATGGCTAACTGCAAGTCTCCATCCCAATCTGTTAAATAGATGGGCTAGTCAAGCACATCTAACCCTTAGTGGATACTATTTACTTAGCATAATAGAGAAAACCCGATAACTTTTACACACAGGTTTTAACTCCCACACTACTCTTACATGTATTTGAAAGCGCATAAGTCTGAATTTGCTAAGTGCTTAGCGTTGATCCAACTTGATCGTCACAGTTTCTCCTTGACCTAAACTGCTCTTCCATATGCCACTCAAACATTGCAGTTTTGATTCAAGGTAGTTTCTAGTATTTTGGTTAAACTATCAAAATATCCTTCTTGACACAGTTATTTCTTTCTATTGCAAGTAATCGCCATACTTGCCACACTGGGTGAACCACTGGCTTACCACGCATCGGCCAGTCTCTCTCGTCCTGGTTTCATTGGACCACGCTTCACTTAAACCGACCAAACCACATGGTGCAATCCACCATTCAAACTTCTCTTTAATATTTTCCGCATTTTTTGTGCCATACTTGAGCTCAGCCATATCACCTAGTATCCTCAATCATTCTAGTCCTCGGGTCCTCCGTGAGCATAGTCCTGATTCTCGTCGTTGATCATAGTTAACTACAAATGACACTGCATATCTAAAGATGAAGAAATCATTTTCGAACATAAATTCTTCATAATTTAACCCACGTTAGCAGTAATATGATTCATGCAATCTACAACCCTAACCTAGGTCACAAAAACTCATCGCAATACACATATCATCCATAAATCAAAATCAATTGAAAAACCACATCTCAGCTGGTCTGACCAGACCTCACAACTTGTTAGAACACTGACTCAAACCGGTCAGACCAAAAATCAAAGCCGGTTCAACCATTGGACTACAGACTACATGACAAAAATCGATAAATTTGCATTTCAAATATTTGATCTTCCCAAATTGCAATGGCTTATCACAACATAATTCAGGATACTCTCACATGGTCCTTCAATCTCCCACTTGATGAACCCATTAGCAATTACTCAAAAAAATATAATTTGGAAGTGGTTTTAGAAATTAGAGAGGAAAAATTGCAAATAAAGCTCCAAATGGTCAAGAAAGGAATGTAATGAGCTGAAAGTGACCATTTGAGGCAGAGGTGAATTAAAGCTACAGAAAATGGTAGATTTTCCACAAAAAGCTTCAAAACTACTAAAAGAGTCAGGAAATCTCACTCTAAGTCAATATGAATGAACAATTGTTCTATTTGACATTGATCATGGTTTGAAGAGATCAAAAGATCAAGAATATCACAATAAAATTTTAAAGCTCCAATTTAGTGATATTTGGCATAAAAACTCCAAATTATACTCTAGATATATATTTTTATCGATCTTTCTCCCCCTTTGATAATGGAGTAATCAAGCTGCATGGCAGAAAATAGAGTATGGATGAAATCAAGTGGTTGCAATTTATTTATTTTTAGCATAACGAGCCATAAAAATTATCCAAAGTGACACTACAAGTATCACACAAAGTCATATTATGTGAAGTAGTTATTTTAAATCATGTCAAACCATATATAGCAAAGCAAAAACAAAATGAGTAATAATCTGAAATTAAATGGATTTTTGGGATGCCAAGTTGCTCAAGATCATAATTTAGCAAAAAGTATCCAAAAATAAGCCAAACTATGTCAATAAACTAAATAGAACCAAGAAGCTACAATTGAGTACATTTAGAGTGCTACAAGTACAATGTTGAATCATTTTGTTCAAGCACTTGGAATTGAGCATAATTATCACATTCAACACTTTCTTAAAATTATTTTTGGTTTTATCTTAGCAAAGCAAGTCTTGGCATAGGAGCCATCCACAACTGTCTCTTAAGTTTCATCCATTTTTCACATTTTGCTTTCTTAGCCATGTGTTAGATCTCAAGCCCTACTAAGATCATCCCAAGCAAGAAGCTCAAAAGATTGATTTAGGTCATTCAAAATTCCCCTGAGTTCATGCCTAGTGTAATAGCAAGCCGTTTCATGAGAAAGAATTGGTGAGATTAGTTTTTTGCATAACAAGATATTATTTTCAGATTTCATTTTTAGTTCAAAAACAATGAGTTACTCCTTAGTCTGTACGCTATACTCGATCCGAACTGCAAAAGACTAGGAGAAGTAAACTCATACTTCAATAAAGAACTAACATACGTCAATCTAAATCTCAATTTAGGTTCAAAACTGAACTTAACCTATTTGACATGTCATGAATTATAAGAGGGTCACGAGAACAAAACTACATATCATGAATCATACGAGGGTCACTAGAGCAAAACTAGTCACAAGATACAATAAGATATGATTTAGTTCAAGTTTCATATTTAATAGAGCTAGCTGGTGAAAGCTAAGCTATATATAGAAGGACATGATAAATTAAGCAAACCAGCATAAGACATAGCAAGGTATAAAGCAAGATTTCATGTCACACAAGGATTATAGTCAAAGCGCCATGTCATATTATTATGCAAGTTGCTAAAATTAAATATGCAATATGATACAATAGATGTAAAAGAATCAAACTCCCTCTCAAAATAAACTGAAAGGACTAATAACTCTCAACTCCAATCGCAAAGAAGCAAAACGAGAAGAATCAAGAGTCTTAGTGAAAATATCCGTAATTTGCTGCTTGGATTCTACAAAGAGAAGCACAACATCACCTTTCTCTGCATGGTCTATAAGGAAATTGTATCTAATGTCAGTGTGTTTGGTCCTAGAGTATTGTACTAGGTTTTTAGCAACATTTAGAGTTATTACAGAAAAGAAGAACACTATCCAAAGCCAACCAATAATCCCGTAGAGTAGATAAGATCTAGAGAACCTGAAAGTAATTACTAGCATGCAGCAGCTACGTACTCTGCCTCAGCAGTGAACTACACAACAGAGGATTGCTTCCTGGATGACTAAGATATAAGAGATGTGCCTAAGAAATGATATATGCCTGTTTCAATCTATTCTACACCCCGTAAATCAGCATTAGAAAAATCCCTAATAGAGCATGCAAAATCACACTGCTTGATGATGTGAGGCACGCGGGGAAGCCAAAAATTGAGCATATAGACACAGAATAAACTGTATGTCTAGCCTTGATGTCGTGAGGTAGAGGAGAGGGCCGATCATGCTATGGAACTCCCTCTAGTCTATAGGCTCTCTATCCTCATCTAGATCTAGTGTGGTAGAAGAGGCAATGGGAGTAGACATTGGCTTGCTGCTTCCCATATCAAAGCACCAAAGAATGCTCTTTGTGTACTTGTTTTGATGAATGAAGGATTTTTCTATTAGTTGGTTGACTTGAAGTCTAAGAAAGAAAGTTAGCTCGCCCATCATACTTATTTCGAATTCTTTGCTCATAGAATCTAAAAATCTAGATATCAAAGCAAGAGAAGAACCACTGAAGTGTTTAAAAGGCTTAGTCCCTAAAATGATGACAAGACGCACGCTAAGGATCAACATGAAGATCAAAATGGCTCAAGGCAAAGATATATGTAGACTAGGATCCTCTTTTATTTTTACCAATCTTAGGAGAAAGGATGAAAGACTGGATTATGGGCTAAATGTCGTACCATAAAGAGGGATCATAGCAAATAGCTTGATAGCATATTCTTGTGCCATTTGGATCAATTTAGGATCATGCATTCATTGAAAATTAAAATTGATAGACAAATCAATGCTCTGTCTGGAAAAATAGAAGTATCAGAGTTTCAATGGTGGAACTACCATAGAGCGGTAGTTTCGCAGCCTTAAACAACACTTCCGGTGCTCAGAAACTCTGAAAAACTGAGTGGAACCTTTTTTTTTCCAGAGAGCACCCTCAGAATCGATCGGTGCTCTGTCCGAATAACCGGAAATACCAGCATGCAAATCGCGGTACTTCCGCTTCCCGGAAGCTCCAGCAGAATCGAGCGGAGCCTTTTTTTTCCAGAGAGCACCCTCGAGACGATTCTGAGTCTGCGGCAAACGGAAATACCAGAGTTTCAACGGTGAAACTACTGTAGAGCAGTAGTACAGCAGCCTTAAACGGTATTTCTGGAGCACGGAAGCTCCGAAAATGCTAGGCGAAACCTTTTTTCCAGAGAGCGCCAACTCTCAGCCTCCAAGCAAACGGAAGTACTGCGCCGACTTCTCGGAACTTCTGGTTAACGGAACTACCAGAATTTCAACGGCGGTATTTCCGCGCCGACTTCCAACGGCTAGTTCAGAAGCTCTGACATAGCCGTTCTCGCTGTCGAACAGTGCGGAGGTACCACCTTTGGC
The DNA here is from genome assembly GCA_036346575.1 of Dendrocalamus sinicus. Taxonomy (NCBI): domain Eukaryota; kingdom Viridiplantae; phylum Streptophyta; class Magnoliopsida; order Poales; family Poaceae; genus Dendrocalamus; species Dendrocalamus sinicus. Next base: position 9,030,379 of record CM070659.1, on the reverse strand, counting down.
TGCGATGCATTCGCTCGCCTAAATGTTTCTGGAATTCAATTCTAACGGCTAGTTCTGGTTGGTGTGAGGGTATAAATAACCATTCACCTGCTCAAGGACAGATAGAATAGACCCTATTGAACATCTTTGAGCATTGAGCATTCACTCCACACCTCTCTTTCTCATTGTGCATTTATTTGAGGTGGTTGAGCCAAACAAGTGCATTGCATATTTAAATTGATCTTTTGGCACTTGATTGTCGTCAAGCGAAGCTTGTGATCTTTTACTCTTGGTGTTTGCCGGCACTTAGACGACTTGGTGGAGTTTGCACAGTGACTTCTTCAAAAAGGTTGTGAAGAAGCCCGGCATCGACTTGTGAGTGGTTTGGAGTCTACCATTTTCGGAGTGAAGGAAGGACTACCAATAGTGGATTGAGGAGCTGAGGTTTAATTCGTGGAGTCGGTCTAATTCGTTTGGGCTTTCCTCAACGTAGACTAAGGGAAACCAGCAAGTTTTCGATCACCACGATAAAAACATCGTGTGCACATTGATTTCCTCTTGCCTCTTTTTCAGCTCTTGTATATTTAGTATATTATGATTATTTACTTGTGCTTGAGTCTCTTGTAGAGATTTGTACTCATAGTGCTATATACTTACTAGAATTATGTAGGTTTCAATTACATTAAATCTTGGCCATATTAAATTTGTAGAAATTAATTAGAAGGCAAGAAAATTTTAAAACCTTCTATTCACCCCCTCTAGTCGGTTATCCTTGATCCTACACAACCCCTTTGTTGTTGTGCACCCTCATGAGCTCCTCTAAACCTCCCTTCAGTGGCGACGAGATCTACGACGATGTAGGCAAAGGCGGTCATCAACGGGGGGATTGCCAATCCCACCTTAGAGGCAGAGGTGGAAAGATTTGGGGCATAAAGGTGGAGGTGGTCAATGGCGAAGGATATAGATTTGGTGTGGCGGCCAACAACAGCGACAATGGTAAATCTGGATATGACTGTTGAGGGCAATGAAACAGGAGGCTAGCAGTCAAAGACGGCTAACGGGTAGACAATTCACTTTTTTTATTTGCTTAGACTCAATTCATGCTAGGGATGTTCATGAGTAGCCCACCCCAACCCGATTTTTCCAGGCTTAGGCCCGGCTTAGGACTAGTTTTTTAGGTAGCAGGCCCGACCAGAAGCCTGCGAAAGCCCAACAAAATTATAAAATAATAATAACAATATTTTATTCTAGACAATATTTTAAAATAATAATTTATTAGGGAAAAATAGTTAGATTTATTTTTGAATTATAAAATGCATTTTGGGATTCTTTTTGGTCAGGTCGAGCTCAGTCCTAGCCTATCAAGGCTGGGTACTTTTAGGCCTGGCCGACCTAGTGCATGAACAGGCCTAGTTCAAGTAAATACGCCAGCTCTAGTAACCTAGTCCTTAGCTCTACCCTCTCCAGTTTATGAACCGAGTCCAAAAGGTCCAAATTTTCTAAGCTCCTGTTTTTCCACGCATTTGAGACACCCAATATGACATTGCAAAATGTGTTCAACTGGTCACACTTTAAAATTTCCCTCTCACGTGCCAGATTAAGCATTAATGTACTCGGGTAGAAGTACTATTTAGTTGAAACACAATTGAAACCCACCCCATCCCACTTCAATGAAGCACATCAATCCAACCCAACCAAGCCACTACACCTCCAAAACCCAACCCAAAACATATGCAACTCCAATCCAAACCAAGTCATCAACCCATGTTCAACCCGTTTCCAACCCATTTCCAAGCCATCAGCCTGCTACTAGCTCCTCGATCCTCAATATAACTAGCAGGGGAACCGCAGCACCACGCCACACTAGCTACCGCGTGTACCGAAGCAAAAGAGTCAACAATTTGTGGGGTGGGGGGCTTTCCTGAAAAATCAAGGACACACGTAATTCCAAAAAAAAGTGAATGGTTTTTTTGCAAAACATCAAGGGCACATACGTAATAACGGAAAAACCACAAGGCTTTATGCCGTAAAAGAAGGGCCTTTCTGAAAAAACTGAGGAACTATATGTAATTTTTTAAAAGAGGGCCTTCTCACAAAAGTGTTGTCTTTCTGCAAAAACCAAGGACCCACATGCGATTTCAGAAAGCTAAAGGGCCTTTTCACAAATTAACTGACGTGGAAACACTCCTAGGGTGAATCCCCCGGGTGTAATATAAGGAGTGTTACTAACACTGGCCTACCAAAGTAAAGAGAGAAGAGAAATTATATAAAAAAATACCCACACATAGAGAGACGAGAAAAATCACAAAAAGGTGGAAAATACAGAAAATTCATGGGGAAAAAAGGAGAGAGTTGCCGCAATTTTAGTTAAGTCCATAATGTCACACAAAATGAGATCAAATAACACCTCCCAAATCTGTACGTAATAGTAATACATTTTTAGAGCAATGCTCATAGCATGGCTGTACAAGTCATCTAAACAATCTAAAGCAACATTCATCAAGCTTTCAAGCTTCTTTGGCAATAAACATTGAATTTGTCCTTACAATTTCACCAGAATTTGTCCTCCTGTGTGCCAAGAAAATAGCAATGTCGTACCTGCATAGCACAAAAGGACCATGTGATGGCATTTAGTTTGGCTGCCAAAATTAAGAAACAAAAGAAAGATAAAACTTGAAGACAGTCATACCCAACCCAAGGGGCTATCGATTTTTTCTGGTATAGGCACAAACAAATAAAATTCCTGGTCCATGGTATAGTGCTAACAACATTATGCAAGCGCAAGCTATCCTAATCAGCCAGCTTGGCTACCAAATTTAAGAAGCAAAAGAAAGATAACAGCATTACGCAAGTGCAAGCTATCCTAACAGACCAGCTAGCAAGGTCATAACATCAAGGAATCCTTTGCTAGGCTTCAAACTCCAAGTCAAGTTCAGGAACCGTATCTCTAGTCCCTGAAAATAAGCCAGCACACAAGAAATTTAGTAAATGATACATGCACTAAGCATCAAGTTTCAACAGACTAGTGCTTGCAAGTTGCAACTACCTTTGGGTGAATCTGGAGAAACCTCATCCTCGTTGTTTGAAATACTTGCATCAAGAGCTAAAACTTTTTCTTCAGAGGTTGGAACCTATATTTCAGAAACTACCACGTTTGCTTGTGAGTCTAAAGCCTTCTCTTCAGTAGTTGTAGGCAAGCAAGTAGGTTCAGTGGCATCACTCAGATCATGCTCCATCTTGACCTGCACATGACAACATTAAAATTAGTTCAGCTTCAGTATAACATGCAATATTGTGGGCATTTATAAAAAGAATATTTATTATACCTTCAGTGTTTGCAAAATTAATTAGCCAGTCTTTGGCGCAAACTAGAGCTTCAAGTGTTTCCGGTGATAATGAGCTTCTAGTATTGCCAAGTATTCTACAACCATAGCTAAACGCAGATTCGGAGGACACAGTGCTTAGAGCTATTGCAAGGAAATCTCGGGCCATAGCTGACAAGACGGGGTACTTTTTGGCATTTTACTTCCACCAGCCCAAAATATTGTCACTGTTCTTGTCGAATTCTTCTTCAAGATAAGTGTTAAGCTCTGACTTCAGTTCACGCCGCCTCACTCTCCTCTGAAACATATATTAAACAAATTCTTCTTCAACTCTTCTGTTCCCAAGAACCGGTGAACCCAAATTACTCCTGGCTTCACTAGTATGAGACAGCAGGTATTCACCATTTCTCCTAACATGCTGTTCATATTTTTCAAAGTACCTCTTCATCCAATCTTTAGCCAATTCTGCATTCCTGTCAATGCCATCCTCATTGTCACATACTTTCTCGTAAAAGAACTCCAAATAATCCACCTTTTTGGTTGGATTTAATATTGTGGCAATAACAAGGGCCATGTTGTATTCACTATCCTAATACTTATGAAATTTTGCATACATAGCACTAGCCAATGCCTTTAACAAAGAGTTAATCTGCCAATCAGAGTCTCTCAAAGCATGATGGATGCAAAGCACCATGTGCAAGTACAGGTGAGATGTAGGTCTTCTATCCACTGAGAATGCCTTTGTGGTCTCTTCAAAAGCTCCAAGAAAAGCACCAATTGCCTCGGCATTTGCCCATTCCTCATCAGTTGGTGAAGGTTCTAGTTGTTCATCCACATATCTATTCAGGATAGCTTGGTATTGCAATGCATGTGTAATCATTTCATATGTCAAATTTCAATGGTTTGGAACATCAAGAGTTGTCCAAACTTCTCAGGAAGACCCATCCTATTTGCAAGTACATTGAAAGTCTAAATGCGAAAAGGTGATGAATTAATATGCCTAACTGGATCACGTATCAATTCTAATGCCGCATGAATTGGTTTAATGCCATCTTGAACCAATATATTCAGTATATGCGCGCAACATCTAACATGAAAATGTTGGCCAGAAAACAACATATCATCTTTGCCATTTTCAATCAAAAACTTACAACCTGAGTTATTGTTGCTCGCATTGTCTAATGTTAAGAGTAAACAGCTTTCTCTTTATGCCCAAATTTGTTAGGCATTTGGTGATAGCCTCCTCAATTGCAAGACCAGTGTGAGGATACTTCACATCCTTGGATGCTATTATCTTTTTCTTGAGGTTAAAGTTGTTGTCACACACATGTATCCTGACACCCAAAGACTCTAAAGGCTGGCTGCATCAATTCCATCCATTCCTTAAAGTAGGGGTTCTCAAACTTCTGGGAATCTCAGCATGAATGCTGAACTTGGTAATCAGCACGGGTCCTTTGGGGATCAAAGATAAATGAAGCTTCTGATGGTTACTTTTTCATAGTGGCAATGGACTTATTCCTTTCATCAATCTCAATGTGGACAGTACTCGACAATGTGGTTTCTAAGGCCCTTTGTGCCAGTTTTGTTGGTACATGTCAGCTTCAACTTGCAATAATTACAAATAGACTTTGGGACACATTCGGCTACAGCCAACTCCTGCTCAAAATGTTCCCAGACCTTTGCCCTCCTTCTAGGTGTTTGTGATGACTGATGAGTGCTCATCAATGGTGTCATATGTACCCGAGCCCTCCGACACTTGTAGAGACATGCTTAGAAACCTAAATTAATTAATTAATTAACTTAGTAAATTGTCAAAAGTTTGCAAGCTTGGCTGATGCAGTATAAAGAATTGTATGACCTTTTCATCTATCAAATTATAGGAATGATGGCACTAGTAGCAGCTAGTAAGACTATTTCAATATTTCTACTAGAATCTGTAGTCAAATCTAAATTGTTGACGAATTAAGGTACACTGAAAAAATATAATATATGCTAAACATGACAATGACTAAGGAAATATTATTCCAAAGAAGGAGAAGTATCATTCATTTGAGTCTAGGCTTATAATATTTCAGACAAAAAAGATACTGCAATCCTAGCAATAATTTAGGAAAATAGTAATCCTTCAGCATCGAAAAATGATTCAGAGTCAAGTGAAACGCACCAGACCACTCGACCAATAAGTTCAATTGTGTTTCTGGCTTCCTTTTCATTTCTGCCACCAATGGTAGATGGAAGGCAACAGGTAACAGCATTGAAACCAAGAAGCCAAGGTGGGATTGGTATGTACCTCGCGGGGCGGCGTCTGGGAGAAGGAAAAGTAGAATTTGGCTTGGATGGCAAGGCGGACGTCGCCGAAGTCGATCTGGGCCTTGTCGGCATGGCCAGCGTAGAACTGGGCATCGCCGAGCACGTTGCCGACGTAGCGAGGGATGCTCGACCATGGTGGACAGCAGGACGAGGAGGGGGACTAGGCGGCGGCGGCGGCGGGAGATGCCAGTGATAGTGAGGAGGGGAGATGCCAGTGACTGCTCCAAGAAACACCAAAAGGCACGAACAAATAAGCAAACATCCAAGAACCAAAATCAGATCAATCCAATCGAGCAGGCCATACTAGAGGTGGGGAGGGGAATCCCAGCTTACCTAGGAGGATGACCATGTGGTGGTGGAGATCGAGGCATGAAGGGAGATGCGGCAGCGGAGGGCGACAGAGATATGGACGGAGGAAGGAACGTGTTGAAAAGCCCCAAAAATTCAAACCAAAATTTTCCTCAATTTTTGCTGTATTTTTGAGTATTTTTCGGGAACTTTCCCTTTTTAAAAAGTCACCCCGATTTCCGTTTTCCTTTTCTGGCCGGACGCCACCCCTCCTCGCTGGCGCCCTCCCCTTTCCCGCCTTCTTTCTTCCCCGGCGCCTCCCCCTTCCTCTTTCCGTTGGCGCCGCTCCCCTCCCCGCTTTCTTCCTCCCCTAGCGCCGCCTCGCAACCTCCCTTTTCGCTCGCGCCTTCCTCCCTCACCGCCTTCTTCTTCGCGCACACGCCGCACGTTGGGCGACCGAGTCGCGCCTGGTCTTGCGCCGAAGCTTCGCCCGCGCCATGCGTCGCCGCTCCTCCGCTCAGCCCCACCGGCTAGCCTCCCCTCCCTCCCCTCTCCCCCGCAAGCCTGGTCGTCACCCGGTCCTCCCCGTTGACGGCCATGACCGCACCGTGCCTTCTCCCCCACGAAATTTATCCCCCTCCGCTCGGGTATAAAACCCCACCACGACCTCCTCACTCCTCCTTCGCTTCCCGAGCTCCCCCACCACCCTCACTCACTTCCCACCGCCTCCAAGGGTCCCCAAGAGCAACCAATCGAGGCCTAGCTGCCCCGGGCCCCGCCGCCATCCTCCCCTGCGCCGGCAAGCCCCGAAAAGGCAATCTCCCTCTACCCTTCTACATTTACCAATTCATCTATCCCCGAGCACCTCCACGGTCCCCTAACACTTTTGGTAAACTTCCTAGGCCAAGGGAATCTTGGTGGAGCTCCAGCGCCGACAATCACCGCCGATCAAGCCGCCTCACCGTGGCCAGAGCATCCCGAAGCTCCTCGGCTTGAACCACCGCCACCCTCGTGAGCACCTTACCCCCGTGACCGTGAAATCAAGGCCAATTTGGCCAGATCAGCTCCGGTGACCCCCTCCGCCGCCGGAGAGCCCCAATCTTCCCCTTCTGCCTCCTGCTCCCTCCATTGGTTTTCCAACCTCCCAAACTCCACAAATGAACTCCTCGTGTTGAGGCGCACCCGGTGGAACCCTCCCCGGCCACCAGGGCCATTGCCGTCGCCGGAGTGTAGCCGCCCCGCCGCTCTGCCTCTCTGTCACGAGCGCACTGCGAGAGGTAGACGAAGGAGCGACGTGGCCACATCCCGGCCCTCCGTCTCGACCGTTACCCTCTCGCCCGAACCGTCTGATGACAACAAGTTGCAGTCGTCCGATCTTTGTAAACTCCTCGCCTCGCATCCGTTGGATCTCCCGTACCGCTTCACCACCTCCCTCGCATTGGCGCCGCCCGCTGCGCCACGCGGCCGCCATCCACCCGTCGCGGTGCGGCGTGCAAATGGGCCACGCCTCCCGCCACGTCGCGCGTCGCGCGCATAGCGCCGTGGGCGCGGGCGTTTCCGGCCGGCTGCATCACTTGCCGGGCGGCCCGTTCTTTACACCGATTTTCCAGTGATTCTCCAATTTCTAAAATCCAGAAAAATCCAAATAAATCCTAGAAAATCACAGAAAATCTTAAAAATTCCCAAATTTCACCACTTTACTCCAAATAATGTCCTGAACCCATTTGTGACATCCACTTCCCCAAATTTATCCCAGATAAATTTCAAAAAATTTCCCATTTGGAGATTTATGCATTTTACTCCTTTTTAATAGTTTATTTTTTTCCCTCGCTTGATTAGTCTCAAGCTGGACTTATTTATTTCATGTGTTTGCGCTAGTTTCGGAAATCCCAGAAGTTCAAGTGCAATCCCAGGATCCAGGAGCTGCCACGTTCGAGCTAGCCGAGATCGTCCAAATCAACGGTAAGTCCCAAATCCTTTGATCATATTGTATTCCATGATGTTTAATTATGTTACTATGTTATTTGCATTAAGCTAGTTCTGAAAAGCTAGTTCAAAGTAAAATAAAATATTTAGAATGACATGTTATGTAGTTAAACCTACCACCGACAAATGCCATGTTAAACGTGTAGCCATGCCTTTGTTAACCCTGGAAATAATTGCTTGGTAATCTAGATAACTGTAAGTTATTAATATCACTCAAAGTCTTACACTAATAAGGTTGTGGCTGCGAGCCATTAGGATTTGCAAACCCGACTCTAGGGTAGGATGGAATGGGACACCGTGCCCTAGAGCAGAGAGTGCCGGCGTGCACAAGGTAGGGTAAGGGTTGGGGAAGGAGCAGGAAGACAAACTTCGCCCATCTCTTACCCTAGGATTGAAGTTAGGGTAAGGTTGTTGTGGGGAACCGCGAGACGGTCAGCTCCCACTGCTTACCCTAGGTTGGAGGTCGCGGACCTGGCGAGGTACGGACCCCGGGAAATGTAAGGACCAGACCCTTACGCTAAGCAAATAACATAGTGATCGCTCAACCACAGGAGTTGACTTGTCAACACTGGTTTAGTAGCTGCTCAACTCGATTGAAACTCTACAGGTGTTGAGAAGGCTTGGTGTTGAGAAAGCAAGGTTAGGTAGGCCGTGCTGCGGGTGCCTAACAACGATAGAGTTCACTCGAAGCGGACGGGAGTTTTATTGTGCCAGACCCAAGTGAATTCTACCGGATAGAGCCTATATAAAGAATTGAGCAGTGAAACGACCTGGCTTTCTTTACTCTTTAGCGGGAGTTAAGGGATCGTATGGGTAAAGCTGAGCAAACTCTGCAGAGTCAAATAAATGGTATTCGAATACGCCGTGCTCCCGGTTATTGGAGCTGTGTCACTTGGGTGATTCCAGCAGCGAAGCTTAAGTAGTTTTGTACATGTTTTAACTTGATTAGTTGGTTAATAAACTCTTGTTGAAAACCCCCTGAGATCTTAAGAAGTAGTTTTGGGTCCGTTTTATTAAAATGTTTGCAAATAAAACTGCATCCACTCAAGTTAATAAACCAAGTATACTCCCTTCCATTGTAAATCCATGCATGTAGTAAGATAGAATCCCTTTGGGGTTTGCTGAGCTGGTTGTTTGGCTCACGGCTTGCTTAATCCACTCTTTAGAGGATCAAGACGAAGGTGAAGGTCTCCCCGTTGAGGAAGCCCCGAGGATCTCTTCTTCGACGAGGACCCGTGGCTTTAGGTCTTCGCCGCGCTCAAGCGGATTTTGGAGTTTTTGTAATGTAATTATACTTTGGGCTTGCACGCCCCGCTGTCAAAACTGGATGTTATTCCGTATGTGAAATATATACTGGACTTTTGTTGTAAAGCATGCAATGGTATACTCTTGCGTGACACTCCATAACTGTTCATGCGTGAATAGTTGTGGAATGCCGTGTCCGTACGCGCCCCTGGAAACGGGGGCGTTGCACGTGTGGTCGGCGGCGGTAGAGATCTGGGGAGGAGGGGGATGTGGTGGCCGTGAAGAGCCGGAGGTGAAGGGACTCCGCGGTGGTGTAGATCCAGGCGGTGGAGATCGGGGGAGGGGGGACGACGGGCGAACGTCCGGGGAGGAGTGCGGAGCCGGCGGAGGTGGGCAGGCCGGCAGGTGTCTAGAGTCTTGAGTGGGTAGAGAACCCACGGGTTGAACACGGATTCAACCCTGTTCGGGTGGCCATTACACAACCGAATCCACCCCATACAACCCGTTTCATCAAGCAACCCGCCCGTCTCAACCCATCTCTACCATTTAACCCGTTTTTACCCATCGAAATAGACGTTTTTTGAACTGACATTTGTAGCTTATGGCTGTGGTATTTAAATTCTGATCTGTTCCTAAGAAATAAGAAATAGTGCATAAAGAAAAATAGTCGCATGCAATTTTGATCGATACAGCTGAACTCAATACAGCTTGTACTTACAATTTACCTGTAGACCCTGTCTTGAAAAAACGCATCGTTTAACGGCGAGTTACTGTAAAAATAGAAATCAAAGCCTAAACATAAGTCCAAAAGAACTCAGCCAAGAACTCAACTCATTAGAACCAGATCGAACTCAACGTCTCAACCCATTAGAAGCTCCCCGTTGAGCACAGCAAACCAGAGGACACGGCGCTGCATTGGATCTGTAGGGGACGGTTGATAACGAGTCAAGGCGGGTGGTTGTGGTGGCGAGGAGAAGGGCATGTGCGCCATGGCCGTTCAGGGTCAAGGAAGGCATCGGTGGATTGATATAGACTCATCCGAGGGGCAAAAAAGACATTTTAAGTGGGCTAAAAAACGAAAATACACTAAAAATGCACCAAAAATACAAAAAAGTCAACATATGAATTGTTCATCCTGTAGAGTGGCGAACTATTAATTGCATTATATAGATTGGCAATCTATAGAGTGGTAAATACTCAATGTTTTCTAGATGAGTTCACTTGTGAGAATTGTGGGTTGACTTTTACAGCGAGGAACCAACAGAGACAAATAACTGCAGCGCAGGGTTGACTGTTGCCAATTTGCCATGGTGTGGCAAGCCACTGATAACTGAAGGACTGTAAAAGAGTACAGTGAATTCAGAATGAAGAACGAAGACATGATTCGGTTGCCAATTTTGTAGGCTTCTGCATTTATTTTACCTAGTGCAGTGAAGTCAAGGTCAAGAAAGAAGACAAGCATATTTGATTGGGTTGCGCGGCTATCAAGAAGTCAAGGTCAACTGTGGAAGGCTTCTGCATCTACAATTTTTCTGTTGTGCCTGGTATAGCGACCGAGACTGATAGGCAGGTGTAATAGGATATTTCGACAATCATATGACTCGCAGAAAAAAAAATCACAGAAGGAATTAGCCCAACCCAAATTCAAATGTTCTCTGTTGTGTCTTATCCTTGGTTTTTGTATCTAGCAGTCATATAAAAATACGTGCTACTACATGATTTGTTACATGTTTCGGAGACGTCACAGCCGCAAGACTGGCCTGCCTGCCTCCCTGGTAGGCAACGAGGAGATCGAGTTCCAACAAATCTTCAGGTAAACACGCTCTGCACGGTGAAGCAACCTGAGCTGACTGCAAATGACATCAAACTGCGGCCGAAAGCTGGCAAACGGGCCAGGCCGAACGACGAAAAGGCCCATAAAGCCCTAACATTGTGGTGGAACCGTGGAAACATGAACCTGCTCGTTCGAGAGCCGTGCCGTGAATGATTCGGAGACTTACCATTTCCGGATCGGAACTGGGCCAGCTAGACTGCTGTAGTCCTACAGTGACGCACGCTGGTGGCGCCCACCAGCCGGACAAGGGCGCCACCCGGTTCTCCCGCGGGCCCACGGTGCTATGGCAATTCTCCCACGCATCATCGAGTCAACGCAAGGCCAGCCCTTCCCGCCTGCATTGCGCTACTGCAGGCTGCCTGCAGCCACCCCTCTGCTCGTCTCGCTCACCAGCTCTTCTTACCCTCCGACTCAGAGCTAGCTCGCCTGTTTCACCTCCGTTGGCTCCATGCAGCACGGCGGCTCCGTTCATGCGCTCCTATTCATCGCCGCGCTCGCGCTCCCCCTGGCCGCCGCGCAGCCGTGGCAGATATGCGGCAACAACGGCAACTACTCGGCGAATAGCACCTACCAAGCCAACCTCAACCAGCTCGCCGCCGCCCTCCCCAGGAATGCCTCCTCCTCCGGCGCCCTCTTCGCCTCCGGCGCTGCCGGCACCGTCCCGGAAGCCGCCTACGCCCTCGCGCTCTGCCGCGGCGACGTCACCGCCTCCGCCTGCTCCGCCTGCGTCGGCACCGCCTTCCAGGACGCGCAGCAGCTGTGCTCCTACGACAAGGAGGTGTCCATCGTCTCCGACTCCTGCTACCTCCGCTTCTCCAACCTCAACTTCCTCGCTTCCACGGACAACTCCGGCTTGGTGGACCTCTACAACGCCAGGAACGTTAGCGGCGACGTCGGCCGCTACGACCGCGCGGTCACTGGCCTCCTCAAAGCCACCGCGGCGCACGGCCGGCAACTCGACCAGGCGGTTCGCGACGGGGGAGATGGTGGGGTTCGAAGCGCAGTTCCCCAAGATCTACTCCATGGCGCAGTGCACGCCGGACCTGTCTCCGGCGCAGTGCCTGTTAGCCCAGGAATAAAAACATTCAAAACACACACACTGGATACACAACGCACGCGAGCTCTAATGGATACAACTGAGGAAGAAGCAAACACAGAGACACCTCAATTTCTTGGCACTCAACACTCTACCTACTCCTTTCTGCGTTTTCTGCTTCTCTGATACACACGTATACAAGGAGAAGACTACTGCCCCTGTGTTGAACCAGAGATCACACTACGTACACACATGTGATGGGAGGAGATAAACACAGAAGAAAGAACACACGGAAACTCGATTGTGCTGAAACTGCACCAGTAGTTTTCTCTCTTTATTCACTCCTGCCACTAGTACAAGCAGATTACAAGATGTTAAATAAGCGACGTTGGTTGCTGGCCTCACGGCACGGCTCCTCGACGCGCATTACTACTGCATGCACATCACGCTAGATCCGGACTTCACGCACACACGCCTTCAAAACTCCCTGACTTATTCCTTACTCCTGCATGCATCTAACTCCCTGGAGACTTGGCCAACTAACAGCCTCAACGTGAACTAGCACATTTCTAGCTGCATGCATCTACATGCAACATGCAAGTAAATTGACTTCCTACATGATTATCTTGACCACTACTCAACATATGCATGTGCTCCTTCCGTGCACTGCATGCAAAGTTGTGCAATACACATATGAACGTTTAGACAACAAGATTAAACCCAACAGTGCCGGCGGTGCCTCGACGACCTGGTGGGGCGGTGGTGGCAGACGTTCGTGCCAAACACGCAGGGAGCCAGGAGCGTCGGGGCGCGGTGCAACATAAGGGTCGAGCTGTACTCGTTCTACACCGGCCCCGCGATGCTGCAGCTGCAGGCCGAGGCAGCCGCGCCGGCGCCGGCGTTCGAGCCGCCTGCTGGCCCGGGCACCACAACTCCACAAGAGGTGAGTGGTCAACGCGATTAATTGGCTTGACTTATTTGCCAGTTTCAAAGAAGAAACCGGAGTAAATAATCTGCTTCATTCTTTCTTCCCTGTAAAATCGTAGGTAGTGTGACTCGCGGACGTATGTTCGGGAAACACGTTTCGTAGAAAAAAATAGTTCCACTGAAATTGTTATCTATAAATAAAAAAACTAGAGCAAGAAAATCTCACAACAATCTTATAAAGAAAAATTCTAGAAATTCTTACATTAATCGAGAAAAAAAAGAAGCATCTCCTACACTTATTTTGATGAGATCAGATTATAACGGTGCAGATTAATCATATATGTATATTAGAGTTATATAGCAAATATAATTATATTTTAATTATATGCAGTAGAGTTGTAAACTATAAGGTACTTTTCACTTTAAGTTGTCTTTTTGAAACAAATATTTTGCATAAAGTTTCTACCACTTGGAAATTTGAAAGACCCGGCGGTCGGATCCTTGCCTTTTCAAGTTTGGCCTCAGCTCTATTCTCCTTATGTGTTGAAGTCTGAAAGGTACATTAGCTGTCTTCTCTTGATTTTGGGTTGAGTATCTAACGCACAAAACTGTGCTACTACGGATGTTTTATACTATTTACAGGTAAAAAGAGTACTAAGACTGGTACAATTCTTGCAATTGTGCTGCCTGTATTTGCTGCCATACTGGCAGCCACTGTAACTGGCTTTTGTTTCTGGAGGAGAAGAAGACCGGCAAAAACCCCTCCACTACGACCACTACCGTGTAAGCCCTCTGAAAATCTGAAACCATGTAATGACAATGAGATGATCTGTTTCCCTCTATGTTTACTTCGTAAGTGATCTCCTACAGCTGCATCTCGTTCGGAGAGCATCGAAAGTATCGACTCACTTATCTTAGATCTATCAACACTTCGAATCGCAACAGAAAACTTTGCTGAAAACAATAAGTTTGGTGAAGGAGGATTTGGTGTTGTTTACAAGGTATTCGTACGCATTTAACATTTTGACTGTAAGCAAAAGCAGTCTCTTTGCAGCTATACACATCTTTCAACAAGTACTAATTATCAGCATCTTTGATAGATAAGTCTTTGTGTTGTCTGCACATGGTATACATGATGCTTTTTGTTTTTGCTTTAGCATCTAGGACTTGCTTTTGCTTTAGTATCTAGGACTTGCTTTTTGCTTTAGCAGCTTTTTGCTTTAGCATCTTAGACTAGCTTTAGGACAGCATCTTGGACTAGTCTAGGATAGCATCTTGGCATATGCTTGGCTGACTAGCAGCCTATAAATATGTATCTCCAACCCCTCAGGTTGGCATGGCATTGTGTGAGCAATAAACAAGAAAACTTGCCCCATCTCCTAGTGTCATCCTCTCCATGAGAGTAAGGATCTTGCTATCACCAAGAGCAAGAGTCCAGCGACTAACAAGTGGTATTAGAGCCTTAGTATCCTGTAGCCTGAGCATCTCCTGCTCATCTCCTTCTCCGGCCTCACAGCCCCAGCCGGTAGCGGCAGCGGCTCATTGTCCCCACTCACTCCTCTCAAGGCGGCAGCGGCTCGTCGAAGCGACCCTCTCTCCACGCAACAGCCCGATGGCGCGCCATGTCCGCAGGCGATCTCGGCCTTCGGTGCGCCTCGAGCACGCGGGCGTCGTGACGGCCGAGCTTCGCGCGCGCGAAGCGCGAGCAGCGGCGGCAGCGCTGCGGCGCGAAAGGGCGTCAAGGCCGCGTGGCGGCGGCGGCGGCAGAGCGGAGGTGGAAGCGGCGGCGGCGGTAGATGCAGCGCGTCGCGGCGGCGGCAGAGGTCAAAGCTCGCGGCGGCAGCAGCGAGCTCGGCTCTGATGATAGCGGCGCGCGCGGACCCTCACCGGCTGGAGAGGAAGGCGGCGCAAGAGCGAACAGCGCAATGGCGGCCGCGCGCGCGCCACGCCGCGCGGCGGCGGCAGGCAGCGCGACGCGCCGATAAGCGCTCTGAAGGCGCACACGGCGGTGGCGCTCCTAGAGGAGGCACGCCGCGGCGGCGGCGTGCGGGTCGACGGAGGCGCGCCCTCACAGCAACGCGACTCTCTCCCCGGTTGATACCGTGGTCACCACGAGTACCGGTATCGTCGAGGACATCGGCCCGGCGGGTGGCCTACCCTCACCAAGACCAACTACGTCGAGTGGGTGTGGTGATGAGGTAAAGCTCGGTGCGGCATATGTGGGATGCGATCCGGTGCGGCGGCGTCGACTACGACCGGGATCGGCGGCGCTGGATGCTCTCATCGCTGCGATCGCGCCGAGATGCGATTCTCGCTACCAACAAGCGGTGCCAAAGAGGCTTGGGCGCCATCGCCGCGACGCGCGCGGCGGCACCGAGCCCACAAGTCTACATTACGGGCACTCGCAGGAGTGGGAGAACACGGCCTTCAAGCGGTGAGGATGTTGATGACTTTGCTCTCCGTCTCAACACATTGCGCGAAGATGGTGCGGTTCGGCGGCGACACCTACGGCGAGAGAGGCGTGGAAAAGCTCTTCCGTGCGTCCCAGAAAGTACAAGCGGATGGCTCGCTCGATCGAGTCTCTGCTGGACCTCTCCACGATGACGATCGAGGAGGCGTTGGGTCGCCTCAAGGTCGTGAGATAGCGATGAGCCACAGCGCCTCTCGGGACCCGTCACCATTGGCGAAGCTCCTCCTCACTCGGGAGCGGTGGGCTGGCCAAGGTGACAGGAAGAAGGGGAGCCTTCTTCCGCAGACAGCGGCGCAAGCGTGGCAAGCGCGCAAGCCGCGCAAAGACGCCAGGCAGGGTGCGAGGCGCCCGGGCGGCGATCTTGGCAAGCAAAGCGGCACGAGGCGACTCTTGCCACAAGCTGCGCAAGCTTGGTCATTGGGCCAAGGATTGTCGATACCACGACGCGGCCGGCCCACGTCGCGCAGCGAGGAGGAGGACCAGCCGGTCTGTTCATTGCTCATGCGAGCATCGAACTACCCCTAGCGGCACCGGCGCGGTGGCTCTCCTCCACCTTGACGAGCCAAAGCACACGCCCTCCTCGGCGGCGATTCCGGCAATGACAAGACCGGCGGGTGGTGCCTCGACACCGGCGCCACCACCACATGACTCGGCGGCGGAGTTCTTCTCCGAGCTCGACTCGGGCGTTCGAGGCACCGTCAAGTTCGGCGATGCCTCATTTGTGGAGATCAAGGCGTCGGCTCTGTCGTCTTCGCCGCCAAGATCGCCGAGCACCGCCGCTCACCGGCGTCTACTACATCCCGATCTGCGGAACTCCATCATCGGCTTGGGACGGTGGATGAGAACGGCTCGCGTGTCGAGATCGAGCACGGTGCTCGCGGATTTGGGATCTTCGACGCCGCCTTCTTGCCAAGGTAACGAGAGGCGCAAATCGACTCTACACTCTTCACGTGCGGTGGCACAACCCCTCTGTCTCGTCGGGACGGCGAGGCATGGCGATGTTCTGGCGCTTTGGGCACCTTCGCCGAGGCCACAGGCGGCTCGGTGCCACGGAAATGGTGCGAGGCTGCCGTGTTTTGACCATGTAGAGCGATTCTGCGGCGTCTGCGTGTTGACGGCGGGCGACTCCCCTTTCCCAGCGGCGAGTTTCGAGCCAAGGAGAGGCTTCGAGCTCGTGCACGGGACTTGTGTGGCGGTGACACCGGCCACACCGGAGGACGACGCTACTTCCTGCTGCTCGTCGGCGACCTCTCCCGCTACATGTGGTGATTGTCCTCGGCGGCAAGGAGAGGCTGCGGGCGCCATCGGCGCCGCGCAGCTGCTGCGAGGCGAGTGCGGCGCAAGCTGCGCGTCGTTTGCGCAGACAACGGCGGCGAATTCACGGCGGTGAATTCGCGTCGTCTTCTTGATGAGGGTATTCAGCGCCACTACTCCGCGCCGCATGCCCGCGCGAACGGCGTCGTCGGCGCGCAACGGGCGATTGTAGGATGGCTCGGGCCCTCCTCAGCGAGGGGATGCCGGTGTCTTACGGGAGAGGCGGTGGTGACGGCCGTCTACATCCTCAACCGCTCGCCTACCAAGGCGCTCGGCGGCGGGGCGCCGTCGAGGCTTGGCATGGCGCAAGCGGCGGTCTCCCACTTGCGGGTCTTGGCTCCTCGCGTTCGCCAAGGAGCTTGGCCACATCGGCAAGCTCGGCGGCGGAGCACTCGAGTGTTCGCCGGCTACGCGGAGGGCTCGAGGCCTACCGCATCCTCGACCCTGTCACACAGCGCGTCCGCATCTCGCGTGACGCTGTGTTCGACGAAGGGCGAGGCTGGACGTGGGACAAGGCGGTGGACGACGGTTCGGCCTCGACTCTCAGGGACTTTGTTGTCGACTCGTCCACCGAGAGCCGGGAGCTAGCAGCTCGTCTTCACCGAGCTCGTCCACCTCGACACCTTGCTCGCCACCAGCTCCGGCGAGTGCTCCACCACCTTCGGCACCGGCTACGCCCCACCCTTCACCACCGGCTCACCACTCTCCTGCACCGGCGGCCACACCACCGGAATCGGCCCCAACGGCCGGTCCACAATGAGCGCGCGCGGTGGAGTTCGCTACTCCGGCTCTCACGAAGAGGATCGCGTCGACACCTACCACGACGGCGAGCCTCTGCGCTGCTCGTACCATGGACAACATCCTCGGCGAGCTGCCGTCCACGGTGCGCGCACGGCTGCGGCGGAGCTGCACTTAGCGTCGCGGCGGCGGCGAGCCCGCTTCGTTCGCGAGGCGGAGGGAGACGCGGCATGGCGTGTCGCGATGAAGCGAGAGATAGACGCCGTCGGCCGGAACCGGGCGTGGGAGCTGGCGGATCTTCCTGCCGGTCACCGCGCGATCACCCTTAAGTGGGTGTTCAAGCCGGCGGGATGAAGCCGGCGCCATCGTCAAGCACAAGGCTCGCTTGGTGGCACGAGGCTCGCGTGCAGCGGGAGGTCGACCGATGGCGCCGCCGCACCGTCGCCGGGATGGAGTCCGTCGACTCCTCCTGCGCTAGCTGCCGGGAAGGTGGCGTGTTCATCACATGGATGTCAAGTCGGCATTTCTTAACGGCGACTTGAAGGAGGAGGTCTCGTGCATCGGCCGTCGGGATATGCGATCCCGGCAAGGAGGGCAGGTGCTCGCTGCGCAAGGCCCTCTATGGCTTGCGGCGAGCACCGAGGGCGTGGAGCGCCAAGTTGGACTCACGCTGAAAGGAATGGGCTTGAGCAAAGTCCGCACGAGGCGGCCATCTACCGGCGGGCGATGGAGAAATGCCCTGCGGTGGGTGTCTCGTCGGCGACTTGGTGATCACGGCACCAAGGATGTGGAGGTGGCGGCATTCAAGGAAGAGATGAAGGCCACCTTCCGGATGAGTGACACAGGGTCTCTCCTTCTACTTAGGGATCGAGGTGCACCAGGATGATTAGGGATCACGCCGACGGCATGCCTCGCCAGCGCGTCGTTGAGCTAGCCGGACTCATCGATCGCAACCCGGCTCTCACTCCAATGGAGGAGAGGCTGAAGCCGAGCCGCGACAAAGACGACGGAGAGGTGGGCGCTACGCGATCTGGCGTCTTGTGGGAGCCTTCGCTACCTCGCCCACACACGCGGCCGGACTTGGCATTCTCCGTCGGCTCGTTAGTCGGTTCATGCAACGACCGACGGCGGAGCATCGGCGGTGTGAAGAGGATCATCCGCTACGTTGCGGGGACCCTTGACCACGGCCTCCATTACCCGAGGTGTCTGGCGCGCACGCCGTCGAATGCAGCGATAGTAACCACGCGGCGACATCGACACCAGCAAGAGTACAAGCGGGATTCTCTTCTTCCTCGGCAAGTGCCTCGTTCAGCGATCGGTCAAGCGGCGGTGGTGGCCTGTCCAGTGTGAGGCCGAGTACATAGCGGCTTCCACCGCCGACTCGAGCACTCGGCTCGCTCGGCGCTTGGTGATCTCCTCGGCGAGGACACTGGCGATGGAGCTCGGGGTGGACAGCAAGTCGCTCTAGCCACGGCAAAGAACCCGTTTTCCATGAGCGAGCAAGCACATCCGGGTGAAGTACCATTTCATCCGAGGTGCTTGGATGAAGAAAGCATCAAAGCAAGCTACATCAACACCACGGATCAGCTTGCGGATCTGCTCACCAAGCCTCTTGGAAGGATCAAGTTCCTTGAGCTCTGCTCCAAGATCAGGATGGTTCAACTCTCCCACAAGACGACGCACAAGACTTAGGGGGAGAATGATAGATAAGTCTTTGTGTTGTCTGCACATGGTGTATATGATGCTTTTTGTTTTTGCTTTAGCATCTAGGACTTGCTTTTGCTTTAGCATCTAGGACTTGCTTTTTTTGCTTTAGCAGCTTTTTGCTTTATCATCTTAGACTAGCTTTATGACAGCATCTTGGACTAGTCTAGGATAGCATCTTGGCATATGCTTGGCTGACTAGCAGCCTATAAATATGTAATGCCAACCCCTCAGGTTGGCATGACATTGTGTGAGCAATAAACAAGAAAATTTGCCCCATCTTCTAGTGTCATCCTCTCCATGAGAGTAAGGATCTTGCTATCACCAAGAGCAAGAGTCCAACGACTAACAGTTTACAAGGTATTCGTACGCATTTAACATTTTGACTGTAAGCAAAAGCAGTCTCTTTGCAGCTATACACATCTTTCAACAAGTACTAATTATCAGCATCTCCATTTGTGCAGGGATCCCTACCTGATGGTCAGGATATAGCAGTAAAAATGCTCTCAGAGAGCTCTGGGCAAGGGATAGGGGAGCTGAAAAATGAGCTGGTTTTGGTGGCCAAGATTCAGCACAAGAATCTTGTCCGGCTTGTCGGCGTTTGCCTGGAGGAGCATGAGAAGATGCTTATCTATGAATACATGCCCAACAGAAGCCTAGATACCATTCTTTTCGGTGCATTTCCCCCTTTCCTGCTAACAATTTAGCACTACTACAACAATTGCACAAACAATTCATGCCTCTAATGCTTCTCATTTGAATGACAGATCATGACAAAAGCAGTTTGCTAGACTGGGGAAGGAGGCTGAAGATAATAAACGGAATCGCTCGAGGATTGCAGTATCTCCATGAAGATTCCCAGCTGAAGATCGTTCACCGGGACCTCAAGGCAAGCAACGTTCTACTAGACTCCGATTATAACCCCAAGATTTCAGACTTCGGTTTAGCGAGGCTCTTCGGAGGTGATCAATCGCAGGATGTCACAAACCGCGTTGTCGGAACATAGTAAGCACATTCAGCTATCCACCAACACCATGACAGGATATCAAAGAGTATCACATGTGGTGAAGTTAATTATGTTCTTAATTTGCAGTGGATACATGGCGCCAGAATACGCCATGCGTGGTCACTACTCCATCAAGTCAGACGTGTTCAGCTTCGGCGTCCTGATCCTAGAGATCGTCACGGGGAGAAGGAACAGCGGCTCCTACAACAGCGAGCAATCGATCGATCTTTTAAGCATCGTGAGCACCAACAACTTGCACACTTTGCTAGTCCAATTAAGATCGTAATGGCAGTTGAACAAAGTACGAATTTGGCGCAGATATGGGAGCACTGGACCATGGGAACAATCGCGGAGATGGTGGACTGGTCCCTAAGCGAGCGCGCGCCCGGAGGCCAGATCGTCAACTGCGTCCACATCGGGCTGCTGTGCGTGCAGGAGAACCCGGCGCACAGGTCGGCCATGTCAGCCGTGAACGTCATGCTGAGCAGCAACACGGTGTCGCTGCAGGCCCCCTCCAGGCCGGCGTTCTACATCCAGAAGAGCGCTGGGCCGGAGGCGTACTCGGAGTCGTTCGTGGGGACCTTGCCGTCCACGGGGAGGTCCGTGCCCGTGTCGCCCAACGAAATGTCCATCACCGAGCTCGAGCCGAGATAAGAAATGTAGCCATGCATGGAGTGGGGATGTTCTGCGGAAAAGCATCTGTCCACCTGAATGATTTCCACCTTTAATCTCAGCCTTTGACTGTGCGTCAAGATCCGTGCTAGGAAGTGTATGTTGAGGTGTATTATTTTTAGTTTTAAGTATTGTAATTGCTGTATTTTTTGTATTTTCTAGGAGATGGGCCCTGGTTTGACATGAGCTGTACTTCAAGCACATTTCAAATTTGAAATTTGAATGTAGTACAATGTATAGTCATTTTGCACACATGTATTGACTGCATATTTCCACACACAGGAAAAATGCCTTTACAAATTTATTTACTGTACAAGAAAAATACAACTTTTGGCACACAGAAATTGCACAAATGAAAATACACTCCATTGTACACAGTGGACATGGTGAGGAACACCACGTAGTACAACAGGAGACGGCGTGGATCTATGATGGCTAGTGATGTGCACCGCGAACGGCAAAGACGACGACATGCACAACTGGAGGCCAGCAGAGAGGAAGAGAGAAGGGGATGTGTGAGGACAACATGCTCACTGGCTAACGTGCTGTCAGATCAGAGCTCTCTGGTCGGTCGACGACGAGGTGCGCCTGGTAGTGGTGTGCACGTCACGTGCGAGGACAACGAGGTGCACCTCGGAGGAGTGGAGGACGACTGCATCCAGCCACCAGAGGGGTGGAGGATGACAAATATGGTCCTAGTTGGCCTTCACATCGCTGGATCTGGCCCTCTTCGGCCTCTACATCGCTGGATCTGGCCCTCGCCTCCACAGGCTTCAAGGACATCAGTGGCGAGGTAGTCGAGCACTATGCCTAGATCTAGGCCCACCGTTGCCAAATCTGAAGCTCGCCAGCGATCTCCATGCTGGATCTCAGGACAATGATGTTGCGCCATCAAATCTGAGCTTGGTAACCTTCGTCACCAGATCGGAACTCCCACCACCGGATCCAGTGATATGGAGGCCGACAAGGGCCAGATCTGTGCCTGTTGATGGTGGAGGAGGGGGACGTAGCTAGTAGTGGAGGTGGTTGCTGTGCTGTCATCACTCACCACACCCGGTCCACGGACCCATATTGACCATATCCGGGCCTATAGGTGGTGGAAGAGGAGTAAAGAAGGGAGGGAGAATTTTATGATGATCGTGATAGAATTTGAAGATCTCAAATCTATTAGACGAATACCAATAGTTATATATAATGCAATACAACTCTAGAACTAATCGGCCATACACACACATAACATCCCTCAAACTCAACATAGGTCAGAAGGATCTGAAACATGGAGTTTGGAGTGATAGAAGTGATGTTGCTCTTGAGTTTGAGCCTTGGTGAAGAAATCAACAACATGAATCTCAGATGGTATATATTGAAGAGCAATAGTCTTCTATTGACAATGAGAGCGTGTAAAGGATGCATCCACACTAATTTGTTTAGTAAGCTTATGCTTCTATGGATCAGTAGCAATCTATATAGAACTAGTGTTGTTATACAGAAGAGATGCAGGAGTATCTTATGACACTAAGATCAGCTAAGAGCCAACAAAGTCAAACAATATTTGCAATAGTAGCAGCCAACGCTTGAAGCTCAGCCTCAGTTACTGTGACACTACAGTATATTTCTTGGACTTCCAAGTAGAGGTGGTCAAATGGGTCGTGCCTACCGGACCGGCCCATGGCACGCTACTATAGGCCCAGCCTAGGAACGATACGACCCACAAAGGAATCAGGCCCAACATGATGTGTTGAGCCATAATTAGGCCACCACCCTGGCTTAGCGTGTTGACACGGCATGACACAAATAGTGCTGGGCCCGGCACGGGCACAGTCAGCTCGGTATGACCTGTTAGGAACGGGAGCTCATTAGGCATGATCGGCACGACTCGTTAGGCACGGTTAGCCCATTAATCATGAAAATTGTCTGTTAGGTCTGATTAGCCCGTTAGACATGACACAACCCATTTAGCACGAATTCAGCCCGTTTAGCTCGTTAACGGTCAGATTTTTGAAATTCCATGATGTCTTATAGTGGCTTGGGAGTTTATAAATATGAAATAAATTAAAAAAATCTCAAATTTTTCTATAAATAGGTAGCAACCTCCCTCATTTAACCACACTCAAACCTGCAATCTCTTCTCCTAATTCTCTTACGAAAAATTCAGCACACTTTGCGATAATTTGGTAAAATTCAAAATATTTTTTTTGCCAATAATCTAAAAAATAAAAATCCGGCCTACTGTCAAGAAAACAGGTAGCAATAGTAATTTTCATACATTTTTTTGTTCTTACTTTTCTTTGTTGTCATGTACAATAGGTAATAGTATAATTTCTATTTGAATTTTGCAGTTTTCTACATTTCTCCATAGAAAATTTTGACAATTTTTCTGTGAGTGATTATGGAATTTCTCTGAAAGATCTTTCATTCTTCAAGAATGAAATGGCTCCGCCTCCACCTCCACCTCAAATGGAAGAGTAGACCCTAACTGTACTATCATCAGGCTCTATGAGTATCGTTGCATCTGCAAGCACTGGAGCGAAGAGATCTAGACCTATGAAGGAATAATTGTTCTATTTGACTTGGTCATGGTGAGAAGAGATCAAAAGATCAAGAGAATCACAATAAAAATGCATAAAAACTCCAACTCATGCTCTAGATATGCATTTTTACTAATCTTTCTCCCCCTTTGACAATGAAGTCATCAAGATGCATGCAAGAAGATAGGGCATGGATGAAATAAAGTGGCTACAATTTATTCATTTTTAGCATAATGAGCCATAAAAATTATTCAAAGTGACTCTACAAGTATTATACCAAGCCATATTATGTGAAAAAGCTATTCTAGATAATGGCAAACTATATATAGCAAAGCTAAAACCAAATGAGCAATAATCTGAAATTGAATGGATTTTTGGTATGTCAAGTTGCTCAAGATCATAATTTAACCGAATCGAACCAAGAAGCTACAATTGAGTAAATTTATAGTGCTACAAGTACAATGCTGAATCATTTTATTCAAGAACTTGTAATTGAGCATAATTATCACACTTACACTTGCTTAAAATTATTTTTGGTTTTATCTTAGCAAAGCAAGTCTTGGACTAGGAGCCATTCACAACTATTTCTTAAGCCTAACCATTTTTCACATTTTTGCTTTCTTGGCCATATGCTGGATTTCAAGCCTTACTAAGACTATTCCAAGCAAGAAGCTTAAAAAGATTGATTTAGGTCATTCAAAACTTCCCTATGTTCATGCCTATTGCAATGGTAAGTTGTCTCATAAGAAAGAATTAGTGAGATTAGTTATTTCACACAAAAAGAGATCATATTTTAGATTTCATTTTTAGTTCAAGAATAATAAGTTACTATTTCACACAAAAAGAGATCATATTTCAGATTTCATTTTTAGTTCAAGAACAATAAGTTACTCCTTAATCCATAAGCTATACCCGACCTGAGCCGCAAAAGGCTAAGAGAAGTAAACTCATGCTTTAATAAAGAACTAGCATAGCTTAATCTAAAGCTCAATTTAGATTCAAGACTTAACTTAGCCTATTTGACATATCATGAATCATAAGAGGATCACTAGAGAAAAACTAGTCACAAGATCCAATAATACATGATTTAGTTTAAGTTTCACATTTAATAGAGTATGTATGGCAAAAGCCAAGCTACACATAGAAGGATATGATAAATTTAGTAAACTAGCATGACACATGTCAAGATATATAGCAAGATTGCATATCACATAAGGATAATAGTCAAAACTCCATGTAGTTATTTTACATATGCAAGTTGCTAAAATTAAATATGCAATACAATACAATGAATGTAAAAAAGTCAAACTCCCTTTCAAAATAGGCCGAAAGGACTAATAACTCTCAACTCCACTCGCAAAGAAACAAAATGAGAAGAGTCATGAGCTTTAGTAAAAAAATCCGCAACCTACTTCTCGGACTCTACAAAGTGAAGCACAACATCACCCTTCTCTACATGGTCTCTAAGGAAATAGTATCTAATATCAGTGTACTTGGTCCTAGAGTATTGTACTGGGTTTTAGCAATGTTTATGAAACTAATGTTGTCACAGAAAAGAGGAACACTATTTAAAGCCAACCCATAATCCCACAGAGTAGATAAGATCTAGAAAACGTGAGAGCAACTACTAGCAGTGGACTGTACAGCAGAGGACTGCTTCCTAGATGACCAACATATAAGAGATGTACCTAAGAAGTGATATATGCTAGAAGTACTCTTCCTATCTATTCTACATCCAGCAAATCAGCATAAGAAAAAGCCCGAATGGAGCGTGCAGAATCAGAAGATACTAGAGTCCAAAGTCAAAAGTGTCCTAAATGTGCCTAAGGATGAAACACACTACTTGACAATGTGAGGCACGAGGGGAAGCCTAAAATCAAGTACACAGACACACAACAAACTATATGTCTGGCCTTGACACTATGAGGTTGAAGAGAGAGACGATAATGTTGTGGTACTCCTTCTAGTTCACAGGCTCTCCATCCTCATTAGGATCTAGCATGGTAGAAGTGGCAATGGAAGTACACATTGGCTTGCTACTTCCTATGTCAAAGCACCAAAGAAGGTCCTTTGTGTACTCTTTGATGAATGAAGGTCACTCCTTTCAGTTGCTTGACTTGAAGTCTACGAAAGAAAGTCGACTCACCCATCATACTCATTTCAAATTCCCTGCTCATAGAATGTAAAAATCTGGATACCAAGGCATGAGAAGATCCACCAAATATAATATCATCCATATAAATCTGAACAAGTAAGAAGTCACTGCCATGCCTAAGAGTGAATAAAGTTTTATATACCATTCCCATTTTAAAATTAATTTTAAGCAAGGAACTCTTAAATCTATTATACCAAGCTATAGGGGTTTGCTTCAATCCATATAAGGCTTTGGAGAGCTTACACATGGTTTGAAGGAGGCTGCTTGACATAGATCTCTTCTTCTCTGAAACCATTTAGAAAATTACTCTTAACATCTATTTGAAAAAACTTAAAGCCTTTAGATGCACGAATGCTAGCAATATGCGAATGGCTTCTAATTTAGCTACTTGCGCAAAGGTCTCTTCAAATTCTAAACACTCTACTTGGGAAAAACCTTGGGTTGCAAGCCTAGCCTTGTTGCGGACAACCAACCCATCATCACTTTACTCATTTTTGAAAATCCATTTTGTTTTAATTATATTATAATTAGGTGGAGGTTCAACTAAGGTTTAGACTTGATTTTTTTGAAGTTCTCAAGCTCTTCATGCATGGTATTGACCCAAGAGGAATCAGATAAAGCATGGGTAATATATCAGGGGTTCAAAAAATTCAACAAAAGCAGAATGTGTATAAGAATCTGAAGATATAAATCTGGAGCGAGTAACTTGCTCATGGACATCCCCAATCATCTACTCCTAAGGGTGTTGTTGCTCAATATGAAGAGGAGGTTCTGATGTAGATGTGGCCTCTACCTCGTGGGCTGTGGAGGTAGAATAGAGGCACTCAAAGCACCGTGAAGGTGGGAAGAGGCTACTCTGCTGCAGCTGTAGAAGTAGATGCAGACTATCCAACCCACTCAGGAGTGACTAGATGAGGGATAGGGTCCTTATCCTCTATGTTAGAGTCATCATCGACAAAAATACTCTTCCAATCACCGTGTGCCTGTGTACCTGCACTATCGTGTCTAGTACCAGGACTAGCCCACCAAAAGTGACTTCATAATTCTCAACAATTTTGTTACTATCCAAATTAAATACATGATAGCCATGAGAATGAGCAGGATATCTAAGAAAAATGCTATCATAACATTTAGGTTCAAATTCATCTAAGTTGCTATGTTTAAGAATGAAGCATTTGCAACTAAATATCTTGAATGCTAGGCCTATAACCAAATCTAAACTTAAAAGAAGTCTTACCTATGGATGATCTCAGGATAACCCTATTGGATATATAGCAAGCAGTAGAAATCGCCTCAGTCCAAAACCTTCTAGGGTTGCTATACTCATCTAGTATGGTTCTAACCATCTACAAGGGTTCTATTATTCCTTTCTACACCTCCATTCTGCTGGGGGACTCTAGGTGAGGAGAACTAGTTCTCTAACTCTCTCCCTCTCTCTCAGTGCAGAAAGTGGCAAAGGATGAGTTTTTAAATTCTGTGCTATTGTCACTCCTAGTGGCTTTCAAGGCTCCTAAAAGGTCAACTTCTAGTCTAAGGGCTAACTCTCTAAAATAGTCAAAGACCTCATCTTTAGAAACTAGAAAATAGACCCAAAAATACTTAGAGTAGTCATCTACAATGATAAGCACATACTACTTTCCTCCTGTAGACTGGACTCTAGAAGGGCCAACTGTGTCTATGTGTAAGAGCTGTCTAGGGTCATCAGTCATCACTAGAGTAAGAGTTGATGAGAATCATAAACCATCTTACCATGTCAATAAGGTGTGCACACTAGGTCTCTAGCACTCTTAAGTCTAGGCAATCCTCTATTAAGGTTCTTGCTACTAACTCTAGTTAACTTATCGAAACCTATATATCTAAGCCTACAATGCCACAGTATTAAATCATGAGAGTCAAAAGCCACAACACACCAAGTGTTAGAGATAGAAGAGATACTAAAATCAGCATAAAAGATCCTTTCAAACCTAGAGATAGTAGAACACACCAAGGAGTCTAGAACTCTATACTCACCACTCTTGAATCTCACTTCTAGACGCTTATCAAGAAGCTGGGAAACAGATAGCAGACTATACCTCAGTTTACTTACTGAAATGACATCCTCGAGCATGAAGTTGTTGATGCGCACTATGCCATTTACTGTTACGGTCCTAGTAGAAGCATCCCACAAACATGATCAACTCGTTACTGGATGCACGTGCAAGGGAGGAGAGCCATATAGAATCTTTGGTCATGTGTTGAGAACACCTAGAGTCAACAAGTGACACGTCCTCCTTACTCACATGCTAGACCTACAGGGCATAAGCAGGAAACACCTGTGCCTTAGTACTGAGGTTAGTGATAAAGGACTTGGGAATCTAATACTGAGCCACATGATGTCTAGGAAAAGCAGTAGAAGTAGGAATAAAATGGTTAACAAGATAATCATGATATTGCACATGAGAACCACCTAGACCTCTCCGAATCGGCCTACCAAAAGACCAGTACTCCTCTTGTCTAGACACTACTGTTAGACCATGTGGATGATCATCACTAAAGTGATGATGAATAATTGACATTTGGATTACATTGAAATTTGTGTTTGTGAAAGTTTCAGTTCAGGTCGAGTGATTTTGGGCACCATTTGAGTGGTTTTGGCTGCTCCGAGTGGTTTTGGCTACCCTGAGTAGTTTTGGTCTGCATTGAGTGGTTTCAGTCTGCTCTGAGTACTTTTGGACCAGTCCAAGTTGTTTTGATCAACTCCGAGTATTTTTGGACCAATCAGAACGGCTTCGCTCAGTGGTCCAATCAGCTAGTCTAATCGGGTTTAAGTGGCATCGGACAGCTTTCAAGTTACAACGGAGTATCAGACAGTGTTTGAGTAGTTGTGGCACATCGGATGTTGTTTGAGTGGCATAGATGTGTCGGACACGCTACAATTACGGCGCTACGACCACAGTATTTCAACTGCAACATTACGACCACGGATTTTCGACTACGGTACTTCAACTTTGGCCTTGTCAACCACTGTTGAATGACCACAGTTATTCGACCACAGCTAGCTACGACCATGGTGTTTCGACTATGACCACGGTCAGCTACAACCACAGTGTTTCGACTACGACCACAACCACGTTGTTTCGCTACGACCACAGGGTTCCGACTTCGAGCACGTCTGGCTACGACCACAGCATTGTGACTACAACCATGTCTGGCTATGACCACGGCATTTCAATTATGACCACGTTTGGCTTCGACCATGGCAGGTAGTCGTAGCTATAGTACTTTTTTATAGTCATAGCTATAGTACTTTTTCATAGTCGTAGCTATAGTACTTTTTCATAGTCATAAATTTACTGTCTATGATTGATAGTCGAAGACTTTGCTAGTCGATAGTCATAGACTTCAGTACTTGATAGTCGTAGGTTTTACTAGTCGGTACTTGATAGTCGAAGGCTTTGTAGTCGATGGTCGTAGACATTGCAGACTGCTCTCATAGTCATAGATTTCAGAGTCTTGTCGATGGTCATAGACTTTGTAGTCTGATGTCATTGTCTTCGGTAGTCGAAGGCTTTGTGATTAGTTGCCGTAGGTTTCACAGTCGGTACTCATAGACTTCATTGTCGGTTCGAGTGTTTCACTTTGTGATCTTCGAGTACCTCGAGTACTCGTGTTGGGCTAGTGGTTGACTGGTTTGTGCATGGTGGTCGGTGCTTGGTGATTATTGCTATAGTACCAGGTAGGTACTCGGTGGTCGATGCTACAGGTCTTGATGATGATAGTTAGTGTTGCAGTGGCTGGTGCATGATGGTCGGTGATCGGTAAACAGTACTCGATGGGTTGTAGTTGGTAGCGATGGTATTCTCGAGTGTTCTGAGCGATGGTATTTTCTGAGTACTTGTGTTTGATTACTCGATGAGCTAGCAACCGGTCTTGCATAGTGGTTGTAACCGATCGTAATGAGTGGTTTGAGGATGAGTTCTGGGAAGTGATAGAATGTGTGGTTGTGGACGACTTGATTGATGGTCGTGGATGGTTTGGTTCTTGTCTGTGGATAGACATGGGTGTGTTTTGCGTGTGTGTGTATTGATGACGGTCAAGTTGGGAGAACTTGTGCCGAGAGAAAATGTTTCTTTAGTCTTTGCATGTGCAAGTGGGTGTGGAGACGATCATGGTCGGTGACAAGTAGAACTGGGACTAGGATTGAGAAATCTGAGGTCTAGGTGGTCAAGATGTCATGCGAGGTGGTCGAGCTCATGCTGGAGCATGTGGAGATTAAAGATGGTGATTCGTGAAGAAGCTACAGGCGGTGTGGTCTAGGAGGCTTCAACACGGAGGTGATGATGCGTGGTAGAGATACAGAAGGTGACGTCCCAGAGGCTTCAACACGTAAGGTGATGGTGTGTGATGAAGATACAGGAGGTGTGTTCCTGGAGGCTTCGCCACGTGTTGAGATTGAAAACGTTATGGAAGAAGTCCATAAAGGGAAGGTTTAGAGATTGGGTAAAACCCATGTTTGGAAGGGTTTTGGGTCTCTTAATTTGAGGAAGAGATAGAGTTTTGTGTTTGTGTTTGTGTTTGAGTCAAACACGGTCTAGACGTTAGCCTATAAAAGCAGGGAGAGGCAAAGGGCTAACGTGTGGTTTTGAGGTGGTTTTTAGAGGGCTTTCATTGAGAAGGATTTTAGGGGTGTTGTGAGGGTGCTATGTAGCCACATCCATAATACAGAAATAATATATCTAATCTATTCCAAGAAATGTTCATTGGCGGTATGTTTTTCTGAGCATTGCTTTTCTTGTGTCCTTGTCGACGTGCGAACACATCGTGATCCGGCATGCTATGAACACAGTGTTGTCTTCGACCTGTCCTCGTTCAAAGTGGTTGAAGAAATTGAGCGATCGGAGTGCTCGAGCGGTTGAAGCTTTTGAGCAAAGGGAGATTTCAACCATGTGCAAAGGCGGTTGTAGCAAGCTGTTGTAGCGAGTGATCGAACGATCGAAGTATTTGTCGAGCAGTCTAATGACTTGAGGTCAAAATCAACTTTTGGTAATTTAGATTGTTTTTCTTCTATTTTGATATTTATTTTCAGGTTCCAAAAAGTGGAGGTAATCATTCACCCCCCTCTGATTGCACCATAAGATCCTACAGCTACCCATGGTCTATCGTCATGATATCCTCCCCAAAGTGCTACCTTGGGCCATCGAAAGAGTCAAAGAAGTCATATACCAAGCTAGGCCTATGTCTAGTAGGAAAGATGGGCTGCATAACTCTAGAGACACTCATAAGTGAAAAAACTCTGATGGACCTCAAGACACACACCCTTTCTTTTCTCTCAACTTTGGCTCTACGAAAGTAGAACTCAACTATGTGGCCATCCTTCTTGCAGAAGGTGCAATGGTATTTACCTTTTGAAGGGTTTGACCTACTGAAGTAGAAGTACCTATCTTGCAAGAAGGGGTTTGGGCAAAATCTGCAGACCTAAAGACAGTCTTAGATGGTTCAAGGGGTTTTACCTCAAATTTGCCACTCTCAATAATTCTTAAAATCTTAGGTGGGTAGTTCTTCAAATGTTCTACAGAATTAAATCCTAAGCCTCTCTTCTTCACACTCACCTTAGATTTGTCAAGGATCATGTTGAGGTTCTTCTCCCCACTAGAGAATCTCTCAAGGGTCTTTTTGAGGTATGTTATTTTCTTGGGCTAGGTTTTCACATGTGGCACACTCATTTGTTTTGGTTGCCCAAGCATATCTCTCTTTATGGATAGCTATGTCAACCTTTAATGCCTCACAAGACACACAAGAGAAACTTCTAACCCTAGTCAACTGCTCCTTATATTTGACTTTAAAAGCCTTGTGTATTTCATCTAAACCAGTTCTAATTTTAGCACAAGTGCACAAGAAATAGAACCAATAACTTTCTTAGATGTCGCAATGGACATGGATTTTTCAATTTTATATTTCTCCTCAAGTGTTTTGTTAAGAGCATCAATCTCAATTGTGAGTTTAGGATAATTTTCATAAGATTCAGTCCTAGAATGAAGAAGCATTTCAATTATTTCTTTTATTTGAATTTTGCTATCATCACAATGAGAGCAAGAATGATCAGGATTAAATTTATGTAATTTTTTGGTAGCACTATCCAATTTCATTTCAAGTAAAGCACAATTTGAGCATGATGAAGGAATAGTATATAAAGAAATCACATCTAAAGTAATAGCATCCAAACAATCACTACTTGACTTGAGAGAATCTTATTCATCTATAGCGTCCTTAAGCTGAGTAACAACAGAGGAATGAATAATTTTTAGATTAGCTATTTTATCATGCAAGGACAAGCAAGATTGACAATTATCATCAGAGTCCATGTATTTAAGCCTAACAACTTATAGATTCAAGTTGTCAATCATTATGTCCTGATTCTTAATCATTCTAGCTTGTTTCTTCAGTTTTTGTTTAGTAGCAATAAAAGCACATTTCATGTCTTTGGAGAAGTGGCTTACCTCATCATGATTGATATAGGGCTCGTTGTCGGAGGAGTTGATGTTATGGCTGCCCTTGGCTATGAAGTACATTCTGGTGAAGTCTTAAGCCTTCTTCTTACTGTGGGAATCATCATCTATCCCTGAGTCGAGATCACTCATATCGATGTTCTCAAGAGTGGCAAGGACCTAGTTGACAAATTTGCAGTAGTCGGGCTTCTTGGCCTTCGTGTCACGAGCTTGAGGACACCTCCGAAGGTCCTTCTCCTTCTTGCCTTTCAGCTTGGAGCACTTGGTCCAAATGTGGTTTGGCTCACCACACCACCGCTTCTCTTATTCCTCACTTTATTGTAGGCTCTCATAAATTTTATGGATTGGAGAGATAAGTCAACATCAAATAGCCTCTCTAGCTGCTCATCACCCAAGGAGTCCAAGGTGGACAAAGAAAATCCAGAAGAGCCAAAGTCTAAGAAATTAGAAGAGCTACTCTAAGAAGGTTCAACCACAAGTACCATCGACTCTGTCTTAGAGAGACGTGAGATGAAGTCAATCTCATGCATCTTTCACCTCGGATAGAGCTTATCCATGGTAAGCTCACTCATGATAGTATTGTAATTGATGGAAGAGATCTTCATCCCCAAACTCTCACATCAAGTGCACCCAACAACTGATGTGCATTCTTCGATTCAGTAAACACATGACCAACAGCATGCAAATCCTGAATGATCTTGGAAAACCACCCCACAAGTCATCTAATGATTTACCAGGCTTTTGCTCGATTTATGAATATTATTTTTTCAGATGGTTCTGTCTCACTTTCTTGATCGTGTCAGAGCCCTCATGGTAGTCAGGGAGGGTGTTTCAGATCTCATGAGTAGACCTCAAGTGAGTGACACGCTCAAACTCAGATTGACTAAACCCTTGAATCAAAAAAATTGTGAGCCTTGTTGTTTGCCTCTACATCAGGTGTGAGCACCTCATCATTGGTCGACACCGCATAAGGATACTTAATTGTAAACCAAAGTGTGTGCCTTGAGTCTTAATGTAGCATTGCATGTGAGCCTTCCAATAAAAGAAATCACCTCCATTGAAAACAGGTGGTTTGATTAAATATTTGTCTGATGTCATGGCTCTTAAGACTGATTAAGATCTATGAAAAGGGCTAACCGAGCTTTGATACTACTTTTAGGACTGAACAGTCAATAGAGGAGAGGTGAATGGTCCTATCCAAAAATTTTCCCCAAATATTCTTGATTCTTGACTCAAGTAGCTACAGAGTTACCAAGCAAAGGATCAATAGCCGAAATCCCAAATGAAATAGCTCAAGGAATCAAAACCTATAAGAGAGTAAACCCAAGAGGTCTTCCTACCAACCAGCCACCGATCTGACTTACTACCGGTTAGACTGCTAGGGTCAAGCCGGTCATACTGGTGGCTGGAGGTCTGACCGCCCCCTAAACAGAAACAACCTGATGAAATCCAAAAAGGATGCAATTTCTAAAATACAAGTCCAAGTGCTATGGAAACTTGCTCATGGGTAGAGAATAGCCAAAATGGTTTTATATGTATTTCCACATATTACAACAAACAAGAATACTGATTAAATTTAGCCAAATATTCTCGGATCACGAAGTCACTTGATGAAACCAAAATCACGCAAAATCGGATTTCTTCATGAACTTGCTATCAAAGTGCTAAGATGTGTGGAGATAGATTTTCAAAGGCTATCTCTATCTCATATACGTCCTTAGCACAGCAAGATCATGAAGAGAAAAGAGAAGAGGAAAAACCAATCAAGTGAAGAGCAAATCAATCAACACAAGAGAGATTCATGGAGATGGACAAAGATTGATATATTGCTACTTAAGGATGAAGATTTTACAGTTACTCCACCTGAAATACAAGAGAATATACCACAACACTCAATTTCTCTCCAACCCTAACCCTAACACTTGTGAACACTTGGTCTCAAGAGAGGATGGTTAACTTCAGGTCTCCATCCTAACCTGTTAATAGATGGGCTAGCCAGCCACATCTAACCTTTAGTAGATACTATCCACTTAGTGTAATGAAAAAACATGATAACCCCACACACACACAGGTACTAACACACTATTCTTATGCATACTTTTCGAAGCGTATAAGTGCAAATCCACTAAGTCCTTAGCCTTAATACAACTTGATCTTCTTAGTTTCTTGTTAACCTAAACAACTCTTCCATGCACCACTCAAGCGTCGTGGTTTTGATTAAGGTAGTTTCAGGTATTCTGGTCAAACTACCAAAATACCCATTCTTGACCCGGTCATCTCCATCCATTGCAAGCAATCACCTTGTTTGTTACGTGTAGGTGCACCACTGGCTTGCCACGTATTGGTAAGTATATTCTATTCTGGTTTCACTAGACCACGCCTCACTTGGATCAACCAAGCCATATGGTATAACCCATCGCTCGAACTTCCCTTCAACATTTCCCATCTTTCTTGTGCCATGCTTGAGCTCAGCTATCTCACCCGACATCCTCGATCATTCTGGGCCTCAACTCCTCCATGAGCATAGCCTCAATCCTTGATGTTGACCACAGTTGACTCAAAACGACCCTGCATATCCAAAGACAAAGAAATCGTTTTATGGTACAAGTTCTTCATGGCTTGACCTACGTTAGCACAGTAACATGACTCATGCAACCTATAAACTCTAACCTAGGTCATAGAGACTCATCACAATAGATAAATCCTCCGTAAATCAAAATCAGTCAAAAAGCCACATCCCAGCCAGACTGACTGGACCTCACAACCAGTTAAATTGCTGAATCAATCCGGTCAGACCAGAAATCAAAGTGTGGGGACCTCGAGCGTTGAATACCCGAAATCACCGTATGTGTTCTATACTAGTCTCATGATCAGTATCTATTACACACATTCACAACATTAAAATCACATCCATACACATTGTATATAATTAATTTACAACAGTGGGACAATATATAAGCGAGGCATAATTTAATATTACAACATCAGGCCGACCGGCCAAATAAAATATGAGTATCGAAAGTAAAGTGCAGTGGAAAACAAGTAAATAAGAAAAATTATCCAATGGTGTGCCACCATAGTCCACAGGCAATTGACTAGAGTTAGATCCTAGAAAGATCCATCGTCAAATTCCCCGGTGCCAGGGGTAAAGTACATGTCATCGGGTATTTTATCTTTCTCATTCTCTGAACAACAATTATTTAAGCAAGGAAATAACCATTTATATAACATTTGTAATAGCAAAACACATCTATTCGCAACCCTCCACAATTGTGAATATAGAATAATTCCCAACCATGGGCATGACACACGTGACACATATATGCCATCCCAACTTTTCTATTGAAACCGTTTAGTAAAAACAAAGCTATACCCATTGTGGCTGCTTCCAAACATGCTCATGACTGCTAGCATGGCTATTTAAATAGTTTTTAACACTCTTGAGAGGTTGTGCAACTATACCCACATGAGAAAATCAAATACACGGTCAGCAACTTCATGTTTCTTTTGGTGTGTGACAAAATTGATTATCATATAGTCTTTACATTAGCTAGACCTAATCTTGCACCAGCCTGATGAATGTTGAACCTCTCTTAGGTCCATCCTCCAAGAGAGCATTTGAATCCTCACTTAGGTCCATCCCCCCAGTGAAGATCCTCACTTAGGTCTGTCCCCCAAGTGGGCATTCACCATTGTATTAGTAAGTTTTAGTCCCAACACCTTGGTAAAGGGAACCTTAAGAGCATCCTACCTGGTATGCCCTTACTACTTCAACATACCAAAATACAAGGCAAGACCTAGATAACTTAGTCAGCTAAAACCAGAGCCCATATTGTACATGTGGTTGTATGCTTAGATGTGAGACAACAGCATTCAGTCCTTAATTGACCCGGGCGAGAATCACCCCCTTTCTACATGTGATATACTCTCTCACATTTGATAGTTCATAATATAACTCGCTCTCATCTAAATCTAGGTTTTTTATTTTATTTTGTACCAAATTAACAGAGATTCCTCCTCTGGTCCAACATTTTGAAATCACTCATGTCCACATGTAAATTTTCCCAATTGGTCAAACTATTAGCTATTGTCTAGACCATATACTCCTCCTCTGGTCCAACATTTTGAAATCACTCATGTCCACATGTAATTATTGTGTGGCTAACCATCTAGACCATATACTCAATATAATGTACCCAAAATGACATTAGCTATTGTCTAAACCATATCCTAAAGGTTACAATATTAAGGATGTTAAATTTGAAAGGAGGTTCAATGCATTCAAATAGATATAACTACCGTTACCCACAATATAGCAAATTTGAATGAAACATATATGCACACATAATAGTTTTTACAAACAATATATAATAATTGAAATAGTGGAATCAACATAGTAAAAAAAAAAGGGTGCTTTCCTTGCTCTTGTTGCTCAGAAAATGGTTTGGATGCGTTCTCGAAATTGTCTGGCTTGACGATATCTATTTGACAAAATCCAAATATATACAAATAAGAGACAAAAATTTAAACAAACACAAAACTTAAAAATTCTTTTATATTTAGATAGAACATGATTTTATAAAAATTTAAAGACAAAAACACTAAATTGGAGTTTGTATGCAAAAATTATAGACATTTGAATTTTATTTAGTTTGAAAATGTCAGAGTTTTATTAATTTCTGAATTAGCTAACTTGTGGGCCATACATATCAGTCTCACAGGTTCAAATCATGTTTTAATTCTTTATTTACTGTGTGGGTCCCATGTGTTAGTGACTCATATTTTTTATTTTTGAATTAATTAAAATTTCTTAATTGTTTTGACCAGGCCCACTTGTCATAGACTCATTAGGTTCAAATATGTTATTAGAGTTAATTAACATCCTGTCAGGTGGGTCCTACATGTTATACATGTTTTAAATCATTATCTGCATGTGAGTCCTACATGTCACTCTCACAGTTTTTAAACATAGTTTTAATTATAATTCTAGTTAATTAATTAGCCTACACTACTACAAAAGGGTCATCACAGATAGTTTTTTGAACCACCTGTATTTATGTGTTAGTGATAGTCGGAGGTTATCACAGATGGTTTGTGAGCCATCTGTGATAAAGACAACACAGACGGTTTATAACTAGAACTGTCTATGAAGAAAACTATTACACACGGCTCAAATAAAAAACCGTCTGTGATACTTACGCATCACAGGCGGTTCTAGTTACCAACCGTCTATGATTGGCGAGTATCATAGATGGTTGGTATATAGAACCGTATGTGATAATCCTTCATGCACGCTTTATAGCACAAATCGTTTGTGATAGTTCATTCTATACTTAAAATTTTTCTATTTTTTTGGCTAGCCTCAAGAAATAATGTTACATATGCCCTTTGAAAACAAGCAAATACAGTGGCAAATACAACAACACATTCCATTACAGGATAATAAGATAACGAATCCAACTCTTTAACACGGAAATAATATATAAGAAACAGAGATCCTAGCCATCAAGGAAGAGAGGGGAGGGGATCAGATGGCGGGCGGATATCACTGGCAATGGATGCATCAGATGGCGGTAGTGCCAGACGGTGAGACTGCACAAGACACACTTACAACACTTACGACAAGAGTGTGTTGTGCAGTTGCCCGTAGTGCCACAACGGAGGTGCTAGCTCACGGCGGTATTCGGCATCGTCAAGGAACAACCTGGATGCATCGGATGATGGTAGCGCCACCTTTGTGGCACGACGATGAGACTGCATAAGACAATCTTACGACACTTACGATAAGAGTGTGTTATGCAGTTGACCGTGGTGTCACAACAGAGGCGCTAGCTCACGGCAGTAGTCGGCGTCGTCAAGGAACAACCTGGATGCATCGGATGGCGGCAGCGCCACCTTTGTGGCACGACGATGAGACTGCATAAGACACACTTACGATAAGAGTGTGTTATGCAGTCGACCGTGGTGTCACAACGGAGGCGCTAGCTCACGGCGGTAGTCGGCGTCGTCGAGGAACAAGCTGGATACATCGGATGGCGGTAGCGCTACCTTTGTGGCACGATGGTGAGACTGAAGAAGACACACTTACGACAAGAGTGTTTTCTGCAGTCGACCGTGGTGTCACAACGGAGGCACTAGCTCATGGTGGTAATCAACGTCGTCGAGGGAGGATGCAGGAAGCTGGCTAGTGGATGAACTCACGCATGACTGCCGGTGGAAAGGTAGATGGGGAGTAATTAATAAAGGCCGAGTGGTGGGAGGAACCGGTGCCTGCCATTTGATGTGGAGAATGGACAGGTGAGATCGAAATCCTGAGGTATACGCCATGGATCGATGATGTGTCATTATCAGAGACGGTTTGTTATAAGAACTGTCTGTGATATTAATATCAGAGATGATTTGGTATATGAACCGTCTTGATATTAATATCATAGACAGTTTGGTATATGAACCGTCTATGATAAGTCACATATTAGAGACGGTTTGGTATACGAACCGTCTGTGATAACGCTCAAATATGCATGCCCTAATCCAGCTCTTCTAAACTGTCCTCTCCCTCATCTTCTTCACCAGATTTCTCAATAATGACATCTAATATTCTTTTGATCTCCTTCCTCTCATCTATCCATCATGAGTTG
This sequence comes from Dendrocalamus sinicus, assembly GCA_036346575.1. Taxonomy (NCBI): domain Eukaryota; kingdom Viridiplantae; phylum Streptophyta; class Magnoliopsida; order Poales; family Poaceae; genus Dendrocalamus; species Dendrocalamus sinicus. The sequence continues at coordinate 8,991,741 of CM070659.1, read as the reverse complement.
TTCGGCCGCAACCTTACACAGGTGGCCAACAATTTATGTCTGGAGCAGCTCCTCCGCTCACGCCCTGCTCTCTTTCCTCGACTCGCTTCCATCCGTCAGCTGGACCTCATCATCCGCCATCGATAGAGGTGTCTTGTTGTCGCTCAGGAAAGGGAAACTGCCCTCAGCCTCGTTCTTCTCTGCAATGTGCACAAAGCGGAGGAAGCTCTTGCGGCAGTAGAGAGACACATAGATAATCTTGCCGATCAAGCAGAATCGACCGATTATGAGGAAGCTTATCATAGCATCCTCTTTGAGATTATGGGCCATGCTAATGATTTGTCCAAACTACAGGAGGAAGTGGAGAGGGCAAGGACAATCTTCACGGCATTCGAGAACTCAACGGCTGATCCTCCTACTCCAAAAGTCGAAGAAGAAGCATATGAAGCCCAGAAGACTAAGATATGGGAATATCTTTTTTCAGACTTTTGTAATAAATTTACCTTGAATTTGACTCTCGTCTTAGTAGCTTCTGTAGTTCATACGACAAAGGACAAAACATAGACAGCTCCACATGAACTGTCTATGGTGAGATGTCCAGTATATCTTGTTTTGAATATCAGAGATGATTTTTTATATGAATCGGCTGTGATGTCCAAAACTTTCACAGATGGTTATCAACATGAACCATCTGTGATATCTCGATTATCACAGACGGTTAGTGTTAAGAACCGTCTGTAAAAGTTCACAGACGGTTATTAACATGAACCGTCTTTGATGTCTCAATTGTCATAGATGGTTCGTGTTAAGAACCGTTTGTAAAAGTTTACAGACGGTTATTAACACGAACCGTCTGTGATGTCTCAATTATCACAGATGGTTCGTGTGAATAACTGTCTGTGAAAATATCACAGACAATTGCTAGTATAAACCGTCTGTGATAGTTTAAGCACAGACGATTCCGTATGAATCGTCTGTGATGTAGCCGTCCAGTATAGCCTCTTTGGTAGTAGTGCTAGGTCCAAACGTCATATAGTCATTAGATTTAAACATGTCATTAGCGCTAAGCTAACTGCCTGATAGGTTGGGCCCATTGTCAGTGGGAGGAAGACAGAGCCAAGCGGAGCGACACTCTGGTGAGCTCGCTGATGGTGAGGGGCCTACGATCTGGGGTTAACATGGTCCAAATGGAATGACTACATCCTTGAGCACCTCTGGGCGATGATGGCAACCAAAATGGTGGTCGACGGTGGCGGTGCAGCGGCGAGAGGCAGTAGTGGGTCACCGGCAAACTATGGCGGGGCTAAGGGAGACATGCATGTGTCATAAGACTAGTCTACTAGGCTTAGGGTGATGTTGCAAAGCATCTGGGGCTTGGCTCAGGGACCAAAGGTCACTGGAGCTTCACTAGCGCCATGCTCAATAGTGGCGCCATGAATGGCAAAGGTGAAGTCCATGCAACGGTGGTGCAACTTTAAATTAAACTAGCGCATGAGCATTTAGGGACTACTAGAAAGCTATCGAGGGGCCTAACGATGTTGGAGAGGCATCAGAGCATCCGATCAATGATGAGCAACGGTGGTGGCGATGACGTGCACAATGACAACCCACTGTGGTGGAAGACAAGGCAAAAGCATGGTCGGGTTAGCTCCCTTAGGCAGTGGTGATGCTCAGAGAGCAAGGAATAGGCTTAAGCCTTACCAGAGATAAAGGACAGCCAGCGGTGGTGCTTTTAGCCGGAGGCAAAGATGATGGCTCGATTCCAGTAGGCGACTGCGTGATTCACAAAATGAATGAGGGGAAAAGCTCTATAGGATAGGGAACATAATATGACATGGTTAGAGAAGCTAGGGGTGCACTGGAGAGCTCATGCCATGGCAAGGCTTGGCGGAGCACGCTCACGGCACGAAGGAAGATGGCACGTTCCAAGCGTGGTGAGAAAGAAAAGGCTTGGGTTTTCATGGGGATGAAGCAAGTGCGAGATGGGAAAGAGGATGGCATAGCTAGTCTAGCTTTGTAGGCACGGGATGGCCAAGAGGGACACGCATTTTCACAATCGCAGTGGTGAGATGGACTCCGAATGCTTCTCGGTGATGTATGACACATAGAACGAACAAGAAAGTGGGGACTTGGCGCGGACGCGACCGGTAGGTGTGACCAAACAGTTGAACTAGAAACCATGGGCTTGATCATAAAAAACCAGCGGCATCAGCATAGCCACAACAGAGCAGACGTGGTGTTGGCTTGATTGAAATAAGACCTAACGGTCAATTTTGACAATAAAACGGGCGCACAAGCCCAACAGTACTTACATTTCAGAAGAATCGCAAAAGCACCACAGGAAAGCCTGAGTGCGATCGCAACCCTAACACGAAATCTTGAATCGCCTTCTTTTCTTCTGGTATCTGTGAAATTTTGCAAGTCTGAGTACTCCAACCCCGTACTCAGCAAATCACAAGGGAAACCCTAACTTACTACTTGCACGGATCAACAAAGGAAGGGAGTATATTTGGTTTATTACTTTGAGTGGATGCAGTTTTATTTGCAAACATTTTGATAAAACTGACCCAAAACTACTCCTCAAGATCTCAGGGGTTTTCATGAAAGGTTAATTAACCAACTGAACAAGTTAAAACATGTACAAATCTACTTAAGCTTCGCTGCTGGAATCACCCAAGTGACACAGCTCCATTAACCGGGAGCACGGCGTATTCGAATACCATTTACTTGACTCTACAGAGTTTGCTCAGCTTTACCCACACGATCCCTTAACTCCCGCTAAAGAGTTAAGAAAGTCAGGTCGTTTCACTACTCAATTCTTTATATAGGCTCTACTCGGTAGAATTCACTCGGGTCTGGCACATTAAAACTCCCGTCCGCTTCGAATGAACTCTACCGTTGTTAGGCACCTTCAGCACGGCCTACCTAACCTCGCTTTCTCAACACCAAGCCTTCTCAACACCTGTAGAGCTTCAATCGAGTTGAGCAGCTACTAGACCAGTGTTGACAAGTCAACTCTTGTGGTTGAGCGATCACTATGACATTTGCTCAGCGCAAGGGTTTTAGTCCTTATATTTTCACATGGTCCGCAACCTCGCTAGGTCCGTGACCCTACCTAGGGTAGGCGGTGGGCAAAAGCCGTCTCGCGGCTCCCCACAACAACCTCGCCCTAACTTCAATCCTAGGGTAAGAGATGGGCGAGGACCATCTCGTGGCTCCTTCCCCAACCATTACCCTACCTTGTGCACGCTGGCACTCTCCGCCCTAGGGTACAGTGTCCCATACCACCCTACCCTAGAGTCAGGTTTGCAAATCCTATTGGCCCGCAGCCACAACCTTATTAGTGTAAAGACTTTGCATGATAGTAATAACCTACAATTATCTAGATTAACAGATAATTAATTCTAGGGTTACAAAGGCATGGCTACAAGTATAACATGGCATTTGTCGGTGGTAGGTCTATCTACCTAACATGTCATTCTAAATATTTTATTTTACTTTGAACTAACAGTTCAGAACTAGCTTAATGCAAATAGCATAATAACAATATTAATTGGCATGGGATACAACATGGTCAAGGACTTGTGACTTGTCGTTAATCTGGATGATCTCGGCGAGCTCGAACGTAGAAGCTCCTGGATCCTGGGACTGCACCTAAACTTCCGGGATCTCCGAAACTAGCGCAAACACATCAAACAAAATAAGTCCGGCTTGAGCCTAATCAAGCGAGGAAAAATAATCTATTAAAAGGAGTAAAATACATAAATCTCCAAATGGGGAATTTTTGGAATTTCTCTGGGATGAATTTGGTCGAATGGAGGTCAAAAATGGGTTCAGGGCATCAAAATGAGCAAGATGGTGAAATTTGGAAATTTTTGGGATTTTCTAGGATTTATTGGATTTTCTGGAATTTTGGAAAAGAATAAATCACTGGAAAAATCATTTGAATAGTGAAGGGCTGGCGGGTGCAACCGTGCGCCCGCTGCGTCGAGCGGCCGGCGCGCCCACGCGCGCGCGTGCGGCGCGGCTGGCGAGACGAGGCGCTGCCAGCCAGCACGCACACCGCCGATCGAGATGGCGGAGATGCGGGGCAGACCGAGGGACCGGATGAAGCGGGCGGAGATCAGACGGTAGTGGCGAGGGGTTGGCGGGTGAAGCGGTACGGTGGAATCGGACGGATGGGGTTATATGGCAATGGGAGGATCGGACGGCGAAGGAGGGGCCACGTCCCTCGTCTCCTTCCTCTCGCCGGGCGCGCATGGCAGAGGGGCAGCGCCTCCGCTCTCCGGCGACGGCCATGGACTCCGGCGGCAAGGGAGGGGATCAGCGGCTAGCTCTCGATGTAGGAAACCCATTTTGGGGTATTAGGAGGGGAGGGAACCAACGGAGGGGACGAGAGGCCGAAGGGGAAGATTTGGCTTCCCGGCGGTGAAGGGGTCACCGGGGCCGAGCGGGCCCAATCGGTGGCGGCTACACCTTCAGGGGGTCTCGGGGCTCACATAGGCGGCGGTGGTCGAAGCTCGGAGCCTTCGGAGGGAGCTGGCCACGGGAGAGCTGGTTCGGCCGGCGGTGAGCTTCGACGCCGAGGCTCCTCAAGCGACGATCTGCCCAGACAAAAGTACCACCGCGATCAGGGAATAGCAGGGAAGCTTCAAGCGAAAGCAATCGAGAAATGGAGGGAGGAAGGGGAGGATTTGGTTTACGGGGTCGCCGACGCAGGGGAAGACCGCGACGGCGGTGAGGGCGACGAGGGTTCAATCGGTTGCTCGAGGAGATAGCTGGGAGTGGTAGAGAGTGAATGGGGCGATCGGGAGGTTTTGGAAACAAGAGTGCGCGAGGGGGCACTGGTGGGGGTTTTTATGCCCGGGCGGAGGGAGAGAGATCCGTGGGGGAGAAGGCAACGGTGCGACGCCGGGGTCAACCGGAGTGGACTGGGGCAGGTGGGGCGTCTCCTCCGCGTAATGGGGGGGTGACGCCGGCTCTGCAGTGGAGTAATGGCGATGGACGGGAGAGGGGAGCAGGCGAGCGAACGGCATGGGCGGAGGCGCGTCCGCGCACGGGAGAAGGAGGAGGCGGGGACTGACGGGTGGGACCAAGAGGAGGAAAGGCGACGCGTGGCGCGAGAGCTCTGCCGGCTTCGGGGAAGAATCCGGGGCGCAGAGGCGGTGCGGGAGCGGCGCGGGCGAGTAGCGCGAGCGCAGGGTGAAGGCGGGGAGGGAGCGAGGCGCCAGCGGATAGGGGAAAAGGGAGTGGCGCCAGAGAGGGGAGAAAGCGGGAAGGGACGGGGCGCCAAGGAGAAGAGGGAGGCGGCCTTGCCTGAAAGGGAAAGCGGGAATCGGGCGACTTTCCAAAAAGGGAAAGTTTCCAAAATTCACTCAAAAATTCAGAAAAAGGTTCAAAAATTTTGAAATTTTTAGGGGGTGTTTCAGGAGTCTACTAATTAATAGGTCCTACAGTACAGGCATGAAATTTTCGACATTTGCTTATATTTCTTCTCGATGACATAAGGTCAGTTATTCATTTCCGTAAAGAGACGGAAAGGTACAAGTACATGATCAGTTGCAGCAAAAGGCCCAGAAATTAGATAGAAGCGAAGTATTATACTGTAGAAAAAACCGACAATAAACTAGCACAGCGTAGCACTGAATCTAGCATAGAGCTCTTGATTAGCGGCGAACTTCTCAAATGGTAGTGCAATTCGTTCTTAAAAAAAATCTGTACAAGTTAAAACATGATCATCTTTCCTACTAGCTAGCCCGTGTCATCTGGGCAAAACAGTCGTTTTCAATGGACGTCAGAAAGAGGACCAGACCGCGCGGTTTCTACAATATAATATATACATTCTCCGGCTGGCCTTCTAGTCCTAGCACCTGCCAGCACGATGACTTATTCAGTTTGGTACTTCAACACTACATACTTAATGGTAGTTGATAATACTGATCTTTCATGCATGACTTGCAGCAGAAAAGATCGGAAAATTCATGTCCTGCTTTAACCCTGATTGGTTTGTGTTGTTAGCCGGCACCGATGTCAAGATTTCCTATCCTTTCTTATTCCTTTCAAAATGTTCCTCTCTTTTTCAGGTTGCATAGTTTTCTAAGCCTGTGGGTTTTGTTTGTGCAAGTCTAGTCCCACGGCCACTCCAGCCAAAACGCCAAGCCATCCTAAATTCCTAGTAGGCCAAAACACTCGTGTTTTCTCTTGTACACTTAGATCACACGCACCCAAATCTTCTTGTCTCCACTCTCCACACCACCACCAGGATAGCCACGGCCGTGACCATGATCTCTCACATACTGATCCCCTCCTATGTCTCCATCCTCATCGTCGCCTTCCTTGCGCCGGTCGCCTCCAGTGACATGTTATGGCAAGTCTGTGACAGTAGCTGGAACTACACGGCGAACAGCACCTACCAATCCAACCTAAAGCAACTCTCCGCCACCCTCCCCGTGAATGCCGCCTCATCTCCCACCCTCTTCGCAACAGCCGCCGTTGGCGCCATCCCGGACACTGTCTACGCACTCACGCTCTGCCGTGGCGACACCAAGGCCTCCGCCTGCGCCGCCTGCGTCGCCAACGCCTTCCGGGACGCGCAGCAGGTGTGCACGTACAACATGGACGTGACCGTCTACTACGACCCCTGCCTCCTCCGCTTCTCCAACCAGAACTTCTTGACTTCCATTGTCAACAGCAAACAGCACGTGATGCCCAATATGGAGAACGTGACCTCGCCGGCGGCGTTGTTCGACGCCGCCGTGCGTGTTCTCCTTAACGCTATCGTGGACTACGCGGTGCTGAACTCGTCCACGCGGTTCGGCACGGGAGAGGAGGACTTCGATAAGAGCAACCCCAGCATCTACGGGCTGGCGCAGTGCACGCCGGACATGGCACCGGCCGACTGCCGGAGCTGCCTCGAGGCCATAGTGAAGGTGATTCCTAAGCATTTCAGTGGGCGTCAGGGAGGAAGGATCCTGGGGTTACGGTGCAACTACCGGTATGAAATATATTCTCTCTTCTCCGGCAGTCCGCTTCTGCACCTCCCAGCGCCGGCCTCAGTCGTGACACCAGCGGTTGATAAAGGTGATTTTCATGTTTCAACGAAATTATATATATAGTATAAATAACAGGGGCACCATGGTGTCCAGACATCAAGGCTCCCTGCCTTTAGATTGCTTTTAGATACATGCTAGTGTGATTGAGACTTTCTATCCATAATTGATTTAGTATGCCTAATATATTATATACCATTGCACTAGTACGCATCTAAAAGCAATCTAAAGGCAGGGAAGCTTGGTGCCCAGATATCATGATGTCCCATTTCAGCCGATGAAAAGACATCGATTTGGAAAGGAAATCATTGATTTAGAATGATGAATCAATCATAGATGGAAAGTCTTAATCATAGAGTCTGAGCATCATAGTGCCCCTATTATATATATATATATATATATATATATATATATATATATATAAACACTAACCAGTGTGTAGATATAAAATACACAGAAAAGTTACTGTCATTTTTGAATGAAGTTACCATCTGTGATGGACGAGTATCATAGATAGTTGATAGATAGAATCGTATGTGATGTGTGAGTATCACATACGGTTTTTGGTTCGAACCGTCTATGATAGTCTTTCATAGATGGTTTATACCACAAAATGGTCTGTGATGGTTCATTCTATACCTATTTTTTTCTATTTTTTGATTAGCCTCAAGAAAAGTTAGCTATACCCTTACATAAAGCACTACATATACAAAATGACATTTACAATTTTACAAATATAAGCTTACACTATAAGAAACTTCAGGCTAATGCAAGCTATACTTAGCATCCTTCATTAAACTACAATCTAAAACAAGTGGAGTGAAAAAAAATTTTAAGTAGCAGAAATAAAAAGGCAACGAACGTCATTTTTAGCTTCTATGCCAAAATCAACATAATGCCACACTTTTAGGATGTAACAAGCAGAAACCCCTTGCCGATGGCGGCAATTTGGAATAGTGCAGATTTGCTATTGCCTTCTTCCTTTCCATCTTGCCTCAAGCGAAATTTCAGCCACCCTCGCCGAACCTCTTCCCACGAGTTGGAGTAGTACCGGTGGTGTTGGTTCTTGGAGTAGAGAGAGGGGATTAATAAGGGGGTGAGAGGTGGGGAGAAGACCGGTGCCTACCATTTGATGTGGAGAGAATGGACGGGTGAGATCGGGATCCTGGGGGAGATGCCGCGGATCGGTGAAGTGGCGGGGCTTATCACAGACGGTTCGGATTACAAACTGTCTGTGATAGAGACAACACAGACGATTCTTAACAAAAACCATCTATGATAACAGGAGATATCACAAACGGTTCTTATTAAAAAAAATGTCGGTGATAATGGCCAGACGATAGATCACAAAGATAATATATCAGTGCAATATAAATAGCTAGTCTCACAAGATAAAATAGTAAAGTTCTATATGGCTATACATACTCGTTTGAAAGGTTTTGATGAGATCTACAACTTTGCAGTTGAGGTGAACCCTAAATTCCGAACAAAAAATCGAAAATTTTGGCAAAAACCGAAACTGAAAACTTGTGATGCAAATTTGAGGCTAAAGATGGCCGATTTTAGGGGTCTAAGAGGGTGACTGGTGCAAGCAGGTCATTTTTTGGATCAGGCTCATCATTAGCTTTCCAATGAATACAAGAACATCGAAAATAAATATCGTATGCAAAAGTTACACCTATTTTACTAAAAGTGTCTCGAAACAGAATTCTATTTGGACTCAGGCGGGAGATTATGAAATTTTAGATAATTGCGAGGTGGAAAACATATCACAGATGATTTTTAATATAAACCATATGTGATAACTTTATTATCACATACGGTCTGTAATAAAAAAACGTTCGTGATATTTGGCAATATTACAGATGGTTCTTGGTAAGAACTGTCTGTGATACTTCACAGACGGTGCTCACCATAAACCGTCTATGATATTATCTCTTCGCAGATGGTTTTTAGCGCTGGTACCAACACAGATGGTATCTAAACCTAAAACGTCTGTAATTGCATTTAATGCTGACGGTTTTAGTGAAATGCCTGTAATGAAGCGTCTAATATAAGCCTTTTGTAGTAGTGTTTATGTTTGGATTACTCGATCACTCTAGGCTCCAGTTATGCATGGATGTCAGGATGTGTTGTGCTCCGACGGCCACCAGAACACCTTGTCTAGCCGTCCTGCAATTTGCGCTTCACCGCTGCACTAGCCGAAGGTGAAGAGCGTGGCATAGCAACTAGCAAGTAAAGCGGTGCCGGAGTTCTGGTGGTCTAGTTGGCCAAGGGTTTTTTTATATTGACTTTTATTTCTTGTTTCTGTTTAGAGAAGTCATAAGTTATTATGAACACCTGATTTTCTGAAACGGCTTCCACACTCGTTTTGCTCTCATCTCGCATTAGGGATAAGGTGAGGGGTTACGGGCGCATCACGTACTCCACCCCTCTCGCTCCTATCTTGCGTATGTATCTCTCACTCACTTTCCCTACCACTTGCTCTCTCTTTCTAAAAGTTATTTCTTTTAGCCATTACTATTTATTTTCAGCTAAAAGGTATCAACAACAACTAATGTAAACATACCCTAAATCGGTAAAGTGCAAGCAGCAAGCAGTGGAGCACTAATGCACTGAGCTAAAAACAAATGAACCTAATTGGCTAAATCGATGAAGAGCAGGGAAATGGAATTGGGTCATTGCGCGTAGTCATGGTATAGGGGGGAAGAAGCCGGTGAAGTGACCAAATTCGGCTGGATCGAGGTGCAAGGGTGGCCATCTAAAGTAATGCATGAGCTTAATGCCATTACATACTCCTAGTTACTCTTAAAGAAAGGGAGTGTCTATACACCATTCGACTGTTTTTAGGACAAAAACAGTTAGATTTTGAGCCGTTAGATGGAGATCCAACGCCCTAGATCATTTTTTTTTGGAAGGGGTCAATTTTTTGGAGGGAGGCTTGTATGGGTGGATCCGTTGGATGGAGATCTAACGTCCCAGATCAATCTAACTATTTTTGTCCTCAAAAACAGTCAAATGTTGTATAGTAATACTCTAAAAAAAATTAGTTGCTGGAGGGGCCACGGCTCAGCCTGGCCGGCTGGCCCTAACTATCCTCCGCCACTGAAGCCAAGCCAAGGACAAAGTTACGGGAAAGTCATGGTTTCCCTTTGAAGTTATGCTTTCCACTGTTCTGAAAACGAATTCTATGTTTGCTGAGTAACAAATACATTGAGAGGGTTTAGTAACATTATATCTTAAGTTGGTCAAGGTTAGCTGAGTTTGTTTGGTGTTTCGAGCAGGGTTTAGGATACTCAAACCGGAGGGTTTCTAGACCTAGCTAGGATAGTTTCGGTCCTTTCGGATAATCAGGGAAACCAATTAATTTCTAGGATTTCCCCTACCTGTTTTCTTTTTCACCTTTTTCTTGTGTTTTTTTCGTGTATACATGTTCCATGAAAATAGCCTAAACTTAATATAGGTCATTTAGGGCTTGAGTTGATCGAACTAGTTGTCCTAGGGCAGTTCCTAAAAAGTGGCCAATTTATGGCTGATTTCCTTTAGGAACCAAAACCCTAGTTTCAAATTAAAAGTAGCGAATTACCTATACATAAGTTCTTCTAAACTCTAGTGTAATTCTACAGGAGGAACGACAAATAAATCAAGTATCATCCTAGCCGTCGCACTGGCTGTAGTTTCTTCAGCATTGATTTTCACTGTAGTTTGCTTTTATGTCTGGAGCAGGAGAAAACAACAAGGATTACCATCACTACCATGTAAGTCCTCTTGATTCCAAACCGTGAAATGAAGGAATATTGGTATACTTTAATTTAGATTATTTTAGGAAATTGGGACCTACGTCCATTTATTAGGAAAAAATATATAAAATAGTATCAGGGCAATTTAAGTGTCGATTATACAAATAGAAGGTACAATTATACACTACAGAACATTGAACTTTCAAGTTCATTCAAAATAAATTTCATTATCTTTTGAAACAGAATTTAAGTTTTTACCCAGAAATGACATTTCGTTACTTGAAAATTAAGGTTGCATTTTTTGTTGTTGTTGTATCACTGCTGTAGTGATTGCTCTACTTTGACAGATTCCTCTAATTGGGAGAGCGTTCAAAGCATCAATTTATCTATGCTTGATCTGTCAACACTGGAAGTTGCAACAGAGAACTTTACTGAAAGAAATAAGCTTGGGGAAGGAGGGTTTGGTGCAGTTTACAAGGTGCCAATCATACCATACCTAGGCCTCTTTTGGAATATAAGAATTTCATAGGAATTACGTAAGAATTATTACAATTTCTTCAAAATTAATAGCGAAATCATCGATTCCAAATGGGCCTTAGCCCCTTCAAGTATTAATTTCTTTCAGAAAGTAATTATGTCCGCTTCCACAGGGAGCCTTTCCTGATGGCCAAGAAATAGCGGTAAAGAGACTCTCACAAGGTTCAAATCAAGGATTAGGAGAGCTGAAAAATGAGCTTGTTTTGGTTGCCAAGCTTCAGCACAAAAATCTTGTGAGGCTTGTCGGCGTTTGCTTAGAAAAACATGAGATACTTGTTGTCTATGAATACATGCCCAACAGAAGCCTTGACACGATTCTCTTTGGTAAATTTTCACATCAGTACTAAAGTGTGTGCTACTGAAATTGCACTCAGATCTACTCAAATGTTTCTTGTTTCAATAATAGATCCTGAGAAAAGCAAGGATCTTGACTGGGAGAAGAGGTTCAAGATAATAAATGGAGTTGCCCGAGGTTTACAATATGTCCATGAAGATTCTCAATTGAAAATAGTCCACCGAGACCTCAAAGCAAGCAATGTTCTCTTGGACTCAGATTTGAATCCAAAAATTTCAGACTTTGGTTTGGCAAGACTATTCGAAGGGAATCAATCAAAGGATGTTACCAACCGTGTTGTTGGAACATTGTAAGTGAAGTCAACCACGCCCTGATAAGAATACCACAGAGTCGCAAAAAAAAAAAAAGAATACCACAGAGTGCACAATAAGTAACACTATATTTATTTCTTTTGAGATAGTATCATAGTAACAGCATGTTCTTGTTGCAGTGGATACATGGCACCAGAATACGTCATTCGTGGACATTATTCAACGAAGATAGATGTGTTTAGCTTCGGCGTTTTGGTTCTAGAGATCATAACGGGAAGAAGAAACAGTGGCTCCTATAACTCCGAGGAATCTGTCGATCTCGTAACTCTTGTAAGTACTCACACTACACATTACAAACTGTATCGACAGCTATTCAATTTCTTGCAATAATATGGCAAAAAAATTACCCATCTGATCTGATGCAGATCTGGGAGCACTGGACCAAGGGAACAATTTTCGAGACAGTTGATCCGTTCCTTAGCAGCTTTCCCGAAGATCAGATACTGACGTGTGTTCACATCGGACTATTGTGTGTTCAAGAAAGCCCTGCAGATAGACCAACGATGTCAGCGGTGAATGCCATTCTCAGCACTAACACTGTCTCCCTTCAAACTCCGTCCAAGCCGGCATTTTGCATTCGGGCGACCCGCACCCACTCAGAACAAGGAGCACCCCGTGCCGCTCGCGAGCCAACGGTGATGTCGCCAAACGAGGTGTCGCTCACCGAACTTGTACCAAGATAAGAAGACCTGTTGTGTTGCCCTAAACAGACGATGTTGAATGAACTATTAACCGTTCACGTTGCTGGCTTGCTGTAGATATGAGTGGCGGTGTAGGGTAATGCTCTACTAGTGTAGTTGTTAAGTGTTGTAGAAAACACGGTTTCAGCAAATGTTTGATAAATTTTCAGAATTATAAATAAGTAATAAAACATGTTTCCAACGTAGATTAAATGACAAGAGTAATATTAAAATAATTGCAAGATCATACATCTCTTCCAAATCATTTAAGTATGAAATCATGCTTAACAGGACTGCTGAAATAAATGAACAATTAGCATGTTGCTCAAATGATTACTTAGATGGTAATTGCTCTCAAATGTCAGCTGCTCTTGTATTTGAATATGAGGCCCCCTTAACACAATAGGTCTAATTTAATCAATGATCACAATGATAACATCTAGATATTCAACTAGTTTGAGCTCTACTACTTACCACATTAATCAATTGCACTTCGAATAACAGTAACATGACAACACTAAATATCGCTCAAAAGGAGATAAAAATAGTACTGATTGAAGGCAATATGACAAAATTAAAGAAACGACAAGATCAAGAAATTCTGAAGGTCAAGACGTCGGTGAAGGTCTTCCCGTTGAAGAAGCTCCAGAAGAACCTTTCTACGACGAGGACTCTTGGTTTTAGGTTTCAGCCGCGCTCGAGTTTCCTAGAGGTTTTTGTAATGTATTATACTTTGGGCTTGCACGCCCTGCTGCAGCAAAACTGGGTTGTTAAACCATATATTGTAATATAAGTTGGTGCTTTTGTTGTAAGCATGTGCTGTGATGATATTCTCTTGCTCGACGCTCCGTAACTGTCTAGGCTTGGGTAGTTGCGGAATGCCGGGTCCTGGCGCCTCTGGAAACGGGGGTGTTACAGCTTTTCTTCTTGCTTCTGCAGGAATGGCGTGATAGGAGAAGAGGCTCTATGAAGTAAGTTTCTAGAAGTATGCAAAAAAAACTTTATAAATTAGGGCCTATCAAAATAGTTGTCTAAATAATTTAAATTTCTTTTTTAGAAAAGAGTTTAACTTTAAAACATTATCAGTTCTATGGAATGAATTTCAAAATAAGAAATACATAAAAAAAATGAATGACTTTACACTAGTTTCATGTGCACTTCAAAAAAAAAAGTTTCATGTGCACTTTTAAAAAAAACTAATTATGATATTCTTAAAGTTTGTCCTCCTTTATATCTTGGAATAACACGGAAGCATTCTTTTTCCAAAAAAAGAGTTTTCTACCCCCTACTTGACCAAGCCCAAGCATTAGGGATTTTTTTTATTGTTCTTAAAAATTATCCCCCTTTCTAACTTAGAGTAGCATGGAAGCAATTTTCTCCCCTGAAAGAATGTTTTGTACCCTGTTTTACCCAAGCTTTGAATCTAGGCTAAGCACGATCCCATGTTCCCGCCACCAATAATACATCCCAGTGGTATGGAAGCATATTAATTTAATTTACTTTCGTCTTACATGATGCAGGCGTTATAGCTCTGTTCCATCCGGAGATCTAGGGGTGAAAACGGGTCGGGTTAATCCCGACCGATCCGGCATCGAATCCGATTGGTACCGAATCCGACTAGTACCGAATCCGGAGAAAAAAACATATGGGTTAGGATATGGTAACAGCAATATCCGTCCGAATCCGAATATCCGTTCAAATCCGATATATCTTCAAGTTTGATTTCAGGTTAGTGCTACTATTTGACGTTTCATTTTCTTTTGCAATGGTAAAATAAAATCTTCCACATCAGCTATTAAATAGTAACATCAAGTCAGCGCGTCCTACTCCATTTACTGCACTGTATGCATTCCTCACAAAAAGTAGGGGTGCAAACGAATTGGGTTAATCCCGACCGAGCCGACACCGAATCCGATTGGTACCGAATCCGGAGAAAAAATATGGGTTAGGATATGCTAACAGCAATATCCGTCTGAATCCGACCCGTTTTCACCCCTACGGAGATCCATAGGTGATCAAGGCCACACTTTTCGAGCATCAGTCTAATCTCAAGAAAAAAAATAAGCCAGGCACTACAGTCAACGCATACATCATTACATGAATCACGACTTTGATATTTTCTCCAACTTGAAGGTTTTCGCTTTGGTGCTTACGAATAAGTTCCAATGTCCACTTCATTCACTTTGTTCTCATCTAAATTTCTTATTGGCGAGTTCTTTTGTCCGCACCCAACTCGCCATGGGGACGAAGAAGCCCATCTCTCTCGCAACTTCGGCGAGACGGCGACATAGGGCATGGATGAACGAAGCAGAGTGAAGTAGGGCAATCCGGTCAGTTTTGACGGCAGGGACGCTCAAATCGACGGAATGTATAAACGGGAACGGGTGGATCTTTCGATGGAAAGGGTGAGGAGATTTGGTGTTATAAAACAAAACCTGTGATTTTTCAGTGTTACAGAACCAATCATTTTATGATTAAAAACACTTCATTTTTTTAAATAGGAATAGAATGCGAGTTAAAAGCATACCTGCAGTGCTGCCAACAAATCAAACACGAGCCCTATCAGGTCAAGTTCGTTGCCCATCGGCTCCACCACTATCTAGAAGTCATGCAGCAACCCTACTTATATTTCACTCTCCCGTGTCCCGTCTCCCTGGCTCCGAAGTCCAAACCAATCAAAAACGAAGCATCGCACCGCTATGCAAAGTTTCTCCCTCCTTTTCCTCCTCATCGTCTTGCCTCTTGCCGCCAATGGCGACCTCCAGAACGTCGTCTGCCTCGACCATGGCAACCACACGGCCAATGGCAGCTACGATGCCAACATCCGCAGCCTCGCGGCCTTCCTTCCGGCCAAGACCTCCTCCATGCCCGGTCGCTCCGCCTACCAAGGTGCCGGGAAATCACCCGACGGTATGTACGCCGTCTCACGCTGCCGCAACGGCACCAGCCCCTCGTCCTGTCGAGCTTGCGTCACCTTAGCCCTCCAAGAAGCGAAGAGTGTGTGCCCTTACCGCAAGGAGGTCGTCTTCTCCAACGGCAATTGCTCTCTCGAGCTCTCTGCTCTCATTTTCGACATAAACACCATTAAGCCATTGACTTTCATCACGATCAATGACCACAAAGGTGAGTTCTTCATGTTTTCATTTTTAGGGAATTCAAATTTCTTGAGTTATTCTCAACTTTGATTATTTTTTCTGGGTGTGTGTGTGTGACTGTGTGTCTGGGTGCGGGGGGATTACACAAAGCAGATTAGATGCTAGTAGCCACCAGAGAAGACCAGAAGGGAAGCATGTTAGAATTTTCACATACATACAAAGTGGGACACTGGGACATGTGTTACTACTCCCGGTCAAGAAAAAAGCAGTTTCGACTAAAAAAGATGGTATAGAAAAACTTGTAGCTTCACCGTATCTAGTTGCGTGTCTTTCTAGCGCAGAGAAAGCATGCTCCTGTTACATTATGAAACACCAGTATTTGTACAGTAAGACTCAGGCATGAAAATAAACTCAAAAGGCTAGGAAAGCACCTACTGAGCAGCTCTAAAACACCAAACAATGGGAGCAAAGGCGCATATCGAAAAGTAAATTACACTTACACTTCTTCAGTAAGGAGGACTCCACGAGATCCTCTGCACAATTATTCAAAAACCTTCAAACACCTGACCAGGCTTCTTCCCTGAAGGTTCAATCATTGTTCAGTCTCGTACAGGCATGGGGATCTCGGACCAGGGGAGATGGCTTGCTAGAGTTGAATATGATGAAAAAGAATACCTATGCGCAAGAATTTACCAGGAATTAGAAACGTCTATAGAACTGTTTGTCAAAATTGTTACAAGACTCTGTGGTCTCTACCACACGAGTGGGATTATCCTGATGAAGTATATCACAAAGGATTTTCCAGGTGATCTGAGCCACAACATAGTTTTTTTTAAAAAAATGGTGTTAAAATGTTTCATTTTCAGAACAAGGCACCGCCAATATATTCTACCCGTGTTTTGGTCAGTGTCTCTAGGAAGAATTTTATTTTCTGCTACATATTAGAGGAATATCAGAATTTTGAGGGGTGTGAGAACATTTCAAGCATTCTGCGCATTACTAGGGAGAACTGCAAATTTAACCTGCAGTGAAGCGAGCTAGTTATGCAAGTCCTGTGCACAGATCCCAACTCTTTTTTTCTTTTTATTAGGGACATCCCGAGTCCCAACTCAATTATCTTCGTTAGTAATATTCAACTGTGTCTTTCGTAAATAATTGTAAAGGGAACCCACTTATCCAACAGTTGATGTTTAGTAGTCCTAATTCCTCAAAGTAGTGGCAATTTGCTTCCATCCCAGCAATCTTTGACTTTGGCGTCAAAATCATAGACAAAGCCAATGGGAAAGAATAGAGAATTTAGTTCCAGTCGGTCAGGCATCTTGGCCAATTGCAAATCATAAAAGCATGGAATGACACGATCCTTGTGTAAACTATTCCCTTGTAATTAGTGACGAATTGTGAACATGTTATGAACCTTAGTTCATAACGGGTAAACACCACCAAGAAGATGGCCGGATGGCGTCGGCGTAGGGAGAGAGAGGAGACTATAGACTAGGAAGACTTTGTTATTATTCTGCTTGATCACAATAGCATGCGGTAGCCTCTTTATATAGATGGCTCCCCCTAACAGATGTAATCTAACTCCAATCATATCTCTAACTATATCTCTAATACAAGGAAACCAATCTCTAACTCAAATAGAAACCAATCTCTTATTCCTAATAATAACCCAACTGGCCCAAGGCCCACGTCTATAACATTACACCCTTCCCGGACAAGCAGCTTGTCCTCGAGCTGCTAAACGGCGGTCAATGGAAGACCTTCGATGCCGATGTAGAAGACAAACGGTGGCGGAGTGCTGCAGCGGATGGAGACGGACGGCCAGATCCACGCGGAACAAAGCTAGACGAAATGTAGCGCCTTCGGAAATATAATGCCTGCAAAATACGTTTTTTTTCCAGTCATCCTATTAAAGACTTGAGCGGGCGGCTCGGCAAAACAGAGGCGAAGATTCCGAGCGGCGCGCGCAAAAACGGAGGCCGTGCGGACGGCGGCGGTGGCGGCTCCGGCGGCCTCGCGGCCGCGAATTCGGGCCGACAGCCGACGATGCGCGCGCGCGCGCGCGGCGTGTGACACGCGGCGCGGCGGCGCTCGAGCAAGGACGGCCCGGCGGCGTCGGCTCGAGCGGAACGGGCGGCGGCGGTGGCTGCGAACGAGGCGAACCGGTGCGGCGCGCTGAGCGGCGAGCGGCACCGGCGAGTCGGCCGGCGAATCCCGATCTCCGATCGAGCGCGGCAACGGAGGCGGCGGTGCGGGAGGCGGCGAAGTCGGCGGCGGAGAACACCGGATCCGGTGGCGGAGGTGTCCTGCGGCATCGGTGGCGGCGGCTACGGCTGGCCGAGACGGACGCGCGGCGGCGGGCGCCGGAGACGCTCGGCCGGCGCGCAAGCAAGCGATGGAGATGGCCCGGCGATGGCGGCGCGGCGAGCGCGCCCACGGCGTTAGCGGCGGCAACCGAGGTCGGTGAAGCGCGATCGAGGAGCGGCCGGCGGAGCGGTCGCAGCAGCAGCAGCGGCCGAGGAGCGCCGGCGGAGCGGTCGGTGGCGGAGCGCGAAGCGGACCAGCGCAGCGGCGAGGCGCCGGAGAAGACGTTGCGGCGACCACGTCGGCGGTTGAGACGCTGGACGGAGACGCTGCGGCGATGTAGT
Source organism: Dendrocalamus sinicus (assembly GCA_036346575.1). NCBI lineage: Eukaryota > Viridiplantae > Streptophyta > Magnoliopsida > Poales > Poaceae > Dendrocalamus > Dendrocalamus sinicus. The sequence continues at coordinate 8,973,347 of CM070659.1, read as the reverse complement.
CGACGGGAGCTGGGAGTAGCGGTGGCTGTTCTTCTTGTTTTTGTTGGATATCTGATGATGTTGGGTGATGTGTCTTGCTCTTTGTTTCTTGTTGCTCCTTCCTCCGATTCTCCATCCTCTCAAGGATGGCATGCATGTTGAGAAAGAGGTCCGTCATCTTCTTGTTGATGCTGGCCATCTCGTTGACGCTAGCTTTTATCATGGCTAACGACTCGGCAGTAGGGCGAATCGCAGAAACCCATAGTAGAAGTCGTGGGAAGGGATCGACTGCTCTGATACCAATCTGTTATGAACCTTAGTTCATAACGGGTAAACACCACCAAGAAGATGGCCGGATGGCGTCGGCGTAGGGAGAGAGAGGAGACTATAGACTAGGAAGACTTTGTTATTATTCTGCTTGATCACAATAGCATGCGGTAGTCTCTTTATATAGATGGCTCCCCCTAACAGATGTAATCTAACTCCAATCATATCTCTAACTATATCTCTAATACAAGGAAACCAATCTCTAACTCAAATAGAAACTAATCTCTTATTCCTAATAATAACCCAACTGGCCCAAGGCCCACGTCTATAACAGAACAACTAAAGTAATTCCCTTATGGCGATGGATTGTGAACTTGTAATTAACGATGGATTGTGAACTTCTCTACCATCCCATTATGATGGATATACCTATGTAGAATTAACCGTCCTTTAGACTCCTAGTGATTTCCTCCCTTCTTGTATCCCTCGAAACCAGCTACTCATATATGCCCTCTACTCGAACAATTCCCCTGACCCTCTACATCTTCATGGCAGAGTCTGGTGTATTTCCAGTATCATAGGCTGTACCGTCATTGCTGTCGCGACTTCCTAGTGTAATAGTTGGTGCACTTCACATTGCTCTTCAAATCATACCTTTTCTTGTGATGCCTTCTGTCCAAAGCTTTCATGTCAGGCCCAAAATCTGCATCTCAGTGTCGCTACAAGAATACTGAGTACATGATAACTATACGAGAGTATCTAGGCTAAAAGCTGTAGCCTGCATGTCTGTTTTGATTAGCTCTTTACAAAAGATTAATCCAGTAATTAAATTTCAATACACAATAAAGCTTCTATGAATCATGACAGGGGTTGCAAACCCTTACTTGGAGCTATACAATAGTGATTTTAAACAATAGGATGACAAGGAGCCTTTCTTTCTGTTTTACTTGGATTGGTTCCTTCATCAATGTTTTCTTTCAGTTTTGTGTATTTTACTGGCAAGATCTCAACCTAATAATATTCAACTAAAGACTGATCAAACATGGAAATTTAAATAGCTAAATCTAACAACCTCCAATGAGAATCTAAATTCAAGTATAACACATCAACACAAAAACAGCAAGCAAAAAATAATTAAAAAATCAAACTAAAGCAGTTCTGCAACCTTTCTCAAGCAATACGAGTCCTAGTTTCCTAGATATTACCCACTTGCTTCCCTGAGGCAGTAGTTGATTATCAAGTCTTAACTAACTGATTATATAACACAGTAATGTAACATTTTATTATATATTCAAGGAAGCTAATTTGCAAGACTTATTGTGAAAGTTTGTAGATTTATTAACATCTAATATATCATTGGTATGATCTTGCTTCCATTGTACCATACGCCTCAGATTTATTGATATATAAATTCAAATGATTTGCCTCAAACATCCTGAAGGGAAGATGATGTTCTGCTACACTCAAATTGAAGCTTTGTGTATTACATTTCAGAAGGAAACATTGTGATGAGAAATTTGTCCTCAGCTATGGTATTTCAAGCAATTGGATTTGCATGGCTTTTCTTCTTACTTCTTCAGGAATGGCGTGATAGGAAAAGAGTCACTATGATGTAAGTTTCTCAAAGTATGTAAATTTAAGATCAAGTTGGCTATGAAACAGACTAGATTGTGGAATATTACTTTGTGATTTTGAGCCTTTCAAAACAGTTGTCCAAATAATTAAAAAAATTCCTATCTTATTTTTTAAAAAAATGAATAGAACTTTGACATTGTCAATCTTAGCAATTCTGAGAAAGGAATATGCTTAGGTAGATGATAGTTTACACTAGTTTCACATGACCTTTATTAAAATCTGTCCCACTCTTAACTTGGAGTATCATGGAAGCATATAAATTTAGTTTAATTCGGTCCATATAATGCAGGCGTTCCAGGTCTCTTCCATCTGGAGATAAATAATTTTCAACATCAGCGCCTACTCTCAAGCAAATGTATACATGTATCATGAATGGATGCTTTCCTCAAGCTTGCGATCTTTCAATTAGATCCTCTGTTTTTTTCCGAGAACATATGAACAATTTGCAATGTTCACTTCACATACTATGTTTCTGTTAGTGATTCTGTTGTCTGTACCACCAGATATGTATGTAACTTCAACTTCCCCGAAATTGCATTCACGCACAGACTGTTCGTATGCAACGGGCTTATCAAACTCGTGGAATGTCTGAATTTTTATTGCATTTTATGAACAACATTGTATTCCATCTAGTTCAAACCATACGTCGAATACTTTGTATGCATTCCTGAATTCGACCAAATCTGATGATCAAATCATGCCATATTACGAAATCAAGCGCAAACGCATGAACTACACGAGGAAGTACCGAGTAAAAACTAAAAGATACTGTAATAAATTCCAAACGTTTCATCGAATCATGACGTACTTGAGGGCAAGGCAACCACATGGCCGCCGTGAGCACCATACGCCAGTGCCCGGTCGCTGCGCGCCTCCGTTCCCCGACCGCTGGCATCTACGAGCTCCGGTGCCCAGCGGATCAGAGCTCCCGATCGCCGACGTTCCAATACATACTTGGATCGTGGCAACGCGACACGCCTGCTTTGTTGTGTCACAATTGGGCTCGGCCGAAAAAGGATATTCAAAACAGTTGTGAGCTAATAGAAAGCTTTGGGTGTGAAGGCCAGACCAGCCTAGAGTGGGTTGCTAGATAGGTAGGGCCCTAAAGGATGAGATAGTGCTGGAGTTGGTTGGGCTTCATGGGTTGTGGAAGGAGAGTATTCGGGCCGAATGGGTTGGGCTATTTTGTTTGCGTTTCTGGCCCTTGGGGTTTAGGCCGGGCCGCGGGCCATTGCGAGGCTTTGTTTCAACACAGCCAGACATGTCTGTCCACGCGCAGAATCTCACAGTTACCATCCAAGGGGTAGGTGAACGCCTTTGACACGTGGTGTCAATTTATGCAAAAGATATTTTTTGCGCGAAATTTAGGCAGAGAATTTGACGGAACAACATCAAGATGCAGGTCTCCTTCGTTGCATTGGTGCATCTACTTGCACGATAAGGGCAAATCAAGTTCCGAGTGTTCGACAGAAGCTAGTCTTAATTGAAGTTGCCGTGTCGGAAGCGTAGGTGGAAAAAATACATGGCTTGAACCATCTAAAATACGGAATTTTTCCTTATTTATACTGGGATTAAATTGTTTTATATAAATAAAATTTCTATAAGGTTCATATGTTTCAAACTTGCTGGGAAGACTGCACATGGAGTGCTTTACTCGCTTTTGGCAGTGTGCAATGTCGCGTTTGGCAGTGCGCCACCGCTGTCCGCCATCACGGTGACACGGTCAGTAGATGGCTGTGGAACCTGAGGTATTTATTAGCTGGCCCCACGGTGTCAGGGTCGCCAACTCAGCGAAGTCAAGCTAACTCCACACGAGTCAAATCCCAGGGTGGACCCAGCCCCATACCCCCTCGTCTTCTACTCTTCACAACGACAAAATTGGTTTTTTGCCATCCGAAACATTGGGCTTCGCAGTTTTACAATTTTAAACATTGGTTTCGCAAATATACCATCCGAAACATGTGTTTCTTGATTTCTTTGCCATTTCCGACTTTTCTGTCCCTATAGCTTGTTATTTAGAGTTTTCTGACTTTGCCATTTAAAGTTTGCTCTAGGGATAGAAAAGTCAGAAATGGCAAAGAAATTAAGAAGCACATGTTTCGGATATGTTTGGGATGGCAAAACTGCGAAGACCAATGTTTCGGATAGCAAAAATCCAATTTTTTTCTCTTCACAACGCCCCCTCTCCGCTTCTCCACAGCTCCCCAGTCCCCACATCACCCAAACACCATGGCCACGCCGCACCACCTCCCCTCCTACCTCGCCGCCGCCGCGGCCCTCCTCCTCGCCTTCATCCTCGCGCCTCTCGCCGCCGGCGACCCACTCGGAAAATTCTGCGAGACCAGTTACAACTATACCGCGAACAGCAGCTACCAGGCCAACATCCAGAGCCTCTCCACCACCCTCCCCAAGAACACCTCCTCCTCCCGGACGCTCTTCGCGACCGCCACACTCGGCACCGTCCCAGACATCGTCTACGCCCTCGCGCTCTGCCGCGGCGACACCAACGCCTCCAACTGCAGCGACTGCGTCGCCACCGCCTTCCAGGAAGCGCAGCAGCTCTGCGCCTACAACAAGGGCGCCACCGTCTTCTACGACCCCTGCGCCCTCCGCTTCTCTAACCAGAACTTCCTTGCCTCCACCAACGGCAACGGTGACAACATTCTCATCCTCATGAACACGCAGAACGTGTCCGCGCCGGCCAAGGTGTTCGACGCCGCCGTGGGCGTCCTCGTCAACGCCACCGCCGATTACGCGGCCGCGAACTCCTCCAAGCGGTTCGGCACGGGGGAGGAGGGGTTCGAGACGTTCGACAAGAACAACCCGAAGATTTACGGGTTGGCACAGTGCACGCCGGACATGACGCCGGCCGACTGCCGGAGTTGCCTGGGGAATATAATTCAGATGATGCCCATGTATTTCAGCGGGAGGCAGGGTGGCAGGATAGTTGGATTGCGGTGCAACTACAGGTATGAGCAGTACCCCTTTTTCTCCGGAGGCCCGCTGCTGCAGCTCCCGGAGCCATCCGTGGGGGCACCGGCGCCAGCGCCTGCGCCGGTGAACACGACGCCACCGGCGGCCGGAGGAGGTGAGTTGGGAGAAATCTTTTTTATCTTAGTGCTTGATTGCATTCGTGTACACCGTTCATTCTTTAGAACAGAGTAATTCGGCAATTCATGGAGAAAACAGCGAGGTTCTGAAGAATAGAAAACGTAGAAACTCAAGATGGACTGGATCGAATCCACTTACGCAATGTAATCCTAACAGCTTACTCGATTTAATTAGATTCGAAGCATAGAAACGATGGTTGATTTCACTATAGGACTTTGGTATCATTCTTGATTCGCTACTTGAGTACGCTTCCAGCAAACTAAATAAAAGAACTGTCGTGTGTGAACAGTAACACCAGTCAAGGGATTTTTATTGTTTTTTTAGATTAAAAAAATATCTGAAGAACTTGGTTTGTACGACAGTTGACAGAAAAAAAACCCGGAAGTGCTTAAAATCTGTAGCATGAACATTTTGGTGAAATCATTTGAATTCGGTGACCTTGCAATGTGGTTGGAGATTCATGCTCCAGCGGGCACGTTCGTCTTTTCCAGCGGTGGCACCGGCGAGTTAGAGTGGAGGTTTGACGGATTAGGGTTTGAGGTTACCGGGCCAGGCTATAGAGGAAGGGAGGGGCGGCAGCCGGCATAGGCACAGCGGTGGTCGAAAGTGGTGGTGACATGGCGTGGTGGTTGTGGCGCCACGCAGCCGCGGGCCTAGAGGAGGGCGATGGGCAGCAAGGGCGAGAAGAAAGTGAGAGGTTAGGAAGTGACAAGCGGTGGTAGCCGCTAGAGACGGGAAAGGAGGGCAAGGCGGGGTTAGAGGAGGCGGACAGCGCTGGCGGTGGAAAAATTCTATTGTGTAACCGTTACACAGCAGAGTTTGTGTAACCAACAAATGGGAATGCGACACATGGCATAAAGTACTGTAGCAGCACTGTAGTCCGTACAAAAAAATATTTTTAGATTTGTACAGCACCGGATTGTACGGAGAATATATTTTTAAATTGCTGCTACAGTACTTTATGCCATGTGTCGCATTCTCATTTGCTGGTTAGTGGTTACACAAACTCTCCTGTATAACAGTTACACAATATATTTTTTCCTGGCAGTGGGAGAGGAGGCAGATGGCGATGGCGCCACAGCGGTGGGGCTGGGCTAGGGTTGGGGTTGAAGGGAGTGGGCTAGGTATATAGGAGAGAGAGTAGAAGAGATCAGGGCAGTTGGATTTTGATCAGATGGTCCGAAATGTGACTGATTTGGTTCAGCGTATAGTTCGGTTGAGGAATAGACAGATCCAAAGAAAATTGGGCAAACTAGCAAACGATGAAGAGATCATTCTGAAGAACTTGGTTTTCTTTTTTTTCTTTTGTCTGGCAGCCCCGTAGCTATCAGTTGCTTGACTGGAGAACAGGGAAAATTATATGTGTCCTTTTTTTACCGGAGAACAGGGAAAATTATACGAGTCCTGACCAGTTGTGCACCCTGGCTGAATGCTAGCCATAAAAACTCCCGTGCAAATTATAACACTCTTCCCTGATTACGTCTAAGTAGGAATAAATTCGCGGGAAAAAATATCTCCCTTCTCACCTGGTATTCTGGTCTGATGTTCACATCCTAATTCCATGCGTGTGAACGCATGCATTTTCCTTTATAAAATGGTCATTTCACACAAGCTTTCATGGATGTGCACTGCTCAATGCAAGAATTTGGAAATATCATGGCTTCTTTCTTTCATGGCTACTTGGGATTCAGAAAAGAAGTTTTTTTTTCTCGAACGACGCAGGAGAGCTGCGTTGTCATATCATTAAGGAAGAACAAAAGTACAAAAGGCTGGGTAAAAGAAACCCAGCCTAAGAACAAACTCACACCACCACACTCCAGAACCTAAATCTAAATTGCTAGAGTTAACGACCAAGAGAAAACAACTCCAAGCTTAGATGCCCTGCCATACACCGTAGACGCACTCATCCTTAATGGTCCAAGCAACTTGTGGACATTAGGTAGAGAACATTCAAACACACAAGAATTCGATGCTTCCAAACCTCCTGTGCCACTAGGATGATAAGGGAATTTAGTCCCTTACGCATGTCCTTAGGCACTCCCTTGATGGTCTTGATCCACCACTAGAGAAACGAGAGGAAGTCGTTGAGGCGCTGCAGCAAATCGAGATGAAGATGTTGGAAAATCAAAGTCCAAAGTTGCCGCGTGAAGACACAGCAAGAAGAACGTCTTTGGATGGTCTCCTCCGCTTTGATCACAAAGGGACAAGCAGTGGGTGAGGCGGACCACGCTTTGCAAGGCGGTCCGCCGTCCAAAGACCGATTGTTGATAGCTAGCCAAATGAAAAATTTGCAACGCAGGGCCCACGACTTCCAAAGCCGCCTCCAGGAGCAAATTTGATAGTCCCCACAAAGAATGCCGCATAAGCTGATTTATCGCTATAATCTCCGAAGTGTCAGCTTCCAGTGTGTTGGTCTGAACATCTTGTCAAGAATCATACCATCCACTAGGTCCCAAAGAAAAGATATTCCACCAACACCATGCATGCGAAGAGCCCCTCGATGTCAAATACCCAGCTATGGTTATGTAAAGCTTGAGCAACTGTTCGGCTTTTGACAATTCGTTTTGGAACCTTTTTGAACAGGTTCAGGGCAATCTCAGCGATGGTCTTACCATTCAGCCATCGGTCAGACCAAAAGCAAGTGGATTCCCCATCTCCAACTATAGTTTCCACTGCCATATTAAAGAAAGCTTGAGCAATTGGAGGCACTTGAATTGGAAGACCAGCCCAAGGTCTAGCAGGGTCAGATTTTTGAGCCCATAACCACCGAATCCTTAGTGCCCAACCAAGCTTTTCCAGATTGTGAATTCCCAGACCTCCATATTCAAAAGGCCTCTGCACCCGCTCCCAAGAAACGAGACAATTACCCCCATTCGCCTGTTCTTGACCTCTCCAAAGGAAACCTCGGCGTTTCTTATCAATGGTTGTAATTACCCATTTCGGGAGATCGAGGCTGATCATACTATAGATGGGAGTAGCGGTCATGACCACTCTGACCATCACCAGACGACCAGCTCTATTCATAAGTGATGCCTTCCAACTTTGGCGGTGATCAGCAATCTTGTCAATTAGGGCGAAGATCAGCCTTTCTAGGTTTACGGATTGTAAGAGGAAGCCCAAGATAAGTGCACGGGAAGTCCTTGATTGCACAAGACAGAGAATCTGAAGTACGCTGCAGGTCTTTAATGCCATTGGAAATTTGGAGCTAAGTAAAAGTGCATCCTATATATTTTTTTTCTTTAATGCCATTGGAAATTTGGAGCTGAAGCAAAATAACGTACTAAAACTGAGAGGTGTTTGTTGTTTGGCTCCTTTTTGTATGTGTCAAGCTTGATTACTCTTGTCCATGTCTTAATTCAAAGCAGCAATACATAAAGCTTGTTGCACTATAAACATGAAAGATGTTAATAGTTTTTCTCCTTTGTGGTGTTTATGGATTTGTCAACAGAGGAGCTTGATTAAGTGAAATATGTGCTACAACAAGGCAGATGCATCATCTTCTTCACAATCTTGTTAATTTCTCTTCAATATATCTTAAATTAATCGATGCCTTTCAATTACAGGAAGAACAACGAACAAAACTGGTAGAATTTTAGCCATTGCACTGCCTATATTCGCTGCTATACTGGCTGCTGTAGTAACTTGCCATTGTCTATGGAGGAGAAAGAGGAAACAAGCTGGAAAGCTATCACTGCCAGGTAAGTCTTTTCCGTTAATTTAAATTTCATTGTTTTATACAGTTACAGCTAAGTTTTTTGGTCAGTAAATGGCATCATTTTCAATGTTCTATACAATCGAAACTAAGTTTTTGCTCAGCAACGACATCATTCTCATATGAAATTAGGAATTGCATTAATGTATTACACCATTATTAAAGTACTTGTTCTCTTATGATAGATCAAACTAATCCAGAGGACATACAAAGTATCGACTCACTCATTCTTGACCTATCAACTCTACGAGCCGCAACAGATAACTTTGATGAAAGCAATAAACTTGGTGAAGGAGGGTTCGGTGTGGTTTACAAGGTGATAATTATGCCATTTCACTATAACCATTTTATTCTGTATTTTGCAGTTTTAGTGAATAAATATCTCCATTTGTACAGGGAATCCTCCCTGACGATCAAGAAATAGCAGTGAAAAGGCTCTCACAAAGTTCTCGACAAGGGATAGAGGAGTTGAAAAATGAGCTTGTTTTGGTTGCTAAACTTCAACAAAAGAATTTGGTGAGGCTTGTCGGTGTTTGCTTGGAAGAACATGAAAAATTACTTGTGTACGAATACCTGCCCAACAAAAGCCTCGACACCATTCTTTTTGGTATTGTAATTCATCACCATTTTGCAACAGTAAAGCAACAATTGAAATTTATTGTGTACAATTTTGAGGTTTCTTTTTCTGTTTGACAGATCCTGAGAGAAGCAACGAGCTAGATTGGGGGAAGAGATTTAAGATAGTCAATGGGATTGCTCGAGGCTTACAGTATCTTCATGAAGATTCTCAGCTGAAGATAATTCACCGGGACCTCAAAGCGAGCAATGTTCTGTTAGACTCCGAATTTAATCCTAAGATTTCAGATTTTGGCTTAGCAAGGCTATTTGGAAGTGATCAATCACAAGATGTCACCAACCGTGTCGTCGGAACCTAGTAAGCGCTGGTGGCATTGCCCTTAAAAGATATTTGAGTGTGTGTTAGTCCATAACATAATGTTCTTATTGCAGTGGATACATGGCCCCTGAGTATGCTATGCGTGGGCATTACTCCATCAAGTCGGATGTGTTCAGCTTCGGTGTCCTGATCTTAGAGATCGTCACGGGAAGAAGAAACAGTGGCTCATACAACTCCGAGCAATCTGTTGATCTCTTAAGTTTGGTGAGTACATCGGCTATTACGAACTTCAGATATTGCCCAAGTTACATCTTATAATAATATTGGAACAATTCACCAATCTAATGCAGGTATGGGAGCACTGGACGATGAGAACAATTGTAGAAATCATGGATTCATCCTTGAGCAGCCATTCGCCTGGAGACCAGATGCTGAAATGCATTCACATCGGACTTCTGTGCGTTCAAGAAGACCCCTTAGATAGACCGATGATGTCAATGGTGAATGTCATGCTTAGCAGCAGCACTGTCTCTCTCCAAGCTCCATCTAGGCCAGCGTTTTGCATCCAAAAGAGTGGCGTCAATTCCTCGGAGCCATATCAAGGGGCTTCACAGTCCAGAAGCAGATCGCCTATGTCACCGAACGAAGTTTCGATCACTGAACTTGAGCCAAGATAAGTCCCAAAGAAATGCTGAATTCATTGTGTACTGTTGTTGCAAAAAATAATCAGGTTTAATGCAGGAAAAGGCCCTGCTACATATGTATTATCTACTTATCCTCCTAGTGGTAGATATTTTACAAGAGTAGGGGAAAACACCAGTATAAGTAGATATGCAGGTGATGAGGAACCCTACATAAAGATCACCTTGCAGTTGTCGTATATGTGTGTATGTATCCTGCAATGCTTCTGAGATATCACTTAAAACAAAAGCTTCCCAAGATAGATCCTCAAGTACATTATTGCTTGCAGATTAGCCAAGGCATGATGCATGTACCCAGTCAAAAATAAGAGTTGTTTTGGAAGCCGTATAGTCAAGCTATTTTAACACAATAATATCTCTATGAATGGTTTTAGATAAATTATATAAAAATGATATTAATAAATTTGTCTTGAATTTGTAATATTATAATTTTTTTAGGTTTCATAGATCTATATATACATTTTAACTGAAATTCCAGCTATCCTATGAACCCACGTTATCAACGCAATATGAGCCGTTAAATGTGTTGAGGAGTTGATGCTGTCCACCAGGTCTGCCTTATTCAACCCTTACCAAAATATCGAGTTTTTAACCTAATTGGCCGTTTTTTAGTTGTATTTACATGAATGACGCCTGTCGCGTGGAAATGACAAAAATAGCGCTTCCGCCGCATAGCCACCATGCGACGGACCTCTAGGGGCCGATCCGTCTGGGGCGCTGCATGGTAGCCATGCAGCCAGGGACTGTCGCATGGTCACAGTGTGTCAGAGGGTAGTCTCGCACAGCCACCATGCGGTTGCCTTCCCTCATGCACGGCCACTGTGCAGTAGTCGTTTAGCCATGGTAATTAGCGGTGCTAATTCGTGATTTAGTGAATTAATTTAGGTGTCATATTATATGAATTTTTCAATATAGCAAATGAGCTCAAAACTTATAAAATTTTTTGTGGAGCCTTTCAACACAGTTTACTTATTCGTGTATTTTTTTCATAATTTTATCCATTCCAAATTTTACTCAAAAATTCATATAATCGTACTATTTGTAGGAATCTTATAATATAGCAAACGAGTTCAAAAATTTATAAAATTTGTTTTGAAGGATTCTTACATAGTGTAGTTGATTGTGTAATTTTTGTAGAATTTTATTCATTCTGAATTTTACTCAAAAATTCATGGAATACAATGCACTAATCTGATGGAAATAATCATGCATGCATGGAATTTTCGAGCAAAATTACGAATGGATAAAATTCTAGAAAAATTACACAATCAACTCCACAGTGTAAAGATCCTCCACACCAAACAGCACGTACCAGTCCAACATCAGGCTTCTCTCTATCACCCTTGTTGTTTTCGACCATCGCAGCCTCTGATCGCTACGTGCCCCAGGATCTTTGATTGCTTTCTCGGAATCTCCGACCGCTGTGTACTCAAATCACCAACCGCTCAGCTCGACTGCTTCGTACTCGAAACTCTTCGACTGCACCGCTAAAAACATTTGAGCGACACCACTCGGATACCATTCGATGCCTTAATACCAGTCGAACGCCATCCGATGCTCTTAAACTGCTCAACCACCGTCTGATACTCCACTGCTACTCGGACACTGTTCGATCTCCTTCAACTTCATGCTCAAAGTCAAACCTTGACCGTTCACCCGTAGTTGAACTCGAAACCTTCCCCTAAGTACTTGAGACTCTTCTATTATGGCGACGACGATCCAAAAACAAGAGAGCGATAGAACAAACAATATCTTTTGGTGGTGCTTCAATCGCCGCATCTTTTCTGGGTATTCTCCCCTCTAATTATACTCAAGTTTACAACTCAAAGACAAAAACAACATTTCCAATTACAAATTGGACTAGGACTCATTTTCTTACTGAAACTAGACTCCGAAACTAATACTACCTCAATTCCTGGTTCAAATCCATACCTGGATTGAACCAACTCGTTCCTGTACTCAATAATTGCTAATAAAGTCTAGGTTAATTCTAATAAACTCCCCCTAATCTAGGGTTGATTCTGCAAAATTCTTGACACCAATCAGGATCCTCGTCTCTGAAAACATCAGTTTAGCAAGAGATTTAGTGAGGATGTCCGCACACTGCTCATCTCCTGGGACATGTTCTATTTCAATCTCTCCTCTTTCAACACATTCACGAATGAAGTGAAATCTTGTGTTGATATGTTTACTCCTCCCATGGAACACCGGATTTTTTATCAACACAATTGCTGATTTGTTGTCAACATACAATGTGATTGTTTCTGGAGGATGTCCTGTGATCTCACTCATTAATCCCTTCAGCCACATTGCTTGGCATGCAACTACCGCCACCGCCATGAACTCCGCTTCATATGACGACATAGCAACACTCTTCTGCTTCTATGACGCCCAAGAAATTGCACAATTTATTGAGATAAAACACCATACCACTAGTGCTTCTTCGATATATTATATCATCAGCCAAGTTGCTGTTTGAGAACCCAGCTAGCTTTCCTTCTCCTCCACTCGTATATACCAAACCAATCGCCATTGTTCCTTTTAGATATCGAAGAATTTGTTTTACTACCTTTTGGTGGATTAGTGTTGGTTTTTTCATGTATCTACTCACCAATCCAACCAAATATGTAAGGTCTGCCCCAAGTATGTAACAAATACCTCAAAGTTCCAATAACTCAATGGTATTCAATTGGATCCACAGGTTCTCCTTCAGAATCTTTGCCCAGTTGCAATTTTGGCTCCATGGGGCATTCGCATGAGTTGCAATCCTCCATACCAAACTGTTGAAGAACTTTCTTTGCATATCGACCTATATGCGAAGGTAATAGGTGAGCAAACTGAGGTCGATCATCTCAAATTGCCTCATCATTTGTTGCTTGAAATCTTGTATGCCTTCAACCTTTGAACCTGTTATAATGTGATTATCAACATAGACCCCAATGATCAGGATATCAGTCCTACTTCTCCTCATATACACGGCATGTTCTTGAGGGCATTTTGTGAAGCCAAGCTACTTCGGACTTTGGTCCAGACGCTGATTACATGCACGAGGTGCTTGTCGAAGCCCATATAGAGCTTCATAGAGTGTATACAACTTGTGCTCTTTGTGCTTCACCTCATACCTTTCTGGCTGCGCAACATAAACTTCTTCTTGCAATTATCCATTCAAGAAAGCCATCTTGGCATCCATATGGTGCACTTGCCACTTATTTTGAGCAGCTAGGGCAAGTAGCAACCTCATAGTCTCAATTTTTGCTACCGGAGCAAAGACTTCGTTGAAATCAATTCCTTGCTTTTATACATAGCCTTTTGCAACAAGTCTAGCTTTGTGCTTCACAATCTTTCCTTCAGAGTCCCTTTTTCACTTCGTAAACCCACTTCAAACCAATTGGTTCATGCCCTACTGGCAAATCAGCGAGTGACTAGGTTCTGTTCTTTTCAATTGAGGTAATCTCATAATTCATAGCCTCAACCCATTGCTCCTCTTTGGTTGCTTGTGGGTATGACACCGGTTCTTCTTCTCGCAACTGCAGAGTTCTTCTAGAGGCAGATTTACCTCCTCTATATCTTCGTAAATTTTAGCAAGAGATTGAAATATTTGTGGTATCCCTGAACTTGCTGATTCTGGACTAGCCACGATGGTTTCTCCAACCTGGTCCAGCTCTCTGGTTGACATCTTTAGTTGGTAAGGAAGGTAAGACTCCTGTAGGCGTAGAAGTGAAGGGATCCACACCAACCTCTCAGATTCATCTTCTCTGGTCCTATTACGATGGCGTGTCCCAATTATTGTAGTTTGCTACTGAGTATTCCTTCCAATCCCAACACCTGTTCTCCTCAAACATCACATCTCGGCTTATGCAGAGCTTGTTTCAACTTGGGTCAAATAGCCTATGTGCCTTGCACCCTTCCTCAACACCCAAATAAACCACCGGCATACTTTTGTCATCAAGTTTTCAGGTGTGAGTTGATGGGATCTTCATATGAGCCTTACAACCAAAAACTCTCAAAGGATCCAACCTTGGTCTTCTTTCTGTCCACATCTCATAAGGTGTAGTATCGGTGAGTGCTTTGGTGGTCACTCGGTTTAGGATATACACCGCGTGTCATACCGCCTCCCCCTAGAATCTTCTGGGCAACTTCATGCTCTTTAACAAACTCCTTTCCATGGACACCACTGTCCTATTCCGGCGCTCGACAATGCCATTTTGTTGAGGTGTACATGGCACCATTAAGTGCCTCTAAATTCCTTCATTTTCACAAAAAAAAACTTTGAACTCATTTGAGAGGAATTCTCCCCTCTGATCTATTCTCAAAGTTTTCAGTTTGCATCCAGTCTCTATCTCTACGAGTGCTTTGAATTTTCTAAATTCCTCAAACGTGCTGCTTTTCTCCTTGAGCATATATACCCACATCATTCGGCTATATATAGTCATCGATGATTAAGAAAAAATAGTTGTTTCCAGCTGTAGTTGTTGGGGAGATTGGCCCGCATAAGTCCGCATGAATGAGCTCTAACCGCTCCTTGGCCCGATACTCAACCATACATGGAAATGGGAGGCGCGTTTGTTTTGCAAGCAAGCATCCTTCGTAGATTTGAGTGGGATGGTTGACCTTTGGCAATCCGACAACCATCCTCTTTTGCCCCATTGACTTAATGGACTAGAAGTTGACGTGACCCAACCTTGTATGCCACAGCCATACTTCATCCTCCATCTTTGCTAGTAAGCACACCGGTTCATAAGTCTCCATTGTAACCTTTTAGAAACGTTTTGGGGTGCGTTTGATTTTCATCAAGAGCTTGTTGCTTCGATCATACAACCATAGAAAGGCATTGAAGATAACTACCTTGCTCCCTAACTCCGTTAGTTCAATGCTCAAAATATTGCTGCAAAGATTTGGTATATAATACAACTCTGTCAAGAGTTTTTGTTCTCCTCCTTTGAATTGGAATAGGACCGACCTCTTTCCTTTGATTTGGATGGTAAAACCATATATGGGAGATTTTCACCAACCTGGTAATGTACGCGGGCTGTACACTCTCGTTACTTAGGATATTACACCTCGTCAGTGGTTATACAGTCGAGGACAAGGATGTGCCTGACTACTCTCGTATAACCGAGTATGTTGGAGGCAATCGCTTGTGCCTTTGTCATAACTTGCTAAATAACAATTATCTTTAATTCCACTGTTCCTGTGATCTCTATCTCCGATCCGTATCAATATTTTCGATAACTTAGTTTCATTACATTTAACCTGAGTCAATTACTTGTATGCCTTACTTGTCCTTTACTCACCATGTTGCGACCGTTGTTGGGTACTTGCTGAGTTTCCAAATCTCACGCTTACTCTTTCCATTCTCAGGTAAAAGGCCAGTGGAGTGATAGCAACATGCATAGATGAGAGCACTCGAGTTTTCAGCATTATGGCTTGCTACTATTTGTGTTCTCTTTTACTATCTATTTGGTTAGAAGTGGACCGGTCCTATATTTTAAATATTTATTTTAGCTTCCGTGGTTCTCAATTAAAAATTTAATTTCTTTGTGATTTCTAATGTTGTTCTTATTTATTCTTTACTTTGGCGATGACGTTCCATAGTAGTATCTTATATTGATATCTGAGGTGCTACAGTGACCGAACTGGTCGTAGCTATAGCATTTGATGTGAGATTTGTCGTGGCCTATCCCGGACCATCGACCAACACCATCTTCTTGGCGAGTCATGGTTGCACCACCCCGGGCAACACTGCCTCACCCGTGGCCTTGCCACTGGTCCCTTCCTTATCCACGGAAGTCACCTCCTTGCCCACAGTAACTGCCTCCTTATCCTCGAAAGCCGCCTTCTCGTCCATGGAAGCCACCTACTCATCCACAGAAGCCGCCTCCTTCAGGATTTGCTCCTCTTCCTCTGGAATTAGATGCTAACTGTTTGAAGTTAAATCCTTGTCATGGTTTTAACTCAATTTGGGAAAACATAAGTTGGCCATCTGTATTTTTGTTAGTTCGCTGATTGAGTCATTCTTCATATGCTTTTAGCTGCCATATTGCTTCTTCAAATTGCATCACCTCAAGATCTGAGTACTGCTCAATTGACGCTACCAATTGTAGGAACTTGTCAGGTATTGAGTCAAGAAGCTTCTTGACTAGTGCCTTCTCCAATGTGGCACCAGGGTGCTGTATTTAGCTTCCATACTACTCAATTTCCAAGCGAACTCATCAATCGTCTCTCCTTCCTTCATGCGAATCGCGTCGAACTCGCTCTTCAGTGTTTGTAACCAAGCCTTGTTCACATGGTTAGCACCTAGATATTGAGTCTTCGGACCATCCCACACTTCCTTGGCCAATTTCTTCTTTGCGATCTGTCAAAGGACATCTTCCGGGATGGCTTGGAAGATAAACGTACAGGCCGCTTTGTTCTTGTTCTCATCTACGACCACTCCGACAGTAGGTTTTACTGCCTCGCAGATGCCTTGTGTATCCATGATCGCCTCCATCTTAATCGTCCATGTGGTATAGTTGGTCGTCGTCAACATCAGGAAGTGATGCGGCACCCCACCGCCATCCCTTGCAACCTGCTGGATGGAGAGCGCCACCGCCAAAGACCACGAGTAGCTCGGATTGGCTCTGATACCATGTGTTGTTTTCGACCACCGCAGCCTCCGACCGCTGTGTGCCCTAAGATCTCCAACCGCTTCTCGGAATCTCCGACCGCTCTGTACTCAGAATCACCAACGACTCAGCTCGACTGCTTTGTACTCGAAACTCTTTGACCACACCGCTCGGAAACTTCAAGCGATACCATTCAGATACCGTTCGATGCCTTAATACCAAACGAACGTCGTTCGATGCTCTTAAACTGCTTGAACACCATCTGATACTCCGCTGCTACTTGGACACTATTCGATCTCCTTCGACTTCACACTCGAAGTCAAACCTTGACCGTTCACCCGTCTTCGTTAGTTGAACTCAAAACCTTCCCCTGAGTACTCGAGACTCTTTTGTTCGTCAAGTACCGCGAGGACGACTTGAAAACGAGAGAGCAATTGAACAAACAAGATCTTTTGGTGGTACTTCAATCTTGGATCTTTTCTAAGTATTCTCATCTCTATTTGTACTCAAGTTTATAACTTAAAGACGAAAACAACATTTTCGATTACAAACTGGACTTAGACTCTTTTCTTATTGAAACTAGACTTCTAATACTATCTCAATTCATGGTTCAAATCCACACCTGCATTGGACCGACTTGTACCTGCACTCGATGATTGGTAATCAATCTAGATTAATTCCAACAACCCTCCCCAAGAAGGGATAATTGATCTTTTGCCACACCTTTCATTACATTTGATGATTTGCTCCATAATGTCTCATTGACATGTGGGTCCAAGGCCCACATGTCAATAAAACAAATAGGGCAAATTATCAAATTCCATAAACGTTTATGTATGGGGCAAATGCTCCAATCTCCCCCAAGAACGCCTCCTCCCCGGCGCTCTTCGCCGCCGGCAGAATTGGCGTCCTGCCGGACATCGTCTACACCCTCGCGCTCTGCCGCGGCGACGTGAACGGCTCCGCCTGCGGCAACTGCGTCGCGGTCGCCTTCCAGGATGCGCAGCGGCTGTGCGCCTACAGCAAGGAGGTGTCCATCTACTAAGACCTCTGCTACCTCCGCTTCTCCAACCTGATCTTCCTCGCCGGCACCGAAAACGACGAGAGGTACATTCCCAAGGTGCAGAACGTGAGCGCGCCGGCCGCGGCGTTCGACGCCGCCGTGGGAGCGCTCCTCAACTCCACCGCCGACTACGCGGCGGCCAACTCGTCCAAGCGGTTCGCCACAGGCGAGGAGGCGTTCGGTGGGAGCATCCCCGCGATCTACGCGCTGCTGCAGTGCACGCCGGACATGGCGCCGGCCGGTTGCAGGAGCTGCCTAGCGAATATAATTCAGATGGCGCCCAAGTATTTCAACGGGAGACCGAGAGGGAGGTTTATTTGGGTGCGGTGCAAGTACCGGTAGGAGTTGTATCCTTTCTTCTCAGGCAGCCCACTGCTGGAGCTCCAGGCGCCGGCGTCTGTTGGAGCTCCACCGGCGCCACCACCAGCTCAGGTGCCGGCGAACGTGACGCCACCGGCCACCGGAGAGGTCAGTTGAGGAAACAGAAACAACTTTTTCCTTACTTTGAAGAAGTAATTCAAGAGGAATTTAAGCTTAACAAAAGTTATGCGATATTTTGATTTCTTTGTTGTTTTGAGGTGTACTAGTTATTAACTTATCAAGCTACAAACTTGGGATAAAAAAGTTATGCCACGAAACTTCAAAGAGATGTACATGAAAACATTTTGATAGTGTTAGTACCATGACCAATTGACCATCACTAGACACATCCTATGGTGTTTAGACATGCTCATGGTATTAGACGATCCAGCCTAGATCGTTTCCCATTGTTTGGCTTTAATTGGATTAAAAAGAATTATCATGTGTACTTCTTTTACCATTGTCAACAGTTTTGGTAAGCACTTCACATGGAGTTATGCAAATCTCCTAATTAAACGTAATCAGCTAGTTTTAGTTGCTACATCTTGACTTCTCTAGTCCTGTCACTATCAGTTGCTTCATTAACC
Source organism: Dendrocalamus sinicus (assembly GCA_036346575.1). Taxonomy (NCBI): domain Eukaryota; kingdom Viridiplantae; phylum Streptophyta; class Magnoliopsida; order Poales; family Poaceae; genus Dendrocalamus; species Dendrocalamus sinicus. Next base: position 8,954,432 of record CM070659.1, on the reverse strand, counting down.
AGCGAAGACTAAATGTACGCGGGTAGTAGTCCATCTTGACCGTTTCTGCCGGTACTAATTGACTTAAGCAGGGGAAAAGGAGAGCTGTGAAAATCTCTGCAGGTGTTGCTTGTTCCATTGTCTTGATACTAATTGTTTCAGCTTCTGCTTTCTTTTGCTTGAAGAGTTGTAACGCTTCCAAGAACTAGAACAGCGAGTACTAGTAGAATACTGAGTGTCTGCTCACTAACGGAAACTTCTGTTTGTTATGTCATTTATGTAACAGCGCCAGCACCAATCATCTCAAGAACAACACTAGCGCCAAAGAAAATTGAAGGTGGAAAATGCGTAATCTTCGATTTACCTACAATGCAAGATGCAACTGACAACTTCTGTGACGAGAATAAGCTTGGGGAGGGCGGGTTCGGTACTGTATACAGGGTAAATACCCACAGTATGCAGGAGAGAACAATAGCATTGCCTGTCTTTTTTTCTCTCTAAAATGGACTCCTTTTTTTACAGGGAAAGCTCTCTGATGGGCAAGAAATAGCAGTTAAGAAGCTATCACAGAGTACCACAGGGACTGAACCAGCTCCGCAATGAAGTGCAAGTATTGGCTGAGCTTCAGCACAAGAAACTTGTCAGATTACTGGGGTTTTGCCCGCATCAGAATGAGATGATGCTTGCTTATGAACACATAAAGAACGGGAGCCTTGACAATTTTCTATTTGGTACTTTCCTCTACAATTACCAATCCGGATTTTTCTGGCCACTGAAAATAATTATTCTGCTCTGTAACTTCTGCACTTCAGCACAATTGTTAATTTTCTAGTTAGGTGTACTAGATGATGGTGATAAAAAACTATACTGAAACCAATTATGCCAAGAAACCTACGAGAATTAAATGGGTATTATGAGGATGTAGTATCCTTTGTTCTTCTTCTTAATATATTGATGCGCAGTTCTCCTGCGCGTTCGAGAAAAAAAGTACCGTAGCATTTCCGGCAAGCTAGTTGCTGCAGCTAAGACTAGTACATACTACATACAGTTAATTTAGTTTTAGAATTTCTTATTACATTAGTGTAATTCGACCTCTCTGTATTCATGTATGACAATTCTGTTTAATTTAAGTCATTCATTTTGTTGAAACAGGTACTAATAAGGGAGAGACACTAAACTGGGAGCAACGGTACAATATCATTCTTCAACTGGGTGATTAAACAGCTACTGCTACTTCGACTAGACTTCGTTTTTCGGCAGTACTGACTATGTGCCGACGACACAGCTGGTGACACCCTGCGTCTTGATCTCGCCCAAAGAGCCTCGCGAGGCCGAAGTCTGAAATCTTGGAGTTCATGTTAGTGTCTACCAAGATGTTGCTCGCTTTGAGATCACACGGTGGACTACTTTAAGCTGAGAGTCTTCATGGAGGTATTGCAGACCTCGAGCAATCCCGTTTATGATCTTGTACCTCTTTCCCCAATCAAGTTGCTCGCGTTTGTCAGTGTCTAACGTTGATCAGAAAGGTATTAAGTAGGAGTGCTCAGTGTGATGATATCAAACTTCGCAGACAAAGTGACGAGGGAACTGAGTTAACCGCCTCGAAAAAAAAGGAATTATGACTGAATTAGTACCAAAGAGGATCTGATCGAGGCTCCGGTTGGGAACGAACTCGTAAACGAGCAGCCTCTCCTGTTGCTCTAAGCAGACGCCCAGAAGCCTGACAAGATTCTTGTGCTGAATCTTTGCAACCAAGGAGAGCTCGTTCTCCAGGTTTCCCTACCGGGTCGAACAAATACTTCAGCACGTTGCAAGTCAAACCATCCTACTACCGTTCCACCGTCTTCTACAACCCGTGCGTCCTCTGCTTCTCTAACTAGAACTTCCTTGCATCCATCAACGGCAACGGTGACAAGTTCCTCATCTTCATGAACACGCAGAATGTGCCTGACCCGGCAAAGGTTTTCGACGCTGACACCGTGCGGCCCGGCTAAATCAAGTTTTCCCAATTTGATTAGATTCGAAGCATCAAAACAACATTAAATTTTTGTTACGGGAATTTGGAACGATGTTTGATTTCATAGGCAAGTATGCTTCCAACAAACTTAAAAAAATGAACCGTCGATGTCAGTACCATTCAAGGTTGAGTAGTTAATTGTTTGTTTTCTTTAGATGGTTGAGTAGTTCATTGATTGTTTTCTTTAGATGAAAAAGGTTCTAAAGTACTTGCTTTGTGCGGCAGTCAACAAAAAAAGGCGAACAAGTAAACAACGAATAGATAATCCTGGTACAGGTTATATATATTAGTACCAAATGAACGTATCTGCTAGTTTTCTACCTTTTCTTTTGTTTGGTCTTGACTTCTACGCAGTCCCGTAGCTATCAGTTGCTTGACTGGAGAACAGGGAAAATTATATGTCCTATGTCCTCTGGTATTCTGGTCTGATATTCACGTCTTAATTCCACAGTCCACGAATGTGAACGCATGCATTTTTCCTTTTTAGATTGGTCATTTCACACAAGCTTTCTTGGCTGTGCACTGCACAAAGCAACAATTTGCAAATATCATGTTTTCTTTCTCTCTTGGCTACTTGGGATTCAGAAAAGAAGTGATCAGTAAAAGTGCACCTTATATATTTTTTCTTTAGTGGCATTGGAAATTTGGAACTGAAGCAAAATAACATACTAAAACTGATAGGTGTTAGTTGTTTGGCTCCTTTTTGTACGTGTAAACTTGACTACTCTTGTCATGTCTTAATTCAAAGAAGCAATAAATAAAGCTTGTAGCACCATAAACATCAAAGATGTTAATAATTTTTCTCCTTGTGGTGTCTGTGGATTTGTGAATAGAGGAGCTTGATTAAGTAAATTGTGTGCTACAACAAGGCAGATGCATCTTCTTATGAATCTTGTTAAACTCGCTTCAATGTGTCTTAAGATTAATTGATGCCTTTCATTTGCAGGAAGAACAACGAACAAAACTGGTAGAATTTTAGCCATTGCACTGCCTATAGTCGCTGCTATACTGGCTGCTCTAGTAATTTGCCTTTGTCAATGGAGGAGGAAGAGGAAACCAGCAGGAAAGCCATCACTGCCAGGTAAGTCCTTTCAGTTAATTCAAAATCCTTTGTTTTATACCACTAGAACTAAGTTTTTTGCACGGTAATGGCATCATTTTCATTGTTCTATACAATCGAAGTAAGTTTTTGCTTGGCAGCGACATCATTCTCACATGAAAATAGGAATTGCATTAATGTATTACACCATTATTAAAGTACTTGTTCTCTCATGATAGATGCAACTGATCCAGAGGACATACAAAGTATCGACTCACTCATTCTTGATCTATCAACTCTGCGAGCTTCAACAGAACTTTGATGAAAGCAATAAACTTGGGGAAGGAGGGTTCGGTGTGGTTTATAAGGTGATAATTGCACCATGTCACTATAGCCATTTTATTCTGTATTTTGCAGTTTTAGTGAATAAATATCTCCATTTGTACAGGGATAGATGAGTTCTCGACAAGGTTCTCGACAAGGGATAGATGAGTTGAAAAATGAGCTTGTTTTGGTTGCTAAGCTTCAACACAAGAATTTGGTGAGGTTTGTCGGTGTTTGCTTGGAAGTTGGAAGAACATGAAAAATTACTTGTGTATGAATACATGCCCAACAAAAGCCTCGACACCATTCTTTTTGGTATTGTAACTCATCACCATTTTGCAACAGTAAAAAAAAAACTCGACCTGCGGGGGGTAAGACAGCCCCTGGGCATTTCATTAAGAAGAAGATCTTCTCACGCAGATCGAGAAAATCCCCGAATCCTTGCCCCACCCTGACACAGCGGCATCAGCCCATGTGAGAACAACCAGGGTGATCCCTAGACCAACGACCTGGCGCGACCAACGACCTGGGCGAGCCTTAGACCTGTGCTTTGGCTTATGGGGCAAGCGAGGGGATTTTTTTCCTCAGCCTGAAATTCGCTCCCACTGGGAGTCGAACCCAGGACCTGAGGGGTGCTACTAGAGCGTTCTAACCGCTACGCTAGAGGCCCGTTCGCATTTTGCAACAGTAAAACAACAATTGAAATTTATTGTGTACAATTTTGAGGTTTCGTTTTCTGTGTGACAGATTCTGAGAGAAGCAATGGAGCTAGATTGGGGGAAGAGATTTAAGATAGTCAATGGGATTGCTCGAGGCTTACAGTATCTTCATGAAGATTCTCAGCTGAAGATAATTCACCAGGACCTCAAAGCGAGCAATGTTCTGTTAGACTCCGAATTTAATCCTAAGATTTCAGATTTTGGCTTAGCAAGGCTATTTGGAAGTGATCAATCACAAGATGTCACCAGCCGTGTGGTCGGAACCTAGTAAGCGCTGGTGACATTGCCCTTAAAAGATATTTGAGAGTGTGTTAGTCCATAACATAATGTTCGTATTGCAGTGGATACATGGCCCCTGAGTATGCTTTGCGTGGGCATTACTCCATCAAGTCAGATGTGTTCAGCTTCGGTGCCCTGATCTTAGAAATCGTCACGGGAAGAAGAAACAGTGGCTCATACAACTCCGAGCAATCTGTTGATCTCTTAAGTTTGGTGAGTACTTCGGCTATTACGTGTTATGAATAGCGCTTGTATTCATATGAGGCCAATGGGCCGGTATATATACACAAAGTACAGGTGGTAAATATGCAAAGAACCCCTCATAACAATGGGGAATAACAAACTATACATATATCTCTAACACCCCCTCAAACTCATGGTGGATCAACAACACCGAGTTTGGAGAGGTAGAAGTCGTCTTTGTGCTCGAGTCTGGGCCTTCGTGAAGAAATCCGCTATCTGAAGCTCTGAAGGCACATACTGAAGAGTAATCACCTGATCATGCACACAAGTCCTCATGAAAGAAGCATCAACACCAATATGCTTGGTGAGCTCATGCTTCACAGGATCACGAGCAATACTGATAGCACTGTCTTGTCGACAAGAGAGGGGTCGGTGTAGTGACGAAACACCAAAATCCTCAAGTAACCACCGTAGCAAGTAATCTCTGCTGTCAAGAGAGCCATAGCTCGCAACTCAGCCTCTGCACTCGAACGGGACACTGCAGTCTGTTTCTTCGTCTTCCAGGCAATAAGAGAACCACCAAGAAAAACACGATGCAGAGATAGACCGCGATCGGAGGATCGGCGCCCAAGTAGCATCCGAATAGGCCTGAAGCTGTAACGAACTGGAACGTGGAAAGAAGAGACGGCGAGAGATAGTCCCACGAAGGTATCGCAGAACTCGAAGAAGGTGGCTGTAGTGAACCTGAGTGGGAGCTGAAACAAACTGACTCAGAATATGAACTGGATAAGTGATATCCGGACGAGTAACAGCAAGGTAGACAAGACTCCCAACAAGATGACGATAGCGAGTCGGATCAGAAAGAGGCTCGCCATCAGAGAGTCGGAGGTGAACATTGAGCTCCATGGGAGTCTCAACAGTACTGTAACACCCCACGTAACCATATGGGATATTACTATGGAACGTCATCGCCAAAGTGAAGAATAAATAAGTACAATAAAAGAAACCACAAAGAGTTTAAAACTTTATTAACACTTAAATAGAGAACCAACGGAAGCTGGAATACATATTTAAAACATGGGACCGGTCCACTTCTAATCAAATAAAGAACGAACGAAACAACAAAACGGTGGCAAACCACGGTGCTGAAAACTCGAGTGCTCCCACCCATGCATGATGCTATCACTCCACTGGCCTTTTACCTGAGACTGAAAAGAGCAAGCGTGAGATTTGGAAATCTCAGCAAGTACCCAACTACGGTCGCAACACAAAAGTAAGATAGGCGATGCAACCATATGAAATAAAGGCAAGCATGACAAGTAAGCAATGGACAAAAGGCAACCAACGAGCAACTGGTATCGGAGATCCTGTCATGATTAGGATATGGATATTATGAGAACTATTTATTAAAGATATTTGTTATGTGACAAGTTATAACAAGTTCTAGCAAGTTATAGCAAGGGTGCCGGCGACCTTATCCCACATACCCGGTTATACGAGAATAGCCAGGCACAACCTTGTCCTCGACTGTATAACCGCAGACGGGGTGTAATATCCTGTGTAACGAGAATGTACGGCCCCCCGTACGTTACCAGGTTGGGTGGAAATGACCCCTATATGTGGGCAGCCCCGGCGTGATAACCCTTAGTTTGTTATTTAGCGAATTATCCATGATATAATTAGAGAGTTGTGATTGAATTAAGGTAAAGTTATGAGAGTAATGATTTAATCCAATGAGACCGAAGAGACATGATTGATGAAACTAGGTGATAATGTAACTATACATCATGGATAGATTATATAGAACAAAATTAAGGTAACTAAGAGATGGCGAGGATAAGGCTATAATAAGTTATGAGAAGTGAGAAGATATGCTAGGTTGAAAATGGAAAGACACAGTTTCTGATAAGAGGCGATGTGGAATAATGATAAGATGATAGTGCTATAGTAATCAACCTAAAGAGGTATTATAATGTAGTTCACACAAGTTTATCAACCAATCAAGTTTTATTATGTGATAAGTGATTATTAGACAAGTTAACATTTATTAAGGTATAATGATCATGACTCACATAAGGAACTGTATCGTCAATACATCATGATATCGAGAGGATTAAACACAGAAGCGTGATACTTAAAGAACTGCTAGTGATTTTAACCCAAGTCTACAACATGATCACCCGCTACCCCCATTAACGGTTTAAGCATGAACTCTACACATTAATTAAAAACATGAATCTTATAACATTATTAACTGAGTATTATGATATACCTAAAGGCATGTGAAATAAGGTAATCTAGAACATCATGACAGGAATACAGTATTAAGGGTATATCACCAGCAAGCATTAACAATTTGATAAGAACTAAACAAGCATTAACAATATGATCATAACTAGGCAAGCATAATAATAAACAGGCAAGCATGAATACTATTATAACAACCAGGCAAGTACTAGAGAGATGATAATAACCGGTAACTTGGTGACGGGATATTAGCTAGGTAAATTCAAGTGATATGATAAGAACCAGGTAATTCATTGATATGATAATTGTACTCACTGATAATGGTAACAAGTAATCATGAAAGATGTGAAATGTGGAATTAAAATAATTGGAGATAAGTTTAGGCACGATTACAAGGAGTGAAAAGGATTGCTGAGGTTGAGGACAGGAGATAAAATCAGATGGAAGATGAAGAAGGATAATACGACGGTGGTAGGGATCCATGAATGATTCTCACCCAGCATTACAACTTAACTCACACCAAGGGGTTGTCAAACAACTAGATTTTATTACGTGATAAGTTGTTATTAGTCAGGTTAACAATATCATATATAATTCCATCGAAACCAATCAAGCAATAACGTACAAGTAATGAATCAGGGAACCGGTAATTAAATACATCATTCCGAAGCTAAAGATTACTAGTGGTTAGCCTTAAGTTGAAGTCACTCCTATACTACCCCAACCACAATTTAAACAACAATTATAATTAATAATTAAAGCTTGCAACTTAGACATTAACCATAGCACTTTAATACATCTAAGAGTCTAAGGTATTAATTAATATAAAGCATGGAAAATAAGATAACCTAGAACCTCATGGTATGAATACAATATTAAAGGTACATAACTGGCAGGCATTAACATGTGACAACAATCGGGCACGCGTTAGTAATATGATAACAAGTAAGTGACTTCCAGGGTATGGTATTAATCAGGTAACATCAGTGATATGATAAAAGTCCGGTAAGTTTTGGTGATATGATCATAAACAAGTAGCTTTAGTGACATAATAGTGGATAGGTGAGCGTTGGGTGATATAATAATAGACAGGCGAGCTTTAGCGATATGGTAATAGTACTCAATAGCAACGGTAGCAAGCAATCATGGGAGATGTAAAATGTGAAATGCAGGGGTTACGGCCGCGAGGTACTTGCCTTGAGCACACTCGACGGACACGCTGCACGATGGATCTGGGAGACGCAACTGCCCAGCTGCTCCCTCAACAGATGCGTGAGAACCTACAGAGTGATACGAGAGACAACCGATTAGATAAGATGGATTTGGGTAGGAAACGACAAAAGATAATCGACTGAAAGGAAAAGCGGCAGTTCGGCCACGCGAACGGCCGTTCGGCCGCGTGAACGACCGCTTGGCCGCGCCGCCGTGGGTCATCTAACCACCGACTGCCCTATTGCCTGTGTTAGGCCGCATGTGCATGAGCGCGAAAGTACGCGTGACGCCACTTCGCAAACCGACGCCGCCGAGCAACACAGCCGCATGCATGCACACGACGCGAGCGTGCGTGTGCCGCTGCGCGCTGTTAACGCCACCGCCGCCGCCGTCGTCGCCGCCGCCGTGCCGATCGCCACCGGCGTCACCGCCACCGCAGCCACCGCAGCGGCGTAAACACGCCAGCGGGCGAGACGCCACTCGAGCGCGTTGCCGCCGCCGCCGCCGCCGCCGCCGCCGGACCGCCGCCGCGTCCACGCCTCGCGCGCAGCCGCTGCAGCCGCCATGGCAGCACCCAACCGAAGCGCGCACGCGCGAGGTCGCCATGGCGCGCTGCGCCGCCGCCGCAGCCAAACGGCCATGGCAGAGCTCGCACACCGCAGCGCCACGCCGCTATCGCCGACAGCCATCGCCGCCGCCGACTGCCGCCGCCGTCCGCTGCCGGACCGCCGCTGACGGCCGGGTCACCGCCGCCGAGCCGCCATGGTCGCCATGGCTGGACCACCAAGCAGCCGAGCGCCACGGCTGCATCGCTGCCGCCGCCGGCCGGCCGGCCGCCGCCGCACCATCGCGCGCGCCGCCCCGTGGCCACCTCCGCGGTGCCTGCAGCTCCCATGCAGGCCGTGCGAGAGAGAGAGATGGAGAGAGGAAGAGAGAGGTAGAGAGGAGAGAGAGATATTCCCATGCGAAGTTACGGGAGGGAGAGAGAGATTGAGAGATAATCCCATGCAAGGATACGTGAGGGAGTATAACAGGAAAGAGGGAGAGTTTCACGGGGGTGGTTATGGAGAGAGAGAGAGAGAGCATTTTTTACGGGTGCTACAAGTACGCTGATCAGTGAGAGAGGCGCGATCAAGAAGATCCTGAATATATTTCGCTTGGGACATAAAGAAACCATCTGGAGTGGAAGTAACCTCAATCCCAAGGAAGTAACGAAGAGGACCAAGATCTGACATAAGGAACCGCTCACTAAGACGAGCCTTGACAAAGGCAATGTACTCAGAATCATCTCCCGTAATGATCATATCATCAACATACAGGAGAAGAAGAGTCCGACCACGAGACGAAGTGTGGACAAAGAGCGCAGATCATGATCACTAGCTGAAAAACCAGCAGCGTGACCACAGAGGAGAAGCGCCAAACCAAGCACGAGGGCTTGCTTAAGGCCATAGAGAGAGCGACGGCGGCGAGATCATGCCCTCGTGAATGAATACCCGGTGGCGGATGCATGTAGACCTCCTCACGCAACTCACCATTAAGAAAGGCATTCTTGACATCAAGTCGAGAAATGCACTGCTGGCGAGCACGCCACCGAAAGAAGAGTGCGAACAGTGGTCATGTGGGCCACAGGAGCAAAAGTCTCGTCGTAGTCAACACCATGCTCCGCTGGAAGCCACGAGCAACAAGACGCGCCTTATAACGCTCAAGAGAGCCATCGAGCGAGTCTTAATCTTATAGACCCACTTACATGTGATGGGATGAGAATGAGATGGAAAAGGAACAAGATCCCAAGTACCAAGACGCCGAGGCAGCAATCTCCTCGGCCATGGCAAGCTGTCACTCGGGGTGAGTAACAAAGATCCCGTGAGGAGACAAAGCTCACGAGCAGCTGCGCCAAAGAAAGGCAAAACAGCAGGAGGCCGAATCGATCAAGCGATCGCGGAGAGCATAGCGAGGAGAAGATGACCCATCCGGGAAGATGGAGCATCGAAGAAGGTGGAACATCGAAGAAGATGGCTCATCCGGAAGATCCTCAATACGAGGTCGACGAGTGTAGAAGAGAAGGGAGAAGGTATCAGAGTGGGAGGAGCTCATGGAGTCGAGGAGACGACACAGGCGCGACAACGGCGAGAGGCCACGGGGAATATGTGGAGACTCGGTGGGACAGTGGACGAGGCAAAACAGATATAGGTGTATCCGGAAAGGTCAAGAAAGATAGAGACTCCACAGAGGAAGCCAAGGAGAGGCAGGGCGTGGGTAGAATGGACGAGACTCGTCGAAAGTCACATCCCGAGAAACCCGCATCCGACGACCAACGTGATCCCAGACCGATAACCCTTGTGCTCGGCATCAGATCCCGTAAAGACACACTCAACGATCGAGCGGTCGGTTTGGTGCGTTCTCGAGGCGAGGAGAACGTAGCAAACGCAGCCAAACATATGAAGGGTAGAGTAGTCGAAGAAGACCACGAGACGCTCAAGGATCGCCTCAAGAGCGTAAGAGGCTGGATGTTGACGAGATAGGTGGTAGTGAAACAACCTCGCCCAAAAGTGAGGTGGAATAGAGGCGCGATCATCGAGCACGAGCCGCCTCAAGGAGGTGACGATGCTTGCGCCAGCAACACCATTCGAGCATGAGCACCGTGACAAGAGAATCGAAGCGAGTGCCCCGCCAGCAAGGAAGTCGCGCAGTAACGAGAGAGTACTCGCCAAAGAGAATCGGCACGAAAGACACGAATAGGAGTGGAGAATCGTGTGTGAATCATAGTGGCAAATTGTTTATAGATAGACAAGACCTCACTACGAGAAGACATGAAGTATATCCAAGTGTGGCGAGAGAAATCATCTATAAATATGATATAATAACGATGACCCCCTTCAAACGAAGGAGCCGGACCCAAACATCCGAATGAACATGATCAAAAGGACGCCGAGACACGACTCACTATGAGGATAAGGAAGTCGGATCTGCTTACCTAACTTACAGCCCCGACAATCTAAAGACACGCCTCCGAGATGACTCGAAGACCACGACGAACTAAGGACGATGGCGGGATCCACACAGATGGCCAAGACGGTGATGCCACCGCTGGAAAGAGCCGGTAGACGGCGGCGTAGCGGAGAGACCGGTGGCGATGGTGGCGCGGAAGGAAGGTGAAGCTACCAAGCTCCCGAGACGCCGTGAGTCACGGCGCCGAGGCCGTAACCAACCGAGCTCCCGTGTGGCGCTTGAACACAACAAGAGTCGAGTCGAGAATGACCCGATAACCAAGGTCGAGAATCGCCCAGCAGAAGAAGTCGCAAGGTAAGGCGAGGAACATGAGCAATGTAAGGGACATGAAAAGATGAGTTGCTAAGAGATCCTCGACCAGAAACAGAAAGAGATGTACCATCAGCAGTAAGAACACTGACAGGAGAATCAAGAGGTGTAATAGAAGACAGAGTGAAAGGATCAGGAGTCATGTGAAAAGATGCTCCAGAATCAAGAATCCACGGGAGGTACCTGACTGTGTAGGAGGTGGTCTCTCAGTGCCCGAAGAGTCGAGCGTAACTGCAGAACTCGCCGAGGAGAACCCGGCGCAAGTAGGCGCCGAAGTCCGGCTATCTCCCGCCTCGGTGAGAGAAGCTGCGAAGAAGTCGAGGTAGACGCCGTCGAGAAGCACTAGTGCCGTGAGAAGAGCGGCGTGAAAGATGCCGCTTCTTCTTGTAGCACCGGGACTCGCAGTGGCCATCCTTGTCGCAGAGGAAGCAGTGAGGACGGCCACCTCCGACGGAGTACGCCACCACCACCGTGGTAGTCGCCGGAGGAGGCGGTAGCAGCAGCGACGAGCGGCGAGCACAGAGGGAGTGGCATCGCACCAAAGACCACTCAAATGAGTCTCCTCCGCGCGTATCTCGGTAAGAGCCTCCAGAGAGTGACACGAGGATGGCGTGCAAGAAGCCGGGCACGCCTTTGCTCGAACTCGGACGGCGAGTAAGGAACTCGTAAACCCGCTGAAACTCCAGTCAAGACGCATATCCAGCAAAGACGGACAGTACGACAACCAAGAAGCGGAGCGAGTCCAACGACGCCAAACAGCAGAGCTCGAGCGTAAAGGCGCCAACAGAGCATCACCTGCTGAAGAGAGTGCTCTGGCGGACCACGGACAGTATAGGGCATCACCGAGGGCTCAGAGCGCCGACGAAGATGAGTCCACATCCGAAAAGCCGGCGGAGTCCCACAACCTCGTAAGAAAATCGAGGCTGGACATCGCGATGAAGACAAAGCAGCACGAGCGCCGCCATCGTACCACCGAGTGTAGACAATGACGATCCTTGTAGGAATCCGAGCCTCTGGTAGGCGAGGCGCTTTATCATCGCTTTATCATCGCCAATGCCTTTATCGGTGCTCGGAGGCAATACAACAGCGAGGTTCGTCGGAGGAATAGGGCAAGCGGGCAGTGACATCGCCGAGAGGATGCCCAGAGACGAAGACCACGCATGTGAATGCGCATGTGAGATACGAAGTCGGTGTAATTAACACCATCAAAAATCACCGGCAGCGAGGAGGGAAATCGTGCCCATTGGTAGGCGGCGCCGACGGCGCGGCGACCAAGGCAACGGTCTAACAGCGGCGCGACGGCGCGCGGTTAGAACGACGTTTTTTTTTGCTCGGCTAAAGAAACTCAGCCGGCTAAAACGGGCCTTCGCCCGCTACACTCACGCGCTTAGGCACGACGCACGCACGGCGGCGGCGCGAGAGCCGGCGACGGCGGCGCGGGGAGCGGCGGAAGCCAGCGGATCGCGGGGCAGCGCGCCTCACCGGCGGCGGCCTCGGCGGAGGAGGCGGCGCGCTCGGGAAGGCGGCGGCGTCCGGAGGCGCGCGCGCCTGGGAGGCGGCTCGAGCGGAGAGGTCGGGAAGGCGGCGTCGATCTCGGCGAGACGAGCGGCGATGGAGCCACCCGAGGAACGGAGGACGACGGCGGCGTCCGTGAGGAGGAGGAGGCGCCGATCCGACTGGAGCCGGAGTCGGCGACGGCAAGACGGAGTCGGCGGCGGCGCCGGCGGCAGCGCGAGGTGGAGGCGGCACGCGGGAGTCGACGACGGTGGTGCAGAGTCGGCGACGGCGCGCGGAACCCTAGGTAAGCCAAAACCCTAATTTTGGCTCTGATACCATATTATGAATAGCGCTTGTATTCATATGAGGCCAATGGGCCGGTATATATACACAAAGTACAGGTGGTAAATATGCAAAGAACCCCTCATAACAATGGGGAATAACAAACTATACATATATCTCTAACATTACGAACTTCAGCTATTGCCAAGTTACATCTTATAATAATATTGGAACAATTCACCAATCTAATGCAGGTATGGGAGCACTGGACGATGGGAACAATTGTAGAAATCATGAATTCATCCTTGAGCAGCCATTCTCCTGGAGACCAGATGCTGAAATGCATTCACATCGGACTTCTGTGTGTTCAAGAAGACCCCGCAGATAGACCGATGATGTCAATGGTGAATGTCATGCTTAGCAGCAGCACTGTGTCTCTCCAAGCTCCATCTAGGCCAGCGTTTTACATCCGAAAGAGTCGCGTCAACTGAGACCTGTACTCGGAGCAATATCAAGGGGCTTCGCAGTCCACAAGCAGATCGCCTGTGTCACCGAACGAAGTTTCGATCACTGAACTTGAGCCAAGATAAGTCCCAAAGAAATGCTGAATTCATTGTGTACTGTTGTTGCAAAAAAATAATCAGGTTTAATGCAGGAAAAGGCCCTGCCACAAATGTATTATCTACTTATCCTCCTAGTGGTAGATATTTTAAAGAGTAAAGTCTATTACCAGTCCTTAAACTTTTTATACTGTGTCATTCCGGTCTATAAACTTTTAAAGTGTGCTATCCCGGTCCATAAACTTTCAAAGTGTGCCATTACCGGTCCTTAAACTTTTTATGCTGTGTCATCCCGGTCCATAGACTTTCAAAGTGTGCCATTACAGCTGGACCCGAAACGCTCCGGTAATGGCACACTTTGAAAGTTTATGGACCGGGATGACACACTTTGAAAATCTATGGACCAGAATGACACAGCATAAAAAGTTTAAGGACCGGTAATGAACTTTACTCTATTTTAAAAGAGTAGTGGAAAACACCAGTATAAGTACATATGCAGATGATGAGGAACCCTACATAAAGGTTACCTTGCAGTTGTCGTATATGTGTGTATATGTATCCAGCAATGCTTCTGAGATATCACTTAAACAAAAGCTTCCCAAGATAGATGTGCTCAAGTACATTATTGCTTGCAGATTAGCAAAGGCATGATGCATGTACCCAGTCAAAAATAAGAGTTGTTTTTGGAAGCCGTATAGTCAAGCTATTTTAACACAATAATATCTCTATGAATGATTTTAGATCAATTATATGAAAATGATATTAATAAATTTGTCTCGAACTTGTAATATTATAATTTTCTTAGGTTTCATAAATCTATATATACATTTTAGTTGAAATTCCAGCTATCCTATGAAGCCACATCATCAACGCAATATGAGCTGTTAAATATGTTGAGGAGGTGATGTTATCCGTCAGATCTACCTTATTCAACCCCCACCAAAATATCGAGTTTTTGGCCTAATTGGCCCTTTTTTGTGTCATATTTACATGAATGGTGCCTGTCGTGCGGTGGCCTCCTCACGCACGGCCACCGTACGATAGCCATTTAGCCACGGTAATTAGTGGTGCTAATTTGTGATTAGCGAATTAATTTATGTGTCATATTTATAGGAATTTTTAAATATAGTAAATGAGCTCAAAAACTTATGAAATTTTTTGTGAAGCCTTCTGACACATTTTACTTATTTGTGTATTTTTTTTAATAATTTTATCCATTCCAAATTTTACTCAAAAATTCACATAATCGTACAATTTGTTGGAATTTTGTAATATAGCAAATGAGTTCAAAATGTTATGAAATTTGTTTTGAAGGATTCTTACACACTGTAGTTGATTGTGTAATTCTTCCAGATTTTTATCCATTCTAAATTTTACTCAAAAATTCATGGAATAAGAATGCACTAATCTGCTGGAATAATCATGCATGCATGGAATTTTCGAGCAAAATTAGGAATGGATAAAATTCTGGAAAAATTACATAGTCAACTCCACAGTGTAAGGATTCTTCAAAAAATTGCTATATTACAAAATCCTATAAGTAGTACGAATATGTGAATTTTCGAGTAAAATTTGGAATGGATAAAGTTATGAAAACAATAAACAAATAAGTACACTATATAAGAAGGCTCCATAAAAATTTGCATAAGTTTTTCATCTCGTTTGCTATATTTAAAATTTCCTGTAAGCATGACACCTAAATTAATTCGCTAATCATGAATTAACACCACTAATTACCGTGGCTAAACGACAACCGCACAGTGGTCGTGCATGAGGGGAGGCCACCGCACGGTGGCCATGCAGGACTGCCCTCTGACGCACGGTGGTCGTACAACATCCCTTGGCTGCACGGACACCGTGCAGCGCCCCTGATGTGTCGGCCCTTAGAGCTCTATCGCACAGTGGCCATGCAGTGGAAGCACTATTTTTTATTTCCTTGAGACAAGTGGCTCGCCATTTTTTGTAAATATGACTCAAAAAAGGCCAATTTGGGCAAAAACTCTCAAAATATCTGCATGCCCCCTCCCGATCCTTCTCCATCCCGTGCGCACCTATCCCCTCCCACATATTAAGTCTCCGCCACCTCTTCCATGTATGGCCGTCCCCTTCTTCCCCCGAACGGTAAGAAGATGATGCCAAAGCTTCGGGAGTGAGCAAAACGGAACACTTACTACGAGATGAAGCTGATGGTGGGGGTAGTTCAGAAAGAGGACTAGTAGAGACGCATCAATGGTGGCGAGCAATGGCAACCGTGATACAGGGAACGGGAGCAAGAACTACTCATGTCAAAATGTAGGTGACAACGAGGGCATGCTTATGTGTGAGCCAATCGGATCGAGGCTTAGTGGAGACTAGGGATGGCAATCGGGCGTGGTGGGTACGGGTAATGTTCACCCATACCCATATCCGCGACCTCGATTTACGCCCACGGGTATACCCACAAAGGACGACGAGCAAAAAACCTCGCCCATACCCGTCGCCTGCGGGTACCCGTCGCCCGTGGGTATACCCGTTTACCCGCGAACTGAGAGTCACCATCTGAGAGTTGAACTAATAACAGATACATATCAGCAACAGCTGTTGTTAGGAAATATAATAGCTATCAAAAAAGTTTATAACAATCAATAGCAATTAGAGATATGGAAAAGTTTATAACAATCAATATTAATTAGAGATATTGCTATGACTGTGCCACCTGTCAATCTATATCGCGGGTAAACGGGCGAGGCAAATACGGGTGGAGCTTACCCATACCCGTGCCCGTTTACCCAACAGGTAGAGTGTTCCCCCCATTTCTATATCCGTAGGTAAAGAAAATATCCCATACCGGGCTCTATTAGGGTATTTACCCATGGGTATACGGGTAAATGGGCACAACTGCCATCCCTAGTGGAGACGATGAATGGTGATGGGGAAGCCGACCAGACGCAAAACACAAAAATGGCCAATTCGTTGTGCTGCATAAATGGAAATGAAATTAATTTGGGGTATGAGTTTACCAAGGGCAAGAACACGATATATCATGAACGAATTTGAGGATAACTTGGTGTAGATCGAACTCAACAGTTGGTGATGCACATGCTCGTGTGCATGTGCATGAGAGAGAAGAGGAGAGGGAGAGCAAGAGAGAAGGGGGAGGCGCTGGAGGTAGTGAAGCAGCAATATAGGGGGGAGTGGAGTAAGAGAGAGGAGGGTGGAGAGGAGCAGCCATGGAAGAAAACACCGTACGGGAAAGAGAAAGAAGAAAGGAAATGAAGGAAGGAAAGAGAAAAAAAGAAGAGAAGAAAATAAAATAAAGATAAGGGGAAAATAAGAGGGAAGGAAATGGGATGGCTTGGAAAATAGTACATTTTAGTTAGCTCAGATCATATTCGCGTTCGTGAGATTTTCAAAATTTTATAATCTTAATTTGGCTCAGCCATTTATTTTTTATTTCCTTTTTATCACGTTGTGTTCCCTGCCAATCGAACATAATATTTAAATGCCTTTCGATTTCTTTGTTTCTTTTTAAGAAAATAAAGGGGGTCACACGACATCGCACTTTCGTATGATATATTTACCGTTTATCTATGCCTATAGATATTGCAAAATAAAAAATAATTTATAGATTACAAACATTTTCCTCTCCTCTCATATTTACTAATTTATTTTAAAAATATATCTAGTAACCATGGAACAGGTTATGCCACGTCATACTATTGCACAAGTCATTGGCTAGTATATTATAATATAAATTGGAACTTAAAGCTATATCTTGGAAACTGTGTTACTAAGGACATGTACAATAGTTTATCTTTCAAGATTGTTTCTAATTTTTTCATCTCATTTAAAAATAGCAGTAGAGACAACCTCTCAAATAGTGAATTATTTCTCTAACTGTTTTATACTATTTTCATTATAACTTCTTATCTTATACTCTCTCACTATTTACGTTGGTTTGCGGGTCTAAATCGTCTCTTACATAACAAACATGATATTATCTATCCTCACATTCTCTCTCCTCCACATAAAATTTTATTTATTTAAGGTGGTGTCTAAGGATAATTTGAGTGTTTGTTTGTTAAATAGCACTCAAATTTTGAGTTTTTAGATCTAGAGCCAATAGTAAAATCACTTTACCTTCTTCTCTTCCATTTGAGTACTATTTTGTTAAGGAGTACTTAATTTTTTAGATGTTGGATGCATATCTACCTTTATCCACTAGTTTGCTCATTAATTATTAACATGTGATGTGATACATAGAGAAATAATCTAATACATATTATTTTTTATTTATTGCTTCTTACATCAATCATATACTAGTTTTATATAAATTAAATTATGTAAAAAATGATGTGACAATTTGTAAAAAGAGAGAAACAAAGTAAACTATAAGTAACACAACAAAAAACTATACAAAAACTCTATTTAATCGTCTATGTTGTGGCTCCCGATGACACTAAATAAATTAATTACTTTCTTATCATATTGTTGACAAATAAAGTCAAAACCATAAAACACAAACAAAGTAATATCTGATAGCTAAAAAAGTAAGTACTCATAAACAAAAATACTTGCTTTCTAGTAAATTTCTTTATTTAATATAGTTAAGAGATAACTACGATAATGTTATTGGAGATGCCCTAAAACGACACTTATTCATGATGGGACGGGGGCAATTGAGTTGCGGCGCGGCCCTAATCATCCCATCCTTCTGCCCGTCAGAAAGGTAATGACAAAAAAATCAAACCGCCATCCTCGCCAGTCAACCCGTCCATCTCCGATTCTGCACACATTACCACAGCAGTACAGCACTAGTCCGGTACGTCTTTGGCACCTCGCCGCCATGGCCATGCACCACCACATGCTCCGTTTCTCCTCCTACCACTCCGCCACCCTCCTCCTCACCTTCCTCCTCGCGCCGCCTGCCACCACCCAGCCGTGGCAGATATGCGGGAGCAGCGGCGACTTCACACAGAACAGCACGTACCAGTCTAACATCGGGCTCCTCTCCGTCACCCTCCCCAAGAACGCCTCCTCCTCCCCGGCGCTCTTCGCCGCCGGCAGAATCGGCGTCCTGCCGGACATCGTCTACACCCTCGCGCTCTGCCGCGGCGACGTGAACGGCTCCGCTTGCGGCATCTGCGTCGCGGTCGCCTTCCAGGACGCGCAGCAGCTGTGCGCCTACAGCAAGGAGGTTACCATCTACTACGACCTCTGCTACCTCCGCTTCTCCAACCTGAACTTCCTCGCCGGCACCGAAAACGACGAGAGGTACATCCCCAAGGTGCAGAACGTAAGCGCGCCGGCCGCGGCGTTCGACGCCGCCGTGGGAGCCCTCCTCAACTCCACCGCCGACTACGCGGCGGCGAACTCGTCCAAGCGGTTCGCCACGGGCGAGGAGGCGTTCGGTGGGAGCATCCCCGCGATCTACGCGCTGCTGCAGTGCACGCCGGACATGGCGCCGGCCGGTTGCAGGAGCTGCCTAGCGAATATAATTCAGATGGCGCCCAAGTATTTCAGCGGGAGCCCGAGCGGGAGGTTTATTGGGGTGCGGTGCAACTACCGGTACGAGTTGTATCCTTTCTTCTCAGGCAGCCCACTGCTGCAGCTCCCGGCGCCGGCGTCTGTTGGAGCTCCACCGGCGCCACCACCAGCTCAGGTGCCGGCGAACGTGACGCCACCGGCCACTGGAGAGGTCAGAAAAAATTTTCCCTTTGAAGAAGCAATTCAAGAGGAATTTAAGCTTAACAGAAATACATCTCAACCGTAACATTGTCAACACTTTTGGTAAGCACTTCACATGGAGTTATGCAAATCGCCTACCTAAACGTAATCAGCTAGTTTTATTTGCTACATCTTGACTTTTCTAGTCCCGTCACTATGAGTTGCTTCATTAACCAGCGAAAACTAAATGTACGTGGATAGTAGTCCATCTTGACCGTTTCTGCCGGTCCTAATTGACTTATGCAGGGGAAAAGGAGAGCTGTGAAAATCTCTGCAGGTGTTGCTTGTTCCATTGTCTTGATACTAATTGTTTCAGCTTCTGCTTTCTTTTGCTTGAAGACGAGCAGGGCTTCCAAGAACAAGAACAGTGAGTACTAGTAGAATACTGTTTCGAGTGTTTGCTCACTAACAGAAACTTCAGTTTGTTGATATCATTTATGTCTTAACAGCACCAGCACCAATCATCTCAAGAACAACACTAGCACCAAAGAAAATTGAAGGTGGAAAATGCGTAATCTTCGATTTCCCTACATTGCAAGATGCAACTGACGACTTTTCTGACGTGAATAAGCTTGGGGAGGGCGGGTTCGGTACTGTATACAGGGTAAATACCCACCGTATGCAGCAGAGAGCAATAGCATTGCCTGTCTTTTTTCTCTAAAATGGACTCCTTTTTTTTACAGGGAAAGCTCTCTGATGGGCAAGAAATAGCAGTGAAGAAGCTATCACAGAGTACCAGAGAGGGGCTGAACCAGCTCCACAATGAAGTGCAAGTATTGGCTGAGCTTCAGCACAAGAAACTTGTCAGATTACTGGGGTTTTGCTCGCATCAGAATGAGATAATGCTTGTTTATGAACACATAAAGAACGGGAGCCTTGACAATTTTCTATTTGGTACTTTCCTCTACAATTACCAATCCGGATTTGTCTGGCCACTGAAAATAATTATTCTGCTCTGTAACTTCTGTCTGCACTTCAGCACAATTGTTAATTTTCTAGTTAGGTGTACTAGATGATGGTGATTAAAAACTATACTGAAACCAACTATGCCAAGAAACCTACGAGAATTAAATGGGTATTATGAGGATGCAGGATCATGGGTAATACAAGTACCGTAGCATTTCCGGCAAGCTAGTTGCTGCAGCTAAGACTAGTACATACTACATACAGTTAATTTGGTTTTTGAATTTCTTGTTACATTTGTGTGATTTGACCTCTCTGTATTCATGTATGACAACTCTGTTTAATTTAAGTCACCCATTTTGTTGAAACAGGTACTAGTAAGGGAGAGACACTAAACTGGGAGCAACGGTACAATATCATTCTTGGAATAGCCAAGGGAATATTGTATCTTCACGAAGATTCAAGCATAAGGATCATTCACCGGGATTTGAAAGCTAATAACATCTTGCTGGATGAAAACATGAACCCGAAAATTGCAGACTTTGGATTGTCAAGGCTTCTAAGAGGAGGTCACACACAGACCAAGACAGCTACTGTGGTTGGAACATAGTACGCTCAATACACATTAACACATAACTGAAACTTAGAATACCCTATAAGATATAAATGTAATCTTCTACAGTCTATAACTAATTGCTACTCTTTTACAGCGGATATATGGCACCGGAGTATGCATTATTTGGAAGTGTGTCACCCAAGATCGATATTTTCAGCTTCGGTGTTCTGGTCCTGGAGATTTTAACCGGCAGAAGGAACAACAGTTCCGATGATCCGGAGAGCATGGTGAATCTCCTAAGTGAAGTGGGTGGCAATTTCATCTTAATTGATAATCTGATTATCTGAAGATACTTTTAACCATAATTCTGATGGGAAACACTTGACAGGTGTGGAACTGCTGGACCAACGGGAGGACACTGCAACTGATTGACCAATCACTTGATGTGTATTCCAAGAGCAAAGTACTGCGATGCATCCATATTGGTCTTCTTTGTGTCCAGGAGGATCCAGATGACAGACCGAGCATATCTTCAGTTGTTTTCATGCTAACCAGACGCAGAATAAAACTCCAGCCACCGCGACAACCGGCGTTCTTCTTTGGGAGAGATTCCAGTTCAGTTGTCCAACAAGGCAGACATGGCAATTACATCTATGAGAAGTCTGATGTGATTGTCCAGGATAATTTCTCTGTGAATGATGTTACTAATACCGATCCCTATCCTAGATAATTTCTCTGTGATCACGCTTTTCTGTGATCTGTTCTACATAAGATGGAAAATTTCTGTACGTGTTTGTGTCTGATTTTGATTGATTATGCACGTTAGAATATCGCGCAAATCTGAGTTTAGCTTCGTACTTGTAAGACTTTACAATTTTAGCTTCGTCTAAATGAGTTGGAAATAATGAGGTCACCACGACCCAATCCAAATGGGTTATTGATCGGATGGTTCTTTAGTTTGGATTGGGTCGTGTTGACACTTGGATTGTTCCCAATACAAATCAAATAATTTTCCCGTGTTGACACTTGACACACCCAGCCACATGAACTTGACAGGTGCAGGCAGTGGGCCCGTCATTCACAGCTTTCCCTACCGGGTCAAACAAATACTTCGTCAGTACGTTGCCACGTTTCAAGTCAAACCACTAAGGCTTCTTAGTGGTATACCCGAGAAAACAATTTCGATTTAGAAAAAATTTCAGAGCCCTCCAAGAAAACTGAATTTTGAATATTTTGGTTTTTTCTGGCAAATTTCGGTCGAAGTATTCAAAAGAGTAAATCGAATTCAAAAAATTTAAATATACTTAAAAATTACGAAATTTTAGCAAAATACATGATGCCCATATCTTTGCCGGTGCCATGACCCCTCCATTGTCGGCGTCATGGCCGCTTCCCTTGCAAACGTCGCCTCCCCTCTGCTCTTGCGACGTCGCCTCCCCTCCCTTGCCGGTGCCGCTTCCCCCCTACCCTTACCAGCGCCATGGCTGCCTTCCTCGCCAGCGCCATGGAATGAGAGGGGAGATAGGGAATGAGACCGAGGGGATGGGGAACGAGAAAGTGAGGATGGATCAATGTGGCTGAAACCGAAAGAAGGTTGGATGGGCTGGGCTGATCGAAATTTTTTGAACAGGCCAAAATTTTTGGTCGAATTGATTTTTTTAGAGTGATCGATCAAAAAATTTTTACTACTACTCAGTACGAACCAGCCACCACCTTGGCTTCTACCCTTCTTGAAGGACCATGTGAGAAGGTCCTGTTTAATGTTAGGATGAACCATTGCAATGCTTGTAAAGTGGTCAATTGAATTTGCAAAAAGTGTATTTGATTTTGACTGTTTTTTGGAAGTGCCAGGAAAATCAGAAGTACCACATGTATTTATGTGGAAGTACCGTTGAGCGGTAGTACCGATGTTGTGAGCGTGGTAGTTCTGCTCGAATGGTAGTTTCTATCTGAGCAGTGGAACATTTTTTTCCAAAGAGGTCCAATTCGGGTTTGCAACGTGTGGAAGTACCGCTTTGGGGAGCGGTAATACCGCAGTGCGGAAGTACCGGCGTGTCAGGCACGATACTTCCAATCTTCCTAGAAAAACAAGGGTTTGAGAAATTGAGTTATGGATCGAGTTATGATGACCTGGGTTATTGGATTAAGGTTGTATGATGCATGTCTTAGCTAGTGTAGGTCAAGTTGTAAAGAATTTGTGCCTAAAAACAATTTCTTTATATTGGATGTGTAGGGTCGCTTGGAGTCAACTGTGGTCAACAGCAATGATCGGGGCTAGACTCATGGAGGAGTTGAGACTTAGAACGATTAAGAATGCTGGGTGAGATGGTGAGCTTAAGCATGGCACGAGACAACGGGATGGCGCCATGTAGCTTGTACGGGTCAAGGGAGCCGTGGTTCGGTGGAACCGAGATGGGAGAGATTTGGTGACATGTGGCAGGCTAGTGGTGCACCTACGCGTGAAAAGCATGGCGATTGCATGCAGTGGTTGGTGATGACCAGGTCAAGGAAGGGTATTTTGGTAGTATGACCAAAATACCGGAAACCATTTTGGATCAAAACCGCGGCGCATGGGCGATGCATTGAAGAGCGGTTTAGGTCAAGGTAGAGTTGGTTGGATCAAGACTAAAAATTTAGCGGATACACACTTATACGCTTTAAAAAATATACATAAGTGATCTATGTGAGTAAAACCCGTGTGTGGGGGATTAACGGGTTTCCCTATTGAAATAGTGGATAAGATCCATTAAGGGGTGTAGGTGGCTAGTTGCCCACCTATAAAAGGGGGTTGGGATAGAGACATGTGAGGTTAACCATCTAACCCCTCTCTCTTGTGCTCCCATATCTAGGATTAGGGTTTGAGAGTGAGTACCTTGGGTGCATTTTGTCCTCCAAGGTGGAGTGGCTGTAAAACGTACCTTCTCAAGTAAACAATATATCAATCGTCATGCAACTCTTGTGTCTCTCTTGTTTTGATTGATATGATTGTCTTTTGGTTGGTTTTGATATCTCTTCTTACCTTCATGTGATCTTGATGTTCCAAGAACAGGTAAGAGATGGAGATAATCCTTAGAAATATATCTCCACCCTTCTAGACACTTTGATAACAAGATTCACGAGAAAACCCGGTTTTGCTTGACTTTGGCCTCTTTGGTTCATTTCTTGATTCGAGGTTTTTTGGCTGGTATTTTTGTTTTTCAAATCATGTTGGAAAATACTATTTATTTGCCTGATTTTACTGTAGCAACGATCAGACCGCCCTTATACTTGCGATTAGACCACCCGAACGATCAAACCGCTGGGAAAGGTTAGGTTCAATGTTTTTTCATCTTGAGCTAGTTGATTTGAGTTTTCAGCTAAGAATTCTATGTTCTACACCTCTGTAGGTGTTTGAGGATAGAATCTTGAATACTTGGGGAAAAATTTAAAATGACACCATTCACCACCCCTCTGTTGCCATATTCGGTCTTTCAATTGGTATCAAGCCCGGTTAGCTCTTTCATAGATATTAACCGGTCTTTAGAGCCATGGCAGCAGACAAGTATTCTACCAAGCCACCTCTCTTTGATGGGGTCGACTATCTCTTTCGGAAGAATAGGATGGAGTCTTACATTCAGTCTCAAGGCTATGCAATCTGGTGGGAGGTTAAGACTCGATTTGTTGTTCCTGCCAATAAGCACATTACGGCTATGAATATGCTAGATTTGGAGGCAAATGCTAAGGCAAGGAACATAATTATTCAGGGTCTTAGCCGAAGTGAGTTTGATCGCATCTCCCATCTTACATTGGCTTTCGAAATATGGGTGAGCATCAATGCATACTATGAGGGCACCACCCAAATCAAGATTGTCCGACTGGACCAATACAAGCAAGAATACAATAAATTCAAGATACTTGCTGGTGAGTCCTTGGATGTGTTTTGGCAGATTTCATAATATTCTAAGCAACCTCCGAGTTGTTGGTCCCACATACCTAGACTCGGATAATGCTCGTCAGATACTTTCTGCCTTGGATCTCAATGTTTAGGAGATAAAAGTGACCACCATCAAAGACACGACTAATCTATTGACCTTGAGTCTTGACGCTTCATGCTCGTACCTTAAGACTCATAAGATCGATGTCGTCTCTTGCAAGACAAAGTTGTAGTCGATGGTCTTGGTCATCGATTCCACATCTACTTCTGGAGCATCTTCTGATGGTTCTTCAAGTTTCTCTTTGGCTACTTTCTGCGAGATAAGCGATGACCAGTTTAAGTAGTTTTCAGAGAGTGATCTAACCCTCTTAGCCAGAAAATTCTCACAAGCATACAAGAGGGTTAGAGAAAGGAAGAGAGGTGGTCCAGTGATTTGCTTCGAGTGTGGTGGCCCCAACCACATTTGAGCGAACTGCCCCAGGCTGGAGAAGGGCAAGAATGACTACAATGGTGTGAGTAAGAACGACTACATCAGTAAGAACTGTAACAAGAAGCCCCAGCTTGTGATCAAGGCAAGAAGCTCTTCCACCGCGTTATCACCGCCTTCGACAACTTCGACTTCAGCAACTGGAGGGCTAGAGAGACGATGACGGTGATGATGATTTGCAAAAGGACACCAAGGACGACGATGACTTTACCGACATGTACTTCACGGTTGACGAGAACGACATCAACGATGACGATCTCTACAGCGACTCCGATGAGGTATGTCCCTCCTACGACCAGCTCAATGATGTTTTTTTTCAAATTATAAATTTTTATGCTAGATTTAGGACTAGGTGCGGTGAGTTAGAGAATGAGGCAGAGAGCTTGTCATAGGAGCTTACTTCACTTAGATCTGTGACAATTGCGATGTATGCGCTTCCTTATTTGGCGATATGGAGAAACTAAGGACCTCATATGATAGTGTGATTTCTAAACTGGATTTGCTTAAGGTGGAGAATGTTAGTTTGCTAGCTGAGTTAGAGTTGTCTAGGGTTGCTCCTTTACATTCTGATTCTATTGAGACTATATTCTACACCTCATGTGAGGATAAAGACAATACTTTTAGAGGATTATATATCATGTTTCTTGATCTGCCTGAAACCTGTGATAGTTGTAACAACTTGAAGATTAATTTAAAAAAGGTAGATCATAAGATTGCTGAAATGCGTGCTTCTTTACTTCAGCCTATTGTTTCTTGTCTCAACTATCCTAAATTGACTGCTGAACTTGAATCTGTTTCTAAACAATTTCAGGACATGTATGATCAAAATAAGAAAATAGCTCATATGCTTCTAAGGCCCATGTTAGCTCACCATGCAATAATTGTGGAAAACTAAAATCTAAATTGATTGCATTGGATGAAAAATATGTGAAGTTAACTAAGGATGTACTAAAAAAGCCCACATCTGATTGCTTGTTCTGTGCTGAAGTTGGGTAGAAAATGGAGAATATGCAAAAGACTTTTAGGGAGAGTTACGAGATCCAGATGACTAGGATTAGAACTACCCCTACATATTGTGTAAAGCTCTCAAGGTTGAGGTGGCCATGCATAAGGAGAGATATGAACGTGCTATTCGATGGTCGTACATAAGGAGAGATATGCACGTGCTATTCGATCTTCGTCTTCTGGTTTTTCATCCTCTCCTTCTAGTTCCTCACCCTCTGCTTCTACTTGTGCTTCATGTGCCTCTCTTTTTTGGGAGTGTGAGCACCTCATGAACACTCTCAAAAATTTTGTTGGAGGTAAGAAAATGCTCAATCTTATCCTAGACAAATCCAAGATTTGTAAGTTAAATAAAGGTCTGGGATATAATTTCTTAGAGGATGTGAGGAAATGTCGAGGTTGTGCCCGAGCATAAGAAAATAGTGTTTAAGTCAGCAGGTTTTGCCTAGGAGATTTCTGACAGTAAGGTTGTACCACCTGCTGCTTCGACCTCTCAGAAGGTGAAGTCTCATCTTGCTGCTTTGATCTCTCATAAGATGAAGTACCATTGGACCTTCTGTCAGAAGGATGGACACGTGATTGAGTTATGCATCGAGCGTACCAAGATCACACAAAGAGATCGTGTTTGCGCTCTTAGGAGTATTCAAAGTCGGAGTGCTCCTAACACTAACACGAGGTCTAGAGTCATAGGTAGCTCTCCTGACTTGCAGGGTTTTAGGCAACGTTGAGGACTTGGTTTTCAAGATTTTTCTAGTTTTAGTCCTCGAGTTACTTCTAGTTAGGATTTCCGCCCTCCTGAGGATAGACCTTGCTTTCCCCGTCAAGGTAGCTATCCATGGTGTGATCGGTATGCTGCTGTAGGTCAGACCCGCTCTTTCATAGCAGTCAGACCTAGCAGAGGTGTGAGGTCTACTCCTAGACCTTCTAATTCTGTGAGAGGCGAGGTGTGTAGAGTAGTTGGAGGTCAGTCTTTTGTTTCTGTGACTACATCTTCTGCTCATCGTGTGACTCAATACCGAGCTTCCAGATCTGCTTTTATTTACCCTAGTAATGAGCCACCAATGTTGTCTTCTCACTGACTCAGGTTCGCTGGGCTGGGAAGGGAGATGTGTGGCTTGTGAACTCCGGCTGTTCACGCCACATGACCAGAGACTCTCGTTGGTTCTTTTCCCTAGTCCGAACTCCAGGTGATGAGATGATCACCTTTGGAGACGCTTCTTCAGGTCGAGTCGTCGTGAAAAGTATTGTGTGCATTAATAATTCTTTCATTCTTAAAGATTTTGCCTTAGTGAGCAAGCTGTGCTATAATTTGTTATCTTACCGATAACAATTTTGAGGTAAGCTTTAAGAAAAATGCTTATAAGATCCTTGATTCTTCGGGGAGTCTAGTTTACGGGATTTTTAGATTTGGGAGGATCTTTTGTGCTGATTTTATTGACTCTTCTAGTGATTCTCTCCGGTGCTTAGTTGCTTCTGAGTCCCGTGATCTCTCTTACTAGCATAGGAGACTTGGTGACATTGGTTTTAATCATTTGACCCGAGTAAGCGGTCACGATCTCATTCGTGGTCTACCTAAGCTCAAGATGATCTAAGACTTAGTTTGTGCTCCTTGCTGGCATGACAAGATGGTTGCCGCTTCTCATCCCTCAGTCACCGTGACTATGACTAATGCACCAAGACAGTTTCTTCATATGGACACTATTGGTCCAGCTAGAGTGCAGTCAACGGGTGGGAAGTGGTACGTTCTTATTGTGCTTGAGGACTTCTCGAGGTTCTCTTGGGTGTTTTTCTTAGCCCCGAAGGATGAGACCTTCATTCATTTCTGTGGTTTGTTCAGTAGGTTGTCTGTTGAGCTCCTTAGTGCCTTACGAGCAATTCGCAGTGATAATGGCATGGAGTTCAAGAACTCCTACTTTGAGAGTTTCTGTGATGAGACAGGTATAGAGTATCAGTTCTCATCTCCACATGTCCCTCAACAAAATGGTGTAGTGGAGAGGAAGAACCACACCTTGGTCAAAATGGCTAGGACGATGCTAGATGAGTTTTGGGCTGAGGCTATAGCCACCGCGTGCCATGTTTTGAACAGAGTTTTTTTGATGACACACTTGCACCGCACTTCTTATGAGTTGAGGTATGGGCAAGATCCCAGTGTCTCACATTTTTGTGTTTTTGGTTGCAAGTGTTTTATTCTAAAATCTAGGAACCTAAATAAGTTGGAGTCTTGTTCTTCTGATAGTATCTTTCTGGGTTACTCAACTTCTTTACGAGGTTACAGGGTCTGGAACTGTCAGTCTAGTAGGATAGTAGAGACCTGTGAGGTTACCTTCGATGAGGCTAGTCTTAGGACTAGGCCCGACATCTCAGATCTGTTAGTGCAGTCCGAGACCATCTTTGTAGATGAGGAGGAGGATGGAGATGAAGGTTCTTTACCTAACCCAGCCCATTCTTCCCTTGAGGTGCCTGCTTCTACCAGTGCGCCTTAGGGAGATCAGCCCTTGTCTTTAAGTTCTTCAGGAACTAATGGCTCCGCTCCTAGCTCCACACCTCATGAGGTAGAGGCCACATCTTCTTCTTCTTATTTAGGACCTCCCTGACACATTCAGGGTCGTCATCCTTCTGAGCAGATGATAGGAGATCTTCATGAGTGTGTCACGTGCTCAAAATCTGGCTTATCTCTTTTCTGCCTACATTCTGCCTTTGTCGCCACTTTCGAGCCCAAGGATATCTGTCATGCACTCTCTAATGAGTCTTGGTTCAATGCCATGCATGTGGAGCTAGAACATTTTGAGAGAAATAAGGTCTAGTCGCTTGTTGAGCCCCCTAGTGGTTATAATATCATAGAACCAAGTGCGTCTTCAAGAACAAGTAGAGTGAAAATGGGGTAGTTATTTAAAATTTCCAGTGCAACACTCCAAGACAAAGCACATAGATATTAGATAATATTTCCTTAGAGACCACGTGGAGAAGGGTGACATAGTGCTTCAGTTTATGGTGAGTGATCACCAGTTAGCTGACATCTTCACCAAGCCTTTAGATAGCTCGAGTTTTATGACCTTGCGGGGAGAGATTGTGGTGGTCTGTCCTTATGGCATAATCTGAGGGGGAGCATCAGATACTTCTGTATTATATTGTTCATATGCTTCTTTTTCATTCTATTACACTTTATTTATTCGGTGCATTTGGATTAGTCTTTTTAGTATAGACTAGAGTGGTTCTCATTCTCAGCTGGTTAGACTTCCTCCTCTCATCTTGTGATTCTAGGATGCTACTTATTAGTTGGTTCTCTTCTCACTAATTTGAGTTCACACACTTCTTTTAAATCTAGTAGGGGTTGGGTCCCCTTGGGTAGACAGGGAACGTGTTTACTCCTTTGTATTTTAGATGGCCAGCTGATAGTCCTAGAGTCATATGGGGGAGATGAGAGCGAGTCTGAGCCATAGTATTCTTTCAATCTTATCTATGTTGTAAGGACTGTCATTTCTTCTTTCTGTCCAAGCTTCTTCCCTCCTACTTGTTGTCTTAGTTCAGTGCAGTTCATTTGAGATTTTCTGGAACTTAATTATGATATAACTCAACTTGAACCAAATTGTTTCTAAAATTGACTCAATTATTGAGGGGGAGCTGGGATTTTTATTGCATCATATTTAAATTCGGCAGTATGCATTGTAATGTAAATATATGGAGCATTGATTATTATCCTTATGTACCATGATAAACATGCTTTACATCTTGCCATAACTTGTGCTAGATTGCTTGATTTATTATGACTTTCCATGTGCAGCTTAGCTCTTATCATGCTAGCTTCTTTAAATGTGAAAAACTTAAACTAAATCATGTCTTACTTTCTATTATGATTCATGTTGTGTCAAATCAGCTATGTTGAGTCTTGAACTTAGATTGAGTTTTAGATTGATCTATGCTAATTCTTTATTGAAACATGAATTAGTATTAACTCTTTGTTCTTGAACTATGTCAAGAAAATGCAAAATGATCTCTTTTGTGTGAAGAAACTAATCTCACCAGTCCTTTCTCATGAGACAGCTTGCCATCGCATTAGGCATGAACTCAGGGAGAGTTTTAGATGACCAAGATTACTTCCTTAAGCTTCTTGCTTGGAGTGGTTGCATAAGGTTTGAGATCTAACATATGGCCAAGAAAACAAAAGTTTGTGAAAAATTGGTTGAAGCTTGGTTATAACAAAAAAATGAACTTAAAAAGGTGCCAAATGTGCTAAATTTGCTTAATTACAAATGTTATCAAGTGCTTCAAAAAATGTTTCAATTTTAAACTTGTAGTAATCTAAAATGACTCAATTCTAGCTTCTTGGCTCCATTTAGTATGTTGATATGGCTTAGTTTATTTCTAGATATTTAACATGCTAAAATTTCATTTAAATTTCTAAATCATTGGTTATTTGCCTTGAGCTTGGCTATATAAGTTTTAGTATGGTCTAGATAACACTTTCACTTTTTATGGCTTGACGTAATACTTAGAAAGTCAAGTTGGATAATCTTCATGGATCCTAAATTCTTAAAATGAATAAAATGCAATCATTTTATTTTATTCATACTCTATTTTCTTCCATGCATCTTGATGATTCCATTGTCAAAGGGAGAGAAAGATCGGTAAAAATGCATATCTACAACATGATTTGGGCTTTGTGCAAAATTTTGCTAATTTCGGAGCTTTTGATCCCATCTCACCATGATCAAGGTCAAATCAAACAATTGTTCTTTCATATGGACCTAGGGTGAGATTTTCTGAGTCA
The DNA here is from genome assembly GCA_036346575.1 of Dendrocalamus sinicus. Classification (NCBI taxonomy): domain Eukaryota; kingdom Viridiplantae; phylum Streptophyta; class Magnoliopsida; order Poales; family Poaceae; genus Dendrocalamus; species Dendrocalamus sinicus. Next base: position 8,923,441 of record CM070659.1, on the reverse strand, counting down.
TTTGGTGGATTTGAAGCCTTTCTGCTTCATATGGTCATTTTCGGTCATTGCATTATTCTTGTAACCATTTTGGAGCTCTCTTTGCAAAATTCTTCTTCTAAAACCACCTCTAATTTGTATTTTTTGAGTATTGCCAATGGGTTCATTAAGGGGAGATTGAAGGACCATGTGATAACGTCCTATTTATTCTTGTGATGAACCATTACAATATTTGTGGAGTGGTCAATTGGTTTTGCAAAGAGTGCATTTGATTTGGACTATTTTCTGGAAGTGTTAGGAAAATCGAAACTACCGTAGGTATTTATGCGGAAGTACCGTTGAGCGGTAGTACCAACGTTGTGAGCGTGGTGTTCCACTCAAATGGTAGTTTCGGTCTGAGCAGTGAAATATTTTTCCAGAGAGGTCCAGTACAGGTTTGCAACATACGATAGTATCGCTTTGGGGGCAGTAGTTCTGCAATGAGAAAGTATCGACGTGTTAGGCGTGGTACTTCCGATCTTCCTAGAAAAACAGGGTTTGGGGAATTGAGTCATGGACTGAGTTATGATGACCTAGGTCATTGGATTAAGGTTGCATGATGCATGTCTTGCCTAATGTAGGTCAAGTTTTGAAGAACTTATGCTTGGAAAATATTTTATTATCTTTGGATGTGCAGGATCGCTTGATGTCAACTATGGTTAACAGCGATGATCGGGGCTAGGCTTATGGAGGAGTTGAGGCCTAAAACGATTAATGATGCGGAGTGAGACGGTGAGCTCAAACATGGCATGAAAAAGGTGGTAAATGTTCGAATGTGAGTTCGAATGGCGGGATGGTGCCATGTAACTTGCACGGGTCAAGTGAGCCGTGGTTTGGTGGAACCGGAACCGGAGAGACTTGGCGACGCGTGACAAGCTAGTGGCGCACCTATACGTGGTAAGCATGGCGATTGCATGCAGTGGTTGGTGATGATCGGGTCAAGGAAGGGTAGTTTGGTAGTTTGATCAAAATACCAAAAACCATCTTGGATCAAAACTGCGGCACATGGACGATGCGTTGGGGAGCGGTTTAGGTCAAGTGGAGCTGGTTAGATCAAGGTTAAGGATTTAGTGGATGCACACTTATGCGTTTTGAAAAGCATACATAAGTGATCTTGTGTGGGTAAAACCCGTATGTGGGGGTTTAACGAGTTTCTCTATTGAAATAGTGAATAGGATCCATTAAGAGATGTAGGTGGCTTGTTGCCCACCTATAAAATGGGTCGGGATGAAGACATGTGAGGTTAACCATCTAACTTCTCTCTCTTGTGCTTTTATCTATAGGGTTAGTGTTTGAGAGTGAGTACCTTGAGTGCTCTTTGTCCTTCAAGGTGGAGTAGCTATAAAACCTACCTTCTTAAATAAGCAATACATCAATCATTATGCAACTTTTGTGTCTCTCTTGTTTTGATTGATGTGATTATCTTTTGGTTGGTTTTGATCTCTCTTTTTTCCTTCTTGTGATTTTGTTGTGCCAAGAACATGTAAGAGATGGAGATAATCCTTAGAAATACATCTCCGCCCATCTAGATACTTTGATAGCAAGATTCATGAGAAAACCCGATTTTGCTTGACTTTGGTCTCTTTGGTCTATCTCTTGATCCGAGAGTTTTGGGTTGGGATTGTTCGGTGTTCTAGCTTGCTGTGATATGTGGGAATACATCTAGCGTCATCTTGTCTCGGTTTTAGTGCAACCTTCAACAAACTGAAAAAGGTCACAACTTTCCATGATTTTCGTGATTGTTTATTGGAATAGGTTCTTGATATGCTAAAGTAGATCTCTGCAAAGTTTGATATCATTTGGATCTACAAATTAAAAGTTCTCTTAATTTTTATTTTTAAAATCGTGTTGAAAATACTATTCATTTACCTGATTTTACTATAGTAGTGATCAGATCGCCCTTATACTAACGATCAGACCGCCGTTTGTAGGCTGGTCAGACCGCTAGAAAGGATTAGGGTTAAAGTTTTTTTATCTTAAGCTAGTTGATTTGAGTTTTTAGTTAAAAATTTTATATTCTATATCTCTATATTTTATCTTACTAAGGGCATGTTTGGTTGGTGCCTAACCTTGCCATGCCTAAGCTTAGGCAATATGTGGCTGCCACAGAAAGTGTGGCTAACAAAATCGAAGCCACACTTGTGGCAAAGTTTGGCAAGAAACCGAGTCTATGACGTGTGGGGCCGGGTGCTAAGAAAGTGTGGCGTACCACAGTTACGTCAGTGAACCAAACAGCTACCTAAAAATTGTGGCACGCCTAACTTGTGGCTAGGCAACTTCTGGTTATGAACCAAACATGCCCTTAAATACTTGCGGGAAAAAAATTTGAAACACACCATACAACCATTCTGTTGATATATTCGGTGTCTTCCACTTCTTCGCCCACCAGCCTCCCACCATGGCCACGCACCGTTGCGTCTCCGCCCGGTTCGCAACGGCGAGCCTCGCCGCCTTCCTGCCACAGCGGCTCAGCCGTGGCAGGTCTGCGGTAACTACTCGACGAAACACCTACCAGTCCAACCTCGGGCAGCTCTCCGCCACCCTCCCCAAGAACGCCTCCACCTCCCAGACGCTCTTCGCCAGCGATAGCGTCGGTTCCGTCCCGAACATCGCCTACGCCCTTGCGCTCTGCCGCGGCGACATCAACGCCTCCGCCTGTGTGGCCTGCGTTACCACCGCCTTCCAGGACGCGCAGCAGCTATGCGCCTTCACTACTCTATAAAGTCGGATGTCCTTAGCTTGGGCGTCTTGATTTTAGAAATCATAACTGGAAGAAGAAGCAGTGGTTCCTATAACTTCGAGCAATCTGTTGATCTCTTAAGTTTTGTAAGTCATATCTTGTTCCCGATCCCGACCTCTTTACACAACTAAGTTCCTGCAAAATTACTGAGGCAATTTACTGTAGAAAAAGAAAATACTGAGACAATTTGCCAATTTGATGCAGGTATGGGATCACTGGACCACGGGAACAGTTGTGGATATTATGGATTCATCTCTTAGAATCCATGCTCCTGGAGACCAGATGCTGAGGTGTGTTCACATCGGGCTATTGTGCGTTCAAGATAACCCAGCAGAGAGGCCTATGATGTCAACAGTAAATATCATGCTTAGCAGTAACACCGTGTCTATCCAGTCTCCATCCAAACCAGCATTTTTCATCCCCAAGAGCGGCACGTACTCAGGTATATACTCGGAGACGTACCCAATAGCTTCTCGGTCGACTGGTAAGCCAGCTGCGATGTCACCGAATGAAATGTCAGTTACAGAGCTTGAACCAAAAAGTAGGGAGAACAATTGCCAGGAGAGTCGAATTGTTATCTTGGAAATAAACTAGATTCAGGAAAAGGACCTAGTACATTTGTATTACTGAATTTTGAGAAATTTTCTCCATTGGTCACCTCAGTATTTTAGATTCTTTTGTGTTAGTATAATTCACTTTGTTTCCAATTTGGAAGATTGACACATTCTAAATCTTGTGTATACAATATCCTTTGTTTCACTTTGCATTGCGGCTTCGTGTGATGAAAGTGGGGTGGGCTGGCCTGTGAGCCCACTTACCCTACCCACGAAAAAACATCAAGTGGGCACTTGCGGACCAACTGCAAATTTAATTAACAATTGTAATGTGGACCAACCCGTGCGGCCCACAAGAGTATGCAAGCCCACAAGGCAACATGCCAACTTGCCAAGCGATTAGCAAGTCGCAAGGATGTGAGAGCCCTAGCCGCCTACCTCCTTGCTCTATCCACCATCGCTCGCCAAGACACCAATCGCCACCTCCCTCACCACTCCACGCCCACCGTTCGTCGCGCGCATAGTCGCATCCATGGCGCCGCGTTGCTCGCTTCTTCCTCTTGCTTTTGCAAATAGTCAATGTGAGAGACGAGACGGAGGACTGCTTTGGCGAGGATTCGGGGTTTGTTACAAGTTTTGATCGCTTCTTGTGAATCATAGAAATTTGATAGAGTTCAAGGATGCTCCTCAATCGAGCAAGAGGCCATTGAGCTCGAGTTCGTCCAGTCGCCTCCGCCTCGAGACCTAGTTATGGCGCCGCTCACGCGATTGCCAGCGCGTGCATCGTCGCTAGCGACTATGGGCCTGTTTGGGAGAGCTCCACCAACTCCAGATTCACCAAATTCAGATCCAGATTCACTTTTCCAAGCCAAACAGTTCCAGCTCCAGCAGCTCCACCGTGGATCTGCTCCACCAAAACCATGGATCTGGCTCCAGATTCACCAAATCCATGGAGCACCTCAAGGGGTGCTCCACCAAACTCAAATTGGTGGAGTTGGAGAAAATTACCCACCATTGCCACTGGTTACACAAAAAACGGTTCGTTTTCTTTTCCCCCGCCTCCTCCCGCGTCCTCCCGACCGCCTCCTCCCGGCCTCCGCCTCCTCCCGTCACCTCCCGGCCCGCCTCCTCCCGCGTCCTCCCGACCGCGTCCTCCCGCCTCGCCTCCCGCCTCCTCCGTTCGCACCGCCTCCTCCTCCGCCTCCTCCTCGGCGCCGCCTCGTCGCCGTGCGCTCGCTGCGCGCCGGCCGCGCCCGCCTCCGCCTCCTCCCGGCCTCGCCTCCCCGCGTCGCCGTCGCCTGCTGCCGCTGCGCCGCCGGCCGCGCCGCCTCGCCTCCCGCCTCGCCTCGCGCGTCGCCGCTGCCTCGCTGCTGCTGGGCGCGCCGCGCTCGCCTCGCTCTCCCGCCTCCGCCTCCCGCCCGCTGCCCGCCGCCGCGCGCCCGGGCCGCGCGCCTCCTCGCCTCCTCGGCGCGCCGCGCCGCTCGCCTCGCTCGCGCCGTCCGCCGTTGGATTTTTTTCATTTTGCCCACGACACGTGGGGCCCGGTGGAAGTGAGATAGAGAGGAGGTGGAGCTGTACCAAACACTTTGACGAATCCCGGATCCACCATGGAGTCGCTCCACGGTGAATCCAGGCTCGCATCCACGTTTTTCGTGAATGCGAGTTGGTGAGCTCTCCCAAACAGGCCTATGGGTGTTAGGCAGATTGTGTTTGGTGGGCCGAAGCTCGAAACCTACCAAGCATAGAAGTAGGAATGATAAAAAAACTTAAGACTCGCTAACTGACTCGAGTCGACTCGTAGCATAAATAAGTGGAATCAGTTCGGTCCGCTAACGAACCAAGCCCAAGCCGAAGCCGCTCGCTGGGCTCGTAGGCTCGTCTGGCCTGACACAGTCCACGATTCCCGTCCAGCGCCAGGTCTAATTGAGGCAAGGAGAACATCTCATCTCATCTGATTCCCCTCATTCATTCGCCATCTCATCCAATTCTTTCCCCTTCTCAACCCTAGAGAGAGGCGGCGTTGCCCGTCGCCGTCCGTCCGCCCCCCTTCCCATCTCCTTCCCCATTCGCCAACACACATCGCACAGGCGACACACCTCCCCATTGCCGTCCACCTCCGCCCTCCTTCCCCATCCACCGGCGCACACCGCACAAGCGACGCACCTCCCTGTCGCCGTCCGCCCCCCTTCCCATCGTCTTCCCCATCCGCCGGAGCGCACCGCATAGGCGACGCACCTCCCCGTCGTCGTTCGCCTCTGCCCCCCTTCCCATCGCCTTCCTTATCCGCTGGCGCGCACCGCACAGGCGACACACCTCCCCGTCGTCGTCTGCCTCCCCTTCTCCTCGGCGTCGGCCTCCGTCTCACCGTCCGTGTCGGCCTCCTCCTCGCCGTTCCCCTCGACCTCTCCTTGGCCCGACGGCCTCGGTAAATCGCTGACATCTCGTATCTGTACATGTTAACAAGTTTATGTATTGAAGATTGTGTGGCAGCAAAATTACTAACGTTGTTGCCATGGATGCTGCCTAGGATTTGGTAATTAATTAGTTAATCAAGCTTCACTAATCCAGGTAGGCTAGCAAGGCAAATGATTAGGAGGCGACTACTCTAGGAGTTCTTTGGAAGTTACTGCATATAGGATTCTTGCCAACTTCTGTGAATTCCATTACCAGAGTTATCATGTTCTTATGAATCAGGTCCAATATTGTCGAGACCATTTCTTCGTTTAGCACTTACAGAGCATGTACTACTTCACTGCAAACCGTACCTTATCTTTTACTTTGTTACTATCTGTTTGCCTTTCCTGCATGGCCTAAGTTGTTCTTGCTTGCTACTACCTGTGTGCATGACCTTTTGCTAGCGAGCCTACCGAGCCGAGCTAAAACACCTTTTTAACTCGTTAGCCTAATGAACCAAGTTGAGCCGTCTCCTTAACAAGTTTTTACCGAGCCGAGCCGGCTTGATACCCACCTCTACATAGAAGCCTGCTTACCACCGTGCGGCGGTCGAACACTTACTTAGGGAGCATTCAAATTGCTAATAGTTTTTTTGTTGTGTTTTATAGTTTTTGACTGAAAATAAATAATAGTGGTTGAAAAAAGTAGTTTTTAGAAAGATGAGGTGAGCAGTGTAAAAAGTGGGGGATGTTTTCTTTCTAACTATCATCCAGATTTGTGACCGTTGGATTAGAGATCCAACGGTCACGAATTCTCCCCGCCCCCTCCAAAAAAAATCTCCCCCCTCCAAAAATAAGAGGCCGTTGGATCTCTAATCCAACGATCCAAAATTTGGATGATCCAAAATTTGGATGATTGTTAGGATATATATGATAGGAGTAAGAGGAGTGGAGTGGGTGATACACGTGTAACCCCTATCTTATTCTTAGAGTGAGATAATAGTAAGAGAAGTGGGGAAGTCGTTTTAAAAAGTTAGATGTTTGAATTGTCTTTTTCTTTTCTAAACAGAAACAAGAAGTTCAAGTGAATGTAGCCTTAACCCGCAAGTGTCGCGGACGGTGCGGGCCACTTGTCCTACTTCTTGGCGCTGCAGGAACAGGCCCCATCTGAAACTGACCCAAAGAACCATTACTTGATCTTAACTTCACATGATTTGAAGTATTATTTGTTCTTTTAGTGACCAGTCTGACACGGTGCATTGTAATGGTCGCTCCAGCTAGCTCCTAACCCGACAAAAAATCGGCAAACGTTTCTTGAACGTACGGATGCAACAATCCTGCAGAGAACCAGAGATCGCACACCGCAGGTGCAGCTCGTTACGTTTGGCTTTAGGACTGACCCTACGGCGACGCCGTCGACAAGCCGGACGACGTGCCCGAGCTGGCGCGGCCGTTCCTGGCGTAGAACGCCGGCTTGGACGGGGCTCGGAGAGAGACCGTGTCGCTGCCGAGCATCATGGCGACTGACGACATCATCGGCCGGTCCGCCGGGTCTCCCTGGACGCACAGCAGCCCGATGTGGATGCACCGCAGCACGTCGCTCCGGGAGAAACTGTCGCCCATGCACGGGTCTATCACCTCCGATACCGCTCCGGCCGTCCAGTGCTCCCACACCTGCACCATTGAGTTCGCAGCAATCAAACATGTGCGATGCTTCTCTGTAGATACTGAGCACTGGCACAGATAGTACTCAGTACTCACCATAGTTAACAGATCTTCGGATAGCCGGGCGTTGTAGCAGTCGTTGTTCTTCTTTCCCGTCACGATCTCCAGAACCATGACGCCGAAGCTGAACACGTCTGACTTGACAGAGTAGTTCCCGCGCATCGCGTACTCTGGCGCCATGTATCCACTACAACAAGGTAAGGTTACAGTTAGTTGACAGCTGGGTGATTAAACAGCTACTGCTACTTGGACTAGACTTCGTTTTTCGGCAGTACTGACTATGTGCCGACGACACGGTTGGTGACACCCTGCGTCTGGTCTCTCCCAAAGAGCCTCGCGAGGCCGAAGTCTGAAATCTTGGGGTTCATGTTGGTGTCTACCAAGATGTTGCTCGCTTTGAGATCACGGTGGACTACTTTGAACCCTTAGTTTAGTCTGTTATTTTTGTGAGTTTTGTTAGGTTTTAATCCATTAGAACTTTTATTTAGTTGCTAACCTTAGTGTTCTATTGTATTGCTTGATCGTTATGTCTAATCAAAAACCTTAAAATTCGTTGATTTTGAACCCCTCAAAAACAGAAAAAAGGAACGCAGCTTCTGTGTTCCCTTCTCTGTGTTCCCCTCGTGTTCCCATCGACGTGGCGGAGATCCAGAGCACTAGGGGAACATGAGGGGGATAGGGAGAATGCTCTGAATCTTTGCCACGTCGACGGGAATATGAGGAGAATAGGAAGAAGGGAATAGGGAAACTGCGTTTAAAAAAAAAGAGCTTGAATCTGTTAAAGCGCGCTGTAGGACCGCATGAAACTACCCCTTCTCCCGATAGTGGCAGCGACACTGGGTACGGGTGACTGCAGGCGTGGGCTGCGGACCGGCGGTCGAGACGAGGCAACGCGTGGCTGCGGGCGTGGTGAGGTGAGGCGGTGCGGCCGCGGCGATGGCGAGGCGAGCGGTGCAGCGCGGGGCGGTGGCGAGGCAAGGCGGCGCGGCTGCGGGCGGCGAGCCGGTGGCGGCACCAACCGCCTCAGTGCGCGCGTCGGTGGAGCTTCGATGGCGGGGCCAACCAACCTCGGGTGCGGCACCGGTGGAGCGGGCGCGGAGGCCGAAGTGGCATGGGGCAGCTGTGTGGCGGCACAGGGACCGATGCGGCGGTCGGATGGCCTCGATGTGTGCATGCGTGGCGGCACCGGCTGCAGGCCGACGATTGGCGACCGAGAAAGACCGACGGCAGGCCGGCGTCGGCTTCGCGTACGGCGGCCGTACGAGGCTGCCCGTGCGCAATATTTTTCTTTTTTTCTCTTTTTTTTTCAAATCTACAGTGTAATCAACATCTACTCTATGATGTAATCTATCGATCGACATTGTGCTGGCAACTTCCAGTCTGCTCGCGGTAAATTAGAGCGGATTTGCACCGTAGAAAATAATCTAGACAGCGAAAACTGCGAATTTAGAGCGATCTAGTCAATTCAATCTATTAGTGATTCGATGATTACCTTCGATTTACCGGAGCAAGTTGTGCTGATAACGTGTTGAGGAACCGTCGCTGGCAACCAGTCCGATCGATTCCTCTGCTTAATGCGAAACAAGATCAATCACAGAAGACAGAATAATAGATTGAAAACACAGATAGGTAGAGAGAACTCCTGATCTTTCTTTATTGTTTTTTTATTGCATGTATACAAAATCTACCGATACAACTTCCTATTTATAGTCTACTGGTGAGGTGTCCACCATGGATCAAGACTTTTGACCCAGACCCAGATTTCCTAATAGTATGTTACCCCATCCCCCAAGCGGAACGCCAATGCAAACTACAAAGACGGACATGAAGGCTACGCTAACAAACTACGTGGATTTTCTCATCTTTTGATCGTTCTTTTCTTTCCAGTTGCCACTAAGCAAATATATTCTTTTTATTCCTTGAGTCAATGTCTAGTCAGCCACTTATTAAGCATCTTGTAAATCATCAAGCACATACCGAGGCTAAGCATGCGTTCTGTTGATGGTTTTGCTGGTAGACAAGATGATCAAATGGCTAAATGTAATAACCGTTTCTAATAGGGGTGAAAACGGATTGGATAGTTTCCGTCGGATCCGGATGGATACGGATTGTGTCAGATCGGATACGGATACGGATTTTTTATTGGATACGGATACGAATACAGTAAGCCTAGTATCCGTCGAATACGGATACGGATAATCCGGATAATACGAAATCGGATATCCGGGATTTTAGTCCAGTATACGAAACCGGATACGGATACAGTAAGCCTAGTATTCTTATGCTTATTCAAATTGCTATCATGGAGGACTTGGTGGATGAAATGGAGGAATGAAATATTCTTATGCTTGTTCAAATTGCTATCATGGAGGACTTGGTGGATGAAATGGAGGAATGAAATGTTCTTATGCTTGTTCAAATTGCTATCATGTCATCATGTGTATTCCATGAATTGCACGTTGCTGCTACTTATGTAGTTATGTTATGATCGACTATTGGGTATATTCATTGTGGATGAAAAGACTATGCTTGTTTAGATTTCATAAATGTTTTGACAAGATGAACTATTTACGTATCTTCGTTAATTTTGGATATATAGTTTAAGGAATTTTCATGTTCCGATAAATATTCGTAATCGTATTCGTTTCGATTCGTATTCGATCCGTATCTGTATTCGATATTATTCGTATTCGAGTTATCCGTATTCGTATCCGTATCCAAAAAAAATATGAAAATAAATATGGTAGAGATATTATCTATCCGTATCCGATCTGTTTTTACCCCTAGTTCCTAATATGCTTGGATCATCTTTACTCGTTACTATGGTAAAAGACACAGTCGGTAAATGCTGCGTAATGCGTTCTCCTCTCCCACCTCTCCCTTTCCACGTCTAAAAAACCTCTAACAAACAACCCGAAAAGATCACCTACCAACAAACAAATTAAATTCTAACAAGTTCTATTCTTATTCCAACAACCTTCTTCTGTCAAAGATCTTTCCATGGTTTCCCATTATCATCATCCTATCATTTTTTTCCCCGATTGTCACCACGAAACGAGGTTGTAGCAGATCCTGTCGCCGTTGAGTCTGGCGTGGCTGCATGGCCAAGGGTAGAGCCACGAACGAGGCCACAGACCCGATGGATTCGTTCCAATCCATTGGATAAGAGCATGTACAATGCAAGATGCTTATGTATGAATGCTTAAAGAAAGAGAAGATAGCCACATCATCAAGCACCCATGCAAAAGTTATTTCCTCCAATGCAAGCATCTCTTCCGTGGGTGCTTAGATACTATATTATCTATTAATAGATATGGTTATACACATAAGCACCTACTAAGCACCGATGCTTATTTAAGCATCGATACTTCAAAATAAACACCTTATCTATCCTATGTGGTAAGAAAATTCAGTTTTTCATTGCTAAGCATCTCTCTAAGCGTCTGCATTGTACGTGCTCTAAGGGCCCCCCCTTCTCTCTCTCTCTCTGTGACAGGTGGGTCCCACCGGACTCAATTTTTCTTTTTAATACAATCAAAAGTCAGAAATTACAAAAAGAACCCTCAAGTCCAACACATCATACATGTAAATATGTGATGCACAAGCAGTTCAGCCAGCATGCCATACCGCTATGCATGTAGTGGTGAGGGTTAAGAGTTGAAAGTGATTTATTAAGCCGAAGGCCGATGTACTTATCACGACTTAACAAGAATATGATCTCTATCTAAAAAGAAGCAGCAGCAGCAATTCTTTCAAATCTCAAACTCATCTGGGCTCAATTTCTGTGATGGATACTTCATTCGACGACACTTTTCTTGAGTTGCCCGGCCATTGCGACGCTGTTAGATTTTGCTCTAAATTTACATCTGAGTTGGCACCAATCTCCTGGGTGCAAAAGGCAGGTCTGGACAGGGAAGGTAGACGGACAGTGTTACTGCTAAGCATGACATTTACCGCTGACATCAACGGTCTATCTGCAGGTTTCTGCTGAACACACAATAGCCCGATATGAATGCACTTCAACAACTGGTCAGTGGGACAATGGCTGCTTAAGGATGGATCTATCAACTCGATGGCTTTCTCCTTCGTCCAGTGATCCCATGTCTGCACCAAATTGGTACTCAATTGTTCAGATATTATTGTGAGAAGTTAGCCGTGTGTAGATTTATGAACAGTATATGTACTCACAAGGTTTATAAGATCAGCATCTTGCTCGGAGTTGTATGTTCCACAGTTTTTTCTTCCTGTGACAATCTCTAAAACCAAGACACCGAAGCTAAACACGTCCGACTTGACCGAATACTGACCACGCATCGCGTATTCTGGTGACATGTATCCACTGTAACAAAAACATAACTATTACTACCTGATCTACTTCGATACCTTATTAGGGAATTCCTGATCATACTTACTATGTTCCAGCAATACGGTGAGTGACAATCTGTGATTGATCCCCTCCAAATATCTTTGCTAAGCCAAAGTCAGAAATCTTAGGATTATAATCGGAGTCTAATAGAACATTGCTTGCTTTGAGGTCCCGATGAACTATCTTCAGTTGAGAATCTTCCTGAAGATATTGTAAGCCTCGAGCAATTCCATTTATAACCTTGAATCTCTTCCCCCAGTCTAGCTCCTTTTTTTTCGTAGTATCTGTCATTCAAACAAGAAATATCATAACGTCGTAGTGCAACTTCGGCGCTTGAACTAGTCATATGAAAAAATTCTCATTTTGAAAAATCACTGGTCAGAAAATTGTACCAAAAAGGATGATATCAAGGCTTCTATTGGGCATGTATTCATATACAAGTATTTTCTCTTGTGCTTCCAAGCAAACACCAATAAGCCTCACAAGATTCTTGTGGTTCAGCTTAGCAACCAAAATTAGCTCTGTTTTCAGCTCTTCTATTCCTTGTCTGGAAGTCTGAGAGAGCCTCTTCACCGCTACTTCTTGACCTTCAGGTAGAACTCCCTGCACAAGTGAGAGAAGTTAGTTATGGGAAGAGATACAACCCGTAATTAAGCTACATATGACATGATTTGTACCTTGTAAACTACACCGAAGCCTCCTTCACCAAGCCTTTTGTGTTCAGCGAAGTCATCTGTAGCAACTCGTAGTATTGATAGATCAAGGAGGAGGGAATCAATACTTTGAATGTCATCTGGCCTAGTTGAACCTGTAGGAAAAGAAGTACACAATGCTGCAGAGCTTTTGTGATTTCACTGCAAATTGGAAATCTCTTTGAGATAATGAAATATATCTATTATATTATAAAAGCTGACGACGTGTGGTTAAAAACTCTCAGAAAAAAAAAAGAGAAATTGGCTAGAAACTCTTAGAAAAGCAAGAGCATCTAGACATCAATTTGGTCATTTTGGTGGGCCTGCTGATGATTTTGGTTAAAAATTCTTAGAAAAAGAGAAACATGCTAGAAATTCTAAATAAATAGATAAAAAACCATCTATGGTGGGGTCCTAATTACATTTAATCCATGACCATTGGATGCTATTTGCTACACATTTAAACTCAAAAGTTAAGAAAGCATCATCAACCATAAAAACAAGTCACATAAGATGCGTGTGTCATAAAACACCACACAATTGTACGGGCTAAGCAATCTAGTTTAACTAAAAAGTCCATTTTTTAAAAAAAATAGTTGGTTTTTCCACACCGGTTAGCCGCTGGAGATCGAACCACCCATAATGAAATGAACCACCCACATCCTTCTAGAGTAGTCGGTCTACTGATTCGACAGTTGCTTTTCTATCCTTCGTAATTCAAAATGTTCTAGAGGTCTAACATGGCTGTAAAGACTTTGCTGCCGGTTTTAAGATCCTTCTCCAAGAATAATAACATGCTACAATGGTAGCCAGAATTGCAGCAATTGTAAGCACAACGATGGCTAGAACTTTATTTGTCCTATATCCCATCCTTTCTGCAAAAAAAAAAAAAAATCCATTGATATAAGATGGGAAACGTCTTAGTTAGAACCAAAAACTGAAGATCAAACACATATTTGTATTTTTTTTTAAAAAAAATAACTCCAAAACTAATGCTTGTGCAGGTCTCATATATAACCATAATGATGTGCAATGAATTGTAACACCCTGCGGCCCCAAATTTGCTAAAAGCCCAAGCCCCACACAGGGCAGGTACGTATGTTCAGCACATCGCTTAGCTTTCATCCTCACTTTACCATCTATAACACCGTCAGCCCAAAATTCGCTAAATCCTAGCCTCCACGTGGAAAAGGCACACATGTGTCAACCTGAAAGTGCTACGACTTAGATCAACATGTATTATATGCTAGTATAACTTAATGTAAACTGGTAAGATGGTACTAAGGGCTGGAATGTTACATGAATGCAGTTTTTCTACTTCTAGTGGCAGGTATTTCAACTATCACATCTACCAATATGTTCCCTGGGATTCATGTAAAGCACTCCAAACTTCATTCTCGATTCACAAGAATTTTTATGCAAACGTTTTATTTATTTCTCTTCCATGGAGATTTTATTTTCCCAGAATGCATCCTAATTTTGACCTAATTCTTCTTATGATGATCGATTTATAAAAAAGATAGACCTTGGATCTATTTCATCCCTCCAACAAGTTTGATAATAAGCATAACGGCGCTATTGTTCTTGGGGAGAGAATGACATTTCACATGGATGAAACATTATATCATTAACTGTCAAGAAATTTATAGTGCCATGTACTGCCAAAATCTGGCAGTATTTAGTTTTTTTTAAAAAATAGGGTAGGAGCTACTTCTAGGGGTAATTTAGGTTTTAAGGTTTGTAATGTCAACAGTTTTACATTACGTCATTAAAAACGAGATCCAGGGACAGCACGACGCAGGCGAGGCGAGCCCAACATAGGTGGCGTGACATGGACTGATGACAGCTCTGTGTGCTCCAGCAGCAGCGTGATGACGTGGAGATGGTGGTTTGGGGATGGGGTTATAACTAGGCCACATTTCTAGAGTTTCTAATACAAAATTTTGGGCTAAAGTGTAATATATATCTCTATAACTAAACTGGTGAGATTGGTCCGGAGGTCGAACGCCAGCCACTCAAGATGCAACAACCCTCCTGCACAAGCAAAAGAACTTGCAAGCGATAAGTCGACTAAGGCTCCGTTTGGTATTACGATAAATTATAATAATATTGTTTGATGGAAGTCATGGAAGTAGTTTTCGATATTTTTATGTTTTGTTACATGCTTTGTTTTTCCACGTCGCCAACCAAGATTGTTGCGTTCCAAATATCACATGAATATATGGGAGTAGTTATTGCGGAAAAGCAGAATTTGTTAAACTTTAATCTGATTTGCAAACAAGACATTAGGATTTTTATAACTGCTTTTCACAGTAGATGTGGCGAAAACGCACCGCATAGCGTATCATAGCAACCGCAAATTGAGTCAATCTAACTAGTGTAGAAAATACTAGAAACACTCCTACAATCTCAGAATGCCTGATTCTTGCCAAATTGAGTACAAAATTCAATGTAAATTTGTATTTGTTGTTTATTGAATTCGAGAATATTTGAGTTCCTATTCAAATTCAACTTTAAAATATAGATATGAATATGATTTGAGTGATATTGAATTCGTAATCCATCAGTTTTCATCCCTTCCTATACTCACCTCTCGTAGTATTGCCTTTGCCCAGCACAACTGGCGGAGCGAGCGCCGGCGCGGGAGCTGGTGCGGCTGCCTCGGGCCGCAGCAGCACCATGCCATAGTCGAACGGGGACACCTCGGCCCTCATGCTGCACCGTGTGCCAATGCTCCTCGCGCCCACAGTGTTCGGCTCGAACGTCTGCCACCACCGCCCCACCAGGTCGTCGAGGCACCGCCGGCACTGCGCCCGCGACAGGTCCGGCGTGCACTGCGCCATCGAGTAGATCATGGGGTACTCGGCATTGAACTCCAGCTCCCCCGTCGCGAACAGCCTCGGTGACTCGTCCGCCGTTTTCGCGGCGGTGGCGTTGAGCAGCCTGGTGACCTCCCTGTCGTAGCGGCCGACGTCTCCCGTGACGTTCCTGGAGTTGTAGAGGTCCACCAAGCCTGAGTTGTCCGTAGAGGCCAGAAAGTTGAGGTTGGAAAAGCGGAGGTAGCAGGGGTCGTTTACGATGGACACCCCCTTGTCGTAGGGGCACAGCTGCTGCGCGTCCTGGAAGGCGGTGCCAATGCAGGCGGCGCAGGCGGAGGCGTTGATGTCGCCGCGACAGAGAGCGAGGGCGTAGGCAGCTTCCGGGACGGTGCCGACAGCGCCGGAGGCGAAGAGGGCGGCGGAGGAAGAGGCGTTCTTCGGGAGGGCGGCGGCGAGCTGGTTGAGGTTGGCTTGGTATGTGCTGTTCGCCGAGTAGTTGTCTCTGTTGCCGCATATCTGCCACGGGTCCGCGGCGGCCAGCGGGAGCGCGAGCGCGGCGAGGAGTAGTAGGGCATGAATGGCATGGCCGTTCATAGCGTCAACGGAGGTGAAACAGGCGAGCTAGCCCGGCTGGAGGGGGAGAAGAGGAGGTGAGCGAGACGAGCAGCCTGCAGCCCTGAGAGAGGGGAAAGGGTCAAGACATAGGGTGGCTAAGGTGTTTGATTGTTTGTTCTGTTCGTGTGTTGACTTGGACTCATTGACTCTTGCAGGAACTATCTTTCTCTATGCGGAGCTTGACCGGCAAAGCCGTAGCTTTTTTAGCTAGGAGCCTAGGATAACCTTTCAGATAAGTTATTCTGCACTTAGCTAGTTAGTCTATGTAATTACAGGGAGGGCTAGCATACGGTATACGATTAGAAAGATTTCTAACGATATATTTAAGTTTTATAAAATTTTATTTAAAATTTATAAGTTTTATAAAGTTTCATAGAGTTCCGAATATGTTTCAGGAGAGTTAATCAACTTAGTCATGAAACATTTCTGAAACTTTATTAAACTATATGAAACACTATGAAATGTAAACATAAAAGTTTATAAGACTAAGTCAACTTAGTCATAAAATCTTATAAAGCTTTTTAAAAACTTCATAAAATATCATAAAACTTAGTTATGAAACATAATAAAACTTAGTTAGAAAATCTCCTGAAACTTTATGAAATCTCATGAAACTTGGAGTTCAATTTCATAAATTCACCGTGCTGCTCGCCATGCCGGAGACCCCATGCTGGCTCATCCTCCACACCCAAACCACCATGATGACGTCGGCCGCGTGCTCACCCACACCACCGGCGACGCCGCCCTCGCCGACCGCCGCCTCCAAGAGACGCTGCCATCGGCCACCGGCACCTTGCACACCTCTTTCTTTAGCTGGCTCCTCTTGCTCGCTGCATCAAATATGTATAGAAACCAGTTAGCATCAGCTCATGTCCTCTCCCCCAAACAAATTGGAAAATATACAGTAACCAAGATTTTTCTTGCCAGACAGTGCACATAATTTAATTCCTACCTTCTTTTAGGCCTTTTAGGAGTTCGGACGCCTAGTTTCGGACCAGACTACTTCCTCGCCAATGGCTGCTCGGATGTTGAGGCAGCTGTAACATCCCAAAATTCAAGTATTCAAAACTATGGAGTTTTTAAAACTTTCTCTTGCAATTTGCTGGCAACCGAATTTCTTTTAAGTAATTATTTGAAAATTTTCTAAGTTTCCTGCTATGTGAATTAATAACCCAAGAATACTTCCAAGCGCGAATAATGATCATGTAAATAATAAAAACAGAAAATGACATTACAGGTCATGAATTCAAAATACCAAAGTCTTGAATCCCCATTTCAAATTAATAAAATGAAATCAGAAAGAATATTCTTTTTAATAATTTAATTAGCATACAAAACCAAGATTGGATACTCAAAAAGAAATATATATATACAATTCAAAATAAAATAATATCAAAAATCGAAATCCCAATGCAGACTAAATAATATCGAAAATGGAGGAATATTATAATTTGACATCTAGATATTTGAATCAAGAATTGAATTAAAAATCCAAAAAAAATTGAAATTTGTAATTTTAAATACAAAATAGAAATTCAAATTAAAAATCCAACATTTGCTAAAGCCTTTCATTTTCTCTTTCCTTTCTCATTTCCCCTCTCTCCTACAGGTGGGCCATCATCTTTTCGCTCTCTTCTTATCTCCTTCCTCCTTTCTTTTTCCCCGTTGCGCGGCTGAGCTCGCTCCACGCCTCCCGACCGGTCACAGCGCACATGCCGGCCCTGCTTCCTCTGGCGCCAACAGCCCCTACCCTGTCGCCGCACGTCGCCCGTCGCTCGGCCATCACTCCCCCACCCATTCTCAGCCGTCCTCTGCGCGCCTGCCCTGTCCCTGCTGCATGCGCCGAGCCCCGCGCCAGTCCTCCCCGCCGCCCGGTCACACTCGTGAGCTGCCACCGCGCCCCTTTTGCGGCTATAATAGACCTTAGCCTCCTTAGCTCCTCTGCTTCCCGGCTAAATCACCGAGCCACCCTCCCCTATCCCTTCTTCCGTCTCCGCTCATGCACCGGCCGCAGCGCCTCCATGCCGATCCCGGCCCTCCGGCGAACCTCCGACCAATTCGGCCGTGTCACAACGCGCCTCCACTCCTCTTCTTCCTCCATTCCTGCTTAATTGAAATTTCACGCACTGGGGCTCACGCACCGCCCCTCTTCTCCATCCCAGCCGGCCGCCGCCATTTTCCCCTCCGCCGCCTCCTTGGTCGACCATCTTTCAATTCTCGCCGAGGGAGCACCGTCACAGCGCCCTCAACCAGCCCCACCCATCAATTGGGCCTCTCGCGCGCCTCAACTCGCCGGCTGCGCGCATCTGCGCGCCGTGAGGCCTCGCGCCCACTCGCCGTGCTTCCTCCCCGGCCAAACCGCCGCCATGGGTGAGTTCCTCCCGACCCCCTTCTACTCATGCGCCGGCCAATTTTGCCTTCCTCCCCACCACGCCGCTGTCGCACCATGGCTACCCCCATTAGCCCCCTCGCCTTCCTGGGGTTCCATTTCACCGGCCTGCACAGCCTCCCCGGCCACCCCTCGTCGGCGCCGCCGCAGCCCAGCTAAGTCGGCTGCCTCCCCTGTTTCGGGTTCCCGACCGCCCATTACTTTTTATCACATGCCCATGCCTCCGGAATCAGTCGAGCGCTCATGCCCACTTGGTTAGATGAGCAGATGCGTAAGCCCCCTTGCCCACAGGTCTTGGGTTTGAACCCACCGACTGCATTTTTTTTCATTTTGTGTATTTCAATTGTTGTACCCCTTTTAATTAGTAAAAATTATGGAAACATTTGGGGATAATCTAGAGAATGTAATAAATTTAATTAGGATGTAAAATAAGGTTACTTAACATTTAATATCTGATTATTTACTATATGAGCAACTAATATAACTTAAATATTTAATTGAGGTCTAATTATCGATTAAAGGCATTAACAAAATATGGTTTAGCTTAAACTCCAAGGGTAATAAAAAACCTAATTAAAAATACATTCAAGATTAAGATTAAGGAAAAATGAATAATATGTTTACCTATAAAAGCGAAATTTTAAAGATTCCCCCCAATTATAATTAAGATATATGTCCTAACCTAACATACCGCCATTAATAGAGTCTCAGAGGTAGACTTAAATAGATAACACTATTGAAATAGGACCCTATATAATAGGCTCGGTTTTATGAGAACAAGGATTTAAGTAATATTAACTTATGTCAGACGCTAAGTTAAATAATAATATAAAAATGTCAGTTGATCATCAGAATACCTCCAATTAAAATGTCATAATTAGGTATTAAAATATAGTGACTTTGGTTAAATATCCACATTCAATAAAGATTACCTTTAATTATCATATATATATATATATATATATATATATATATATATATATATATATATATATATATATAGGAAGGAAGCCTCTTTTCTACACCCGGGTGTAATTACACCCTATGTCATATCTCACAACGTAGGGAGTATCTCGCGTAATAGAGGGTATGTACATGTAGTATACGAGTATTTAAGACCATCTAGGTGGTATGAACAATTTTTCAGAGGTGGTATGTACATTTTTTTAGACATACTCCTTTTTATGTGTGTATATGAAGATATTTACAAAATATGCTAAAAACTATGGTCTCCCTTGCAATTTTTTCGTATGGTTCACATTGGAGTATCTTATAATTAGTATACGAGTATACCTAAAGTGATAAAGGAGTATTCTAAGTTCGTTTAGGTGGTATATTAGAGGTGGGTGTAATTACACCCGGGTGTAAAAGATATTTTTCCTATCTATCTATCTATATATATATATATATATATATATATATATATATATATATATATTCCTATATATATATATATATGCCCTAACATTTGTTAGGCCACCATGAAATAAACCTTAGTGGTAAATTTTGCTAAATAGCAAATATTGAAATGTGACCCTGTAAAGCAAGCTTTTCCCGGATAAGCAATTTTAAGTTAAAATCTAAAGCTAAGCCTAATAATAACCGAAATATAGACAAAAAGATAATGTGCCATTAATTAAATCTTAATTTTAGAATTGGTTGAGCATGCTTAAGTGTAGCAAGCTAGGACCCGAATCAATGGATCCTAATTCAAAAATAAGTTATGTCCAGTAATAGCTAAATGCACATAAAATGTCGCACCACGAAATGCTGCTCACCCGGATTCTAAAAATTAATTCGGTCAGCTAAAAAGTGTATATATCACTTCTATATAGCATATGCTCTGAATATTAGCACTCGACCAAAAGAATGCTCCGTTAATCTTGCACACCGATTCATAGGTCTAACCTAACTCATGGAACTTCCTTGATGAATACAAAAATAATAAAAGAGATTATTAATAAAAAGATCAAGTCATCGTATTCTACCACCGACCTCGCCTCAAATCACCCGAACCACCCATTAACTTATAATAAAACTAAATTGAGTTTATTTGGATTTATATGGGTCTTTTGAGTCATTTGTCTTTATTTGTATTCAGTTGTTTAGCATGTAATTAGAAATTGGAGTTCTGAAGAATCAAGGGATCAAACGAGAGCAGGAGCAAAGTGAAGATAAAGACCAGAAACTCAACCCTTCGAATGAGATAGCTTTACGTGAGCTCAAGACCGCAGTAAACTGCGCCAGGCGAGTCAATACTTTGATCATGTTGAACCTACATTTTTTGCAAATTACTTTGGTTTAAATTATCAAATTGCATGCTGTTATTTTATATGCAAATACATGATTAATTCAAGATTCTAGTTATATCCCCATTATCTAACTTGATTAATACTACATCTCCTTTGGAATAATTGAATGTGTGAACCTTGTCGCCCTAGCAAAATTATAATGGTAACCTTTCGAAAATAAGTCTGTAAATATACGCTATGCTTAGTACTGCATAGATACACGGGGCGCTGAAATGCCCAAGCATCATTATCCTTTTCAATCATGAGAATTTGGTTTGGGAAGTCATGGTGGTAATGATTGGTATGTGTTGGTATGATTATTTTATGTTTCCAAAAATCCCACTTGCTTAAATATCTGGGCGGATAGTTCGAGGGTGTGAGTGTGGTGCAGTGGAAGCACAAAGTGGGTAGTGGTAGACCGCCCAGATACCACTAAAGACCGAATCTTGTCATGATCTCCTATGTAAAACAGTGCAACCACAAGTCTGTAAAGTACAACTTGGCTAAGTAAATTTATCGAAACTCCCGGACTCATCTCACTGGTAGTGGAAGGAAGTGGATACGCAAGGGCAAGGGGAGGCCTAAAGAGACACCAAGTGGAGGGTGAAGTTTCCCAGCTGTACTAGCGTTGCAGGAAGTGGAGCCCGGCTGCGTTAGTGACTGTGGGGAACATTCCGTGCATAGATGGGACCCACTGCAAGTGGGAGCAGCCCATAAGGTGAGATGACAAAAAGGGGTTAGATACTTTGAAAAGTCACTGTGATGGTCTGCTCAACCACATGACTAAGGAATTGTGTGGAGCAACGAGTTGATTGTCTCTTGTGGTGAAAGTGTACACACTCTTCAGAGTCAAAACTATTCGAATAGCCGTGCCCACGGTCAAGGGCGGACATGGGAACTTAACCAGATATAGTTCTATTTCGAAAACTTTGTGGGTGGTATTGGTAAAGTGAAGGGCTGCAGATGGTCCTGGTTTGAATTGTCCTGGGTGTCGTCCCAGTGGTAAGTTAAGCGGCTATAACGCTGAAAGATGCTATATGGTGTGGATGCCATGTAACGGTGGATGGAATCTGGATCGCTATTATCATTGCATTCTCTTACACATTATGTTTTGTTCAAAATTGCTAGGTCTCAGGAAATTTCTATGTATTATATTTCTGAATAATGATAATACATCTCACAAAGTAAAATGTTAGGAAGAATAGATAAAGTCGTAAGAAAAGTAGATGGTTGATTGTGTTAACCGTATAAAGTTGTTGGTGGATTCATGTCAATCATAAAGGTGAAAATGATAGTGCGGATTCTGGGAGAAATAAATTGGTGGAGCCTAAATGAATATATAGGCTAGAAAGATGATTTAAATGATTTTCGGAGAATTAGGGAGTGCAAAAGTAATTGCTGGATTACAACACTGATAACTAATTTAAATTCTTGGAAGATGTTGGCGATAATGGGTTTAATAGGATTGAATCAAATACTAGATGGATGAGTTGAATTTCTGAGAATATTGGAGGAATAATAACAATTATTGGATTACAATCTTGATAAAGTGTATTCTCGGTGGAGGTATAGTAGTGAGTCGTAGACTTGATCATTGATATTTTTGGTGGAAGTATACTAGTGAATTAGTTAGTGATAGATAATGGAAAATGAGATTGATTATTGGACGAATGAATTATGGTTTTGGATCAATAACAAAAGAATTGAATACGAATGATTTCGGTGGATTTAAAATCAATGGTGTTAGTTAATCATTGGAATTTAGAAATGAAGAGTTGATGATTAGCAACCACAAGATTGGATTGTTAGGAATTTAAAATACAAAAGATATTGGTGGATCCAGAATAAAGGATGACACTCACTGCTTAGAGTCTTAGGAAGCAATGAATGTATGATCGGTGGATTAACTAAATGATGTCACTCGTTGTTTGGAGTTTTAGACAGCAAACAATATAGAAAGTGTATTTTCGGTGGATTAAGTCAATTATGGCAATCGTTATGTGAAGTTTAGGTAGCAACAATAATACTATGATTAAATAATAATAATGCTACTAAAAGTGATTTCTAGCAAATAAAATAACCCGAGCCTCTCCTTTGATAAGCCATGCATACTATTTATTTGCATCCTGTGTATTGGCTCGCGGAGCACGGTGGTTTGTGCTCACACTCGCTTTCACAACAAATCCAGAATCAGGAATTAGATCACTTCGCCTCAGCAACACGAATGGACCTGATGGCAGAAAAGAAGAAGATGTCAAGGGTTAGGTCGCACACCTCCAGTTGGCTGCATGTGGGCATGTCCTGAAGGTCCCATCTGTGTGCTTCGTTCTTTCGCTGCTGCAATTTAATGATTTCGGCCTAATCGGCCCATGAGTAAGTCTATTGTTGTATTTACGCTCGCATGATATGTACTTTGATAATCGTAATCATAATCGTGAGCACTATCTACTGATCCAGGGAATAGTACGGTGGAATCACAGAGGAATCCGAATTGTAAAATCTGGGTCCCTACAGCAGCCTAGAAGGATATAAGCACCTCTTGCTCAAGCGCTCGCTCACGGGACGACGACGTAATCAAGAAGGGCGCCCAAGATAGCTCGTGATCCAAGTTCAAGTACTCCAAGTCGCTGAATCGCTACTATGTTGGATTGGATTGAGGAAAGAAAGACAAGAAGGACATTGGGGAAGGGAGGGGCAGTGTTGGATTGGATGAAGAGATAGAGTTGATGACAACTGGAGAGGGGAGGTGGGGATTGTGGTCTGATCATATGCATAGGTTCCCTACACCATTGGTTTGCTATTCAACGTTGTCCCATTGGTTAGTTTTTCTCTGTAATTATTGAGGGACAGAATGAGAATTTCTTATCATACTCTCTTCATGTATATAGAGCCCTAAAAAAATAAAGGATGGCCAGATACACTTTTTTTCTACGCACTAGCTCTTTTACTCACATGATGGTCTCTAGCAAGCCCATATCTTCTATATAGAAAGATACCAATTACCCACTGATGTGGCCCATACATCAACAATGAATTATGACATATTGGCGTCATTACATTAACATTCACCTTTATCGTTATGCGTTATGGTCATAACACTGATGACTGTCCGCAATGGACCAGCATGCGACCCTAGCTCCCCGGGTTTGTGAATTGCATAGACTAACGTAACTCACAAAAACTACTTCAAAACTCCGGCTTGTTTTGACCGCAGGATTTTCACTGAAAGAGTACAATTTCTATAGGAACCTCTTTCATTTGTTTTAATATTAATACTATTTTTATTAGAGAGAAAAATATTAAAGTACTGCTCAGAAAGAAAACTTCCTACTACATTCCAAACGTATGAACAGGATCACATGTCATAGACGACTCGATGGATTGCTCGATTTTCTTTGCACACGTAGCACTTTAATTGAAACAAGAAAACCTGGCAGAAAACAAACTCTGGTACTCACAAAGAAAATCTATTTAAAAAGTAGGAGCAGGATACAAGGTTCCTCTCAGGAAGGTCTGTGTAAATGCTCTGCAGCTGCGCAAGGTGGAAGATTATCCGCTTCCTTGCGATCAATTGGTAAAAAGCCAGACAAATGACTCGTCTGATAGTTATAAATCGTTGAATC
Organism: Dendrocalamus sinicus; assembly: GCA_036346575.1. Classification (NCBI taxonomy): domain Eukaryota; kingdom Viridiplantae; phylum Streptophyta; class Magnoliopsida; order Poales; family Poaceae; genus Dendrocalamus; species Dendrocalamus sinicus. The sequence goes on along the minus strand of CM070659.1, from coordinate 8,899,216 downwards.
TGTCTTTGGACTAGACGGAAACGTGTTTCCCGATCATACGTCCGCGAGTCACACTACCTACAATTTTACAGGAAAAGAAAAAAAAATGAAGCAGACTAATTGCTCCAGTTTCTTCTTTGAAACTGGCAAATTAGTCAAGCCAATTAATCGCGTGGTCCACTCACCTCCTGTGGTGGCCAGCACAGCAGGCGGCGCGAGCGCCGGCGCTGGCGTCGGCGTGGCTGCATCGGCCTGCAGCTGCAGCATCGCGGGGCCGGTGCAGAACGAGTACAGCTCGACCCTCATGTTGCACCGCGCGCCGACGCTCCTGGCGCCCTGCGTGTTCGGCTCGAACGTCTGCCACCACTGCCCCACCAGGTCGTTGAGGCACCGCAGGCACTGCGCCAGCGACAGGTCCGGCGTGCACTGCGCCATGGAGTAGATCTTGGGGAACAGCGCGTCAAACCCCACCATCTCCCCCGTCATGAACCGCCTGGTCGAGTTGACCGCCGTGTATGCCACGGTGGCGTTGAGGAGGCCGGTGATGGCCTGGTAGTAGCGGCCGACGTCTCCCGTGACGTTCCCGCTGTTGTTAGAGCTAGGAGTTGGACCGGACTTATCCGTATGAGCCCAAAGCCCGATTGGCCTGGCACGGCCCAAGTACGATACGGGCATGCCACGTGGCGGGCCATACCGACACGTACGAATGGTGGGTTGGATCGGGCATGAAAAGTTGGCCTGTTGGGCAGCATGGCCGGTGTGGGGGGCACGGCCAGCGCCGACGGCCGCCTCGATCTTGGCCTCCCCTCCCCTCATGGTGATCCCTAATTCTCCACAACCACAAGCAATCACAGAGTAGAGAGAGTAGAGAGAAAGGACCGAAGGAGTATATTGGAGATGGCCTTGATGTTGACAACAGCGTCCCGCACAAAGATGCTTGGTGACGGCAGCTCAAAGAGCGAGCCATCGAGGACGAACTCGTCGTTGGTGCCCCAGTCGCCGCCGATAGGCTGGCTCTCGGTGTAGCTGAGGTCGCTGTTGCCATCGCTCAGAGTAGCTGGGAGTAGGGGTGGCAACGAGCCGAGCCGAGCCTGGCTCGGCTCGGCTCGTGAAAGCTCGGTAAAATTTCGGCTCGGCTCGGCTCGGCTCGACTCGGTTAGGATATCAAACTTTTTTGTAGACTCGGCTCGGCTCGTGATGCGGCTCGAGCCAGCTCGCGAGCCAACAACCACGAGCCCGAATCGAGCCCGAGCCTTCACGAGCCCGAATCGAGCCGAGCCAAGCCTTCACGAGCCTCCACGAGCCGAGCTGGCTCACGAGCCCGAGCTTTTTGCCATGGATGAATGGATGAATGTAGTGGCTCGCGAGCCAAGCCGCTCGCGAGTGGCTCAGCGATTGGGCCTCGCGAGTGGCTCGCGGCCGGCTCGAGCTCGGCTCGTTTAGATCCCGAGCTTTTTCTGGCTCGGCTCGGCTCGTTTCATCCACGAGCCGAGCCAAGCCTTCACGAGCCCGAGCCGAGCCCGAGCCGCTCACGAGCCCGAAGCTTTTGCCACCCTAGGCGGGAGGAGGATGTCGGGGAGGCGGCGGGGAGGAGAGGAGGCGGTGGGGTGGAGGTTAGGGAGGAGGAGGCGGTTAGGGAGGTGGGGGTCCGAGAGGCGGCCAGGGAAGGTCGGGGGAGGAGGAGGCCGCCGGGGGAGGTTGGGGAGGAGGAAGGAGTTGGGGGGCCACGGCGGCTAGAGGATGGCAGGTGGGGGTGGAGGAGGCGGCTGGGGGAGGTCAGGGGAGGAGGGGGCGGTGAGGGGAGGAGGCGGGCGGCGGGCGCGAGGCTGTCGGTGGGAAGAAAAGGAAGGGAGGGGAGAGAAGAGCATGTTAGTATTGGATGAAAAAGAAGAGGAAGAGAAAGGAAAAAGAGGAAGAAAGAAAGAAAGAAAGAAACAAGAAAAGAAAGGAGAGAAAGAAAGAAAATAAAAAAGAAAAGATAGATGGGTTATAAAATAATAGTAATACTTAACAAATTTGTTGGATTGACTTATTTTTATAGTTAGTAATCAACAGTGCTAATAAGAGTTGCTAAGGGTTTTCTCTTGTACTTATGTTTTTCTTCTATACTCGTGCAGTCATTGGTTGTATTAATGGATAAGATATTAGGTATTAATTCTTTTATGTCTTATCTGGTTCAATAGTTTCTCAAGCTTAGTTAATGCTTCTTGTATTCATTTCCTTCCTCCTGAGTCTCTCTTAAGGTTTTATTATTCACATTTGTATTCCGAAAATTGCTATGCAATTCATGCTTCCATGCAAGAAAGAGAATCATAGAGTTGTAGAATAAGGTGGCAACCTTTGCAAGAAGGTTAGGATATACTACATTTTCAAACATTAAGAGCTCTAGTTTTTGGAAGTGGATATATGATTGTCTCTTGATAATGGATGTATATATGGTGTATGTTGTCTTGTCACATTCATGTTGCCTCCAACATCTAGCCATGGTAGGTTGGTAGCATTGTATCGACTCTCAGCGACTAGAGTACGATGTGAGTCCTAAGCTATTGCTAATATCATTGTTCTTCCACTCTGTTGGTTTGAGGTTTAATAGATATAATAGCAGTTTCAAACTTTATGACTTTTCTAACATCAAGGAAAGATACACTTGCTATTTTCACACCCTCTCCGGTAGACTCTTAGTATCTATACAAATATACAACATACAATATGGTCCTATTCCGTTTATGCATATATTTGGCAAGCACACATGTACGCCACAAGACTAGTATATTGTACGCATATTGTTACTTTTCCTCTGAAATATTTACGTGCCCATGTTTTTACGCAAATAATTCAATTTTAATTAGTTTTTAACGAGGCGGATATGAGAGAAATGAAGAGATGGCGACCGCTGCCACCATCGCGCCGCCGTCTTTGTCGTATATATTTACTTCGGGTTGAGCTTGGGCTAGTACGGTACGAACACCGACACAACAAGTTTTGTGTCGTGCTTGGGCCTGACCGGAGGCGAGACAGGCCAGCATGGCACGACACGGCGAGTGACCGGACCGAACTAGCAGAGTCGAGCCGGCTCGATATACACGTGGCAGAAACTTAGGGGGCATTCGAATTGGCTAACGGTTTTTTTGTTGTGTTTTATAGTTTTTGGTTGAAAATAAATTGTAGTAATTAAAAAAAGTGGTTTTAGAAAGAAGAGTTGAGTGGTGCAAAAAGTGATAGAAAGATGTATATGTATGATATGAGTGAGAGGAGTGGAGTGGGTGATACATTCGTGACCCCTATCTTCTTATTCCTAGAGTGAGACAGTAGCAAAAGAAGTGAAGAAGCCGTTTTAAAAAATCAGATATTTATATTATCTTTTATCTTTTCAAAACAGAAACAAAAGGCTGAAGCCAATCGAGCCTTAACCCGCAAATGTCGCGGACGGTGCGGGCCACTTGGTCCTACTTCTTGGCGCTGCAGGAACAGGCCCCATCTGACATTCTGACCCAAAGAACCATTACTTGATCTTAACTTCACAAGATTTGAAGTATTATTTGTTCTTTTAGTGACCAGTCTGACACGGTGCACTGTAATGGTCGCTCCAACTAGCTCCTAACCCGACAAAAAGTCGGCAAACGTTTCTTGAACGTACGGATGCAACAATCCTGCAGAGAACCAGAGATCGCACAAAGCAGGTGCAGTTCGTTACGCTTGACTTTAGGACTGACCCTACGGCGACGCCGTCGACAAGCCGGACGACGTCCCCGAGCTGGCGCGGCCGTTCCTGGCGTAGAACGCCGGCTTGGACGGGGCCCGGAGAGAGACCGTGTCGCTGCCGAGCATCATGGCGACCGACGACATCATCGGCCGGTCCGCCGGGTCTCCCTGGACGCACAACAGCCCGATGTGGATGCACCGCAGCACGTCGCTCCGGGAGAAACTGCCGCCCATGCACGGGTCTATCACCTCCGATACCGCTCCGGCCGTCCAGTGCTCCCACACCTGCACCATTGAGTTTGCAGCAATCAAACATGTGCGATGCTTCTCTGTAGATACGGACTACGGAGCACTGGCACAGATAGTACTCAGTACTCACCATAGTTAAGAGATCTTCGGATTGCCGGGCGTTGTAGCAGTCGTTGTTCTCCTTTCCCGTCACGATCTCCAGAACCATGACGCCGAAGCTGAACACGTCTGACTTGACAGAGTAGTTCCCGCGCATCGCGTACTCTGGCGCCATGTATCCACTACAACAAGGTAAGGTTACAGTTAGTTGACAACTGGGTGATTAAACAGCTACTGCTACTTGGACTAGACTTCGTTTTTCGGCAGTACTGACTATGTGCCGACGACACGGTTGGTGACACCCTGCGTCTGGTCTCTCCCAAAGAGCCTCGCGAGGCCGAAGTCTGAAATCTTGGGGTTCATGTTGGTGTCTACCAAGATGTTGCTCGCTTTGAGATCACGGTGGACTACTTTGAGCTGGGAGTCTTCATGGAGGTATTGCAGACCTCGAGCAATCCCGTTTATGATCTTGTACCTCTTTCCCCAATCAAGTTGCTCGCGTTTGTCAGTGTCTAACGTTGATCAGAAAGGTATTAAGTAGGAGTGCTCAGTGTGATGATATCAAACTTTGCAGAAAGCAATGAAGGAATTAACCGCCTCAAAAAAAAGGGAATTAAGTACGACTGAATTAGTACCAAAGAGGATCTGATCGAGGCTCCGGTTGGGAACGAACTCGTAAACGAGCAGCCTCTCCTGTTGCTCTAAGCAGACGCCCAGAAGCCTGACAAGATTCTTGTGCTGAAGCTTTGCAACCAAGGAGAGCTCGTTCTTCAGCTCTCCTACTCCTTGCGCTGAGCTCTTTGAGAGCCTCTTCACCGCTATTTGATCGCCATCGGGTAGAGTACCCTGTGCAAACCAATGCTAAGCTCAATGATCAAAATCGGATGGTATGCGTTGCAAGATATGTTTGTGTCAGCACCTTATACACCGCACCAAATCCACCTTCACCAAGCTTGTTACATTCTGCAAAACCCCCGGTTGCGGCTCGCAAAGTAGAAATGTCGATCAGCATCGACTCTACGCTTTCAGTGTTCTCCGGTTCAGTGGAATGACTGGAATCTGTTCAAGTATCAATGTTAATATAAGTGAATTAGTTATTTATTTTTAGTTCTCCTTGAGCTATTTCAAACTGTAAATTGGAGAATTTTGCAGGGCATACGTGGCTGAGTTGCTCCTGCTTGTGGCCTCCTCGTCCTCCTCAAGAAACAGAGGCAAACAAGAAGGTTGATTAGCAGTAAAGCTGCTATAGTGGGCAGCAGAATTACAAGAACCACGGCAGGAACACTGTACTTTCTCCCTGTGAATTGACCAATGTAACATGGCACTGTCAGGTCAATTGAGCGTCACAAACCTAAATTAGGAAACTGAAGATTTTTTTTTACTCCTGAAGAAAACTTGTTGACACTGCTATTACACTATTACAGTACAGTGTGCTACTGCTACCGGAAGGCTAGAGCTGTATAAGAACAAAACCACAGGCGTCGATCCCTTTCTTTAGGCTAGAGCTCTATGAGAACAAAACCACAGGCGCCGATCCCTTTCTTTAGGGAACAGGCGCCGATCCATTTGACGGAAGATGAAGACAGTATCTGTCAGTTCCTTGTGCCTTCAAGCGTTGGGAAGAGGCCGAGAAATGTGACATGCTGTGTCCCTCACCTGCTCAAGTTGATGCACGCTGGCACATTGCATCTCCATGTGGAGTATATTACTACAGCTAGTGCTTGATTTCTAAACGATACACGGCTAAGTGGGTGCCCCTTTAAGGCTTTAAGACTTTAGCCAACAGTGACCAGTCACATCAGACTGACGTCAGAGAACTGTACTAATCATTCGTCCCCCAATCATGCACTAAACAATCTGTCGGCTGCTGCAACTGACATTATGCCAGGACATCTTTGGCTACATTATTTTTGAAATTCATTCGAGCACTTCAAAATAACATAAGATTGCGAAAAGAGATAGAGCTTTAGGGGAAAAAAGTTTAATTTAAAGGTAAACTCATTTCAAATTATGCTTAATATTATTATGCATAAGAATTAGATGTTACATTATGTATTTTCAGTTTTGACAAGTATGAAAATTTTAGAACTAAGAGAGAGGGCGAAGCTAAAGCAATAAAGAAATATAAGGGAAGGCATAAGGGAGTAAGGGAACAAAGCCCATGCAGCCAGTGCCAACAAGAACAAAGCCCATGCTGCTGGTTGGAGCACACAAGAGAAAGGCCTGTGCGAATGGGGGAAGAAAGCCTATGCGGTGGGAGAGCAAAAGGTGAGAAGGCTAAAAATTTAAAGACCAAATTTTGGATAAGATTTTCAAGCTCAATTCGGAACCTCTACAAGTCTAACCGAATTCACACTCGGAATTAACTCATAATTCAATTTGGATTTAGTTCGGGACAGCCCAATAGACCTATAATAAAAAGGTTATAACTTTCACATACGAAGTTCGATTCAGATGTTCTTATACTTGTTGGAAAGCTTATTTCAAGGCCCATGGAATGGATAATGCCCTAGCTTCAGAAATGTCACGGATCATCCACTATGACCGAAACAATGTGACATCTATAAAGTTAGATTTTCTTTTTGTATGAGTTTGAATCTAGTACATGCAGAGATGAGTTGGAGATACATTGTGGCCGACCCTAGGTGTCATATATACTCATGTAATTCGTGTCATTGTTCCTTAGACCACGATTAATAGATTGAAACTTCAGCAAGAGAGCCTATGGCACTTGTTCTTCTCCTAGGTTTGAACATCAACTAGAGAGGGGAATTGGGTGTTTTCTCCTCACGTGTTCTTGCTTTTTCCCTTCGGTAATTGCACAGCACATATTTCACTTCCTCATCGTCTGGTGGAAGAACCTTCAAGAGTGTGGCTGAGTGAGTTCGTACGTCGCAGGTCATTACATGGACAGTGGTTGGCCACACTAGACTCATCTTGTTGCACTAGTTATCTTGATCTTACATCAAGAAGATCAAATACCTTGTATCATCTTAGTATCAGAGTGTGATTGACTCAGTGAGATTATTTATCTTTAATTTTATATTATTTATATTTGTTGTTCTTTATTTCTATAGTCCATTAAACTGAAATTTTATCGTACAAAATTTTGAACCCTTAATTTAGTCCGTTATTTTCGTGATTTTTGTTAGATTTTGATTCATTAAAACTTTTATTTAGTTGCTAACCTTAGTGTTCTATTGTGTTGCTTGATCATTATGTCCAATCAAAAACCTTAAAATTCGTTAACTTTGAACCCATCAGAAACAGGAAAAAAAGAGAGCTTGAATCATCAATCTGTTAAAGCGCGCTGCAGGACCGCATGAAACTACAGTACTGTGTGCTACAGTAGGTGCAAGCACCAGGGGCGCTCAACAATGCCTTCGGGCTACAGTGAATCGTGCACTAAAATCTCGCGAATGCATTGCTGTGCGCTACAGTGCTTCTGACTTCTTTAAAAAGTAAGAAAAACAAAAATACTGTTATATCCTTATGGATAATACAAATAAATAAAAGAAAAAACAAAAAAATAAAAATCCGAAAAATAAAAATAAGAAGGTGACTATTCCAAATAAGTTTTGCCTTTCAAAATCGAAGCTACTTGAAGCGCCCATAAATGACGGTAAGCCATCACTCACGTGCATAGTTTTTCATTAAATACAGTTAACAGCGATGAAAATGCATGTTATTTTAGGTGTTGATTAACATCATTCGGATGTTTTCTTTCAAACTTTTTTTTTGCGAGGAACGAAAATGCATGCTTTGACTCACCTCCTCCGGCCGCCGCTGCCGGCGTCAGAACCGTGGGCCCCACCGCTGGAGCCGGGGCTCCCGAGCTGGATGGCGCCGCCAGCCGCACCATAACCGGGCCGTTGAGGAAGGGGTTTACCTCGTACCGGTAGCTGCACCTGACCCCAAGGACCCTGCCACCGATGCGGTTCGTGAACAGCCTCGGCATTTTCGCTATGATGTCGGCGAGGCACCCACGGCACTGCGCCGGCGTCAGGTCCGGCGTACACTGCGCCCAGCTGTACACCTTGGGGAACTCCCCGTCGAGGTCGGCCTCCCCGGACGCGTACCGCCGCGTGGAGTTGTACGCGGCGTAGTCGGAGGTGGCGTTCACGAGCGCGGCCACCTGGCGGTTGAACCGGCCCGGGTCCGACGTGACGTTCTGGAGGTTGACGCGGCTCGTCGACGCGACGTTGTCGACGGAGGAGAGGAAGTGGACGTTGGAGTAGTATAGGATGCAGGGGTCGTAGTAGATGGCGGCGTCCTTGTCGTAGGAGCACATGTTCTGCACGTCCTGGAAGGCCGTGACGAGGCAGCCAGCGCAGGCCGTGGCGTTGGCGTCGCCGCGGCAGAGCGCGAGCGCCGAGACCTGCTCCGGGACAGCGCCGACGACGGCGGTGGCGAAGAGGTCCGGGGACGATGACGTGTTCTTGGGCAGCGCGGCGGCGAGGAGGTCGAGGTTGGCCTGGTACGTGCTGTTGGCCGTGAAGTTGCCGGTCGTGCCGCACACCTGCCACGGGTACGCCGAGGCGCGCAGCGCGAGCAGCACGACGGCGAGGGCTACCAGGAGGAAGAGGCGGGAAGACCGAACCATTGTGCGTGGTGGAGCAGGGGAGGTGGGTGGCTTACAGGCTTATGGAGGCGCGAGACTGGACGGACCCCGAGAGATGGCTTGGCCGCCATATCATCCTACACGGCAATGCGGACCACAGAAAATTTGGCAATGCAAGTTGCTGCACCTTTTCTAGTAGCGGTAGCAGATAGGTTAGTAATTTAGTATCATATTGGCAAGATCCAAGCAGAGTAAGGAAATCATTGCAAAACCTCGTGCTCTTATCGTCGAGACGCAGACAAGTTGCATGTCGTAACGACTGTACTGGCGGGCGAGGACTACTGACTCGTCAAACGCGACCACGTGCGCCTTTTTTTTTTTTGCAGAAATGCCTTGGCTTCCGTTTCTGCCGGTGATTGGCTGCCTGTCCCTTTTGGTTGTTAATTTCCGAGTTGTCGTTAATTGTTAAGTGCAATCGTGAGCCTAATTTGCCGACCAGGAAATCGTTCATTGCTTTCTGCCGCAGCCATGCCCGCCGGCTACGCCATTCTCGCCGTTGCAGTCGTCGTCGTGCTGCTGCCGCTGAGCACCGTGGCCCAGCCGATGCAGTACTCGACATGCGCCAGCGGCGCCTACGCTGCCAACAGCACCTACCAGGCCAATCTCGACCTCCTCGCTGCGGCACTCCCGGCCAATACCTCGGCCACGCCGGCCGGCTTCGCCACGGCCACCGTAGGTGTGGTGCCGTCCCAGGTCTCCGCCCTGGCTCTCTGCCGCGGGGACACGAACGCCTCCTCGTGCCGCGCATGCGTCGCGGCGGGGTTCCGTGGCGCGCAGCGAGACTGCCCCAACAGCAAGGACGTCACCATGTACCAGGACGACTGCGTACTCCGCTTCTCCGACCAGCGGTTCCTGGACTTTGTTGGCGTGAACTCGCCTGTCGGTGAGTTCTACTGGGACGCCGAGAACCTCACGGTCCCGGCTGCCTGGTTCAACGCCGCCGCCGTTGCGCTCATGAAGGCGACCGTCGACCACGCCGTGTCTGCGGGCGGCAACTCCACCAAGAAGTACTTCGCCACGGGCGAGGAGAACTTTGACGCAAAGCACTACCAGAAGATTTACGGGCTGGCGCAGTGCGCGACGGACCTCACGGCGGCGCAGTGCCGAAGCTGCCTCGGGGGCTTCGTCGCATCGATGCCGTGGTTCTTGAACGGGAAGCCCGGAGGGAGAGCTCTTGGGATTTGGTGCAACCTGAGGTATAGTGTGAACCCGTTCTACACGGGCCGCGCAATGCTGCAGCTTTCGGCGCCGCCGGCACCAGCACCGGCGGTTGTGCCTTCAATTGCTACTACGGAGACTGGAACAGGTAGAATTTGGATCTTGTTTTTCCTAATGAAAACCACAAAATTTTTGTGCAAGTTTCGCATTGTACTACTTGTGTTGTCGAAAAAAAATTACTGCTTGAAGTTTTCGTTTGTTGTATCCAGGGAGGAAAAGGAGAGTAGCAGAGATCTCTGCAGGCGTCGCTTGTTTCCTTGTCTTGATATTGATTCTTTCAGTTTGCACATTCATTCGCTCCAAGAGAAGGAAGGCTGCGAAGAACGACAACTGTGAGTAAGCTTGTTAGTTGTTCAAGAACTGGATTTTGCGATTTATTGATGTATCTTGTTTATTACGGCAACAGCTTTGAAGAGAATGGCAAGAGGGAAGTGCACAGTATTTGATTTGCCTACACTGCAAGAGGCAACTGAGAACTTCTCAGAGAAGCATAAACTCGGAGAAGGAGGTTTTGGAACTGTGTATAAGGTAAATAAACATGCAAAGATACAGGAAAAAAAATATCGATCGCACTGCTTTCCTCTTCTGAAAAAAGTACCTGTTTCAGGGAAAACTCCCAGATGGGCAAGAAATAGCAGTGAAGAAACTTTTAGATAGTACTGGACATGGCATAGATCAGTTACACAATGAAGTGCTGGTCTTAGCACAGCTCCAGCATAAGAACCTTGTTAGGTTACAGGGATTTTGTCAGCCTTAAGCCTGCAACTCAACGCTATCTCTGAATACCGAAAACACACACTGGAAAATGACAGACAACAGTATTTTGCCGCTGACTGAACTGCTCAACGTTTTCATTTACTTCATCCTCTATATAAAACTGCTACAATCAGTGAAAATGGAAAGTAAATATACAGACCAGCAACATGCACGCCATGATCGGTTACCATGTGAGCCATCCCACATAATCCGGCAATAGCGCCGCGACTTCGGACGTCTTGGTTTTCTTCACCACGCAGGGAATCAAACCAATCCAACACACAGGAAAGAAACAACTAGACAACCGAAAATCAAGGAAGCGATAAACAGTTGATACGATATTGTGCACGAGGATTATCCGATATACAAACAACAGATCACCCCTAATCCTGCTGCACTTGCTGGATTTTCACGACGCCGATCCTCGCGCGCAGCTCCGAAACCTCACGCGTGCAAGCGGCCGTGAGCAGATCTGCCACTGCTCGGTTGAACGGCAAACTCAACAATGATTTTTAGCCCTCAATGCACTCCGAATAAAGTGATAACGTGTATCAATATGCTTGCTCGATCATGATAAACGGGATTCTTGCATAACGAGATGGCGGATTTGTTGTCAACCTTCAACTCCACGGATTCGACTTGCCGCCGACGATATCACTCGGCGGCGTGCAAGCCATATTCCCGGCATGCCGCGGTGGCTGCGGCGATATACTCGGCCGCACGAAGAGAGAGCCACCACTCTCTTCTGCGATCGCCAAGTAATTGGGCTCGAACCAAAGAAGAAGAGCACTCCGTCGTACTCTTGCGATCATCAACGTCGCCGCCATGTCGCTATCACTATAGCCATGCACCCGTGGCTTCTCCTTGGTTCGCCTTTCAAATTTGCACCCAAAGTGGAGTGTCCCAACGATGTAACGCAGCAAATGCTTCATCGCGCGTAATGGTCTTCTCTTGGATCCTCCATAAAGCGACTTATGTACCCAAGCGCATAAGAAATGTCGTATGCGTGTGTGTCAAATACCTCGGTGCCGACGATGCTCCGATACATCGTCACATCCACTGGCGGGCTGGTGCTTTGCTTGCTCAGTTTGAGTCGTGTCTCCATTGGCACTTGGCTCGGATTGCAGTCAGCCATGCCGCTGCTCTCCAAGATCTTTCGCGCGTATGCAGTCTGGCCCATGGTGATGCCATCCGCATTTTGCTTAACCTCAATCCCAAGATAATAACTTAGGAGGCCAAGATCACTCATTTTGAACAAGCTGTGCATTTCTTCTTTGAATTTTCGGATTTCCTTTGTGCCTGCGCCGGTAATGACCAAATCATCTACGTATACTCCCACGATCAACCGGGAGTTGCCGTAGCCACGCGCATACATGGCATGATCCGAGGGGCTTCGCTGGAAACCGAGTTGCTGCAGGCTCTCGTCCAGTTTGGAGTTCCATGCGCGAGGAGCCTGGCGAAGCCCGTACAGAGCCTTCTTCAACCTTAGCACCTTGTGTTCCTCGCCGTCACGCACAAAGCCTGGTGGTTGCGCAACATACACCAGCTCGGACAGCTCGCCGTTGAGGAACGCTGTCTTCACGTCCATGTGATGGACCTCCCAACACTCCGATGCAGCCACTGCGAGCAGCAAGCGCACAGAGTCCATGCGAGCGACCGGCGCGAACACCTCCTCGAAGTCGATGCCCGGTCGTTGCACGTACCCTTTTGCGACGAGGCGCGCCTTGTGTCGCACGATGTTGCCGCGCTCATCTCGCTTCACCTTATACACCCATTTGAGGCCGATTGGGCGACAACCAGCAGGAGGATCAACCAGCTCCCATGTTTGGTTCCCTTCAATTGAATTCATCTCTTCAATCATAGCCCGCCTCCAAGGATGGCTCTGCTCGGCCTCTCGGAAAGATCCTGGTTCTTCAGCAGAAGTGAGCAGCAAGTCCCCAAGATGGGAAGCGAGCTCACGTTGCGCCAAGTTTGGCACGGGCGCTGGTCCGATGATGTTGTCCAGGGTGCGGAAGCGGATTGGGACGTCATCATCTTGGGCGGCATCAAGGTTTTCGCTCGCATCTGTTGGAGGCGTGGCAAACTCAACATCAGGCGCGTCTGCTGGCAAGAGAGCGGCGCTGTTGGAGTCGCATGTTCAGCGATGGCGCATACTCCGGGTGCGGCGAGGCTTCGACCGAGGTTGGCGCAGCAGCGTGTATGTTCGTTAAGTGCGCGCGAGGCTCGGCCGGGCTTGACGCAGAAGGTTGCGCCGTGGCGGTGCGAGTCTCAGACTCCATGTGCCTCGGAACTTGGATCTCCATGGGTGTTCTGTGATAGCGATGGTGGAGTACTCCACGATGAATGGATCGGCGCGAGAATTACCTTGTTCGGTTCTTTGCGAACCCGATCCCACCGGCTTGTTCGTCGAAGACAACATCCCTTGTCACATGCGAAGCGATTGGTGACCGGATTGAACACCGGTAGGCCTTCGAACCGGCTTCATAGCCGACAAAGACCATTCGAGTCTTTGCGGTCCTCGAGCTTATGGAGATGTGGCTTCACGTTCTTCACATGAGCCAAGCAACCAAGCGTGCGAAGATAGCTTATCGCTGGTTTTCTTCCACACCATGCTTCATATGGAGTCATGCCGTCGACACTCCTTGTCGGTGACCGGTTGAGGATGAACACCGCCGTGGACACGCTTCTCCCGATTTCCTGGCGATTCTTCGCCTTCATCATGCTTCGAGCCATCGCCACGGCCGTCTGGTTTCGCCGCTCCACGACGCCGTTTTGCTGCGACGAATATGGAGCGGTGAGCTGGCGTTGAACTCCTTGCTCGACGCAGTATTCGCCAAACTCCACCGGTGAATTCGCCGCGCGATCCGTGCGCGCGTGCGCGGCTTGCGCCGGACTCCATCTCAACTGCAGCCTGGAATCGCCTGATTGCTTGTGGCGCTTGGTCTTTGCTGGCGAGAAGGCGCAACCACATGAAACGGCTCTTGTCGTCGACCAGTAGCAGGAAGAAACGATTGCCGCTTGGCGTGGTGGGTGTAATTGGCCCGCAGATGTCCCCATGGACAAGCTCGAGCACATCGTCAGCGCGGTAGTTAGCGTGCTCGGGGAAGGAAGTGCGCCGTTGTTTTCCAGCGAGACATGCATCGCACACCGCCGACATGTTCCACGGTGGGAGCCCACGCACCATGCCATCTTTGGGCTAGCTTCGTAGCGCTGGAAGTTTAGGTGGCCAAATCGTGCATGCCAACGCCAAGCTTCCTCCGAGCCGCGCGAGAGGCACACGGGTGTGCAACATCAAGCATCAAGGTGTAGAGACGACGCGGCGCGGCGTTTTTGTGGCAAGCAGCCGCTTACGTTGATCATAGATCCTCATGACGCCATCTTGAATCAACACCTTGCGACCACTTTCGTCCGAATTGTCCGACGAGAATGTTGGAGGTGGCCGAGGAATGAAGTACACCCGTAAGGCGCGGTGCTCGCCATTTTTGCAAGCAAACAGGATCGTTCCTTGGCCTTCAATCTCCACCAGTGAGCTGTCGCCGAATTTCACCGTGCCCCGGATGCCGGTGTCGAGCTCGGCGAAGAAGCTGCGGGAGCCCGTCATATGGTTGGTGGCGCCGGTGTCGACGTACCACAGGCGGTCGTTTCGCCCAGCGTCGCCGTCGAGCTGCGCCAGCACCCTCTCCTCCACTAGATGAAGGACCTGCGTCGTCGGTATTGCTTCCTCGGTCGCCAGCATCTCCAGCGGCTTCGGTGTGGGAAGTATGGAGGTCACCTCCCCAGCCGCTGGCTTCTTCAGCGACTCTGGTGTAGGAAGCGTCGAAGTCGCCTCTTCAGCCGCCGGCATGAGACTTGGCAGCGCCAAATTTGAAACGGGCACGTTTGACATGCCCGTGTCAACCGATCCCACTGACAGCAGCAGCGTAGGCTCGTCATCGTCGCCTTGCGCCAGATGGGCCTCTCCCCGCTTTGCTTTGCTTCGGCAATCTTTGGCCCAGTGGCCAACTTTTCCGCAGTTGCGACACTTGTCCTTGGACACGTCCCGCATTTGCCTCCTTGCCGTCGGCCGGTGTTCGTCCGTCGGTGTGGTGCACGACGCCGACGATTCCCGACTTGTTGCCGCGGTGGAGTTCTCTCCACTGGCGCTCCTTGACCCGTCGCGCCCACTCTTCTTCTCGTGAGTAAGAGTTTGCGCTGGTCTCGCCTCCTCTCTGCTGATGCTCGGGTTTCCACCGTCCTCAATCTTCCGGTGACTTCTTCAATGGAGAGTGGGCAGTCGAGTAGGGTTTCGATGGAAAGAACCAACCGGGCATACTTATTCAGTGCGACCGGAGAAATTTCTCCACCACCTTTTCCTCCTCGGGATCACCAAGTTCGCGAGTTGATTCACAATGGTGTTCGATCGGCGCGAAGTCGTCACCGACTCGCCGCCGCGAATTTGATGGCCTCATACTCCTTGCGGCCGCGCGCGCATTTGCCTTGCGCCGCGGTCCACTCCGACGCGCGCTCGTTACGACGGCGTCCCAGCCTCCTTCGCCGTCTCTTGACAATGGCGTCGAGATCATCTCCGCGATGCGGCGCGTATTGCTTGGCGCCGTTCGGTCCTCTGAACCCGACATCTCCGATGTTGACGGCGTCCCGAGTCCTCTTGCACGGAGCATGGCGCGCATGAGGCGCCCCGGTCGCGTAATTCGTCTTCGTGAGCATTGGGTACGGCCGATCCTCCAACCTCCTTCACAACGCGCGCACGACGATCTCGCGGCCACCGTTGTCGCGGTGCCGTGGTCGGCGCGACCGAGCGCTCTCGTCGTGCTCGCGGAGGAGTCTCGAGATCTGGCGGCGGCGCCGACATTGCTCGATACCACTTGTCACCTTAAGCTCGCAACTCAACGCTATCTCTGAATACGAAAACACACCGAAAATGACGGACAACGATATTTTGCCGATCGAACGCTCAACGTTTTCATTTACTTCATCCTCTATATAAAATCGCTACAATCGGTGAAAATGGAAAGTAAATATACTGAGACCCGAGAACATGCACGCCATGATCGGTTACCATGTGAGCCATCCCACATAATCCGGCAATAGCGCCGCGACTTCGGACGTCTTGGTTTTCTTCACCACGCAGGGAATCAAACCAATCCAACACACAGGAAAGAAACAACTAGACAACCGAAAATCAAGGAAGCGATAAAGCGGTGATACGATATTGTGCATGGATTATCCGATATACAAACAACAGATTTTGCTTGCTTCAGAAGGAGATGCTGCTTGTTTATGAATACATCAAGAACGGGAGCCTCGACAATTTTCTATTTGGTATTTTCCTGATTTCCTCTTCATTCACCCCTCCAAGTTCTAAAAATCCTGAACTTTCTTTGGATGTTGTCACTTTCTTGTTCATGTTTCAGAAGATGATGGAACTTGGAAGTTAGAATTATTTGCAATATGCCTGATCAAAATGTTAGCAGTATGATTGTGATAAAAAACTATATTCATAAAAATATGCCAAGAACAGACAAGCATAAAATGATTATTGTACACTGGGAGTACCTTGCTTAATACAAGCACCTAATTTTCACTGTAGCATTTCTGACAAGCACATTACTGCAGCTGCAGGTCCATAGTGGACTAGTACATGCAGTTAGCATATATATTCTCTCTATTTATATTCATCACTGCAACTCCTAACACAAATTCTACATTTTGTCGCAATAGATGCTAGTAGAGGAAATACACTTAATTGGGATGAACAGTACAACATCATTCTTGGAATTGCCAAGGGAATAATGTATCTTCACGAGGACTCAAGCATAAGGATCATCCACCGTGACCTGAAAGCTAACAACATTCTGCTTGACGAGGACATGGATCCAAAAATTGCAGACTTTGGGTTAGCTAGGCTGCTAGGAGGAGGTCATACTCATACCAAGACAAGTAGAATTGTTGGAACGTAGTAAGCTCATGAATATAAGTCAACCTTCATAAATTTCAGACATCAAAATAGTGTTTCTATGCCTAACTGCTCATCATCTGCAGCGGGTATATGGCGCCAGAGTATGCAATACATGGAAATGTGTCGCCAAAGATTGACATTTTCAGCTTTGGCGTATTGGTGCTTGAAATTGTAACTAGGAGAAGGAACTGCAGCAACGACTGCGACACCGACACCGTGAATCTCCTAAGTGATGTAAGAGAATTTCTACATTGCAGCACCCATATCCTCATGCCTGAAAGTAGAATGAACAGCTGACAAACTGATCGACCAATCACTCGACGAACTGAATAACAGGTCTGGAGTTGCTGGACCAAAGGGACGATCTCCCAAATGATCGACCAATCACTCGAAGGATACTCTCGAAGCCAAGCGCTACGATGCATCCACATTGGGCTGCTGTGCGTCCAATCAGACCCTGATGACAGGCCTGATATTCCATCCGCCATTTTCATGTTAACCAGGGAGAGCATGGAGCTTCAGCCACCGGCACAGCCTGCATTCTTCTTCGGCAGAGAATCAAACTCAGCTTCTCAGCCATGTGAGCAGCGCGTCTACGTGTACGACCGGTCTGATGTGATGATTTTTGAAGAGGATATCTCTGTGAATGGGATCACACTTACTGACCCATATCCTAGATAAGTCTTTTTAGAGTATATATCCTAAATAAATTCAAGGACCAAAGAGAACACTGCATCCACAGAATGTAAGTATATAACCGGGGCTCAATTCTCTAGTTAAATTGGAGTTTAAGGCATTGTTTAGGAGGTCTAATCCCGGTCGGGATCCCGGCCGAAATAAACTAGCCTTGGTAGGGCTTGGGCAGGAATCCCGGCTAGAAGTGGGCCTCCAAGTAAGGCCTGATTTGTAAGGCCCACGGTCAATAATGCATTATCCTATCGGCCTTCAAAAGAGTTGAGTTGTTTTTTTATATATAATAAAGGTGCTGTTTGCTTCCTTACCCTATCTTTAGTTCTATCCACTCTCCTCAAAATTAAGTTTTTCTCAAGATTTGTCTCCGCAGGCTATACTGGCGTGAAGTAATTCTTTACGTAAGGTAGTTCTCAAGACGTGTATCAATGTATGATTACCAACAGATTGTGGTACTGTTCAGTATCACTCAATCATGTGTGCTAAACAGCTAATTTTTCTCGGTTGATCTTGACCAAGCGATGAGAAAATTGATCATTTGCCACTTTGAAAAGTGGGCTTCGCAAAATTGCCACTTTCAAAATTGGCTTCGTAAAAATGCCATGCAGTACATTTACCTCTTGATTACCATGCCATTTGAGCCATTTAACTCATTTAATATTTTTTCTTCTAATTTCAGGGGCTGGAAAAGACCTTTCTACCCTTCAATTTTGTGGCAAATGGACATAGATAATAAGACGGCTTCCAGATTTGTGCACCCTTCAGTTTCTTACGGACCATAACTACTGGGATACTACATGACGTATTTTAATTAAGTTTCGTGTTCCGTTTCGTGTGGACCATATATTACTCGCCATGATCATAGGAAAATATTGACTGATCATGTCAAAGCATTCTGGATAACATATACTATATACCGGCAGTATAGGAAATTATTTAAAACATTTTGTAATATTAGTGCACGTCTTCAGGTACTCGTGTCGGAAGCAACGACAGTTGCCAGCTACGAATTAATCAGTGGACACCGAAACTTATTTGCAGGAATAACAATGGCATGCTCTGGATCAGATTTGTGCGTAAGAAATTGAAGGGTGCACAAATCTGGTATCCGTCTTATTATCTATGTCCATTTGCCACAAAACTGAAGGGTAGAAAAGTCTTTTTCAGCCTCTGAAATTAGAAGAAAAAATATTAAATGAGTTAAATGGCTCAAATGGCATGGTAATCAAGAGGTAAATGTACTGCATGGCATTTTTGCGAAGCCAATTTTGAAAGTAGCAATTTTGCGAAGCCCACTCTTCAAAGTGGCAAATGATCAATTTTCTCCCAAGCGATGCCACAAATCAGTTCCTGCCGCAGTGGCCCGTTCAGACACTCCCATCCGTGCGAAGGAAGTGAGCATCGCCGCGATACCTCCTTCACATCCTTCTCGCCTAGTGCTGGCCAATGGCGTCTTGCGGCGCCGCGAGCGGGCTCGCGCGCGGCCCATTAAGGCCCGTGTATTAAGCGGGCGTCGTGCGATCGCGGGCCACGGTGGGAGCCAGGCACGGCGAGGCCGTGCGTGTCTGCCCGGCATGATTTATTCTAAGCGGGCGTCTTGCCCGCTAGCCCGTTTAGTCGGAAAAAAAAGAAAAATTAAGAAAAATTGTAAAAAAATTGTAGAAAATTCAGAAAAAATATAGAAAATTGTAGACATTGTTAATCGCAAAAATAAATATTTCCAATGACATAATGAGCTTTATTAACTTATTAAATTACATGGAATGGCTGCCTCATTAAAAACTTTACCAAGTAAAAACTCAATTTGGGAAAACCTTGGTAAAGAAAAAAGAGTAAAGCCTATAAAGCTCATTAGTGACCACATGTGAAGAAAAATATTGAAAATCCTATTCATTGCTATCTAAATACAAATTCTCAAAAGATTCTTCTAAATCTTTATTATCTGCAATATGTTGGAGTCTTGATTCACTTGTTCCCGTCTTTGGCGGTCATAAGTACTTCGACCATCTCGTTGGAGAGACTTGTTCGTCGCTCCTCGATTATTCTACCGGAAAGATGAATGCGACTCAGGAGGCTGTAGAGAGCAGAGAGCAGTCAACACATCTCGTGCTAATATGGATATCATGGATATGATACCTTCGGGTTTGCCACCATGAGAGGATGTTCAACTCCATTTCGAAGTCGACGCTATCATCTGTTGAGATAGCTTGATAGGTCTCAGTGCTTTGTCGCCTTCCTCCTCCTAATGCTGTGTACTGCACTGCACGAGAACTAGGCGAAGAACAAAAATCTTGCCCCATTGTATAGCCCCCTAGAGGTGCTAGGGACTACTGGGGTCTTTCCAAACGCATGCATCCAAACTTATTTTCATATTTATTATATACCTCATATAATTTATCCTTAACTAATATAAAGTATGAACAATAGTCTAAATCGGTAGCCTCACTTAAAACTTGTAAAACATTTATAAATCCTTGGAGTTTGGCCCTAGGATCCAAAATAAAAGCAAATGCATATAAAATAGGAATTTCTCTCCAATATTTTAAAAACTTAGATTTCATGGCAACTCTGACATCTCGTAGTATAGGATCATTTTCAAAAGCCTTTAGGTGAGTGGCAATTTCAACAATATTATGAACAATCATAGGAGATGTAGGGTAGTATATTCGGAAAAGACAAGCTGTAGCTTTATGGAAAATTTCTAGAAAGGAAAATATTTTTCACCAACAACCCAATCGTCCTCATGAAGTTCGGGGTCTCTAACTTGGGTTCTCTTGGAGGACCTACGAGATTGATGACTTTGGGTGTGAAGGAAAAGCAGATAAAGTGCTCTTATATGGCAATATATGTTTAAGCATAAGGTAACAGGCATAAGGCAAATCCTATAATTCTTTTTCCATTATCCAGTCATCATTAACATAATGAGCAACAACACTAATATAATCCTCTCTAGCCCTACCACTCCATATGTCGGATGTCAAAGCAATAGAGAATGTACATGTATGAAACATTTCTTTTAATTTATCACGACAATTGTTATAATATTTAATTAAATCTCTAGTTGTTGTTTGCCTAGATACGATGCTAAATCGAGGTTATGAGCGATCGTAATATATTTTGAAAAGCATCAGATTCACCAAAATTTAAAGGTAAATCTTGAGAAGCAATTAATCTACAAAGAGATTCCCGAGCTACCTCTGGGTTGTACTCCCACGTACATACCGAGCCGTCGGGGTTATATTGCAGCTGTGTCTGGCGCATTTGTATTCCTTGCCTTTTCTTGCGACTTGCGGCATGTCGTTGTAGATGACCGTCCCACTGAAGATTTTGCACTCAATTCATTACCACAAATTTTACAAACAAAGCATACCTCACTTCATTCCATCATTGTCGGTCTTGATCTTCTTGTCGAAATCATTCCAAACTGTTGATGTACTAGCTCTTGTTCTTTTGCACCGTGCTTTGGGTCGTGGATGCACTTGTTGAGCCAATGAAGATGGATCGATTGGACCTGCGCCACCGGGCGTCGGTTCTTCGGCATCTCCGTTTGTACTTGTACATGTGGACCTTCCGCGGATGGATATGCTTGTTGAAACGATTGCATATCCTCTGCCGAGAGGCCGTATTCGGAGAGTTGAAAATCGTAGTTCTCCATTAAATTGACTGCAAATTGAAATAATAAAGAACGATTAGCAAACAATTAAACCAATAAATAATACCAAATAAGAGTATAAGACAGCATTATTACCTCCTTTGCAGCTCTCACAAAAATCTTTGAAGATTTTTGAATTTTGGGAATTTTGCCCGAATTTTCACCAAATTTGCGCAAACACTTTCGAATTTTTCAGAGCTAAACCGAGAGAGAAGAGTGAGGTTTGAGGTGTGGAGAATGGAGGCCGGATGCCCCTCTATTTATGGAAAAAATTTCAGATTTTTTTTCGATTTTTTTGCTATTTTTTTCGAATTTTTTTACCCCCAACGGTCACAAAAAACGGCTAGTTTTTGAATTAGCGGGCGGCGGCGCGCCCAACTTCTAAGCGGCCGTCGCCGCGTCGCCCATCATGCCGCACCCTCGGCCCGAGCACGGCCCGTCCCGTCGTGCGTCTTGGCCCGGCCCATTTAAATTTCGTGCGTGCCTAAATGGTAGGGTCTGATGCGACGCGTGCGTGCGCGCCGTGTAAGCCCGCCCATTTGTCCACCTCTATTCTCGCCAACACCACCACGACCAAGCGATGATGGCCATGCACCGCCTCGCCCCTACCGGCTACCACGCCACCGCCTCCTCCTCCTCCTCCTCACCTTCCTCCACGCGCCACTGCCATGCAGCAACAACCGCAACCGTGGCAGATCTGCAACTCCGACGGCGGCAACTACAAGGAGGGCAGCGCCTACCGAGCCAACATACGGCTCCTCACCACCTCGCGCCAAGAACGCCTCGCCTCCCACCCTATTCGCGCGTGCATCGACGCATCCCCCGAATCTTTGTCCAGGAAAACTATTTCAGGTTGGGGAAAAATTCGGAAGGCAACGAAAGGAGTGAAATGGACGAAATTTCAGAATTTTGGCTAAAAATTTGGACGAAATATTCAAACATCATTTGAATTTTAACAAAATTTAATCAAAATCTGGACAAATTTCAAGTAAGATTTTGGCCGAATAATTGTTTAACCATGACCGCTCTTGCCCCACTAGCAGCGCGAAAGACAAACCTGAGGAGAAAGGGCTCCTCTCCCTACCTGTAGATAAGGGGCTCGCGCCGGATGTAGAAGTTGTCGAAGATTTCCCTCACGCATGGCACGTCGGTGACCTTGGTCAACGCTTGGATGGCCAAGCGTTGGCAGCCTTTAATGGTCCAGCTTACCCAAGCAGTAGCTGATGAGATTCAGCTGCAAGGTCCCTCTCTGATCAGGTCGCGTCCACGGCCGCAGGGACCTGATCGCCTGGGCGAGCAATTGAACCAGCGGGAGTCCTTGAGGAAGATGAGCGTCCAGTCAGAGAAGAAGAGCAGCATGGTGAGCGCAGCCACGTCAAGCGCCATCCCGCCGAGGAGCAACGCGTATGTGATGCTGACATCCACACGCTGAATGCTGCCCTTGTCGAGGTGGAAGAAGATGACGCCATGAGGAACCAAACCATGGTGATGAGCTCGTCGCCGCGACAGAGTTGCTGCACGTGGGTTTGTCTTTCCACAGCGGAAGAGCTCGCCTTAGCCGTCGCTCTTCCCAACCTTGACTGCCGCCCGTAGCTCTTCCCTACCTTGGTCGTCGCTCGCCGCTCGGTGGAGGACGGGGATGGGGACTTGGGAGGCACCGCTCGTCCCCGTCTTGGCCACCACCCATCGCTCGGTGGAGGATGAGGAATGGGGTAAGGGTTAGAGTTAGGGTTGAGTCTTCCCTTGCGACTTCATGGCGTGGAGTGCGCGGAGCTAGACCTGGTTGGCTGTGGGAGTTGCCGTGTGGGCCACCGTGCTGTGGGGTTCTCCTGACTCTCCTGGCTTGTAGCCTTGTATGCGTCGGCCGCTTCCAAATTTCAAATGCACACAAAAGTTTTGATCGAAATGTAGTTTGTTTGGTAGGGAACAAAAGGGACGAAAATCCTGAAATTTCGGCAAAAGTTTGGTGAAATCGTTTTCCCTGATGTTGTCTACGCCCTCGCGCTAAGACGCAGTGACTCCAACGCCTCCGCCTGCGTCGCCGCCATCTTCCAGGATGCGCAGCAGCTGTGCGCGCTCAACAAGGGCATCACCATCTTCTACCACCTCGGCCTCCTTCGCTCTCCAACCGGAACTTCCTCGCCTCTACCAACGATGACCATGGGATGATCATCTTTTGGAACTATGATACCATAACTGGACAGGTTGCGGCAGCGCTCGACGCCGCCGTCGGCGTACTCATCAACACCACCACCGATAAGCTGATTCCGCGACGGCGAACTCATCGAAATGGTTTGCCACGGGAGAGGAGGCGTTTGATAAGAGGTACCCCACGATCTACTCGCTAGTGCAGTGCACACCGGACATGGCCGTGGCAGACTGTCGGAGCTGCCTCGCGGGCATCATTGCCATGATGCCGCAGTATTTCAACGGGAAGCCTGGCAGGAGGATTCTGGGGGTGCGGTGCAACTTCCGGTATGAGATATATCGTTTCTTCAATGGCCGGCTGCTGCAGCAGCTTTCGGCGCCAGCGTTCTTGGGGGTGCCGCCGACGCCTGCACTGGTGTCGGCAAATGGGACGACACCGGCGGCAAGAGGAAGTGAGTTGGAAGAAAGAGAAACAGAAACCACTCGTGTTGCGGCTATTTACGGCCTGTTCGTATTGGCTTGTAAAGCCAATGTTCTACTACAACTAATTTTCAAACAGATTGCCTTTTAAAATGGTTCTACTAATCGATTATAGTAGATATTATAGTAGAGCAGTTTTCCTATCCTTGAGGAGGTACCAAGAGGTACAAGGTACCAAGAGGTATCAAATTAGATCCAGCCGTTCAATCAGTGTGATCAACGGCTCAAATTTTGGTACCTCTTGGTACCTTGTACCTCTTGGTACCTCGCGTCCGGTACCACTAGGTACTGTCAAATCTCAGCCGTTCGATCAGTGTGATCAACGGCTCAAATTTGTTACCTCTTCCCCCTCAAAGATGGTAAAATTTCCCATTATAGTAACTTTATTTATATCAACTAAAATCGTACACAAATGTCTCTTTTTATACAACTTTTCTAAAGCAGTTACTACTTATAAACTAAAACCAAAAGCTATCATCAAAAGCCAACATGAACGGTCCAATTGGTTTGCTATACACCGTAAGAAATGTTTAGTAAAAAAAAATCGAGAATGCTGACTAAGATGATCCATGGATACCGTCGATTTGGTGTTTCCCTCTGGATCGGAAAAAATGGATACCATCGATTTTGAGAATTAGGCAAATCCAATTCAACTCGAGGAAGGAAAAGAAGTTTTTTTTTCTTTCCTTCCGTACAATCTATCAGCTTACTTTCCACGTGTGAATCAAAATGGCCGTTCATATTGAAAAGGAGACAGTACCCGATATCTGTGTCTTTTGCTATGACTATCAAGAGCCAGGGGCAAACTCTGAAAAAGGTTGGTCTCTACTTAGAAAGACAAGCGTTCATACACAGTCAACTTTATGTGGCAATGTCTAGAGTTACAAGCAGAAATGGATTGAAGATCCTCATATCAGACGAAGATTGCCCCCGTGAAAACATCGCAAAGAACATCGTTTACAAGGAGATTTTATAATTCTCGGTGAGTAACATCAAATTTACTCTGTATTAGAAAACCTCATCAGATGCTTTGTTGCGCATTTAGCGATTTAATAGTTTGGCTACTATAGTTTCTAAATAAAATATTGTTTTACCTCTTAGCACACTAATGAAAAATAATCCTACATTATCTTCTTTAGATGCTTCGCATGAAAAGTTCTGAGTTCTGAGTTCTTCGCATCTTAAAGACATTGGCTGAAATTCTCGGTACTATTATTACAGACGTTTCTGAATTGTTGTTGGTCTGCATCACAATTTGATAACTGCCTTTACATCCAGCACGCTGATCAGCACTGGAAGCTTATACACAAGGTTTCAGCACTAGCAAAATACCACAGTTCTTTCCAACCTTGAAAGTTATGCCGCGAGAATTTCAGCAGCACAGTTCAGTCTTGCTAAATGGATGAAGGGCCTAGCTCTTTATAGTCAATCTATATGTAGTATTTCCTGGAATTGACACAGTAACTAAACAGGGCAGCTCAGACATCGGATACAGAGGTGGTACAAAATCTATGAAGTAAAAAAGAAGATGATATGATTTACCAGTTTACTGTATGTCGTAGGGGTGGCCCCCACCTAAACCCAGCAGGCCTGGTAGGAGATTATAAGGTCCAGAATAGGCCTTGTGTAATGACATAACTGCCCCCAGAGGGGATAACCAGATGTAAGGGTATAACTGTAAAAGCACTCCTCATGTGTATATATATGTGAGTAAGCCATGGGAGGACCAGGCCATTACACTCATCTTCATCACTCTCCACTACCATCTCTCTCTGTTTGATGCAGTAGCCACAACAGTTGGCGCTGTCCGTGGGGAGGACGAAGACAAGCCTGAAGATCGAAGAAAAAGATGGCACCGAAAAAAGCTTCACCAACCGCGGCGAAGGGAAGGAGGACGGCTGGGTCGCAGCAGCGCGTGAACGCCACGGCTTCGGCGCAGGCCGTCGAAGGCGTGGGCGGTGGCGTACACGCCGTGGTCGCGGGCATCGGCGCTCTGCTACCGTCGACCCGCGGCGCCGCTCTGGCGGCATCAAACCCGTCGCCGGGCGCCACAACGGCAACCCCACCACCTCGCCGGCGCGCGATCGACGGCGAGGATAGCCGCAGCGAACCATCCGACGGATCTGGAGATCGTGAGGCGATGGTCCCGGCACCGACCCGTCCGCCGGACGTTCCGGCGGCCTCAACGATACCGGCGCGGCGTCCTACTAGCGGCTCTCAACGCGCTCCGGCGAGAACTAGTGGACCTTCGCGGGCCGTCCGAGGCATACAGAGGCTCGGGCGGCGAGTTGCGCCGGTGATTGCGCTAGAGCCCACGGCCAGAAGGCGGACACGCGAAGCCCCACGTCTAGCCGCGTCCCGTTGAGGTGCGTAGATCCAGAATCCCCGCTTTCGGTGGGGCTGCAGCAGGCGGGTTGGCCCGAAGACTTCAAGTTCCCTAGCATCACCGACCCGTACAAAGGCGACACGGATCCTCGCGAGTTCGTGCGCGCGTGTGAAACCGCGATCGAGGCCGCGGGCGAAGACGACACCACGGCGGCGAAGGACTCCCCTCGCGCGCGCGAGTGGCACTCTCTGGTTCTTTACCATAGAGCGGGCTCCATCTACGGCGTGGGAGCAGCCGCGACCGCCTTTGCAACAACTTCAAAGGCCACTACGTCGAGCGAATCGGGCGGATCAACTCTTTCTTTGTGAAGCAAAGACCCCGAGACGCTCGGGGCTACTTCAGCGCCGCCAAGATTCGATGCCGTAAACGATATAAACGAAACCACAATCGTTAATGCAGCCATACAGGGCCTTCGCCCGGGCCCAATGGCCGAGTACCACGCGCGGAGGCCAATCAAGACAGTCGCCAAGCTCTTCGACAAAATGGGCGAGTATGCGCGGGCGGAGGAGGATGCGCGAAGACGCAGCATTACCGCCCCCGGCCTCGCCCATGTGGAGCGCCCCCCGCGCGAAGTCGGGGCGGGTGGCCGCCCCTCGAAGCCGGGCCGCAGCCGAGAGCACCGAGAAGACCCTCCCCGAGGTAGTGAGGCGAGTGCGTGAAGGCCCCCAAGGAGCCGGCCTAAACCTCGGCGCCGCCACGGCCGCATGACGGCCCATCATGTCCTCGACACCGGCGCGCGCAGGACCCGACCCGCCTCACGGAGGAGGCAGACCGGGATCGGAAGGCGGACGACTCGGCGGTCAACCTCGCGCGAGCAAGAGCTCTTGCACTATGGCAAGTGGTGCGAGGTACACGGCTCGGCGATCATCGCACGGGGCATGCACGCGGTGATGGAGCTGCGGAGGTGACGGCCGGATCTCGGGCTCTGCCTTCTCGGCCCCGCGGAGCCCACGTGGGGCCCCAAGGGATAGCCCCATACGAGCCACCGTAATGGAGGCGCGCGACATCGCATCGTTAGCGTCATCACCGGAGGCTCTTCTTCAAAAGCCCGGGAGCGACGCGAGCGTGGATGCCGCCCGCAACATCACCTTCGACTTGAGCGACGCCAGGGCGTGGGTACCCTCACCATGACCCTCTAGTCATCCAGGCCCACATAGAGCGCTGTGACGTCAGGCGCGTCCTTGTCGACGGGGGAAGCTCCGCGAATATCTTGTTCGCGGAGGCTCTAGACCGTATGGCGATCCCGGCGGATAGAGCAACCAGAGCTCCACTTCAAGGCCGGGGTCAACCGTTGCGAGCCTTGGGGCACGTGTCCTTCTGTCACTTTCGCGGGAGGCAACAAAGGTAACATCCGCACCGAACATGTCACCTTCGATGTTGTAGATATCCCGCACCCCTACAACGCCATACTGGGGCGACCCGCCATCAACTCTTTCGAGGCAATCCCGCACCACGCGTTCTTGTGCGTCAAGCTCCCGGGCCCGGAGGGCGTCATCACCGTCTTCGGCGACGAGATCGGCGGGCGTGCGAAGCGGTAGCCACGTTCCGCGTCGCCCGGTGCATGCCCTCTCCGGCGCGCTCGGTGACGGGCCCTCCGCCCCCGGGTGGACGCCCAAGCCTCGGCCCGAAGGCGGAGTTAAGAAGGTGCCGCTCCAGGCGGAGGGGCAATTTGTGTCCATTGGCGAGGGACTCCCACCGGGGGTCGAACGGGATCTGCTCCGAGTGCTTCAGAGCAACGTCGACATCTTCGCATGGTCCCCGGAGGATATCAAGGGCGTAGACCGAGCGGTAATCGAGCATCGCTTGGCGGTCCGCCCCGACGCCAAGCCGGTCAAGCAAAGGCTTCGGCGTATGTCGATGGATCGGCAGCAGCTGCCAGCGCAGGTGGCAAAGCTTCTTGGCGGGGTCATCGCGAGTCCACCATCGAGTGGCTCGCTAACCCGGTGCTAGTCAAAACGCGCGGGGCTGGCGCGCATGTGCATCGACTTCACGGCACTCAACAAGGCGTGTCCGAAGGACAATTACCCCTTGCCGCGCATCGATCAACTGGTCGACGCCACTGCTGGGTGCGAACTCATGAGTTTCTGGATGCCTACTCGGCTACCACCGGTGTACATGGCGAAGGCGGCGAGGAGAAGACCGGTTTCATCACACCACCGGGACGTTACGCCGTCAAATGCCCTTTGGCTTGAAGAACGCAGCGCTACCTTCACCCGCCTCGTCGCCATTGCCTGGCGGCCCGGCTCGGGAGGCGTCGAAGCTTATGTCGATGGCGTGGTGGTCAAAACTCGCCACTTGCTTGCCTGCATGGCGGGACCTCGAGAAACCTTCGACAACCTCGGAAGCGGGCATCAAACTCAACCCCGACAAATGTCTCTTGAGTGCGGCGGCAAGCTCTGGGTTTCCTCGTCTCGGACGGGGCATCGAGCGAACCCCGACAAAGTAGACGCCATCCGGGCATGGAGCGCCCAAGACTACGAGGAGGTCCAGAGGTGGCGGGCGCATGGCGCGCTAAGCCGCTTCCTATCCGGGCGGCGGGCGGGCTTGCCATTTTCAAGGCGCTCGCGGTGCGATGGATTTAGTTGGGACGGAGATTGCGCGAGGGCCTTCAACGAGCTCAAACGGCACACAGCAAGCCTCCCACTCTGTCGCCCACACGAGGCTCCCCTCTGCTCTATCTCGCGCGTCGGTCACGCGGGTCGGCGCCGTCCTAAATCTTAGAGGAAGGCGCCACGCAACCCCGTCTACTTTGTCTCCGAAGCCCTCCAGGCGCCAAGACAAGATACACGGAGCTTGAGAAGCTCGCCACGCGCTGGTCATGGCTTCGAAAGCTTCGCATTATTTTACGCCCACCCGATCACGGTGCCTTCATCATTCCCCACGCGAGATGCTACACAACAAGGAGTCCACAGGGCGTATCGGTAAATGGTGCCGCCGAGCTCGCCCCTTCTCCTTGACATATGCTTGCGGACGGCAATCAAATCCCATGTCTGGCGGATTTTCTCGCCGAATGGACCCGCAGCTCAACCGTCCCGGCGCACGATGACCCCGTCTCGGCGCTTACAATCGATGGAGCTTACGGCGTCGCGCGCGGGCGTAGGGGCGGTGATCGCCACGTCAGGCGGCGCTTCTTGTACTCGCGCGCCTTGCCTTCCCGCCACCAACAACACGGCCGAATCGAGGCTCGCTCTTTGGCTGGCGAAGCTCAAAGCGATCGGCGCGAGCGGGTGTTGGTCCGCATCCGACTCGCGCTTGGTGGTGGCCATGTGGACAAGTCATATCAAGCCAAGATTTGGAAAGATTTGGAAAGAAGAACCGCGGGACCTAGAAGGCGCGCTGGTAGGTGGCCGCGGCGCCAACGCCCCTACCTCTTCAACACGCGTCCAACTTCTCGGGGCGAGGCGAGCGGCGCGATCACGCAACGCTCACACCCCACGACGCACGATGCGTGAGTCGCCACGTGCCCCACTGCGGCATGGCGAGCGGCGACGCGCGGCGACTTCTGCCGAGCGGCGTCGCGTAATTCCGGCCGCCATTAAAGCGCACTACGAGTGCGCAAGGTCACAACGGCCGAGAGCAACCATACGGCGCCAAGCTCGATCGCGATCGCGCCACCGTTCGTTCGCGCCACCGTTCGAAGGTGGGGGCGGAGCGCAGCGTCTGCCGACTTCGGCGCCACGGGTGGGGGCGGACGCGCGCGCGTCTACCGACTAGGCGCCCGCTTCAGCGCCACCCGTTCGAAGGTGGGGGCGGCGCGCGCGTCTCGCCGGCCCGGCGCCCGGCCGCGCCACCCGTTCGAAGGGTGGGGGCGGAGCGCGCCGCGTCTCGCCGACTTCGGCGCCCGGCCGCGCCACCGTTCGAAGGTGGGGGCGGAGCGCGCGCGTCTACTTCGACTCGGCGCCGGCCGCGCCACCCGTTCGAAGGGTGGGGCGGGCGCGCGCGTCTACCGACTCGGCGCCCGGCTTAGCGAGGGGCGGCGCTGCGCTTCGTCTACCGCAGCGCAAGCGGGCTCCCCAACCACAAGCTTGGAGGAATTCACGGGCGCGAGGGCGGAGGGCCAAAGGATTCGACGACATGGCCCGGCCTGTGAAGCCCTTCACCATGAGAGGCTCTGTCGTAGGGGTGGCCCCCACCTAAACCAGCGAGCTGGTAGGAGATTATAAGGCCTGAATAGGCCTTGTGTAATGACATAATCGCTGAAAAGGATAACTGGATGTAACAGTATAAGCTGTAAAAGCACTCCTCATGTGTGATATATATATATATATATATATATATATATATATATATATATATATATATATATATATATGTGTGTGTGTGTGTGTGTGTGTGTGTGTGTGTGAGTAAGCCATGGGGAGGACCCAGGCCATTACACTCATCTTCATCACTCTCCACTACCATCTCTCTCTGTTTGGTCTGTAGCCACAACACTGTACAATTATACAACAATAACCCTTTCAAGCTACCCTCTGATTAAGGAAAAACACCTGAACCCCACTGGACCTTGGAAGGGACCAAGGAAAAGTCGAAAAAGAACGTAAGTTACTCAGAGATAGCAGTAAGAAAGAAATGCTATTTGAGAAGAGCCTCTAAACCTGTGAGGCGGTGGACATAAGAGGATTAGGAGATGAAGTCCTGACTGTGGAGGCCACGAATTCCACTGCCACATTGTTACCAGCATCTGCCGTTCATCTATCTGCGACCACCGCATCACCAAATCCTCCGGAACCCGCAATCTCATGCCTCCCCTCAATCCACCAAATTGCTGCAGGACCACCACCTACTACTCCAACAACGGTGCCGGCCTCTCCTTTGTCCTCACCAGCATCCGGCGCTCGTCCACCAGCCCCCAACGACCACCAACTGCTCCTCCTATCTCCCCCTGTTCTCTCTCCTCCCACGCCGCCCTCGCCACTGGCTGGCCCTCCGCCTCCCCGACAGCCGTGCCAAGCCAGCCTACTGGCCGCTGCCACCTCTCTCTCTGTGTGTGCAGTCACAAACCAGATCTGGACGAGAGTGGACGGAGGGACAGTAAGAAGGTCAAAAGGTTTTTTTTCGCATGCCACTTAACAGTTCGGACTGTTAGATATAGACGGTAATAGTTCCCAATGTTTTTTTCAGAGGGATGGTAAGTGTGTTAATATTACCAAATCTCCTGCTTTGTATTGTACTCCGATTAGGAAATAATAGAAAGGTTTTTGACATACCTCAGAAGTATCTCATGAAAAAGGTATCAAAGCATACCTCGAAAGCATTTGATTTGTGTGAACTCATGGTATAAAAGCATATAACATACATACAAATAGAAATTCTTCGTATCAAAACATTAATGTTGAAGACATACAACTTAAGGGCCTGTTTGGGACTGCTCTGCTCCAGTTTTTCCAGCTCTGCTCCACCAACTCTACCATGGAGCAGCTCCACTGTGGAGAGCCTGGAGCAGGTGATTCTGTTTGGCACCCAGCCTAGCTCCAGGAACGTGAGGTTTCTCTGAGAAAGGTCTAATATGCCCCTAAATGATGTGTGGTGTATGTTTTGATGTATGCGGAGCATATGTAACTGATTTTTTTATTGCCAATTGAAATATGATGTAAAATATTATAATCGCAATTAATTTATTCGAGAAAACCAAAAAACAAATATTTTGGTCAAATAATTCCATCCTTTCCTCTCTGTATCCATTTCAAATGGAGGTTAGAATCAACTTGTGTTCTAATACATAACTCAAATTTTCAATTCCAGGAAAATCTGCCCACGACAATCATGGTGCCATCTGACATCTAAAGAATGTGATTCAATCCCAGGCATCACAAGACAAAAGAACATCATTGTCCACCTGATCATTGAGATATATAAGGCAGACATTGTACAATAGCAAGACATTCAGTATGTTCAGTACCAATCTGCCCTTCTCAGGTTTCTCAGGTTCTACACACACAACATTCTCAACATCTGATCAAATCAGCACACAAATCAGTGAACTGAAACAAGCTAGCAGAAAAGAGTAAAAGTTTAGTCGCTATCATCTTCTTCCCGCTCTTCATGCTGGGCGACAACCTTCTCTATGAATTTCTTGCGAACACCTTCTATGACGTTGTTCCGGGATGAATCGCTGCCACCCTGCCCATCATTCAGTACTGGGTCTGATTGGCAAAGGGCCAGTGCAACAGCTGAAACAAGGCGTAACAGAATGACAATTTAGCATAGGGGAAGGAGATGGAAGCATAATGTAAATTGTCATCCTACGGTCAAAGATTTTGCTCACGCATAATGTAAATGGTATCTGTGTGGCTGATGGCAACACTAAAACAGGCATATGCCATTTACTGCTGTGCACTAACAAAAAAATACTTGTGCAACCAACAAAATATAGAACTGGAGCAACTTGAACCGACTCTTGGCAAATCAGATACTGGATATTGATTGTGTCTAACTTACATTCAGGTGTGCATCTCCTCCCACCGAACTTCTGCAGACCGACATAAGTCCCTTTGACAGCACTGTTGTTGTATACCAGTATTGTAGGAACATTCCGATCTGGGTAGCTGGGAATGCAGTCCGTGGAGATAATTTTAACAAACTTGGTTGCTGGGTATCTTGTCGCCAATTCCGTCAGGCAAGTCTGGAGCAACCCGCATTCTGGTATTCTGCCATCAGATTCATAGACGTCTTAGACAATGAACACCTCAATTTCTAAAAGAACACAGTGCATCAGATCAGATGGAGGTTCATCCTAATCATTTAATGAGCTCAGATGTCCTTTTAGTAGAATTTACAAGTACCTTTTGTAAACAATCCAAGAACATCAAAGCTCTCCATATTCATATTTCAAGCTGCCGTATTTGATTTTGTAATTTTAACTAGATACAGTGCAGTTAGTATCTGAATTCAGTTCTATCTGCTCGTGTTCATTTTGATTGAATCATAATTCATACAAAATAAACTATAAGGAGTTTTTCCCTTTCCTTTTCATTCTGCATAATCATTGACGCAAGAAGTAAAGAACAGCAACACACACTGATTACAGAAAGATTATGCCTTACCCATCCTTGTAGAGGAAGACCACAACCCAGACATCCGGTGGAGCCTGTGACACCTCACGCACAAAATCGGAGCCAGCGACCAGGCCGGAGACCAGATCGTGGTCGGGAGATGGGGTACCTGTACTGCTCGAGGAAGCGGTCATCGTCCAGGTCATCCTCGAGTTCCTCGAGCTCGTCGGGTTCGCGCGCGTCGGCGTCGGCCTTGGGGGTGAAGGGCGGCGGCTTGACGGGCTCCGGCTTCGGCGGCAGGTTCCCGAGGCGGCGCTGGATGTCGTCCCACTGCGTGCTCGCCCCCTCCACGTCCTTGTACACGAAGTGGTAGTCCGCCATGGCCGCGCACCACGCGCACGCAGAGAGAGAGATGGCAATGGTGGGAATCTAACCGAGAGGAGAAAGAAGGGAAGAGGCGAGAAGAAGAAATCCAATCGGTACCTGTGTAATGGCAGTGGCGGGAGGGGGCGGAGGAGAGAAGCGGCGCGGCGCGGGTGGGGGCGGAGGAGAGGAGCGGCGCGGGAGGGGGCGGAGGAGAGGAGCGGCGCGGGTGGGGGCGCGGAGGAGCGGCGCGGCGCGGCGCGGGCGGGGGCCGGAGCAGAGGAGTCACGGGTGGGTGGGGAGGAGAAAAAAGAATGAATCGGTATGTAATTGTGTAATGGCAGTGGTGGGTAATTACCCTCTAACTCACGAGAAGATCTGGCGCTGGTTTAGAGTGCGCGAGGAGCTCAGGAAAAACGTGAAGTTGGCCCTCAACTCCACCTTTTTCTTGGAGCGGAATTTCTGAAGCTGGACCTGTTTGGCTGGGTAGTTTAAGAGCGGAGCTACAAAAGTGGGAGCAGAGCAGTCCCAAACAAGCCCTAAGTCGCGGCCGTTGGAGTGAAGCATGTATTGCCACCTCAAGTGTTGTCTATTGTCGTGACCCATTCAATTAAACATCATTTACTACTGTTTTGCAGTCATTTTGAATCATAGGAATTGCAAGTGTTTTCATTCATTATTCCTATGTCCCAAATAAAATCTTAATTTTTAACTTAATATTAATAAAATTATATTGATGTAGAAGATAAAATAGCAAATTATAAACTAACCTGTGTGAATGCATGGATTGGCGACTAGTACTACATAATTCGACACATACGCACCAAATAATTTTCTGCCACACCATAAAAGTATTGGTGATTATTATACGTATGCTGTGTGTGTATCAGTGCGTTTGTGTCAGTAATATCACGCAAAGATGAAATATACGCTTGGCCCACGTCCTCCGGCGGCCGCCGCCGGCGTCACATTAACCGTGGGCACCATAGCTGCGCCGGCGCCTCTCCAGAGCTCGCTGATGGTCCTGCCAGCCGCACCATCACCGGGCCAGCGAGGAAGGGCATTGTCTCGTACCGGAAGCTGCACCTGACCTCCCCAAAGGCCCTGCCTCCGAGACGCTTTGTGAACAACACAATATTTTGCGCTATGCTCCGGGCGAGGCAACCCCGACACGGCGACACCTTGCCGGCGTCAAGTCCGGCGTGCACTGCACCCAGTTGTACACCTTGGGGACCTCCTGGTTTGAAGTCGGCCTCCCTCGACGCGTACCACCACGCGGAATTGTACGTGGCGTAGTCGGCGGTGGCCACAACGTGATGTTCGTGTTGTAGCCGACCTTAAACCTGAAGGTCGGCCTGGAGTCGTCGGCGGAGAGAAGTGGATGTTGGAGTAGTGAAGCATGCACGAGTTGGAAGCTTTATTCAAAATGGCTTTTACTTAATGGTTTTTGGCTAAAATAAACACTATAATAATTATTAATTTTGGCTAATATATTCAATTAAAATAATAAAAATAATAAAAATTGTTATATTTTCACATACAATATAAAGAAAATAAAGGAAACAACGTGTTAGCTTCGTGTTAAGAAACCAATACATTTAAAATAGCATTTGGCTTCAAAAAAATTAGAAGCCAAAAACTGTTTTGAGGTGATGGAGTCCTTTGTAGGAGCAGAGTTCGGCAAGTCACGGAAGGCCTGGGCGATGCAGCTGAGGCAGGTCGTGGCATTGGCGGCAACGCGGCATAGCACGAGGGCCGTGACCTGGTCTGGGATAGCGCCGGCGTCCTGGGCGGTAGCGAAGACGTCCGGGAGGCGGAGGCGTTATTGGGCAGGGTGGCGGCGATGAGATCGAAGTTGGCCAGGTACTTGCTCTTGGCTGTGAAGTTGCTTGTCATGTCGCACACTGGCCACAGGTACCCCGCAGCGCGAGGCGCGAGCAGTGTGACGGCGACGATGGCCACGGACAGGACGAGATGGTGAGCCTAGTGCGTGGTGCAACGGGAAAATTTATGTTTTTGTCACCCTTATGAGGTGAGGGGTAATAGATTTACCACCCTGGCCCGTTGTCAGTGACTTAGGCGGTTCTATATGTAAGTGACAGAGGTAATTGGCCAATCTTAAGAGTGGCAAAAACATGAATCTCCCGGTGCAACGTGGATAGGTATGGAGTCTTTTTTGTAGACAGTGTAAACTAATGACCATCTTATCGCACCCCATGTCATTATTCCAAAGATAATCATACTAAAGCATACGAATTATTATTTACCAAATCAGTAGAACACTGTTCTGATGAATATAAGACTTTATTAAAGTCACGTAACAAAACAATAATATAGAAACTGTACTTTCATTACAGCAGTTGCCACGAGAGTTATAGTCATTAATACAGATACGTAAGGAACAAAAGATACAAACTATACTCTAAGGCTCAGTGGGATGCCTACTTGTCCCAACTGTAGTATAGGGGGTCCACCTCCTCCGACTTCTCGTAATCGCCATCCTCCTCACCCGTGAACTCGACAGTGCCTGCTGTCCCTTCATCCGGCTCGAAGTAATTCTCGATCGGAGTAGGGTCTAACAAAGGAGAATAATAGTAAGAGTGGGTACTAACGTACTCAGCAAGCATAATAGCAAAATGCACTTAATGCCTCTCTTTATCCTTAAGTCCATTTCTACTCATTTACATTAATAAATTAGCTTTGTCAAATTAAGTGGCATATTTTAATTGTGAAAATTCTACTTTCACTCTGCAGAAGAAAGATCCCTAGTGATCACCATAGTCCCCAATCTGTAGGATCGGATATGGCAACAGAGGGGGGGTGAATGGTGCCTTTTTAAAATTTGTCCCCTCAAAGTATCCACTACAATAATACTCTTCTTCGATAGCTACGGAGCTATGAAAAAGGCATTAAAAGCTCACTAGAACTTCAAACTTACAGAGGAGAAAGTGAGGCAATTAAAAAGACAAGATGAAGCTGGCAGCAGAGGGGCTCTTAGGCTAGGCCGGTCAGACCTCAACATGTAAGGTCGGTTCGACGTGCCGCGAAGGCGGTCGATCGCGCATGCGAGCGATCGACCGCTGTCATAAGCTAGTTTGACCGGACTTATACCTCCGGTCTGACCGCCATTAGAGGACCGGTCAAACCGCATGCCAAGGCGCGGTCTGACCGCTAGGGTTTGCGGTCTGCCCGGTCTCTCGCGACCAGAGCAGACATGTAACATCCTGAATTTCAGAGCCTTTTTGAAGCTTTCGAAATAAAATTCACCATTTGAATTTTTCTGGAATTAATTAAAGCTTAAATGAAATTTTTATGAATTAAAAGGATTTAATATGATTAAGTTAAACATTAAATTATGCCAAAAGTATCTTATTTGAGTTCTCTGAGCCTCAAGAGTTTTTCTGGCATTTTATGTGATTTTTCTGGAGTTATTTGCTATTTTCTAGAGCTCAAAATGATTTAATTGAATTTCTGGAAAAAGAAAAAGAAAAAGAAAAACCAGTCGGTTGAGCGCAACCACTTCCGCCCCCGCCGCGTGTCGACCATCCGAACCCGCCCGCATCGCAGCCGCCCGCTTTTGGCAAGTCGTACTCGTATGCGAGTGGGACTGTCAGGTCGTATCCCACCCGGGCTCGTACTCGTGGCCGACCAGGACACCTCTATGACCGGGTACAAAAGGGCCCGAACCCCTGGTGTCTCCTTCGTCCCAAGTCAAGCCTCGCCTCGAGTTGAGCCGCAAACCGAAGTCGTGCGCCGCCGCGTGGTCGTGCGCCTCCGAGGCCGTGGTCATCTGGCGTAGCCGCCGTGGTCGTCGCGGATCCGAGGTCGTGTCATCCTCGCCGTCGTTTCGCCTTCCGCCGATCCGCGTCGCCGGTGAGTCCCGCCACCGTCCCTAGTCACCGCCGACCGATTCCGCCGCCATCGGTGGTCGTAGATCCGTGTGTCGTGAACCCGTGTGGTCGTGGGTTCTCGACTACGTTGAAGAGCCTTAGTCGTAAGTCGTAAAGCCACCGGAAAGTTCTTCGTGGTCGTAAAGTTGGTGTGGTCGTAAATCGACTACGTGGTCGTAACCCTCGATCGCGTTTGCGTGGTCGTAACCCTCCGATCGCGTTTGCCGTGGTCGTAACCCTCCGATCGCGTTTGTCGTGGTCGTAGTCCCTCCGATCGCGTTAGCCGTGGTCGTATCCCCCTTTCCGACCACGTTGATTCCCGAATATGACTTGTTTTCTCTGATTTAAAACTTCCCAGAGCCCGTTCTCCTTCGTCCTAGCTCCGATTGACCCGATTCTTTTTCCTAAATTCGTATAAAATTGAGCTCTATCTTTTGGTTCAAGTTTGAGAATTTTTTGAGTTCATTTTAATTTTATTTGATTTTATTTTGTGTTTCGATTTGCGTTCTCTCTCGTTAGATCACGCGTTCGAAGGAGCGGAAGTTGGATTTGAAGATCAAGAGCCGTCAACTGAGCAAGGCCAAGGCAAGTCGTGTCCTTTGATCATGTTGAACCCAGTTTTTAATCTATTATGTATTATCTTGTTTCAAGTTATCATGCATCGCTATTTTGTTATCAAACCCTTGTATTGGTAGTTATCGTCCCAATTGGTTATTTCCCTCATTGATATTTTGGAATACCTTGATGCCATTGTCAACTTAGGTTGGGAATTTAATTAGTGATGCTATGTTATTTGTCACATTGGGTTGGTACGATTAGAATGCTTAGTCTTGCTTATTTTGCGAAAGGGTTCATCATCACATGTGGTTAATTAATCTTGACTTAATGATATACTTGAATGTGGTGGTTAACCACGGTTATAAAACTTGTTGCCATGGCATGGGTAGTGTCATTGGTGTTAGTTATACAAAATTGGTTTTCACTTGGGCGATTGATCGTGCAGTAAAGGGGGTGCGAGAGGCACATGGGATGTGGATGTTTCGTCTGAGTAAATTCTTAAGGACTTAACTTTGTGCGCCATTGATCTGAGCTTAATCGTGCAAACCACATGTCTAGTATGGGATAGACCTGGCATAATAATTTGTGAAGTCTCCACTTTGGTTTTACTACCGATGTTGTTGTGGCGCAAGAGGGGGCAATTATCGACTAGGGGGTTACCCTACTCGGCAATGAAACCTTAGCGAGTGGGATCGGTGGAGATGGATCATTGTAAAAGCCTTGTTGTGATTATCTTTAACGTGAGGATTATCACATCGTGTGGGTACAGTTGTGCAACCTCTGCAGAGTGTAAAACTATTCGAATAGTCGTGTCCTCGGTCATGGACAATGCTCGGTGATCTCACACGAGGGGTAGAGTTTTCATAAAAAGCTGGTTGGTTTGAGCTGGGAAGTGAATGGGTAGTTCACTTGTGGTTATATTCAATTCATTTGATTATTTATTTAACGTCCTTTGTTAAAGTTGCTTTTCAATCTATTTATTGTATCTACTTCAAAGTGTTGTTTTCTGCAAAAATTAACCTTTCAGCCATCCATTGGTAAGCCTTGCATACTATATTGCATTTTTGTTACAAGCGACTTCTTTGAGTACCAATGTACTCACGGCTTTATGCCCTGTTGCTCGATTGAGGAGGAAGGACCGGATCGCGGGAGTTGCTCGAAGGAGGCTACTATGAGGACTTCATGGATTAGGACTTCGCTCCCGATCGATTGCTGTGGGCATGTCGAGTGGCTACTACGTTAAATTTTGGATTTCATTGCTAGTTTCTTAAAGCCCTTGAGGCTAGTAATTGTAAGCTTGGCGGAAGGTCGTACTCGATGGTTATTAATATAATTTGGATTTCCTTTAGAATATCGTGATGTGGATGATATTTGTCTTTGTTTGCGCTGTGTGCACTGGCGTGATCCTGGACTAGTGCAGAATACACAGGAGAGTCCGGATTTGCATATTCGGGTCTCGACAAGACAGCAGCTCTGAAAATTCAAACACTAGCTCAAAACAAGGAATTTGAGATTTTTCTTCTGTTCTCCTCAAGCCAAAAGGTCAAGAACTTGATCTAAATAGCTTGAAGACTCTAGGAAATAAGAAATTACATCACATGAGCTTGAAATCAAGATTTGAGCCAAGAAATTGAGAACTCAAAGAGAACTCAAGTTCCCCTGACATCAAACCCTAGGGAATCTAGAACAGAGGAAATTGAGTTTTGCAAAAAACTGAAATTAAAAATGGTTTGCCCTCAGGAGTGACTAGCCAAATGGCTTTGGAGTATCTCCTAGTTCAAAGCAACCCATTTTGCTACTCCTTGCTCAAAGAATCAACTCAATCATCAAAAAGAAGAAAATAAGTAGTGAAACAGCTGAGACTGAAAACCAACAGAGAATGTCAAACAAGATGAAAATCTTCGATGGATTCATTTCTAGTGAGACAAATGATTACACAGGAGTCCCCATACGCAGTTGGATATGAGGTGAACACACACTACAACCTTCTCACTACATGCTTGAGAAACTCACGCAGGAGCTCACAGAGCATACTCCCTCTCTTGAGCTCACCTCTACACTGGAATGCATACACACACTTGCTTGCTTTGCTCTGCCTCCCCTCTCCTCATTTGAAGGCAGGACTTCACCCTCAAGTGGCAAAACAAGAAATGTCATACAACATCCACTCCTCTACCTCACACTCCATATGAGGCAAAAAGTCAAAGAGCATTAGGAAAATGGAGGGAACCAACCCTTTTCACTCCAAAACCCTAACCTCTCTACTCTCATCCACCAACGGGTCTCCAACCCATCATCCTCAACCAAAACCACTTCCGTTTTGCAGCCTTGGCATTTTACCGAAATGCCCCTACTGCACTTTCCCGGAAGCTTCCTGCCGTTGCACGACCGTACCCGGCATCCTGACCATCTAGACCTCAGCTCCTCCCTGAGCCTAGTCCCGATCCACTCATCGCTGCCCGTCGTGTCCACCCGACTCCGACTGAGACCTCCGACTCCACCCGAGTCTAGTTTTGGTCTGTTCCGTCGCACACAACCGCAACCGACCTCCAACCGTCTGGACCTCCGACTCCTCCCTGAGCCTAGTCCCAGTTCTCTCGTCGTCGCCCGTTGTGTCCGTCACCGGTAGCTCCAGCTCCAGTTCCTTGTCTCCCGACTCGCAACTACCTCACCAGCTTCGATCATCTTCGGCATCACCAACCGTCTGGACCTCAACACCTCCTGTGCCTAGTCCCGGTCCTCCTCGTCTCACCATGACCTAGCTCCAAAGTTTTGCAGTCACACAGACAAGCAAATCATCACATAGCACTGCACAAAACAGCATATCAACAATAGTGTAAGTAAAAGGTACTCAACCCTAGAATACCCAAAACAAACTCAAACTCACTAAAACAACCGTCAATTACTCATCACCAACATGGGGATTCCTCCACATGGTCTCTCACACGCAAACGTTGGGTAGGTCACGAACCACTGCTCACTTCAGGTTTGCCAGGAAACAAAGTCAACTGGACATGTTTTCCCTCTCCACAATGGCAAATGTCGGTGGCCACCGCGGTGAGAATGGTCATCTTTTACCTCCCTGTGAGGAAAGTGCCATCCATCATGAACACAAATGATAAAATTTGAAGCCCTCAATGGCCTGGGCGTAGGCCTAGAAAACTGGTCTAGGATGAAGCAGTTGGGCTCTTTGTCAGCTTCTGGATGCTAAACCCTGTTTATGTATGTGCTGGGGTTTGATTTGGCTATTTGGTGAAGCAATCTCGGCACAAGGTTGTACGCCTCTTTGTACGTGTTGTACATGAACTCGATGACCTTCTGCTTGCCTCGTCGGACCTTACTGTAGCTAACTGGATAGCCTACCACATCGGCGACTTCCAACATGAGCACCTTCGGGGAGATGGACACATTTGCCACAAATAGGTGACTGATGATGCTTGTCACATATAAGAAAGTCACGTTCCGATGATGGAGTAGGGGCTCGCTGAGCACGCAACTTTGGTCGATCATCGCCTTGATCGAGAAGAGCGAGCCAAAAATCTTGGCTTGTTGAGCGCTGACCTTTCTAGGGCTGCCTTCCACTACGCATTTCACTGCGTAATTGGCTGGGTTGGACCAGTGCACTCGGTACACAAGGCTGATAAACAAGGCGTAGCGTGCAATAGCTTGTTGCACAGCCACCTTGCTAGGGAAGCACTGCTCAACTAGGAGGGTGTTAGCTT
Organism: Dendrocalamus sinicus; assembly: GCA_036346575.1. Lineage (NCBI taxonomy): Eukaryota > Viridiplantae > Streptophyta > Magnoliopsida > Poales > Poaceae > Dendrocalamus > Dendrocalamus sinicus. Next base: position 8,857,752 of record CM070659.1, on the reverse strand, counting down.
GAAACCCCCACTGGAACCCTTCTTCTTGCGGCAGTACAAGGGAACACACCGCAGTATCATCGAGTCTGAAGTACACATAGCGCCACCCCAATGACACAATTCCCCCGGGTGGACCTGTCGTCTATTATGCGTCATTGTCGGTCTCATCGAAGCCTGCATAGGTGTCCTCGTTGGACTCTAACCCGAGCGCCTGCTCTGGTAGATACTGACGGCAGTCAATGCGAGCTGACCATCACATGCCTGCCCTGCCATTCTGCACGAAATCAGGAGCGAGTCTTCCCTTAGATACGACACATTCAGTGGTATCGTCTTGAAGCTCGGCTTATGGTTGCCTGGGTGTGGAGGGGCCGGGCTCATCAACATTTTCCGACGCTCGACGCATGAAACTCAGGTACAACATCAGCCTCCCGAAAATGGCCGCCTTGGGCTGGAAGGCAATTTGCATGTACTGCCTTCATAATACGGTGCCATTCAGCTTCACGAGCTCCCACGCGCCATTAGTGCAAGTGATCCCCTCAATCGCAAGTTTCATCGCTATTGTCCCCATGTCGAACTCCCTCTAGATGTGTAGAGACCCGAATATGCAAATCTGGACTCTACTGTGTATTCTGCATTAGTCCAGGATCACGCCAGTGCACACAATATAAACAAAGATGAAATATCGACCATATCATGATTCACTAAAAAAAGACTCAAATATTATTAATAATTATCAGAGTTGCGACCTTATGTCCACGCTTACAGATAATAGCCTGAATGTCTTAAGAAACTTGCAGCGAAAAACAAAAATAAGCGTAGTAGCCACTCAACATGCTCACAAGCAATCGATTGGGGAGCGAAATTCTAATGCACGAAGTCATCGAAGTATCCTCCTTCTAGTAGCTCCTGCTGATCTGGTCCCTCTTCCTCAACTGAGCAAATATGGATATAGCCATGAGTACATAGAGTACTCAGCAAGTCATTTGTAACAAAGATGCAATATAGTATGCAAGGCTTACCAATGGATGGTTAAAAGGTTAATTTGCGTAAAGTAACAATTGAAAGTACATACAATAAATAGATTGCAAAGCGAGATTGGAAAATAATTAATAAATAAATAATCAAAGAAATTGAGAAAACCACAAGTGAACTGATTATTCACTCCAATGAACTACACGTGAAGTAACCATTCACGTAATGAACCACCAGTGAACTAACCATTCACTTTCCCAAACTTAGCCCAACCAAGTTTTTATGAAAACTCTACCCCTCGTATGAAATCACCGAGCATTGTCCATAACCGGGGACACGGCTATTCGAATAGTTTTACACTTTGCAAAGGTTGTACAACTTTACCCACACGATGTGATTATCTTGTAATGTCCCTGTTTAACATGCTTCCTTTGGCATGTCGACCAAGAAGATCACAATAAAGCCTTTACAATGTTCAATCTCAACTTAGTTTCACCTCGCTGAGGTTTCACCGTCGAGTAGGCTAACCACCTAGTCGATAATTGCCCCCTCTTGCGCCCCGTGGAATGTACAATGACATCCACAGACATCTCAACGGCGGAACCAAAATTGAAACATCACAAATTATTCAGCCAGGTCCATCCCATACTGGACATGTGGTTGTACGGTAAGGCTCAGATCAATGGTGCACAAAATTAAGTCCTTAAGTATTACCCAGGCGAAACATGCACATCCCAGTGTACAAACTGCACCCCCTTTACTGCACGATCATTCGCCTAGGTGAATACCAATTTTGTGTAACCAACACCAATGACACTACCCATGTCATGGTACTTAAATTTTATAACTGTGACTGATCACCACATTCCAATATATCATTAAGTCAAAATTAATTAATTGTTCACATGTGATGACAACCCAATGTGACTATAAGCATGGCTAAGCATAATAATCATACAACCCATAGGACAACTAATATTGCATCACTAGATAATTACCCACCCTATGATGACAATAGAATCATGTCATTCAATTCATCAAGGAAGAATTAATCAAATAGGTCATTAACTACTAATACAAAGGTTTGTAATAAAATAGCAATGCATGGTAATTTAAAACAAAATAAATACATAATAGATTTGAAAACTAGGTTCAACATGATCAAAGAAAAGAACTTGCCTTGGTCTTGCTTAGTTAATGGCTTTTGATCCTCAGATCTTGCTTCAACTCCTTCGAAAGCGTGATCTAATGAGAGAGAAAATAAAAGAAAACATAAAACAGATTCAAATAAAATTCAAATGAACTCTAAAAACTACAAAACTAGAACCAAAAGGTAGAGCTCAATTTTATATGAATTTAGGAAAAAGAATCAGGTCAATCGGAGTTAGGACGGAGAAGAACGGGCTCTCGAAAAAACTAATCTAAAGGGAAAAGGCCAAAAATCAGAAATTCTACTATGTTGTGAACTCGGCTCACAGGATAGGCTAGTCTACGGTGAACCCAGCTCACATAATAGTGCACGACGATGGGCTTGCTGATATGGCGCTAGGACTGACGTGGCTGCTAGCGTGGACGGCTGACTCGGCTCGGCTCACGGGTGCATGGAATAGCAACTACTAACATGTGACCAACGGGCACAAGGTGCATGTGGGCCCGTGCATGCCAAAGGGACGCGCGGGCGCACGTGCGTGCTAGCGTCAGCATTGACGTCAGCGGGCGCGTGCGAACCGAGGAGGAGTGGTGCTTTTGGCGGACGAACGGGCGGGCAGCGGCGGACTAACCAGCGGCAACATGAAATGGCAGGGCGGCGGCGAGGACGGACAACGGCGATCGGCGGAGACTCACTGGCGGTGGGGAACAGAGGGGAAATGGACGGCGGCAAGGTGCGGCTTGCCGGTAGAAGGGCGACGACGACGACGATCGAAGATGATGATGATGGCGGCTGCCGGAGCGGAAGACAACGGCGGACTGTGCAGCACAGACGGTGAAGGCGGCGGAAACTCAGGACACGGGAAAATGAGGGACTGGGTGCGGCTTTATAGGCGCGAAGGCCGAGGAGTCTGAGGCGGGTACAAGAGGAGTCCATGACGGAGACGGCGAGTCCCAGCGATCTTCAACGTAAACACAAAGGTGATTTTTGGAAAGAAGATGAACAGTAGACAATGCCCCAGATGAGCCACACGTGGTACCTTAGGATCGGACGGCCAGCATTAGATGGCACAAGTGCATAGTGCTATGGGTTCCGATGGCTGACACGTGGCAATATTAATATCTAACGTTGAGGTTTAATGGCCGACGGGGTTTTGATTTTCCAGGGTTTTCCTAATTTTAGAAATTCAACTAAAACCTTTTGAGCTCCATAAAATAGCAAATAAACCTAGAAAAATTCCAAAGAAATCCTTGAGACTGAAAGAACTCAAATAAAATACTTTAACTAAATGTTAATGTTTAATTTAATCATGTTAAATCCTTTTAATTAATAAATATTCAATCTAAGCTTTTATTAATTTTAGAAAAATCCAACTGATGAATTTTATTTAAAAAACTTCAAAAAGGCTCTGAAAATCAGGATGTTATAAGATGCAGCTTCGAAACTCATGAATATTCATCACGCCTAGCCCCTCGGCCCGGAGCACCTTGTATTGACATGTAGATAGGTCCAACCCATCTGGTCCTGCCCGTACAAGACCATCGCCGTAGAATACTATCAAGTGTTCCATGTTTGCGACTACCTGAAGGCGCAATAACTATATCCGCAGTAAGTGTTATCACAAAAAAATGACGACAAGCACCACGCAAGTTAGTGATTACATATGTGTAACTACATAGGAATAATTTATTAATTATGAGTAATTCATTACCTCGTTCTTACCACTTAATTACTTAGCACTAACTCATTACTTAACCCTAGCTAATTGCCACTATAGTAATTACGACTGATTAATTAGATACTACCATACAATACCGAATTATGGATGTCGTACATACACAAAAAATAGTACAAAACTATGGCTAAATTACTATGACCTACATACTTCATAATACAAACTACTTTAATTATAACTAACTAAATAACACTAATTAACTAGGACTACGGGAATAACGTCGAAAGCACGCAACAAAAAAATTACTTATCTTTTGGGATAAGCAATCAGCATTGCTGCGTCCTCCACAAATGTGCACTGGCTTCTCAAAAGAATGAGCTTTGCACTCTTAATTCTAAGCAACGAGCGTGAGAATGAGCTTCTGCAATGAGCGACTGAGATGTGCGATGACCAACTGCGAGAGATTCGTACTTATAGCCAAGCGAAAAGGGAACCCCGTGCGATTACCTCGCAAATTAAGGACTCCTTGTCGAGCATAACACTTCAGGTGAGGGGGCGACATGGACATAACGACATATGTACGGATGAGGGAGCATGCGAGGGGGACAACATGGACAGAGTGACAATTGTGTGAAGAAGGTAGCGGGAAAGGGGGATTGTAGCAACCGGTCGACATATGTGCAAAGGAGAGAGTCACGCACTGCAAAAGATGCCTGCTGCATGGTGACCATGCAACAGGCGATTTCAATTGCTAATTAAATGAGAATCGCATATCGCTAATTACAATTAAATTAACATTAAATAACATGATAAATTTATAGCATATAAAATTCCTAAATATTCGAAAATTACGTCAACTGTGTTGGGAGGCTACACATAAAATTTTGTAATTTTTGGAGCCCATTTGCTATATGTAACAGCTCCTACAAACAACACAAACGGATGAATTTTCGGGCAAAATTCACATCGGATAAAATTATACAAAAATCACACAAGCAATTACATTGTGTTGGGAGGCTGCACATAAATTTTTCATAATTTGTGAACCCATATGCTATATTTAAAAAATCCAACAAGCAGTACATATATTAAGACAGGTTTACCTGCCGTCCGATGATGGGGCGGCAGGCAGGGGCCGCTTGGTGGACGGGCGGTAGGTGGGTGGCCACCCGATGGCCGGGCGGCAGCCCTGCCGCTAGATGGCTGGGTTTCGATGGGGTACGTGTCAGGCGTAGGGCGTTAGCACCTGGTGACCGAGCGGTAGAAACGTTATTTTTATTATTTTATATATGTGTGACTATTTGTATAAATATAGGTTACAAACAAGTCAAAAGCGCCAAAAATTCGCAATTGGCAATGCAAGTTGTTGCCCCTTTTCCATGCGCGGTAGACTGTATGATAACGGCACCGTATCTAATCGTGAATACTTTACGCGGCCAAAATTGCAAATTGTGTAGGCGGCCGGCATTTTTGACTGGTCAAGGTTTCCACTTGCGCACTCCCTCGTGGAAATGGCAAACGATGCGTTGTACTGCCGCTGTCTCCGGGGCTAGGCCGCTAATCATGTCGTGCCAAATTAAGAAAAGTAAGTCTCTCCCTCCTCTGCTGCAGCGATGCTCGCCGGCTATGCCGTCCTCGCCATTATCGTTGTCCTCGTGCTGCCGCCAGCCACGCCAAATCCGACCGCTATCTGCGACGACCTCAACACCTACACGGCCAACAGCGCTTTCCAAGCGAACCTGAATCTCCTCGCCGCGACACTCTCCGCCAATGCCTCCGCCGCACCGGCCGGCTTCGCCACCGCCACGGTCGGTACGGCGCCCGACCAGGTCTACGCGCTGGCGCTCTGCCGCGGAGACACGAACGCCTCCTCCTGCAAAACTTGCGTGGCGGGAGCGTTCCGTGACGCGCAGATAGGCTGTCCCGACAACAAGGGCGTCACCATGTACGAGGACGCCTGCCTCCTTCGCTTCTCCGCCCAGCGGTTCCTGGACTTCCTCAGGGCGGACCAGTGGCAGGGCTCGGAAATCCTGTATGGGCTATCCATTTCTTTCAACCATCTCGTAGAATAATGCTATTGAAACTAATGAACTCGTTACAAACAGTTGGCATGTTACGCAGGCCACGGAGAGCGTCAAGGTCTCGGATGCCTGGTTTAGCGCCGCCGTCACAAAGATCCTTACCGCCGTGGTCGACCACGCTGTGGCCGCGACGAGCAACTCGACCACCAAGAAGTATTTCGCCACGGGTGAGGAGGACTTCGACCCGAAGATTTACGGGCTTGCGCAGTGCGTGCCGGACATGACGTTGTCGCAGTGCCAGGGCTGCCTTGGGACCCTCCTCAAGGTTGTAACACCGAGGTTCATGAAGCTTCAGTGGTTCAATGCTTTTACGGCGTGGTGCAACCTGATGTATAGTGTGCGGCCGTTCTACGAGGGCCGGGCAATGCTGCAGCTTACGGCGCCACCAGCACCGGCCGTAGTGCCACCATTTGTTACTCCAGAGCCTGGATCAGGTAAGGACATTCCATTCTTTTCCCGTCGAATTAAATAGTTACTGTTACAAAGCACTGGGTAATAATGGGTGAAATCTAGCCCAACTCCTGAATTCTCACAAAATTACGAGGTTGAAGTTGTACTACTTGAAGTTCATGTTTGATGTATGCAGGGAAGAAAAGGAGTGAAGCAGGAATCCCAGCAGGCGTCGCTTGTTCTGTTGTCTTGATATTGGTTCTTTCAGTTATTGCGCTCATTCGCTTAAGGAGAAGGACTAAGGCTGCCGAGACCGACCACTGTGAGTAGCAATGTAGCATCAGCACGTCATCTGTTCATGAGCTGAAATTTACCGTTTCCTGATATCAATCTTGTCATATGACACCAGCATTGAAGAAAATGGCGAGAGCACAACACATGATTTTTGATTTGCCTGCACTGCAAGAGGCAACCGAAAACTTCTCAGAGAAGAATAAACTTGGAGAAGGTGGTTTTGGTACTGTATACAAGGTAAGCAAACAAGCAAGAATTCAAGAAAAAAATTATAATATCTTCTCTAAAAAAGAATCTGCTTCAGGGAATACTCTCAGATGGGCAAGAAATAGCAGTGAAGAAACTATTAGGAAGAACTGGGCATGGATTGCATCAGCTACACAATGAGGTGCTGGTATTGGCAGAGCTTCAGCACAAGAACCTTGTCAGGTTACAGGGGTTTTGCTTGCATCAGGATGATACACTGCTTGTTTATGAATACATCAAGAACGGGAGCCTTGACAACTTTCTATTCGGTATTTTCCTTCCCATTCACCTCTTCAGGAACATACCCAGAATTCTCTGGTCAACTGTCACTGTAAATAATTTTTTGCACTGCTCTATTGCGTTTCAGAAGTCCCCAGGACTCTGGTATGTGCTATGCATGAATATATTTGTCAATAATAGAGTTAGCGGTGCTAGATGAGTGTGACTAGAAACGTCATTCATACGAAGTATGTAAAAAAATAACAAATAAAATGAAACGAGTAATGCCCAGTTGCAAAATGGAGTATCATGTTTAGTACGAAGCAATAAATATGTACTGTAGCATTCCCGCAAACTAGTTACCACAGCTAAGACTGTAGAGTTTTCATTTTCTGAATTTTGTCTGATAGGTCAGTGATTACGATTGTTCTGTATTTACCTGTCAGCACCACCTAATGTAAGTTGAACATTTTCGTCGCAATAGATGCCGGTAGGGGAAATGCACTAAACTGGGAGCAACAGTACAACATCATTCTTGGAATTGCCAAGGGAATACTGTATCTTCACGAGGACTCAAGCATGAGGATCATCCACCGGGACCTGAAAGCTAACAACATTCTTCTTGATGAGGACATGGAACCAAAAATTGCAGACTTTGGATTGGCAAGGCTGCTAGGAGAAGGTCATACTCGTACTAGGACAACTAAAGTTGTTGGAACATTGTAAGCTCATGTGTATAATAAAACCTTCATACGTAGGCTATATTGAATGTGTGTTTCCAAGCCTAATTGCTCATCCTCTGCAGTGGATATATGGCACCAGAGTACGCAAAAGACGGAAGTGTGTCACCCAAGATCGATATTTTCAGTTTTGGTGTGTTGGTCCTTGAAATTGTAACTAGGAGAATGAACTGCAGTTCTGATGATCACGACGCCGTGAATCTCCTTAGTGATGTTAGTGCTGATCTTTACTCCATTATGCATGTCTTTTTAGTGTATCTGTACACTGAAACATTCATAAATATCATATTTGAAAATACTCAATTATGTTTCAACTAACAAACTGATGTCAACCCATCTAACAGGTCTGGACTTGCTGGACAAAAGGGACGATATCACAGATGGTGGACCAATCACTTGATGGATACTCTCCAAGCCAAGCACTGCGATGCATCCACATCGGCCTGCTTTGCGTCCAATTGGACCCTGAGGACAGGCCTCACATATCATCTGTCATTTTCATGTTAACCAGGGACAACATGGAGCTTCAGCCACCAGCACAGCCTGCTTTCTTCTTCGGGGGAGAATCAACTTTAGCTTCTCCGTCATATGTGCAGCGCAGCTACGTATATGGCCGATCTGACATCTCTGTGAATGGGGTTACAGTTACTGAGCCGTATCCTAGATAAGTCATAAGTCGGTGGGCTGTGAGGCTGAAGTCATAAGCCATCTTGTGAAGGGGATAATAGTTACGGAGCGGTACTGTGAATGGGGCTTAACTACAGGTTAAATCTGTTAATCCCTTTTGTCCAAAATAAATGTCATCACGGAACATTGCAGTCAATATTGTTTAACTTTGACCTGTACGATCTTCATGAGTACTTCGATTGCCATATAAAAATCATGTGAGTAGATTTGTCTCAAAAAATGCTTTCATGATACTAGAGGATTATAAGATTTTACCACTATACTACAATGCAAAATAGTTGTCAAAGTTTCGTTTTGTAGACCCTGGTAATGTCCAAAACAACATTTTTTTTCGGACTGGATGGGGTATTTTGATTATACGACCCATCCAGGAGATGCAAAATGCAGAGATCAAAGAGGCCTTCTTCCTCTGAAAAGATAAGGAGGTTTAATTTTTTCTTTTTGCGGTTACAAAGACGACGTACACGTACACACAAAAAATGTGCACTCACATATGCGTAAAAGTGAGTATCAGAATTTAAACCCTAGTAGATGTAGTCAATCAGCCATAACTCCATCCATCAAGAGGTGGTTCCCGACAAGAAGGTTTTGTTCCTCTAGAAAAGATCAAGGTCTCCTTGTTTATGACCCCAAAATATTTCTTCTCCCTTGTTTATCTTCTTGGTGTGGAGTACAGCTGATGGAACTGAGGTATGCTAATGGTGCCAGGCGATAAATTCATCATGTCTAGTTTCTAGTCGACCGCCCAGAAGTTGTATAAGGATTTGGATTTGATTGTATTGTTTTTGAAATTGTATTTTCGGCGAAATTATATAATACCCCTATTATGTCCTATTTTTCTTTGACAGATTATGTCCTAATCTTGACCAATGTAACGTTTTTTTTTGTATTTTTGGATTATTTTCTGCTACAAGTTTCTGTTTTGGATCATTATTCGATAAACTTTAATTATCTCATTCACTCAAGTTGTCCTCATCGTCGTCCTGTTCACTCAAGGAGATGACTCGGGTCAACCTCAACCTAGCCCACGGCTGTGGCTTTAGTCCTTGTCATCTGCCACCACTGCTTGGATCTACGCTGCACCAAAGCTAAGCAATTGGGGGTGTACACTACGATGGTGAGTGGTAGAAGCCATTGCAATAGCTTGGTGGCATCTTGGAGTTCATCACTACTATTGAGATGGTGCAACTCCCAGTCATGTGTAGCCGTCAATAGCAAGGAGGAAGACAACCAAGTAGACGAGGAGATTTGGTAAAGTACTCCTGTTTTCCAAATCGGTGTCACTGTTAACTCAGCCGATGTACACATTTATGAATACTTATTTTTCAAATATTTAGTTAGGTAAAGTGAAAATGATATTATTAGTGGTCAAAATCAACAATGAAAAATATCTCAGAACAGAATATCTCAGAATACAGAGAGAGAGAGAGAGAGAGAGAGAGAGTAAGAGGGAGAGAGGTGGGTATTGCCTACTGACTAGACACAACTGCTAGGCTGGACAAATGGTGATCAGTTGGGCTTTTTTTGGTGGCTTATGACTGAAAGCACTATAGCTGGCTGAAAAAAATGTTGTAACTGACAGAGGCTTATTTAGCATAATTAAATTTAAAAAAAATTAAAAAAATATAAAAAATATGTTAGCCTATTACGTATAATACAAACAAATACGGGAAAAAAGAACCGGCAAAAAAGCACAAAAAAAACCAAAAATTCAGAAAAAGACAAAATTTGTGAATAGTGAAAAATAAGATGGAAGCCAGAAGCTTAAACCGAATTGATCAAGGTAATAGAGAAGCCAGGATGGTATATATATATAGATTAGGAGGAAGTTTACCGAGACATTTCAGTAACTTATGGTACTGCATCATCCATCACGAGCTGCAACGTAGAGGTACCATGTGTGGATGGCTATGGTAGTAATTTTGTACCTCATCTTATCTAAACCTATCTTTCATTAGTCTTGGGGAAGTTTTAATGGTCAGATATAGCGATAGGTTAATTTAATCTGCAGGCTTCTCATAAAACAAAATAAAATAGGGCGAACCGAAGAAATGGTATGAATTCTGCGAGGAGACAGCGATTCAATTTGGCATGGGCATATAGAGGCAGGGGATCATGCGCAAGGATTAGCAGATCGGCCACACGAGAGTCTGTAAGACTATGGGTCTCTTTGGATTGTTGCCCGTGTCAAACCAAAATATTGATATGCCTTTATGATTTGGCTAGTGTTTGAATTGATACCAAAATTTTAGGGTGCCTCAAAAAATTTGGCAGTGCAGTGCAAAATGTTTGCAGATTTGGGGCGGCAGTTTTGCACGCCAAAAATTTGGTCATGCAAGAGATGAGGTGGCACTATATGAGTGATTGTATTTAATGCTTCTATTTTTTATTAACAAACTGCAAATAATAATATCGTATGTCTGATTTGTGATCCGTTTAAATATTTGTATTCCTTGCAATTTAATCAACAAAATAAGATATTAGCTGTATTTTGGTGAAAAAATTAGATGCCATGTAGGACTCACATGCCATGCCATGCTCACATTCAGAAAATTTTGGCTCTATTGGCATGGTTGCAATCCAAATAGACCCACTCTACCAAAGAAGCCTCGACTAGAATTTAATCCGGATGAAATTATTGCCGATCTGGCGCATTACATACCAATAGAAGATTTTGCCAATGAAATTATAGATAAAGTGAGGAGGGCATATTTGATGAATGATCCAACTTGAGTAATTGGGCATGTCTTTCCAAAGACATTGGATGGCAAAGTGTGGAGATCCTTTCAAGAATCATGGTTTAACAAGTTTGATTGGTTAGAATATAGTGTTGAAAAGGATGCCGCTTTTTTGTTTCCATTGTTTTCTTTTCAAGAAACCGTCACAACCCAACACATTTGGTAATGATGTATTTACAAAAGTTGGGTTCTCTCATTGGAAGACGTCTATAGATGCTTTTAATAAACATGTTGGTGGTCCAAATAGTTTCCACAACATCGCAAGGGGTGAGTGTGACGACTTTCAGAATCAACGGTCAAGCGTATCTAATAAAATGAGCACTTACTGTAAGGAGGCTGAAATTGCATACAAATTTGTTTGGCTGCAGCTTTAGATTGTGCAAGATATCTCATAGCGCAAGGTGAAGCTTTTCATGGACATGATGAATCCTCTACTTCCATCAACAAAGGTAATTTCAAAGAGCTATTGGATTGGTACAAGGATAAGAAGGAGGAAGTGAAGTATGCATTTGATACAGCTCCCGGGCATGCAGTTATGACTTGTGCAAATATTCAAAAAGAGCTTTCCAAAGCTTGCGCACAAGAGGTCACCAAAGTGATTAAGGGTGAGATTGGAGATAGGAATTTCGCAGTGCTTATGATGAGTCTCGAGATGTATCAATAAAAGAGAAAATGGTGGTGATTGTGAGGTATGTTGTACATATTTGTTTTAGTCATACAATTTTTACATTGTTGTATTGTAATATTGTTTTAACTTTGCAAAATTTGTGGCATACAGATTTGTGAACAATCAAGGGAAGGTCATGGAAAGATTTCTTGCTATTAAGCATATTACAAATTGTACATCTCTGGCATTGAAGGATGCTTTGGTTAGTTTGCTTGATCATCATGGTTTACCTATTTTTAGACTTCGTGGGCAAGGCTATGATGGAGCTTCAAATATGAGAGGAGAATTTAATGGCTTGCAAAAGCTTATTCGGGATGAGAATCCAAATGCTTTCTATGTCCATTGTTTCGCCCACCAATTACAATTGGTGGTTGTCATAGTTGCAAGTTGTAGCAGAGCTATTGTTAATTTCATTAACTATGTTCCCTGGTAGTTATGGCTGTTAGTGCATCTTGCAAGAGAAAAGATGCGTTGATTGAAAAACATCATGATATCTTGTTGGAGAAGTTGGAGAATGGTTTGATATCTACTGGGACAAGGCTGCATCAGGAATCTGGCATAGCGAGACCTGGAGATACTCGGTGGGGCTCACATCTTAAAACCTTGTTTCGTATATACCAAATGTGGGAGGCAGTTGTGGATGTGCTAGAACTTATAAGTGAAGATGCTTGTCAAAACACAAGTCATGGTGGAGCAGCAGGTTTGATGAAAAATATGGAATCCTTTCAATTTGTGTTCATCATGCATTTTATTATAACATTGTTGAGTATAACAAATGAGCCATCACTTGCTTTACAAAGAAAGCATCAAGACATCGTTGAAGCTATAAACTTGGTACAGGATGTGAAAGAACATTTGCAAGATATGAGGGACAATGGGTGGGAGCCATTGTTTAACCATGTCAAAAGCTTTTGTGAGACTTATGGGATTGATGTACCAAATATGAATGATGTCATTGGAGTTATGGGTAAATCTGTACGTCACAAGCATACAGTGACTCAATATCATTATTACAAAGTTGATATTTTCAATGTTGCTCTTGATGCAACTATGAATGAGATGAATCATCGCTTCAATGAAGTTTCCTCTGAGTTATTGGTATGCATGTCCTGTCTTGATCCAAGCGACTCATTCTCTAAATATAATGTTGATAAGCTTATTCGACTTGCTGAGATTTATGCTGATGATTTCACGGTGGCTGATAGATACTTGTTAAGAAATCAACTTCAAACCTTCATTCTAAACATTAGAAGAAGTGAGAATTTTCATGGATGTCCTGATATTTCAAAACTTGCTCAATTGATGGTTGAAACAAAAAAGGATAGAACTTTTCCATTGGTATATCACCTCATCGAGCTGATATTGATCCTTCTAGTGGCAGTGGCATTGTTGAGAGAATATTTTCAGCAATGAATATTATCAAAGCAAATTTGCGCAACAAGGTGTCAGATCAGTGGCTAAATGATTTAATGGTTTGCTACACTGAGCGAGACATATTTAGATCCATTGATGATAATGCAATCATAAAATCCTTCCAAGGCATGAAAAATCGCAGAATTAATTTGCCTCGTGAAAATCATGATTCAAGCTAGTGGTATGGTTCTTTTATTTTAAATGTTCATGATCATTTAAGTAATTAAATACAATTTGCTATTGTATCACTAATTTTTTTAATTTTGATGTACAGATTGTTACCTACTGGAACCATATTTACATGTTTTACGGATTCACTTGCCATTAGCGAGGTACCTCCATTGTATCTCTCTTTTTTTCTTTGCTTTTATTCATGTATAAAACTATGAATTTGATTGCACAAGAATACAAAACTATGTTTCTTACAAATTAGTTTAGTCAATCGAGGTGTAAGGCCAATAATTCTAGAAAAGCTTATGATCTAGTAGAAGAATACATATTTTTTTAGCTCACCCTCACTTTCATTCTAGATTCGCCACTGTTCTAATGTGATACTGATTAATGATTACTGTTGTTGATGATACAATTACTTATCTATGTCTCTATGGCATGCTATACTATATGTGTGCTAGGTATAATCTCTATTTTTGTGTGTATCCGATAAAATATTCGTCACCGTGTCGAGTTCAATATGTATTTACTCTGTATTTATAACTAGTACTATCCGCATTTGTATTCATATCCAATGATATCCATGTTGGAATCTGAGAAAAAAATATAGACTAAGATACGGATAAGCGATTTTTGATCATATCTGCTCTAGTTACATCCTACTTGGAGACAGGTACGAGTTGGCGATACGGGTGGCTCACCTATACGCCAGGTCATACTCTCCTTGTGTCCTAATCTCCTGTTGTTCCAAATATGAAAGTTGCTCTAAACCATATCTTCTATACATCAAAGCTTCAAATCTAGGGATTTCCACTTGCAACCTGCGATAGATCATCAAGTCACATTTTTATAATATAGTAATAACTCAACGATACTTAAATGTTATTAGTCTATAGAATGGGTGTGAATTAAAAGACCTGATCTACTACAACAACCAAACGCTACTTGATTGGCAGGGCGTGACGTTGACCACCCCACCCACCAGGTTCGAATCCGAGAGGTCACTCATTTTAGGAGTGAATACTAGAGCTCCTAGCCAAGTTTTTCTGAAAAGCTATAGATGCACATAACGGGGGCAACCTTAGACTTACATAAAAGATAAACATTAGGATTTATACTCATCTTTGTTAGTATAGTCAAGGGCGGATTTAAGACTATGGCCACCTAGCTTCAGCCTAGGACGTAGAATTTTTAGCGGTGGAAAGCCCAGCTAAGGTCGGGGCTGCCCTGATCAACTCGGCCGAACACGGTTTATTTTCACTATTCATAAGTTTAAATGCGTTTTCTGAACTTTTGGTTTTTGTTGAGCTTTTTGCGGTTCTTTTTTCCCGTATTTGTTTGTATTATACGTAATGGGCTAACATATTTTTATATTTTTAAATTTTTAAATTTAATTATGCTAAATAAGCCTCATCACTCTGATGCTTTTTTCAGCCAGCTACAGTGTTTTCAGCCATAAGTCATGAGCTTTTCAGCCGAACCGATCACCACCAGCCTAAGTAGTACTGGTCTCCAGTCCTTTATAACTTGGGGGCATGACAAAATCTTAGATCCATCACTAAATATAGTATTAGCACATATAGGAAACTAGAATTTGATTGCATTGCTTTAGATACTGTATTTTGGGCATAATTATATAATACCAGTAGTATGTCCTAACCTTGACCAATGTAATACTGTATTTTTCAGGATTATTTTCTACTACAGGTTTCTGTTTTGGATCATTATTCGGTAATGTTATCTCATCCACTCAAGTTGTCCTCGTCATCCTCCCATACTCCCATTCACTTGAGGAGATGACTCAGGTCAACCTCAACCTAGTCCGCGGCTGTGGCTTTAGTACTTGTCATTTGCCACCACTGCTTGGATCTAGGCTGGATCAAGGCTAAGTGGAGCAATTTGGGGCTATGTACGCAACGACGACGCATGGTAGAGGCCATTGCAACAGCTTGGTGGCATATTGGAGTACATGGCTACTTTCGATATGGTGCAACTCCACAGTCATGCATAGCCATCGATAGCAAGGAGGAAGACATCCAAGTAGACCAGGAGATTTGGTAAAATACCCCCTCTGTTCTCAAAATCAGTGTCATTGTTAATTTAGCTGACTTACACTTTGACAAATAATATTTTTTCAAATATTTAGTTAGGTAACGTGAAAATGATATCATCAGTGGCGGACCCAGGATAAAAATATAGAGGGGCTAATGGAACTTGCTCACCGGATATTTTCCTTTTTCTCTTCCTTTCACCCTTGTGTATTCATTTTTCATGTAGAAAGGAACCTTCTACTAGTCATCCTTGCACAGCCTCACCTGCAAGTGTTGGCAGTTTTAGATTTGGTGAATGAAAGTTAGGCCCTGTTTGGCACAGCTTCATCAACAGTTTCATGAGCTGTTGTGAGCTGTTTTTTGCCAAACACCCTTTTTGCAAACAGCTTCATGGATGAAGCTTCTTAAATCATGCTCTCACAAGGGAATGAGGTGGGGTGAAGCTGAAAATAGTAGCTTTTCACAGCTCTCTCCCTCGAGCTCATGATTCTAGGAACCCACCGCCCTTGTAGTTGACAAATTACAACACTTTGCCACTGGGTCCCCACGCTGTTTTCTCTCCTCCCGTTCGCACTTCTCTACCGTTCGCACTTCTCTAATGATTTTAATTTTTTAATTCATACTCATTCAAATATATTATTTTTTTAATTCATATGACCATATAAAACATACAACTCCAAATGTTAGAACAAGTCAGGTAGACAGGGGTATCTTGGACAATTGCCCTCTTTCAACCATGCATGAAGCTGTTGGTGAAGCTGTTTTGCCAAACAGTTTTCCAAAACAGTTTTAGCTTCACCGGTGAAGCAGCTCGTGAAGCTGAAACAAAAAAAACAGCTTCACTAGTGTCAATTATCCATTTTCAGTCCCTGAGCTAGTGTCAAAGTCAATAAGTCATTCCCTGAAAGTCCCAAGTGCAATGATACACATCACATTCAAAAGGCATTACATAAGAAAGCATAAAATGCAAACCGGGACAGATGTACATAATATTGACAATGAAATAAATTTTAATATTGGATCAAATAACACCTCTTACCGAATGAGGCCATCATCTTCGGTTCCCCGTGGCTTGAATAAGGAGGACATCATTTCTAGCTTGGGTGACTGAGTGTGCACTGATGCTCTGTATTTAGAGATAAGAGGCCATTGGCGAGAGCTAAACACCTAAACAATGCCAAAAGGCATGAGTATAGCCAATTCGTGATTACTAAAGAGAGCAGTTGTCCTCGGTGGGATGCCAAAGATGCCGCTTTGGGCGGTGACATTACTAAAGAGAGCGATTGTCCTCGGTCAAATGACAAAAAGCAGCCGGCTTTGCTCGGTGAGATGACAAAACATGGCGGTGTGCTCAGAGACATGACAAAGCGGGCAGCTTTGCTCGGTGAGATGACAACACATGCCGCTGCGCGATGACATGATAAAGCGGTGCGGCTTTCCTCAGAGACATGACAAAGCGAGGCGGCTTTGCTCGGTGAGATGACAACGATGCCGGCTTTGCGCGATGACATGACAAAGCGGGGCAGCTTTGCTCGGTGATATGACAAAAGAGGTCGACTTTGCTCGGTGGGATGACAAAAGATGCCGACTTTGGGCGGGGACGATACTAAAGAGGGCAGTGTGCTCGGTGACAAGACAACAAGAGGTCGACTTTGCTCGGTGGGATGACAAAGATGCGGTTGGGCAGTGACATGACAAAACGGGGCCCTTTTTTCAGTGATATCGCAGCACTCCCATCTTTACTCACTGCTACGACCACGCGGACCATCTTTACACGTATGAGTAGAGACAAAACGGCCCCTATAAATTGGTATGCATTCCATTTCCCAGCGAACATTGCACATCCAAACCCCATACTCCATCGCGCTTCCCTCACCCAACCGGGATGGACAAAGGCAAGAAGAAGCAATGGGACAAGATGGTGAAGGATTGGGAGGAGACCCGTGACATAGCACGGTCATTGCAGCCGCGATGCCGCCCGCGATGAGAAAATCGGCGTCAGAGCCCGGTAGAACAAGCCCATCGTGCTACGATGAAAGGTCCCCAGGCGCCGCGTAGCAACAACCCCATCGAACGTCCCCACCGGCGTTCGCCACAACTACCACTGAGGGGAGACACCTCCCCTTTGTTGGTGCGGGACGTGTGCAAGTTCTTCAAGTCTAAGCACCGCATCGGTCTAGGTATGCGATGCTGGGTTGCGCAAACTACTCCAGATGACTACCCCAACCGCGTTTGACACCGCAACCTATCGGCGATGGTAACAACCACATGCACAATTTTCCCTATCTTTTGTCCTTCACAAGACGCACTAACAATATCTCTCCTTTATTTACAGTCTCGGAGCCCCTATGTGCCTACCGCAAATGGATCGATCTTGAGATCCACCTGCGGACCAATGGACCCTCGACTTCGAGGAGTGGAATGTCACAAAGGAGAAGGAGTTCTTTGGAGGAGGAGCGTCGCAAGCACGAGCACACCTGCGTATCTGCGCGAGACGCAAGCGCATCTTGAAGCGTGCACGCGTAGGATCGGGAGGCTCGCGAGATGGAGCGCGAGAGAAAGAGGAAATTGCGGCTAAGGCAAAAGAGGCGCGGAGGAGTTCAACGCCGAGCGGGCAAGGAAGGAAAGTGGCCCGGTCCACACATGAGGTCGTCTGAGCGATTGGGTGGGTTAGTCGCATATCATGCTATATGTTATGCATGTAATAAAAATCTACGCGCATGTTACTCCCAACTGTATTATGAAATTTAATATCTAGTATTTTCGCATTCCATGATTCACGTAGCACCTCATTTAACAATATTAAATGTACCAAAATTTATGTATCGCATTCCATGTTACTCACCTTCACAATATCACTTACCACTTTATGTATCGACGTTCTACGGTCAATCTCCTACAAAAATTTACCAAAATTTTTATGCATCTACAACTTACAATGAACATAATCTTTTATTACAACTTTATCTGATTTTTATCCAGTTTATAACTACAAAATTGCCAAAACTGAAAACAATCACGGAGATTGCAACCCCTAAAAATACAGCAAACCTTAAAAGTCACTTACCACTATTTGTATCGATCATTCTACGGTCAATTGTTCCTAAAAAAATTTACAAAATTTTATTGGCATCTACAAGTTATAATGAATATAAACTTTTATTACTACTTGGTCGATTCTTTCCAGTTTACATTTACAAAATTGACAAAACATACAAATAACATGGTGATTGCAAACCTAAAACCATCTGAAACCCTAAATATCACTTACCACTTTACTGAAACGATCGTTCTATGATTAATCCTTTTAAAAAATATTTATCCAATTTTTTTATATACGCAACTAACAATGAACATAAATTATTATTGCAATTTTATCTATTTTTTCTCGATTTATAACTACAAAATTGCGAAACCATACAAATATTCACGAGTATTGCGGTCGGGACATGCGGTCGGGAGCAAACGCGCTCGTGCGACCGCGGGACGGGACGCCTTGGCTGGCGAGCGAGCGCTATGTGGCCAGGCGGCCGATCCGTGGCCAGGGAAGCGGTCGCGCGATCGCCGCGTTAACAAGCGGTCGCGATCGGGAGGCAATGGCGCGGTCGGGAGCGGCGCGAGGCGGTCGTGCGGTCCCGACCGCACGACCGGGCCACGTGGCGGCTGGGCGATCCAGCGGTGGAAGGGGTCCAAAGTGGAATTTTTTGTACAGGGGCCAAAATGGAATTTTGGGTATTTTAGGGTCCAATAATGTCCAAATTTCGCAGCCCAAGACCCCAAGTGCCCAATGGCCAACTTGGCAACGCGAACCCAATCCCCTGTAGCCATGCTCCACCTCCAGTCCTCCACTGGCTCCACTCCACGCGACCACGCCTCCCCGGGCGGCTTCCAAAGTTACAAACTTTCAATGCTGCTCGCAGCTGCAGGCCCGCCTCCCCGGCTGCCTGCCTCCTTGATCTGCTAGGACCGCCGCCCGCCCACAGCCGGCTTCGTCTGGCTCGACCGCTCGAGCCGTTGTTGAAATAAACAATGTAATCTTGAGCATGGTCCGGATGAAGTCTTGTAATAAGGCCGGTCTAACTGGTGATTAGATACCGGTCTAACCGGTTAATGTTGGCCAGTTTGACCGAGTGATCTCCGGACTGATTGGCTTGAGGAAATCCAACGCACTTCGGGGCAACCGGCTTGGGTAATCCGGTCAGACCAGGCGTTTTAGAATTAGTCTTCAGTTAGCCATTTTGGTTGCTATTTTTTGTCGGTTAAGTAGATGTGTTTGATACCGGCGCCACAAATCACATGATTGGCGCCAAGGCAAGGAACAGATTTCTGGTTAGTCGGGTTTAGTGATAGCGACATGGCCGGAGATGTAGATGACCGGAAGAGCACCACAGGAGTTTTGTTCACAGTTGGTGGGAGTTTAATTAGCTGGCAATCACAGAAACAGAGAGTGGTGGTGTTATCCGCATGTGAAGCTGAATACATTGCAGCCACAGCCGCAGCTTGCCAGGGAATGTTGCTTGGAGGTCTGATTGCAGAGCTAATGGAAGAAGAATCCTGCCAAGCAGTGCTAAAAGTGGACAATAAATCGGCCATTAACCTTTGTAAGAATCCAGTGCTCCATGAACGAAGTAAACATATTGACACTCGGTTTCATTTTATTAGAGAGTGTGTTGAGAAGAAGAAGATCTCAGTTGAGTATATTCGATCTGAAGACCAGCTGGCGGACATTTTGACTAAACCGCTTGGTCGAGTGCGTTTCAAGGAGCTAAGGGAGAAACTTGGTTTGGAACAGGTCTGAATGCTTCAAGATTAGGGGGTGAATTTGTTGAAATAAACAATGTAATCTTGAGCATGATCCGGATGAAGTCTTGTAATAAGGCCGATCTAATCGGTGATTAGATGCCGGTCTAACCGTTAATGTTGGCGGTTAGACCGAGTGATCTCGGTGATTGGCTTGAGGAAATCCAACACACCGGATCAACGGCTTGGTAATCCGGTCGGACCGGCGTTTTAAATTAGTCTTGATTAGCCATTTTGGTTGCTGTTTTTGTCGGTTAAGTATGTTGAGGAACCGACGCCGAGACCAGTCCGGCGATTCCTCGCTTAGAACAAGAACGAATCAATCACGAATCACGAATAATAGATTGAACACGAGAGGTAGAGAGAACTCCTGGTCTTTCTTTATTGCTTTAGATTGCATCGGGTACATAATGAGGGGGTCTAGGTCCCTATTTATAGTCTACTGTGGGGTGCCCAATTAGATCGGGACTCGGATAGAGTCGGGTTTCCTAACACTCCCCTTGGGCACTCACCCAACATGCTCATGCCTCGTCAAAACTCCATAAAAACCAGTGGAAAAAATTTGGAGAAAGAGTACATGATACATGTGATGTTTGCGATGCACGCAATTGCCTCGTTAAAAACCTTGGTCGAGAAACTTCATGGAAAACTCGTCAAGGGAAAAAGAGTACAATTCACCCAAATTCATTTGGTCTGCAAGACTTTATTTTTGGGTACTTAATCTTCATGATCAAGATTTATTAGCGGGCTTGTGAGAATTCTCCCCGATTCTGCAGTTCTCTAAGTCTCATCATTCCAATTCCACGCACGCACCTTTCAAAGCTAGATGCGGGAGTGACTTAGTGAATAAATCTGCGAGATTTTCACATGACTTAGTATGCACGATGCTTTAATCTCGTCCATCTTTTGCAATTCATGTGCATAGAAGAACTTAGGGTTGATATGCTTTGTGAGATGACTCTTCACATAGCCCGTTTGCACTTGTGCAACGCAGTTTGCATTATCTTCATAGATAATTGTGGGGTTTGCACAAAGTTCATCCCACATGATCTTTGGATGTGGTGAATCATTCGGCGAGCCAAGCGCACTCTCGTGCGGCTTCATCTGATGCTATAATTTCTGAGTGGTTCGTCAAGTAGCTACCGGGCTTTGCTTAGACGATTTCCATGAAATTGCGGTTCCACCACAGAATACATAGCCTGTTTGTGACTTAGCGGTATCGCGGTCGCGCGGATACCAAAGATCTGCATAGCCAATCAAGTTCAGATCTTGATTCTTTACGTAAAACAATCAGAGGTTCTTGCTACCTTGGAGGTATCGGAAAATGTCCTTTATGCCCTGCCAATGCCTTTTGGTGGGCTCTGCCTTTATGCCTTGCTAACGGGTTCACGGCAAATACAATGTCGGTCTAGTGCAGTTTGCTAAGTACATGAGTGCTCCCACTGCACTCAAGTATGGGAATTCGGTCCCAGGACTTCCTTCCTCTTCCCTAGGTCGAAATGATCTTTTCTTGCTGTAAAGTCCTCCCGATCATTGGTACTTTCGAGGAAATGCCTTCTCAAAGCCAAACCTTTCAAGCACCTTCTAGGTGTAGGTCGTGATGTACCAAGACTCCTTCAAGGACATGCTCAAGCTGCGAGGCCTAAGCAAAACTTGGTCTTGCCCAAATCTTTCATTTCAAATTCGCTCCAAATAGGAGCTTGCTTCTTTATGTCTTGGCTGTCCCGATGATATTGGATCATCTACATACACAGTTATACGAGAATCCATTACGGGATCATCGTATAAATACACAAGGCAGTCTTCATTGCTCGTGTAGCCTTTCTTGCAGAGAAAGTCGCTTAGCGATTATACCACATTCTTCAGTTGTTTGATCCATCTGGTGACTTTCTGAGTTTCACACTATTTGCTCTGTCTTGGTTGGAGAGATATTCCTTGGGGACTTTCATATAAACCTCCGAATCAAGTTACCGTAGAGGTATGCAATCACAACATCCATCAATTTCATTTCTAAGTTCAAGTTCACTGCCATTGAGATCAAGTATCTAAAGATAATTCCACTCATGGTAGGAGTAGGTTTCTTCATAATCAACTCCGGGACGTTGAGTGAAACCTGGGCTACCAGCCTTGCTTTGTATCTCACTACTTCATTTCTTTCATTTCTCTTTCGAACAAATACCCACTTGTGCCCAACGGGTGTATGTGGGGAGGTGTTCGACATCTGAGCCAAACACCTCTCTTTTATTCGAGATAGCAATTCGGTTGCTATTGCCTTCTTCCAATCTTCCCAATCTGATCTTTTCTTACATTCGTGAGCGATGCGGGCTCGGGATCAAGATCGATGATGGTGGCAATTTTCTTTGCAAGTAGATATCGATATTATTTGTTATCCTATTCAGGGACTCTCCGTGTGCACATAATTTATAGCTATTTATTCATGAGTTGCTTCTTACGGGCGATTGCTACGCTAGAGCTTTACCTTGCACATCGCTTCTTTCAATTGCGGTGGCAAGTCCCTTTAGTTTTTCGGCTCCGATGTGTGCGCACACATCCATGCCGATGGGGATATTCAGATCCGGTATGCCCTTTTACGAAGGTGTCATACTTGTGCCAGTCTCAAGCGGCTCCCCTTCTCGTGCAGGGAACTTCAATGATCGGTGTGGTAAATCCCTCTTATCCTTTTTCACCAGGCGTCCCCGGTTACTAAGGATTCGAGGAACCGAGTTCTCGTCCTCTTTTTATTTTTAGAGGCCTCAGGGCGAGATTAAGGATACCTTCTGCTTTCTTTGGTACTTCAACCCTCTCCGGTGCAGTGCGTGCAGGCACATGCGACTTAGTCACGCTCTTCAAATCACAAAAGTGTTCAGGCAGCTGATTTGCTAATGCTTGCAAATCGATTGTCTTCCGGACTTCTCTTGTCTTCTGGACTTCTCTTGTGCGTGGGTCATCTGCATGGATTCCCCAGGCTTGCCACATAATTTCCTGACATTCTTCATCAAGGGGTTGATTTCCTCCCCCTAATGTTGGGAAATTATCGGTGGTGACTCTTGCGCTTGTTGCATAAGTGAATGGATGTTGTAGACCGAAGGTCTAAGGTTGATGAGATTCGCTGCATGCAGGACTGCATGTCCCCAACATGTAGATGCTAGATTTCAATTATACAAAAGGGGTCGGGCAATAAATTTAATTCTTTTAATTAAAGCCTCTGCCAAACCATTCTGGGTATGGACATGCGGTACTGAATGCTCAACTGCAATTCCCATCGCCATGCAATAATCATCAAATGCCTTTGAAGTAAATTCTTAGGCGTTGTCCATTCGAATGGACTTGATATGATGATCTGGAAACATATTTCTGATGCGAATGATCTGCGAGATCAATTTTGCAAAGGCGTGGTTTCTTGTGGACAACAAACCCACATATGACCACTTCGAAGAAGTGTCAATGAGCACCATGAAATACTTAAACGCCCCGAAGACGGGCTGAATGGGACCGCATATGTCTCTCTGGATGCGTTCCAGGATTGCAGGGACTTCATCCTTCACTTTCAGAGTGGAGAGTATAATAATGTCTCCCGGTGGCACATGCAGGGCACACAAAATCTTCATGATTCGGGAAACTCTTCACATTAATATTATGCCCATGCGTGTTATTTATTATGTTTCTCATCATCCTAAGACTTGGGTGGCCTAATCTGTCATGCCAAAGACAGAAGAGTTCAGAGCTTCTAAACACTTTTTTGAGCAAGATACACCGCAGCGCTTTAATGTTGGTATAATATAGCCCGTGAAGGAAGTTTTCTAATATTCTTTTGCCATTCTCTTCGCGCTTCGTGATGAGCAGGTATTCCTTACCGTACTCTTCTTTAGTCTCAACGTGGAGACCGTTGGCGCAAATATTCTTAAAACTTAGGAGAGTTCTAGCCGATTCTGGGTACAATAAGGCTTCTTCAATGACCAGAGATGTGCCTATTGTGGCTCTTCCCGAACCAATTATACATGCATCGCTTCTGGCGATTGTCGTAAGGCTGCTAGTGTTCTTACGAATCGACTGAAAATACTCAATTTCTCTTAAGATGATATGCGTTGTGCCGCTGCTAGCTAAGCACACTTCCTTCATAGGGCGCTACACATGTTCTAATATAGGGTATTTATTAACATGTATGAGAAGACAATCAACACACAAATAAAATACTCCAATATCAGAACATATCATGCCATCATAAACTGAATAAATGAATGAATTCTTCAAATATCATCCAACCATCACGAGGAAATAACAATTCTTAAGTACCATCCATGAAAATTCTAACATATTCTTCCACACAAAATAAATGACAATTAAAGTCTGAATGCATTCTGTGCACAAGACTTCTTTTGTTATTTTTCAGGCGGTGACATCCTCTTTCAAGAGAAATCATGGCATTGGCTGCTTCTAGGTCGAAAAGGGGTGCTGCTGTCGTAATGGTCTCAAATACCATCAGCGCGGGCAGCTGCTCAGAATGCTCCCCCTCAACCGATGCAAAGCGGGCTTCATGTGCCCTTTACCATCCCGTTTTGGCTTGCTAGCCTTATTCTCATGTGGAGCATCTGATTTGCCTTTACGGGCGCGGCCATTAGGGATGGCAATCGGGCGCGGCGGGTGCGGGTAGTGTCGCCCATACCCGTACCGCGACCTAATTTTCGCCACGGGCATACCCATACCATACGGGTAAAAACCCGCCCATACCGTCGCCGCATGAGCATACCCGTTACCATGAACCGAGTACATCACATATTCACATTCAAACATCACCAATATACCAATGCATTACACTTCTTTTTCAGATCTTAAAACAAAATAAGGTCAGGCCGACCAAACAACCAAGCTGAGATTATGAACTAGACAACATGAAATTCCTAGTTTCCTATAGCCCAAAGGGAAGCTTGATTTGCACGAGCATATGCATATTAGATACAAAATCCCATTCCATGAATCGGTTTACTAGGTGAGTAAACTAAAACACAACACCTCAGTTTGTACCACCATAGCACGAATTCAACAAAGCCACAACTAGGGAAACAAAGGAAGACAAATATATAAGCTGGTGACAATTCAGATTTCAGAAATCTTACATTTGTTATTTTGTTTGTTCTATGAGAAT
Source organism: Dendrocalamus sinicus (assembly GCA_036346575.1). Lineage (NCBI taxonomy): Eukaryota > Viridiplantae > Streptophyta > Magnoliopsida > Poales > Poaceae > Dendrocalamus > Dendrocalamus sinicus. The sequence continues at coordinate 8,832,336 of CM070659.1, read as the reverse complement.
GGAACACCAATCAAAATTAATGTTGAGAATCAACGTCACAAATATGAGAATTGAAGTTCTATGTTGAATTGAACACAAATATGAGAATTGAAGTTCTATGTTGAATTGAACACAAATATGAGAATTTCTATGTTTCATTGAATCAATTATTGAACACAAATACTATGAGAATTGAACACATATACCATGTTTCATTGAATTGAACACAAATACTATGAGAATTAAACACAAATACCATGAGGAGGTAGTGGAAGTCGGTGGCAGCGACGGACGACGCGGCGACGGAGTGGGCGTGGGCATGGAAGGCGATGGTGCGCGGGCGGAGCGGTGGGGCGCAGGCTCTCTGGCTTGGCCTCGCCGAAGACGACGCGAACCCATCCCGTCCGCGGGTAGCGTCGCCGTCTGCGTCGGCGCCTCGCCGGGCGAGCCCTCGCCTCGTCTCCAAGCGCCCGGCCTCGGCATCTCCACTGCCACAAGCTCGTCCTCGGCGTCTGCGCGCAATCCGCTCCTCCTCATGCCGCGCTACCTCGGTGGCATCTTGAGGGCAGGACGAGCGCCGGCGGCGAGGTGGGCAGCGACGGTCGGGAGGAGAACGTGGGATGGTGGGAGCTGCCGGCCGGGAGGAGGGCGAGGCGGTGGGCGGTGCGGGAGGGCGGGCCATATCTGGATCTGGAGGTGGGGCGGGGTGGCGGCGGCCGGCGGGAGGAGGATGTGGGAGGCGGCCGGCCGGGTGCGGCAGCGGATCTGGGCGAGGCGAGGCGCCCAGGGGGCAGCGGGCGCAGCGGCGGCGAGAGCGGCGAGGAGAGAGGAGAGAGCGGATCAGGGCGGAGGAGGCCGCCGGCCGGCAGAAGGCGGAGGAGGAAGATGAGGAGGCGGCGGATCTGGGGCGGAGGAGGAGGCGGCCGGGTGGGGCGGAGGCCGCCGGAGTCAGCGGAGGAAGGAGGAGAGTGCGAGAGGATGCGAGTGGGAGGAGAGTGCGAGGCGGCGGGCGAAGAGGTGTACGTGCGGGCGGGGGCGATTAGGGTTTCTTGTTTTTGGATGGCCCACCGTCGGTCTATTTCACGGGTAACAGGCGAAGCAGTGCGGGTAGAGCTAACCCATACCGTGCCGTTTACCGATGGGCGAGATTTTCCCCATTTTTCTACCCGTGGGTAAAGAATACATCCATACCCGACTCCATTAGGGTATTTACCCACTGGTACACGGGTAGCGGGCACAATTGCCATCCCTAGCGGCCATACCATTCCTTCCCTTCTCTTTATCAAGGGCTTTCGCACCTTGTAGCTCTCGGCGTTGGCTTCACGGCGTGGAGCTCCAGTGGCTAAGTGGCGTAGTTCTTTGCGGAGAACTTTGTCACGAGCCTCCGCAACTTTGCATCATATCAATCAATTCGACATATTCCTCATAGCCGTCTTGGCGATAATTGCGTCGCGGATTGTACTTCATTTGGGTGGAAGGATTATCTCAATTTTCTGTATTGGGGTACAAATCTGTGCAAGGCGTAATGTATTCCCGGCCGTCTTAAAGTCGACAAACCTCGATCGATCCTCTTGCTCGCTTGAGAAAGAATAGTGTACTTCAGCCTCTCAAACCACTTCTTGAGTGCGGTCCAGAGTGCTAGCACGCTTTTCTCCGCCATATACTCATTCTTGAGAGTGAGACAGAGGTGGTGCCTGAGAAAATGAAATGCCTGATCATTCTCCTCAAGTTTGGGTTGGCGTCATTCGATCGCCAATCCCAATAGCCGCGTGAGCTTCACGGCTCCAAGCACAATCTCGACATCGGATGCCTCGTCGATTGTTTTGGCCATCTTTGGGCGACTCCTCAAACTTCGATTCGTGATGCTAGTCATCTAAATGTGTATAAGTCTACTCTTGGTAGACATGCACGGAATAATTCACTGCGGGTAAATAAATGGTACAAAAGGTTCTCGTAATGTTTCATAATTTTCTATGCATTTTCTATAATTTTACTGTTAATTTCAGTGATTAAAAGTAATTTAAACAATTACAATTAACCAAAACAGTAAATAAATACAGAAAATACATAAAACAGTAATGACATAAATAAATGAGCTTCAAATGCTAAAAATAATGCAAAATTCGGATTCCCGAGGCCCTTTTATGCTAAAATATGAAATTTCAGCAAATTCTGCATTTCCAGAGGGTTTTTACGCAAACTTTCAGTTCAGAGAAAATTCGCGTAATTTTCTGATTTACAGAGGGGTTTTCTGCAAAATTCTGGACCCACTTGAAAATTTGAGGGCTTATTCGTAATTTTTCTAATGAGGCCTTTTCTCGCAAAATTTCGGGACTTGTATGCAAATTTGGGGCCTTTAGGTAATTCTAAACAGGGGCCTTTTCACAAAAGCGGCTGCGCCTCCCCACGATCGACCTTTTTTTCAACCGTCCCAGGCCCATCTCTTTTCGGCCCATGTGGCCTCGCCCTCCCAAACCCATCTTTCCGTCGGCCCAACCAGCCCGGCGGCATGACTCAAGAAAGTCGGTAGGGTTTCCTACCTGTTTTTGGTGGCGCGCTTGGCGGGTGAGGCGCGCGGCGGCCGGCCGCGGAGTAAGCGGCGGTGGCGAGGCGCCGCGGCGTCGGTGGCGCCGTTCGGGCGTGTCGAAGGCGGGAAGCCGTCGCGGCGGCGGGCGAGGCGTCTGGCGGCGGCGGCGCGCGCGTGGCCGCGCCGCAAGCGCGCGAGGGCGCGATCGGCGGCGTGGCAGCGCAAGGCAGCGGGCCCGGCTACGGTGGTGGCGCGGTATGGCGTGGTGGGCGGCCGGTGCATGAAGCCGACGCGCGTTCGAGCGCGGGCAAGAGGCGTCGCGGCGGCGGCAGCGTGCGTTCGAACACGGGAGGTGGTGCGGCGCCGAGGTGGCGCGGCTGCGGGCAGCGTCCCACGGCGGGCGAAGCGACCAGCGCCGGCGACATGCGGCGAGGCGGTCGGTGAGTCCGGTGCGCTGCGGTCTCGGGCGGCACTTTCTGGGTGGCTCACGCGGCGGTATTCATGCGGGAAGCGGCGCGGGCGGATCGAGGCCATCGGCGGCCCAGATCGGCGGCGGCCATGATGCCGAGCAAGCGCGCGTCGCGGGCAAGCGGAGCGTCGGCGGGCGCGCGGCAAGGCCGAGCGCCGGCGGCGCCGCCGCGCGGCCGGCCGGCGGCGATGGCGGCGGCGGCGTCGTCGGCTGGCTGCCGCCGGCGGTCGTGCGTGGAAGGCGAGAGGCTACTTTCGGCGCGTGCGCGAGGCCGGAGAGTCGGCCGGGCGGCTACGAGGCATGGTGCACGGCGATCGCGCCCGTGCGAGGTGGCAATCGGCCGCGGGGCCGGCTGGCGGCGGCGGTGCCTCATGCTCCACGGTAACCGGCGGCGACCGCATGCGATGGCGATTTTCCTTTTGTGCAATGACCAAACGAGAAGATGATAATTTCTATCTTTGCACAATGATCATGTAGAATTAAGCGAAATTCATGCGAGAATTTTCGTTTTCCAATCTAGATGCAATCAACATCTACCCGTTTACGTAATCTACCGATCGACATTGTCTTTGGCGATTTCAGATCCGCTCGCGGTAGATTTAGGGCGGATTGCATCGTTCTACGATGCAATCAACATCTACCTGTTTCACAATCTACCGATCGGCATTGTCTTGCGACTTCAAATCTGCTCGCGGTAGATTAGGCGGATTTGCACCGTAGGATTTCAATCTAGAACGCGAAAAAAATCTGATTCAAAAGCGATCTAGAAAATTCAATCGGTGCTTGATGATTTCCTCGTTCACCGGGCGAAGTCGTGCGATAACGTGTTGAGGAACCGAGCTGGAGACCATCCGGCGATTCCTCGCTTAGAACAAGAACGAATCAATCACGAATCACGAGAATAATAGATTGAACACGAGAGGTAGAGAGAACTCCTGGTCTTTCTTTATTGCTTTAGATTGCATCGGGTACATAATGAGGGTCTAGGTCCTATTTATAGTCTACGGTGGGGTGCCCAATTAGATCGGGACTCTGGATAGAGTCCAGGTTTCCTAACAAAGTAGATGTGTTTGATGCCCGGATCGTGGGATGGCATGGTCAATACGGGATTCGTATTTTTCGGTTGGTAGTTTATGCATGTAACAAATTTCTGTTGGAACCTAATAAGAAGGTGAAAGGGTCACTGAAAAGATGCAGAAGTTTCGCATCGCAAAACAGTCTTGCAAGTCCTCACTCTGTTTTCAGTCTATTATCGTATTTTCTTCAGTTTTCTGTTCTCTGTCCAGAAAAACTGCTGAGCGCAGATTCAGAGTGAGAGAGCGGAGTGATTTGAGTGCAAATCATAGGCGAAATTCTGACAGCCGTTGCGCTACCCACCGACCGGCTTCGGGCTTCCTCTTTGTCGCACACTTGCACCGCTGGCTACCCCTCCTCGTCGTGCGCCATTTGGTCTCTCGTCTCTATGGCAGCAGATGCGGCCATGCGGGGGTTCTGGGGGAGGGCCGCAGAGGTAGGGGGCGCCAACCCCACCTAACCCCCCGTGATCCGCCCCTGGACATCATTAATGATTAAAGTCAACAATGACAGATATATATACTAACCATATTACACCAGGGGGATTCCCCGCCCCTGGAGCCATCCACGTCGGCTTTTCCCCGCCCGCGCGCGCTCCGGCCGGCGCGTGGCGGGAGAATCTGCGTACGGCCTGGAGACCCTTTTTGCGAAAAAGTCCCTCCGTTTTCCCGATATTACGTAAAAGTCCTTGGTTCTCGTGGATAGGTCCCTGCCAGTTTTTTTAAACACTTTTTTTTTGCAAAAACACCCCTCCACTTCACCGAAATTTTGTATACTTTGCAGGATAGCGCCCGCGATTTTCTAAGGGTGTGTTTGGTTCGTGGATGGAGGTTGTATCGTATATCTGGATGAGTGGATGCAGGTGAGTGGAATCGTATTTGAAAAAGAAGATGTTTGGTGAGGTGTATGAGTGGATACAAAAAGCGAGATCTTTGTTTGGTTGCTGTATGAGCGGATGCGATCTACCAAACACGAGAGAGGTCGACACGTGGGACCGCATAAGATACATCGCATCCACTCATCCGAGGATGGCTAGTGAAGCTCATTTTGAGCGTATCCACCCATCCAGGATGAGGGTGTATTTTGCATCCGCTCATACAGTGTATCCGCTCATCTGAGCAACCAAGCGAGCTCTTTCTCAGATTATACGGATCCACCCATCCAGGACGAAGGAGATTCAGGCAACCAAACACACCCTAAATTACGTATGGGTCCTCATTTAGTTACGTACAAATCCTCGATTTTTTACGAAAAAACCCTTTGCCTTTTTCGAAAATACACATGTGCTCTCGATTTTTTTTAAAAAAATTCCTCACGAATTATCGTCTCTTTTACTTCGGTACATATGGTGGCTGGCGCGGCGTGACGCCGCGCCTATGAGGCTAGTAACATAGAGAGTAAGAGGGGGAGGTCGACAAAGAAGCTGGCATGGTATTGTAATTAGATTATATATACACCGGATTGGAAAGCACATGGGTTTATTTTTCTCGTTCTTTAGTACAGAGTGAAAACTTGACTTCACAAAATAACATGGATTTATTCCTAAATCTCGTATACCGAGCTGGTAGCCTAGCCTTCAGTCTCAGCTACCGTTCCTTAAGTTCAGCCCGTCGATGGGAGCACGCAGTTGCCTATCTCTGTAAACAATGGAACAAACGCCAGTAAGATCACCATTTATAGCATAAACGAGCCGACAGGAAGAGACGATTAGCGTGAACTCACTTGGTTCCTGGTAGACAATGGAACCGGCGCCGCCGAAGTCGCACGTCCCGCTGGCCCGCCCGTTGCGCTGGTAGTACTCGTTGAACGCGTAGGACGCCTGCGCGACCTTGTTGTCGGGATCGAAGCACCGCGAGCCGGGCTGGATGACACTGCAATCCGCGCAGTGGCCCCATGCGTAGTCTAGCGCCGCCTGCAGCCGCTCGTCCCCGACCGCCGCGTTCGCCACGCACCAGCTCGCCTTGTTCTGGTCGCAGGTGCCTATATCGGTAAATAATTAACGGAATAAACACCGGGTGAAAGCACCAATTAACCATCATGTGGTGCACAAACAAAACAACTGTACAGTAAAGAATCAAGCCATACTGTAACTTGCATGCTCCTTTTCGTGTACTATAACTTTTAAATTTTAACCGTGCATGTGACCGAGTAGTATCTCTACTCTATGCAAATCATCATGTGATACAGTGACAAAGCAAGGTGGTATGGGTTTTTCATGTTTTTAACTTTTACACAAACAGCGTAGTACTGCAAGCTACAGTGTACCTATTTCCTTTTTACCTCAGCTAAATCGATTTACGGCCGTTTGCAGTGTACTTAGGCCCTGTTTGTTTCCACTTAAGATTATTATAATCTAGCTTATAAGTGAAGATTATATAAGCTAACTTATAATAAGCTAGTGGGAAATAAGCTGTCAGGTGTTTGGCAGCCTGGATTATCAGAGTTATAGATTGTTGTATTCGAATGTTTAAAGACTACAATGCCCTGGGAGAGAGACACGGGAGTTGGGGGTTGGATGAATGGCAAAGGTGGGTAATATTCCTAAAGTTTTATGGTCATTAAGATAAAAGGTGGATCTATAAGCTGAAATAAGCTCCTTTTTTGAGCTTATTAGATTACAATAATTTGGGCTATTAGATTATAATAAGTTACCTTATAATCTGAGCTGTTTGTTTCCACTTATGATTTATAAGCTAGATTATAATAATCTTAAGTGGAAACAAACAGGGTCTTAGTACCTGCATTTGTTAGCGCAGTCACGATGCATAGAGTAGCATTTTATACGTCACGAGCCGAAGAAATCAAGAAATCAATGCACACTTGCACCAACCACGTCTTAAACGTTCGTGAGCGGGAACTGACCTGCTGGTGCCCCGTAGACAATGTAGGCGGCGCCGCCGAAGTCGCACGTCCCGTCGGACCGGTCGTGGCGCTGGTAGTAGTCGTTGAATGCGTAGGACGCGTGCGCGACCTTGGTGTTAGGCTCGTAGCACGGCTTGCCGGGCTGGATGGCACTGCAGTCCGCGCAGTGGCCGCACGCGTAGTCTAGCGCCGCCTGCAGCCGCTCTTCCCCGACCGCCGCGTTCGCCACGCACTTCGGCTCGCAGATGCCTATCTCGGTAAACAATTAACGGAATAAACACCGGGTGAGAGCACCATTTAGTTAACCATCATGTAGTGCACATACAAAACTACTGTACCGTAAAGAATCAAGCCCTTCTGCAACTTGCATGTTCCTTTTAGTGTACTATAACCTTTAAATTTTAACCGTGCATGTGACGGAGTAGTATCTGTACTTTTTGTAAATCACCATGTGATACAGTGACAAAGCAAGGTGTATGGGATGTTTCATGTTTTTAGGCTCCCTTGCAAACTTTTACACAAACAGCGTAGTACCGCAAGCTACGGTGTACCTATTTCCTTTTTACCTCAGCTAAATCGATTTACGGCCGTTTGCAGTGTACTTAGTACCTGCATTTGATAGCGCAGTCATGATGCATAGAGTAGCATTTTATACGTCACGAGCCGAAGAAATCAAGAAATGAATGCACATTTGCACCAACCACATCTTAAACGTTTGTGAGCTGGAACTGACCTGCTGGTGCCTCGTAGACAATGTAAGCGGCGCCGCCGAAGTCGCACGTCCCGTCGGACCGGCCGTGGCGCTGGTAGTAGTCGTTGAATGCGTAGGACGCGTGCGCGACCTTGGTGTTTGGCTCGTAGCACGGCTTGCCGGGCTGGATGGCACTGCAGTCCGCCCCGTGGCCGCACGCCCAGTCCAGCGCCCCCTGCAGCCCCGCGTCCCCGACCGCCCCGTTCGCCACGCACCAGCTCGCCTTCGCGGGACAGCCGCCGCCGCCACCGTGATTGAAGTCGACCTCGTACACCTTCTGCATGTTCGGGTAGAACAGGCCGAAGTTGCGCTCCGTGGCTGGCCCGTCCTTCCCGTCCTCGTTGAAAAGGGCGAAGATGTACGCGGAGATGTCAGCGTCGGGGTGGTACGGGGTGCCGGCGTTGTCGGCTAGTGGGCTGTACGTGGTGCCGGAGTTGCCGGAGAGCACGCGGCTGATGAGGTTACCGTTGTACGCTTGGGCGTTGGCCTTCGAGGCCGCCCAGTTACCATCGGAGGGCCACCCCGTCTCCGAACTTACCACGCGCACCCTGCCTCGCCCCGCCCTTGCTGTCGAGGCCCCCACGCTACCATCGGAGGCTTTGTCCATCGCATAGTAAACGGCGTCGAGCTGGGCGTCAAAGAGGCTGTAGTACGTGAGGCCGGTCCTCCCGTCGAGCACGCCGGCGTTGGGGCGGAACGTCGCGTAGTCGAGGGAGATCTTGTCTGGGCTTCCAGAGTATGCGAAGAATGGGTAGAGATTGACCATGAGGTACGAGCCAGTCTGATCCAAGAAGTCGAGCATGGGCTTCATCACCGACTGCGCGATGTCGTCCCGGAACGCCCCCTCAGACGGCGGGAAGGTCGGGTCCTTGAGCGCAGTGAACGAGATCGGCGTGGACACCTTCACGGCGTCGGCAAGGCCCAGACTCGCCAGCGCCGCCTGCACGTTCTTCATGGCCGGGACGAGCTGCGGGGTCAAGTCCTTCGCCTGGTCGAACACCTCGTTCCCCACGGCCACACCATGGATCTGCGTGGCCGGGTAGTACGCTGCCACTTTGCTCTTCGCCCACTGGAGCGCGTACGACGGATCTGAGGCCGCAGAGAACAGGTTCTCGTTAGGTAGCGCCACCAACAGCTTGATGCCGGTGTTGGCCAGCGAACTCAGCACCTTCGGGTCGGTGTCGTACACCCTCACCATCGTGATGCCATTCTGCTTCAGCAGCTGCACCACCGACGCTGGGTCCGGCAGGTCGTCCGCCACCCTCCCGTAGCACACACCTACCTCGCCCGCCTCTGCAATGTACAGCAAGAGAAATTGCCATTGTTAACGTGATGATCATTTGGGTTTTTTTGTGACTTATGACTGAAAAACACTGCAATTTGAATGAAAACATCATGGTGGTGTGTTTTATTTAGCATAATTAAATTTAAAAAATTAAAAAATATAAAAAATATGTTAGCCCATTACGTATAATATAAACAAATACGGGAAAAAAAGAACCGGCAAAAAAGCTCAACAAAAAGTCAAAAGTTCAGAAAAAAAAATGAAATTTATAAATAGTAAAAAATAAGTCGGAAGCTAAAAGGTGAAGTCAAAATGATCACAGCCAGAACGTGCCGTTTATTCCCAAAACTGCAGTCTCTATACGTCGCGGCGATTACCTGCACCGGAGAAGAAGAGCAGTGGCAACGTCGCGCCGAGGACGACGACTACGAGGCGAGTGAGCGCCATGCTCTGATCCTGCGGTGGCAAACTGGCAAGGGGCAGAGCAAAGACGAAGCGAGGAGTGGGAGACGGGCGAAAGGGTGTGCGGGAATTTATATCCGGCAGCAAGTTCAAGGTGGAGGTGCAGCCGTGAAGGCTGACTTTTTCTTTGGCACGACACAGATAAGAACAAGATGGTCTGAGTACGCTCTACGGCCAAAGGCCCACAACTGCAGTACAACTGATCATTTGTCATTTCCCCGTAAGTGTGTGCAAGTGGCAACTTTGGTGCCGCTGATTTGAACTAAAAAATAGTAGATTATATCTGAAATTATATTGTAGTAGATTGAAAATATATTGTAATTAATAGTGATTTATATGATATAATTAAATTTAAAAAAAATAAAAATACAAAAAATATGTTAGTTCATCACGGACAATGCAAACAAATACGGTAAAAAACCGATAAAAAAGCTTAAAAATACAAAAAAAAAACTAAAAAAATAAAATTTACAAATAGTACAAAGTAAATCGGAAACTAGAAATTAAATCCGAGATGAGTAGAACCTTTGACTGGTCCAAAACGATAGGCCGCCCGCCGACACAGTTGCAATTTGAGTTTCTTTTTGGATATTTGCAACTACAGGGATCCCCTTGCAAATTTTGATACGCCACGAATCCACGTTTCAGGAAGATAAGAAACACGTGATTTCGTAGACGAGAGTCGCTGAGGAAAGATTCATTTCTTTTGGTACCGTGAACCTGTGTGCGGTACGCTTCCCGCCACTATCTCGTCTACCCTGCATGGATAAGGACAAAAGCCGAGTCGGACAGGTCAAGCCACCGATTACCTACGTCACCTCCGTGTGTGGTGCTCTGTCGCGATTAGTGCTTAAACACCCAAAAATTAAAAAAATATATACTTTTTTTTTTGGAGTTTTGGTTGAATTCCTATTTCCTGCCCAATTTAGCTTTTTCCCTAAGAATTCACTTTCCATTCTTAGCCACCACACCTCCCTCTTTTGTTGGCGTCATCGACAACCCGTCTCCCACCACCACCTCCCTATGCCCTGCTCCACACGGCCACTCGCCCGAGCTCGAATTTAAGGTTGCGTCTTCCTTGTCCGTTCACATCTTCCCTGCTGATGATGTTATCGTGGCCCCACCCTCTAGTGGCTTGCCTTCCCTGCTGACCTCACCTCCTTCCTCGCGCGGCGTGCTTGTTTGACCTGCGCCGCTCTTGTCGCAACTCGCTGCATCCTCCGGTCGACGCGCACCTTCTTGTCGTACTGCCTCCGTCACTCACCCACCAACTCTCACAGAGTCGCCAGTGCCCCCACAGCTCGCCTCTCTCCGGCAGATCTCCCGCTCTGTCTCCCCCTTCCTCACGACAATGACGATCGCAACCGACCTATTGTTTCCACCGCCTTTCCTCACCTTTAAAGCCCGATTGCTTTTGCAAGGAACCTCACACCACTTCTCTCTGTTCGCTAGAACCGCCCAATCGAGCTCCTTCTCACCGCAGCTTCCCCGCCACCCTCCCCTGGTCCTGGTGAGCCCTAGATGCATTCTCCCTCCTCCCTCCACTAAAACTCAATTGCATTCGCCAATAGCATCCCCTTTGCACCCTAAATACATTGGTAAATCCGCCCAGCCATGAGCATTACCTAGGAATTTTGGCGCCGAAGACCACCGTCGATCGAAAACACTTCCCCGTGGATAGCCCTCTAGGGAACCCTTCAACCCAACCCACCGCCAGAACTGCCCAATCGAGCTCCTTCTCACCGTAGCTTCCCCGCCACTCTCCCTGGTCCCGGTGAGCCCTAGATGCATTCTCCCTCCTCCCTCCACTAAAACTTAATTGCATTCGTCGATAGCATCCCCTTTGCACCCTGAATACACTGGTAAATCCGCTCAGCCATGAGCATTACCTAGGAGTTTTGGCGCCGAATACATGCCGATCGAAAACACCTCCCGTAGATAGCCCTCTAGGGAACCCTTCAACCCAACCTACCGCCACTTTCATGTTCCTTACGAGCCCTAGATGGTCAAACCACCACCAACCTTGTCGAGTAACCCTGGAAAACCCTAACTCCACCGGAAGCCCACAAGCTTCTCTCCTGCCGCCAACTACCACAAGCCATCTCCATTCCTCCTAAGGTTCCAAAATGGAATCATCATGACGAGCATGGCTGTTCATGCCATCCTTTCTTGCGGGAAGCCTCATCGACACCGATTCGTCATGGTAACCACACCCTACTTTTCCATCATTGGAGACGGCCAGGAGGTAGAAGAATACCTCGGACGGTGGCGTGGCTGATTCGTGACTATCCACGTTTCGCTAATCAACGCTGAGTGCATGCGCTGCGGCTAGGCGATCTGGCGCGCATTCTTTGAGCCAAGTCGGCTAGCCCACCCAGTCATTTTGGTTTTTAAAATCGTGCAGGCCACAATGTTTATTCAGGCCAGCCCAGTACTGTAGAGTACTGTAGAAAATATTGTTCACACAAGCCCAAAATATCAAAAATACCCCATTTGACCATCTCGACACCACGAACCCATTTTTGAACTCCGTTCCACCAATGTCAACTCTAATAAATCCAAACCACTCCATTTGATTTTTATTTTAATTTATTTTTGTAGCTTGATTAGACTCAAGCACGGGCTTATGTTATTTTATGTGTTTGCACTAGCTCCCAAGCTTTCCGAGGCGACTGAGCAAAGATCAGAACCGGGCAACGAAGCATTCAAAATGGTAGAGTTTGTAGAGCAGCAAGGCAAGTTACAAGTTTTTGATTGTATTGAATCCCATAAAATTTAAATTATTTAATTACAATATTTGCATTAATGTTATTTAAATAAAATAAATGTTTAGAATGACATGCTAATTAGTTATGTCCAACCACTGAAAAATGCCATGTTTAATTTGATGCCATGTTTACCTTGATAACCTTAGTAATATTTAAATTATTATATAAATAACTATAGAGTAGCTTACTCAAAATTTTATACTACTAAGTGATTTGACTTTTGGCCAGTAGAATTGCTAAAATGGTTCTAGGGGTAAGGAGAAATCGTGGAAAGCCACGAGATGGTTGGAATCCATGACCTTACCTATGGTGGAGGTTGAGCGGATGGGTGGTAGTGCTTGTCGAGCATAGATGATTGGGGATGTGGTTTGTAGCCTCAAGTGAAAAGTAAGGACAAGAACTTTATGTTGAGTAAAGGACACAATGATCGCTCAACCACAGGTGTTGACTTGTCAACCCTTGTTTAGTAGCTGCTCAACTCGATTGAATGTCTGTAGGAGGCAGGAGTGTGGATGTTGGGGAGCTAGGTATGTGGAACAGTAAAACCATACCTAACAACGGTAAGGGCCATTTAGGATGGACAGAAGAGGTTTAACCAGTGTAAACTGTTTCTGAGTGAATCTACCGGTAGAGTCTATATAAAGAATTGAGCAGTGAAAAACTTTGCTTTCTCAACTCAGTCGCACGCTAGCTGAAGCGTGTCTATAGCTTGGCATTAAGAGTTTGAGAAATCTTGTGGGTAAAGCTGGGCAACTCTGTAGAGTGAAATAAATGGTATTCGAATATGTTGTGCTTCTAGTAAATGAAACTGTGTTTAATTGGTGATTCCAACAGCGAGGTATAAATAGATTTTTTTATGTTTTTATCTAAGTAAGTTGAGTAATCAAGTACTAAAAATCCCCTAATCTTGAGAAGTTTCCGTTTGTGTTTTCTTGTTTAAAATCATTTACAAATAACATTACATCTACCCTCGTTAATAAAACCAGTATATTCCCATCCTTTGACAAATCCTGGCAATTAGTTAAAATACGATTCATCCTTGTGACTTGCTGCGTAGGTTGTACTCATTACTTGCTAAACGACAAACAGAAGAGCAGAGGACATCGTTGAATAAGCTGTTGATGAAGATCTGGAAGGACCCTACTACTCTTCGGTGACCAGCGGTTTTAGGTTTTAGCCGCGCTCAAGAACGCATGTGGGATCACCAGTGCTCCTAGAAATGGGGCGTTACAATTACTAAACTCGATCTTATTATCGACATTTTGTGACATGAGTACACATGGATGATGGGTGACGCAGCTGGCCCTTCACCGTTCAAGCTGCGCGGGGAGGGATCCGTGGGCGCTGGACAAGTGCTACATTTCAACCGTACGGGGCATGGGCTTGTTGCTCTTAACGAGGTTGGTCTCCACCAGGCACGAGTTCACCATCGACGGTAGTCTGCTCGGGGCACTGCTGGACAGGTGGAGGCCCAAGACGCACATATTCCACTTTCGTTGGGGTGAAATGACGGTCACTCTGAAGGACATCACCTTCTTGACCGTATCTCTTTTGGGGGTGACGCACTTGTTCCAACCCACGCATCGGCCGATCGGAGCGAGGCGGCCTATCTGCGAGTGCACGTGGTGTCCCCGCGCGTGGCTTAACAATTTCAGTGTGTGCCCGTAGGTTGCACCGCCGAAGGTCATCAGGACGCACCTCGTCGCGTTTCTTATCCAGCTCTTTGGTTGGAGCATGTTTCCAGCCACACACGGTGATATTTGCAACGTCGAATTCATCGACTTCGCCGAGTCTTTGGTGGACGCAGCGTTCAAGGCGATTTCTCAATACAGCTGGGGATCAACAGTTCTATGAGCCATGCGGGGTTATGTGGCGCTTGCGGCGTGCCGCTGCTGGTACCCCAATCGGCTATCTACATCTGCTGCATTGTAGAGTGGGAGCATTTCCTATCGGGGTTCGACCATCGTGATGCGGTGCACCGTTCGACGAGTTCGCCGACACGATGAGACATGCCCACTATGGCATGTCTCGGTGAGCGACTCGACCCTTCCGAACCCGACCTACTAGACCACGCATCGGCTACTAAGTAGGCAGAATGGTCTCCATACCTCCTCGACACGAGACGCAACCTTGGATGATTGGCGTACCCAGCGGGACATGCTAGTCTTGCGACGGAAGACAAGGCCACGTACGGGGAGGTAGGCGCGGCAGGAAGATAGCAGTGGCTCAGATGAGTGAGCCATATTGCATCCACTGTAATGCATTCTTTGTAATACTATAATTACTTTTAGTTGTACAAATTCCTAATGTATAAAATTGTAAAAAAGTGAAATATTCGTAAATTCATGATTAAGTTAACCCGAATAAACGTGGTAAATTCGAACCATATAAAATTCCCAACAAATTACACAATAACTATTACTGTATCAGGAGGTTTCACATAAAATTTTGTAGTTTTTGGAGCTCGTTTGTTATATGTAAAAACTCATAAAAATATCAAAATTATTTGAATTTTTAAGAAACATTCGCAATGGATAAAATTACTCAAAAATTACACTGCAAGGTACGTTGTTTTGGAAGACTGTATATAAATTTTTGTAATTTTTAGAGCTCATTTGGTACATTTAAAAGTTTTAACAAACACTAAACAAAAAACTAGGGTAGGTAATTAAGCCAGCTAACTGCCACTCCCTCACCGGACGGTAGGCAAGCCTATTCTTCGGTGAGGGAGCAGCAGGCGCCTGCCACCGGCGACAGTGCCGCGTGTCCACAGGATGACAACATTTTTATTAATACGATGACTATATAGCTATTTTTATAAATATAAGGTAAAATAGTGCCAAAAGTAACTTTAACTCCGTGGCTTCCAAGTGCACAGCTACACGCGTACAGTTTCAATTAAAAAAGGCATGTGCGTATATGCGTCAGTCTGCACCTTCCCCATATGCCCACTTGTATCGATGTCCCCTTCCCCATATGTCCACTTGTCCCATATGCCCACTTGTATCGATGCCCCCTTCCCCATATGCCCGCTTGTCCCATATGCCCACTTGTATCGATGTGCCTCGTCGGGACAAAGCCGACGACGGGAAGCTAGGTCGTGTGGATAAAACACCTAGAACTGCACAACCTTGCTGATTGCTACTTTCCAAAGTTCGTCTACTCGTGTGGAAAAAGCCCATGACAGGGCGACAGGTAAATAACAACTAACAGCAACTCTAATAACATTATTTTAGATGTCTTTTAATTATATTGAATAAGTAAAATTCTATATAAAAAATAGAGGAAGTGGAGAGAAATAATGTGTTATTTCTTATACAGCAAGTTATATAAATAGTGAGAAGGTATGAGACAGAAAGTTACGATAAAAATAGTATATAATAGTTAAAGAAATAATTTACTGTTAGAGAAGTTGTTTGTAGTACTATTTTTTGGTGAGATGAAAACATTACATATAACTTTAAAAGATAAATTATTGTACATGTCCTAACAAAACTTCTATGATACGGTACCAATTCCTTCTTTTTATTGGTGCATTGACCACATGCATGTAAAGTGCCTCTTTTCATGGTGGTCTTATTCATAGAAATAAGAGGATGTTTGGTTTGCTATCCTTTTCAATCAAGCCAAAATTTGTTAATACCAATAGAATTTGGCCACTATTTAGGGTCTATCTTTTTTTTGCTATGACTTATGGTTGTATTTTATAGCTTTTGATCCTAATGTGAGCGTTCGTGCGAACGGACCGAAAGTCGATAAACCGCTTTTAAAATACTATTCCAATAAGTTATTTTAAAACAATGACGAAAAAAGCATCTAATTTATTTATTTAACAAAATTCATAAATCATAAACTAAAATAAGCTGAAAAGAACGTCTCATAGATTGCTGCCGCTATTTGGCAAGCCTGGAAAATTTGATAACAACAGTACAAAAGTTGCCAAAATGCTGGCTGTTTTGCGGCCAAAGTTCGGAAGGGTTGCTGCCACCTCTTTTGCTGACATGGCACAAAGTGATTGGTTGCACTAAATGCTATAAGTGTTTGATCATCAAGCGATGCATATAACTTGTAAACCGGTTATCCGATTTGTAATCCATTTAAACTGTTGTATTCCTTATGATTTAATCAATATAACAAGACCCATATTAGTCATGTATAAATGCTGCAAATATGAGATACCATGTGGAACCCACATGTTATACTCACAACAAGAAGAATTTTGATTATCTTTTTGGTAATCCAAACACTTCTACTTATTGCAATTCAAACACTTCTACGTTATCATAGTTTTGGTAATGCCCCAACTTTGGTAACGACCAGATTTTGGTTTAGCATATAAGGGACAAACCAAATAGACCATAAATATCTTGGACGTGTTTGGTTTGTGCCCAGCAGGAATCGGAGAAATCTGGACACATTTGGACCCCTAAACACCCGAAATTCCACTTTTGGCCCCTAAATCAAAAAAATTCCGTTTCTGGACCCCTCCCGACCGCGCGTTTGCGAGCTGGTGCCACGTGTCCCGGACGCTGGCGGTGTGCGCGCGTGCGCGAGCGGCGGGCGAGCGCGAGCGGCGGCGTGGTCGCTGGCGGCGCAAGCGGAGCGCGGTGGGCGGGCGGCGGCGGCGGACGCGATCGGGCGGCGTGGTCGCGCGGCGGCCGGGACACGTGGCGCCATCTCGCAAGCGCGCGGTCGGAAGGGGTCCAGAAATGAAATTTTTTTGGTTTAAGGGCCAAAAGTGGAATTTTCGGGTGTTTAGAGGTCCACATGTGTCCAGATTTCGGAATCGGACGGAGGAGGCCGAGACAAATTTTGGCCTCGGTAAGAACAGAATCGCAGAGGCGCAGAGCTTACCTGCCCTCGCTCTCCTCTCTCCCAAGTCCAACTTTTCAAGTTGAAGTGTTGAACAACTCTTTTGACTAGAGAGAGAGAAGCAGTAGCAAACTAGCAAGTACAGCAAGCCTCAGACGAGTTCAAAAAAAAAAACATCAAGCCTCAGACTGAAGTTCGCACCACACCGGCAGCTGCTTCACCTCATCGTCCCTCTGCGACGCTGCTACCAAGAGGCGTCCGCTGCGGCGCCGCCGCCTTCGTCGGGGAATCAGCTGCAGCACATAATCTCCGAGCGCAAGCGTCGGGAGAAGCTCAACGACAGCTTCCACGCCCTCAAGACCGTCGTGCTTCTTGTGCATACACATGGAGACGCCTATACACATACATGCATCATGCTTCTTCACGAGCATTTCTTTACCAATTAATGTTTGATTCTTCTCTTACGGCAGAAAGATAAGACGCCGATACTAATCAGGGCGAGAGAGCACGTGAACTCTCATGCGCGAGCTCGAGGGGAAGAACCAGGCGCTGGACTTCCCATGTCTCTTAGTCCCGGCCCGGCTCAGCCCGGTCTGTCATATGGCGTACCAGTACCTAGACTGTGCTTGGACCAGGCCTTAGGCTGGCACAAAATGGTCAGATCCGACTTCTACCTTTACAATTGCCTATCTCTACTATTTAAAAATAGATGTGTATAGGTATCACCAGGATATTTTCTTCTTAACAATCATCCAAATTTCGGACCGTTGGATTAGAAATCCAACGGCCCTTTTTTTATAGGGGGAGATTTTTTTTGGAGGGGTGGGGATAATTCGTGGCCGTTGGATCTCTAATCCAACGGTCACAAATTTGGATGATAATTAGAAATAAAATATCTGGATGATATTTATCAATACCCCTTAAAAATATGAGTTGGTGGTTGTTGGTGCGTTCTCTCTTAATCTGCAGCTGTCCATTCTGTCTCGACTCTCTCCAGCTGTCCGATCAAATATACATAGCTACTCTCAAACTGACGCTTTCCAAACCGCTCCCCGCTACACCCACAAATTGTCCATCCTCTCCTCAACTCCCACTACCGCATCCCCTCGTCACCACTTCCTCCACCGCATCTGCCTGCCGCCTCCTCTCCCATCTTCCCGCTTCCCCATCCCCACCGCATCTGCTCGCCGTCGCCTCCTCCCCCTCCCTCTCCCCCTACTCCTCCTCTCCATTCCCTCCCCATCATCTGACTCCTTCCCCACCTTGCTGCTTGTTCCCTCCCCGACGTCTCCGCTATCCGACGCCTTCTCCCATTCTCTGCATCGTCGCCAAGTGCAGCGTCGCCGGATCCAGCGGCCACCATCATCTTCTTCTCTAGCTTCCCTTTCTCTAGGGTTTGGGGAGGCAGCAGAGGCAAGGCGAGGATGTCTCATCGGCCGAATGAGCGGGCGGAGATCCGTCGCAAGGGCTGCAAAGGCGTCGGTGGACGCGGACGAGGGGCGGCGCCGTCGCTTCAACACCGCCATGGAAATCCACAAGACCGACCACAATCATGACAACAAAAGGGTCACTTTTTGTTGCTCTCTGGAGTGATCAATCTGTTCTTGTGGTGGGAGAGGAATGGCGGCCACCGGGAAGGTGATCAAGTGTGAAGTTTTGCTCGCTGTGTCTGCAGTTTCTTGAACACTCTTTCTTCTTCATCTTCTTTTTCGAACAATCTTTTGCATCTTTCCGGTTGTTCTAAGAATAGTTCATGAAAACCTCTAAAAATTTGTTCCTCAAAATTTAATCTTTGTGTAAAGAAACTCAAAAATTGATACGAGTAAGGGCTAATCGGTTTGGTTTTTGGATCCGTGCTTGCAGCCGTGGTGGCATGGGAGGCCGGAAAGCCGCTGTCAATCGAGGAGGCGGAGGTGGCGCTGTCGCAGGCCATGGATTTGCGCATCAAGATCCTCTACACTGTGCTCTGCCACATCGATGTCTACTTTTGGGAGGCTAAGGTGTGCACAGTTCCACATCTTATAATTTTCTCATATTTTTATGTTTTCTGATTGGGAAATGGTGATGCAGACATGCATAGATCAGTGGCTAACTTTGTGTGATTTTACTTGAATTCGTGTAGGGGCAAACTCCAGTTTTCCCTAGGATCTTAGGCCATGAAGCTGGAGGGTATGCATCATCTTGCCTCCTCTATTTCTGACCAGCTTTTATTCTAAAAAACATTGTCAGTTCTTCTACAATGCTACTTGAGAGGAGATAGGTTCAGGATCTTCGAGTATGCCATGAAAGTAAAAGCTGCATGTAGAGATATCAGTAATCTGGTAAGATTTCTTTGTATGAAAAAGTTTAAATTTTTTTTGGTGAGACGATTTTGTGTGAATAGGGTGGTGTCTTTATATATGAGGTTTTTTATACGGCGTTGACAAACTTCCAAGTTAGGGATTCATCATTCATTAGTAACACACTCCTTGTGCACATTCAGGATTTACTTGGCTAGATACACCCTATTGTGTATTCTTGTAGACATGAGTGAAGTAATGCCAGCGATGTTTACGTGCGCGGGCTGGTGCTATTTCTTTCGTCATTTTTTGCCTGACCTTGCCACCCAATACTGCCGATGGGTGTGTATTTATGCTCACAAATGCAAAGTCAATTAGATATAACTTTACTATCGCAGTTCCAATTGTACCCTGTTATGAGAGTTGTTTATTCCATTTTTACTCTTGCCAAAATGAACAGAAAAGAGTACGCTCTGTGCACCTGTAAAATATTTGTGGGGATTTCTAGGCATTGGCAAGTGCATTTAATCTTTGTGTAAAGAAACTCAGAAATTGATGTAAGGGCTACTCGGTTTGGTTCTTGGATCCGTGCTTGCAGCCATGGTGGCATGGGAGGCTGGGAAGCCACTGTCGATCAAGGAGGTGGAGGTGGCGCTGCCGCAGGCCATGGAGGTGTGCATCAAGATCCTCTATACTATGCTCTGCCACACCAATGTCTACTTTTGGGAAGCCAATGTGTGCATAGTTCCACGTCTTATAATTTTCTCATAGTTTTATGTTTTTTGATTGGGAAATGATGTAGATGTGCATAGAGCAGTGACTAACTTTGTGTGATTCTGCTTGAATTCGTGTAGGGGAAAACTCCGGTTTTCCCTAGGATCATAGGATATGAAGCTGGAGGGTATACATCATCTTGCCTCCTTTGTCTTTAACCAGCTTTTATTCTAAAATCATTGTCAGTTCTTCTACAATGCTACATGAGAGAAGAGTTAGGTTCAGGACCTTCGAGTATGCCATAAAGTAAAAACTGCATGTAGAGATGCCAGTAGTCTGGTAAGATTTCTTTGTATGAAAAAGGTTAAAAAAGCGTTTGGTGAGACGATTTTGTGTGAATAGGGTGGTGTCTTCATATATGAGTTTTTTTATACGGGATTGACAAACTTCCAAGTTAGGGATTCATCATTTATAAATCATATCCTTCACTAGCTAAATGCTCGTGCGTTGCTATGGATTTTAAAATTTATCATATTACATGTTCTGAAACTCACGGGTGGTAAAATTTTTTAAAACATGCACACAAACATGCTAAAAGTTTTTAAATCCGTAGCAACGCATGGGTATTGAGCTAGTTTCTGTAAACAACTAGCAAGGTGGTCCGTGCACTTGCACGGGCATCATTCTTAAAACACGTTTAAATAACTTAGTAATACATATGTAATTTTGTTTTGTAAAAAATAGGTTGTTGCAGAATTTCATTTGTAATATTTTAATATTATATATTATAAGAGAAAATACTCACTTTGTTCTCCAATACTTATCACATGTGATCAAAACTTTCTTCTCCATATTCTTTTTGACTGAAATACTTGTATAGCAAACAGTAAATATAATATTACATAACATTTTTCATTTATATCAGTATCGTTATTTCATTATTGAAATGCTTGTCTATACTACATGTTCATAACACACATCTTATAGCTTACATCAGTATAACCGAGTGAACACCTGTTAATGATCTCACTCTCAATTCCTTCATCTTATGGAGGTCCATCAAACAAATGGTCCTAATGTTTTTGTTTTTCTTAGAATTTTTAGCAAGTATATTTTTTCTTAGGATTGTAAACTATCTATCATCGATTTTTATTATATAATGGATTTTGATTCCTAATTTATATATATACAAATCAAATTCGTTATCTTATTTTATTTTTCTCTCAAATTAGAATATTTTTGTAATTTTAATTCTTAGTAAAACTAAAATTTCTATTTTTCACTTAGTTTGGATTAAAAAACAAACTCTATTTTCTTTGACTTTTATTCCATATTTGCATATTTTTTGGATTGCACTTCTTATAGGCTTTGTTTTTTTAGTTTTATTTTGGAATTTGTTTATAAATCTAGCTGCTAATTTTTAGTTTGAATTTAGGTTATTTCTTGTAGTATTTGATATGGACTCTTTCTTTAATCTCAAATTTACTTTTATTTAATTTGGAATTTTAGTTTTAGGTTAGATACAAATACAACTGCTAATTTTTCATACAATTTCTATTCCAAATTTTAGCTAAACAGTGCATCTCCTCACCATGGATGGTTCTTGTCATAGAAGTTATCTCTACCGCCTTTTTAGCTCAAACATTGAATCATAATTTGGTGAAGTTGGGTATGAATTTGAAGGTCCCTTCGTGCCATTTTCCTTAACACAATCTGAGCACATGAAATGATTTAACTTTCTGGAGTGCTCGATAGTCATTCCTATATAGGATGGATGAAATCAGTCCTTGCATCCTTCACACTGCACCATGAGGACGTCCAAGTTGTACGGCATCTCGCACTTGTAGTACACGGCGACGCAGTAGGGGGTTGTCAATGTTTTAATATCGATCTTACGTAATGATTTGTTTGAGTTCAGGGAAACTTTTGAGGACCTGGCTATCAACACGCAAAGGCAAGACACATAGATTTTTATATATGTTCGGGCCTTGTACAGCGAGAATAATAGCCCTACTTCCTATTGACTATTGCTCAAAGAAATGATTACAATGGAGGAAAGTGATGCGGAATTACATTGGAGAAAGTAATGCAAAAAGGCTGCTCTACTACTACTCTCCCTTGGGTCTGGCCTGGATCCTCCCCTCTTGTCCCTATCATCCACCTTTATATAGCTTACACGACGGTGGCAATTTCTCCTCATCAAGGGTCGTCTTAACGTTTCGAGAGATAACCATCCAGTGGGAGTTACTAGAGATTTGATATCTCACTATCTCGCTCATTGTGCAGCGGTTTCTATCAGGGTGAAGTTAAGTGCACTTATTCCAGAAAATAAATACTCATGCTAACTGCCTTGTCAGACAGGCCCATGAAGCAATGGTTTGTTGTAGACATGTCAGTCAGAGCTTGGCTTAGTCATAGGGGGACCTACGACCACGAGGTGGTCACAGAATAATTTATGACTATGCCGAGGTCGTAGAAAAACTTACGACTATGAGGTCATCGTAGAAGAGCTTACGACTAGTGGGTAGTCGTAGAAGAGCTTACGACTGGTGGGTAGTCGTAGAAGAACTTATGACTATCTTGTGAAATCTCTCCCTTATAAATAAGGGGTATACTCGAGGAGCATAATGACATCACCATATCATTTACAAACAAATAATAAATTGAGGATTAGTCATATCCTCGTTATTTAGCCCCCCAATTTCAAGTGAAAATAACTTACTTGAGAAAGAGAGGTCATAGATGAACAAAGATCAAAAGCAGAGACTTTTCGATCTGGTTTGACTAGAAATGAACTTCGTCACAAAGGTAGTTTTTCTTGAGCTACAAAAACATATCAGCTTAAATTGAAGAAAAATGAATCAATTCCTACCGATCCGTCCGCTTGGAACGGTTCCCAAAGAGGTAATAACCGACTCACATGGTTATAAAAACTTACCTGGTGGTAACTTTTCTTACTTTCCCCTTATTGCGTCAATCCCTTTAGAGCTTTCCACCATCGATCAAGCCTTCTTCTTTTCCCTAATTTCTTCCACATCCAAACCAATTGGTTAGAGAAAATGACGAAGTCTTCTTCGAATTGGCCGGTATCAGAGATAGATAAGGCGAAGATGAAAGATTTGGTTGCAGCAAAAAAATTCCTCCAAGGAATTTTGTGATGAGTATTGAAGCTGCTGGACAAAATTGGCCATAAGGGAAGATGGACAAATCCCAGTTTTCCATGTATACTACGAGTGCAGTCTTCAACTTCCTGCTCATCCGTTCCTCATAGCGGTTCTCGAATACTTTGGGATGGAATTGGTGAACTTAGTTCCCAATTCGATCTCCATGTTGAGTGTATTTGTGTATCTATGTGAATCCTATTTGGGAATTCCTCCATATTTGGAGCTCTTCCGGTATTATTACGAGATGAGCAAGCAAGCTGAAATTGCTGGGAGTTGTGGTCTAAACCTTCATGATGGCAAGACGAAGAAGTACATTCCAATGTTTAGACATCATCATGGCCAAACTGGAAGAAAAATGGTTCTATTGAGAGACAACCAGCGAAGGTAGCCTTTCCTTTGTGGGAAGGGTGCCAAAAAAAATTCTTCATAGATCTCGGTCCCAAATGACCTAAGTTGGATAGCCCCCTACATCCAAGCCATCATGGAACCGAGGAAAAGGGGCTTACCGGCTAGCACGTGGTGAAAGACTTCATCACACGTCGTATTAGCCCTCTGAGGAAATGAGCACACCCAATGTGGATGTACTCGGGGGGCCAAGGATATGACAAGGGACTACAGGAATGGTAAGTGACAATTTGAACTTGTTCTATGAATTTTGAGTTCTAGTTACTGACCACTTTTACTTGTCTATGCAAGATTGACTCTCGAGTCAAAGCGATCTGTGAGAAGGCTCTAACGCTCGACGTAGAGGCTCCTCGAATCTTGGTGGATGTATCCACCGAGGAAAGAAATGAATGTCTAAAGGTAATTGAATTTTGACTTCTTCTTTAGGCTTTCGTAGTTGTAAACTACAAGTACTCAACTTTCTTTCCTACTATAGAAAGTTGACATAGAAAACCGTCAAAACGACCAAGAGGTCGAGCTAATGATAATCGGAGAAGAGGTGGAGGAGGTTAAAACTCCTCCAACCAAGAAGGCTGTCGACAAGCAAGGTGAAAGTTCGAGCGCTGCTTCTTCCTTTCTTCATCTACCTGCCCTCATCGAGCAGTTTTGTATAGACATAGTTGCAGAAGAAATTGGGGCAGTTGTACTAGAGCAACTGGCTCCTAAGATCAATGTACCCTTCTACTACGATGACAAAATTGTCTTAGTTGGTGCTTCTCAAAACTTCATTAAGTGACTCAAAAAGGAAAACTGGAAAAGTTATTTATCCTTTATGAAGGAAACTGTTGTGGCAGCTGAACCCATGATCGAAAAGGAGACTGCTCTTCAGGTGGTCGAAACTAGTCTTGACCATCAAGAAGGGCAGGAGGAAGGAGTAATAATAGGTGCTTAGGATCTACGACCAGACATGGTCGTAGGTGACCCTGCCATTCAACGACCATGTCTGGTCATTGATAAGAAGTCGAAGAAACCTTCTTTAGGGAAGCTTCCTTCTAAATTCGACATCAAGGCTAAGAATACAAGGTATGCAAATAAAAGCATAAAATTAGCACTTTACCCATTTAGTCTTCTGAAATGCCAATCTACTTTTGTTTTAGCTTGACTCTTCCATCATCTAAGGATGTTTCTATCAAGAAGCCCCTTGCCATTCTCCCTATGGTCAAAAAGACAACAGAGAGGATGATCAAAGAACTGACCACCACGGCAATGATAGAGACCACCATTGAAGCGGGCACGGCTACGACCACCAAAGTGGTCAAAATAGAAGCAATGGCAATTCTTCTCCTCAAAAGGAGGTATAACACAAGAGAAATAGAAAGAGAGCCCAATTTCTTCTCTTCATTTTTAACCCTGCTTTTGTAGTATGATCATCTTTGTGTCGATATTATGACTGGGTTCTTCATCCCAATGATATTCCCAACAAGGGGAATGTCTTTGACGACGAATGCCTTGAGAAGGTATGGTGGAACAAGATTGAAGAGCTCAATTAACTAGAGGATTTCCAGTGAGTTCTCACCAAATTTGCTCATACAAGCATGAACATAAGCATCTGGTGCTTAGTCTTTTGTAATCGGCTTTTCTCGCTTCTCATTGTCTTCCTTTATCCAGAGAGCTTTGGAAGATATGGCAACTGTGGCAGAATACTACAGACAACTCATGCTCTTGAGAGAGGAAAATGTCAAACTTCGAGAACAGGCAAAGAAATGGTAAGCCATTGGCATACATAGTCTTTTCCCTATTTCGACTACCAGTCCAGCTCTTCGTGTTTATATTTAACCTTTACAGGTCTAAGAGTGATGAATAGATCTTATCTGCAACTAACAAATTGCAGGATAGTAAGTTCTGAAATCATGATTGTTTATTCAGATGTCTTTCTTATTTTTCTCTAACTCATTTTCTTTTTATAGATAAAGAGGTTAAAATGAGTAAGCTACGCACTAAGGTCGACGAAAAGACCAAAGTGATCAGTGAGCTTACTTGTATTGACAAAGAGAAAAACCAGAGGGTCAGGCTACTGGAAGACCAACATAAGGATGAAGTCGAGAAGCTCGAATCTCAACTAGTAGGTAAGGAAGTCTTTACCTTGGACTAGTTCTGATTAACTAGTCCTTTATAAAGTGTTTTCCTAACTAAGTCTCACTCTACTTTGCAGAAGCTATAGTTGAAATAAAGTGACTCGTAGAGGTTTTGACTCGTAGCTAGGAGGGGATACAATCGATGAAGAAGGTTTTTCAAGACAACACTTCTATCCTAAATGATCTACTCGGAGGGCTTGGTGCTAAGAAGATTTCACCTTCTAAGGACACCACGACCGCTCAGGCAAGTACGATCAGCGCGACAAGTCAGAGCCTTAGGGAAGCTTGTAAGCACTCTGAAGATCAACTAGGCTGATTCACTACGAGAGGCGGTTAAAAGTTCAGTAAGCTATGCCTTAGCAAAACTCAAGGCATGCAACCCGCCTCAATCGTTGACCGATCAACTATGACTTTGACTGCTCTGAAGTAGAAGCAGCTCATCTAATCAAAGAAGTGGAACCAGCTGGTAAGAAGGTCATGGAGATGTGAATTGGATCTCCTTCATCAAAGTAGTTTGCAATAGGGAATTTTGTAAAAACAAACTTTAATGAAATTCATCTTCCTTTTTCTGCAATTCATCTTATTGAGTGGTTAGTACTCGTAAGATAAAAAAGAAATGAAAGAAAATGAAAGTATGACTAAGAATTGATGTTATATGAATAACTCTATCCTAGCCACCGACTATTTATTTAGTTTATACGAATAAACTAGGCAAATAGTATAGAATAGGGTTTGTAAAAATCAGAGCAATTTATCCAATTATTGTTGTCGACTTTGATTGTCATATTTTGGTAGCAAAAGTTAGAAATGAATTGATGCTAGGAAGCTCCTTCTAGTGGGCAGTACCACATGTAGAGAGGAGAGACTTCGACAAGATGATATTACCTTTTTTCGACCAAGTTAATCAAATCAAAGACATAACAACATTATGATAAATACTTAGAATAAAGTATGTGGAGATAAGAGCAGCTCATCTGACTGTCGTTGTCAACTTTGATTCTCAGCTAGGAAGCTCCTTCTAGTGGGTAGGACCACATGCAGAGAGGAGAGACTTCGACTAAGTAATGTTACCTTCCTTCGACCAGGTATAATCGAATCAAAGTCATAAATGCGAACAGGACAAATGCTTAGAGATCTTATTCATTCAACTTTACGTGGTTAACTCAACTATTGTTTCCTGATATCAATAGTTGGAAATGATGCGAGGCTAGGAAGTGTAACATCCCAAAAATTTAAAATTTAAAAATCTAAATTTCTTGAATTATTTTTGCAATATACTCTATTGGAATTTGGATTTCATGGAGTTTTCCTAGATTTGATTGAGGTTCTAAAAATTGAAGAAATCCATAAAAGACAAAGACAAACACTAGTAATACCAAAAAGTCAATATGCAAATAATAGAAAATTAAAATCTTAAATACTAATCTGAAAAGATGATCCAGTATAAGGAGAAGGAAACCTGAGTTAATAAAATATAAACTTTCATTTTGAGAATGATAGTACAAGGGCAACAAAAATAAATAAATAAAATATATGCAATTATATACAAAAGGACTAGTATGGTAAACAAAAGCATAAAACAATGTATATATATATATATACCAAAATAATGGTATAAAGATATATATACTTGTACACATGTATAAACAAAAAAAAAGAATAGCAATGAAATAATTAAAAAAAAGAAATGCAGCCGGCCGGCCACCACCCCCGGCCTGGCCCAATTCTCCGACCCGCTTCCTTCCCGCAAGGACCAGCGCCCCCGGCATTTCACTGCGTCGCGGGCCCCCTTCATCTCGCGCTCCCTCCCGCTTTCTTCCTCTGGCCCCGCGGGCCCGCGCCCCCGTCCCTCCTTTCTTCTCTCCTTCCTCTCTCGTGCGCCCGCGCCAGCGCCACTTTTCTTCTTTCCTCTGCGGAGCTCAGCTCCTGACCTCCCCGTGGCAGCCATGCGCCACGCCGCCTGCTGCCACCCTCTGCGCCGCGCCTGCCCTGTCGCTATCCTGCGTCGCCCGGCTCTCCACGCCCCGGCCACTGTTCTCCTTCTTGCCCCTCCCTGCTCGGTACCATCTCGCGCGGCGCCAGCTCTCTTCGGCACCCAGCACGCGCAGCGCCAGTGCCATCATGGCGAATCAGCCGCAAGATCCTATTCCCTGCCCCCGTTGCCAGCTCTTCCCGCCCCTCTATAAGAAGCACCGAGGGCTCCATCAAGTTTCCCCCACCCCACACACTGATTTCCCAAAAGTAATTGAGCCGAAAGTCCCCAAATAGCCGCCGTGCGCATCTTCTTCCCCAGCTCCGGCCGTGGGCCTCCCCGCTGATTGCCGCCACTAGAGTCCAATTGCCGCCACCCACAGCACCCTCAGGGCGTCACGGATCTACCCCCGGCCTCTTTAGAGCCCCCCGAAGGCCCTACACCGCCGGCGCCGCTAACCCCTCCCGGACCGCCGCCGCCGCACGCCACCGGCCGCACCGCCCCCGAACTTCCTCTGTCTCCAACACCCTGCACTTTCGGCTTAACTACATTCGCCACCTCCTTTCGTCAGGTAACACTCCCGAACCCACTGGCTAGCAGCGTGCGCTCTCAGTCCCATGGCCCGGCTTCGAATCCCCCGACCGTAATATAGAGTTAGGTTTTTAAATGATTTTGCCAGCGGCTACAGTGAAGAAGAAAATTAGGAAAAATCCGAAAATAAATTCTAAAAAGATGCTAAAATTTATTAGAATATAAATGAGCTTATTTAATTTTCAGTCATGGATTAATCAATAAATGTTAACGCCTAATGTGCCTTTAATCTTTATTTTAAAAGCATAGTGAGGAATTTAGCCATAGTCTTGTTTAGGTTATGCTCACATGAAATGACGACTTAACAAACGAGGATGGCCTAAAGAAATAAGTCCTAAACCGTGGCATACTAGTAACCATAGCATGGTTTAAAACATAACCATCATCTCTAGGCCCCAAGCAATTAGAAGAACCCTTTTTGACTATTAGATGATTTTGATATTAAGCCACTAATATTTGGATTAGTTCATATATGATTAATTAATATGGTTTGAGCAATAATCTAAAAGACTAAAATTAGTTAAGGGCATGGATAAAGAAAAACACTTTGGTTAAATGTTCAAATTATAATTAACATATATGCTCTAGCATGTCATCATTAAAACAAACTCCCTTAATAGATTTAATTAAGTAGCTACACTAATATATAACCCTGTACGACAATCTTTGCTAGATAAATAAAAATTAAAAATAAAGCTAAGCTTAATAATAACAAAGGTGCAAATAAAATGATAATGGTACCACTAATTAAATCTTGACACTAGCTTTAGTACATAATAGTATTAAGCATAATTATATATATAACAAGTTAGGACCCATATGAGTGGATCCTAATTCAACTTAAATTTAGCCTAGCTATGAATGAAGATACATAAAATATGATAATGGGATTATTAGAGATTTAAATTCTAATTAATTACCATATAAAGAATAAATATTGAGCCCTTGCTATTTATCTTAACCTAATTAATAAGTAAAAGCCTATATCAGAGATTATTCTAAAAACTTAATAAAGATATCCAAATGTTATAATACCTACGACTAAAAGATTTATAGAATAAGTACAGATCTCATCCATCAGTCCAGTTTGCCTTTACCATAACCTGAGTTGCAAGGAATGCATACCCAAAAGATAAAATTTGGACACTAAACTCCTGCACCAGTCTATAGGTCTAACCCGACTCATGGAACTTCCTTGAAAAAAATGCGAATCTAATAATAGAAGTTAGTAATAAAAAGATCGTACCTCGCCTTTCTCCAATCGGCTACGTTTTGCCACTTCTTTTCCAAAGTAAATAATTCCTGTAGATACTTCCTTACTTTTGATCTCTTATTATCCTAAAATTTTCCCTCACGGTAAAGCTATTCAAATAACTCGTTCTCTCACTCAAGTCCAGCTACCACTGTGTTTGCAACACACTAAACTGAATCATCCTTCTATTCTCAAATCGTAATAAATGGATAAATTAAATTAAATCGGCCATTTGAATTAATCGGATTTATTTGGATCTTTTGAGTTATTTGCCTTTATTTGTATTCAGTCATTTAGCACGTAATTAGATATGGGAATCTTGAAGAATCAAAGGATCAGGCGTGATCAAGAGCGAATCGAAGATAAAGACCAGAAGCCCAAGAGAAAGCATTGAGTGAACTCAAGATCGCGGTAAACCGCGCTAGGCGAGTCAACACTTTGATCATATTGAACCCAGCATTTCAAAGCTATTTCCTTTTAAATTATCAACTTGCATGCTATTATTTCATGAAATATGATATGTTTGATTTCAGCAAGTTAGATATACCATGTTATTGCTATTGTGTTTATTATTCTCCTTGCCAAACTTGGAAATATGAACCTTGTCGCCATAGTAAGAATTAATATATGATTTCACAAAATAAGTCCTTACTTATACGGCATCCTTAGGAATGCTAGATACTTGGGGTGACACTAATGCCCCAAGGAATATTCTTCAAACTATTATGAACACAATGGGTAACTTATGGTGTGATGCCATAAGCAACATATGGTGCGATGCCATATGTAATGTTGGTGCGATGCCATATGTAATGTTGGTGCGATGCCGACAAATAGCGTATGGTGCGATGTCATACGCAACCCTTGGTGTGATGCCAAGGGGTAACTTATGGTGCGATGCCATAAGGATAGTTGGTGCGATGCCGACAATAAGCGTATGGTGCGATGTCATACGCAACCCTTGGTGGGATGCCAAGGGGTAACTTATGGTGCGATGCCATAAGGTTAGTTGGTGCGATGCCGACAAAAAGCATATGGTGCGATGTCATATGCAACACTTGGCGTGATGCCAAGAATGGGATATGGTGTGATGCCATAAATATAGGAAACAATGATTACATGGATTATTACAATAAATGGTTTAAAAATGTGATTTCAAACCTGCTAGGTCATAGGGAATTTTAAGTAATTGTATTCAAAAGCACTCTTTGGCAAAACAAAATAACCCTATGCCTTTCCTTTGTCGAGCCATGCATGTTATAAATATTTGCATTCTGTGTGTTGGCTTGCGAGCACGGGGTTGGAGTGCTCACACTCGCTTTTGCGACAAAATTCAGAATCAGGAATCAAATCACCTTGCCTCAGCAACAAGATTGGACAAGCTGGCAGAGAAGATAAAGATGTCAAGGGCTAGGTCGCGAACCTCCAGTTGGCTGCCTGTGGGCATGTCTTGAAGGTCCCACCTGTGTGCTCCGTTCTTCCGCTGCTGCAATTTATTGATTTCGGCCTAATCGGCCCATGAGTAAGTCTAATATTATATTTACGCTTCCGCATGATATTTACTTTGATATTCAGAATTGTAATCTGTGAGCACTATCTACTGATCCAGGGAATAGTGCAGTAAAATCACAGTGGATTTGGATTGAAAAATCCGAGTCCGACAGGAAGCTCCTTCTAGTGGGCAGGACCATGTGCAGAGAGGAGAGACTTTGACTAGGTGTTGTTTCTTTCTCCGATTAGGCTTAAACATATTTAATGTACCAGAGGTGTGCGAACAACCATACACGAAAACACTCTTCCCCACATACTACAACAAAGATTGAAAAGACTAAAAATTTTATTGAGAAAATTGAAATACTACACGTAAAACTTATGCAATTGGTCGATATTCCAAGAGTTTGAGAGAACCTGACCGTTTTCCATGGCAAGTCGTACTGAGCTTGGTCATATAACTTCGAACATAGTGTAAGGACCTTCCCACTTAAGGGAAAGCTTGTTTCGATTAGACTGGGACTGAATTCTTTTTAATACCAAGTCACCTATAGCAAGGTTGTGAGGTTGGACCTTACGGTCGTAGTATCAATGCATGGCTTGTTGATAGACTATCGATCTGATTAATACTTGATTTCTCTTCTCTTCGAGCATGTTGATGTCATCCACACAAAGTTTCTCTTGATTGGAGATGTCGAAGTTCTCGACTCGTGTTGGCTTGACCTTTAGTTCTAGAGGAAGTATGACTTCAGCCCCAAAGACTAGGAAAAAAGAGTTTCTCCTATCGCCTGACTAGAAGTCGTGCGAATTGCCCATAATATGCTGAGGGTAATTCTTGGACCCAAGCTCCCAAACGCTTTACGAGTTGGTTGAAGATTCGAGTTTTAATTCCCTACATGATTTGGCAATTCGCTCTTTTGACTGCCCTATTGCTTTTGAGGATGGGCGGCAGAGACAAAACATAACTTGGTACCCAATTCATTGTAAAATTATTGGAGTTTTGCACTAAAAAAGTGCTTATCGTTGTCTATAATTATTCGAATTGGTACCCCAAATTGAGTAATCAAACTCTTCATCATGAACCTTTTAGCAGATTCCATTGTTATCTCAGTCACAGGCTTAGGCTCAATCCATTTTGTGAACATATCAATAGCCACAAAAAGGAATTAGAAGCCATCTAATGCTTTTGGGAATGGTCCTAGGATGTCTAAACCACAGGTCACAAAGGCAAAGATAAAGGAATAGTATGTAGAGCCTAAGCTAGTTGGTATATCTGCCTATTATGAAATTGGCATTGTACATATTTCTAAACTAGCTCTTTGGCGTCACTGAGGGCTATTTGCCAATAAAAAAACCTTGTCCAAAGGCTTTTTCGATCAACGTTGTATAAGAAGCGTGAGCTCCACAGATGCCCCATGAATGTCATGAAGGAGCTGTAATCCATCTCTTTGCGGAATGTATCGCATAAGAATCCCTTGAGTACTCCTTTTATAGAGTACCCCATTGACCAAAGTATACGTTTTGGCCTTGTGGGATAAACGACCTGCCTTGGTATTGTCATCGGGTATGGAACCCTTCTGAAGATACTCATAGATGGGTCTTAGCTAGGTATCCTCATACTCAAGAGAGGCAGTCTCATTAGGAATTGTTTTCGGTGTTTCGACCAGAGATGGCTTCTGGAGTTGCTCTAAGAAGACTCCCGTTGGTACTTGAGATCGGGAA
This sequence comes from Dendrocalamus sinicus, assembly GCA_036346575.1. NCBI lineage: Eukaryota > Viridiplantae > Streptophyta > Magnoliopsida > Poales > Poaceae > Dendrocalamus > Dendrocalamus sinicus. The sequence continues at coordinate 8,799,643 of CM070659.1, read as the reverse complement.
GAAGCTATTCGAGCCAACTAGTTAGCGAGAAAATTATCATTTTGAGGGATATATTGTATCTCAAAATTGAAAAAATGTTTCTCAAGCTTTTCGACTTCCAACAAGTACCAAGACATGGTCGTACTAGAGCATTGGTACTCTTTTATGACCTGATTCATGAGTAGTGAGAGCCTACTCTAATGAGAAGTCGACGAATCTCAAGCGCTTTCGCAGCTCGTATGCTAGCAATAAATCTTTCTATTCAGCCACATTATTAGTGGTTGGAAAGTTTAATTGAATGGCATCTTTTAAGATCTCTTCCGTGGGAGATTCTAGGACCACCCCAGCCCCCGAGCCACTAAGCGTAAGTGACCCGTCAAAGTACATCATCCACTGGTTGTGGAAAGTGTACTGGGGATCCTGAACAGGTTTAGGATGTATCCATTTGATGACAAAGTCTGCCAACATCTGGGATTGGATGGTCATTCGAGACACGAAATGGAGGTCGAACGCCCTATGTTCAACCGACCATTTGGGCCATGCATCCTACTATTTCCTTGTACTAGAGGACCTCTCATAAGAGAAACTCAGATGGCACAACAATCTTGTGTGCTTGAAAATAATGCCGTAGTTTCCTCGAAGACATGAAGAGGGAATATAGAAGTTTTTGAACCTGAGGGTAGCGCTCCTTAGGCCCATATAAAACTTCACTTACGTAATAGACTGGTCGTTGGATGCTCTCATGTTCCGCAACCAGTACTATGCTTGCTACCTGTGGTGTGTAACTAGATATATTAACAGTGTCTCTTCTGGTTTCAAAGAAACCAGAATAGGAGCACTCGTAAGATATCTCTTGATATCATCGATGGCTTCATTATCCTATTTTGACCACTCAAATCCCTCATGTTTCCTTATAAGCTTAATGAAATGAAGTCATTTTTCTCTCAGTTGTGCGATGAAATGAATTAAAGCCGCCATGCACCCTGTGAGTTTCTGGACTTCTCTCTTTATGGTCGGAGGGCACATTTGCTCAATAGCCTTTATCTTTTCAGGATTTGCTTCAATACCTCTTGCTGAAACAAGAAATCCGAGCAACATTCCAGAAGAAACTCCGAGCACACACTTCTCAGGATTGAGTTTCAAGCGGTGTTTTCTGAGGTGTCGAATGTTTCCTGTAGGTTTGAAACATGATTAAGTTGTTTGATGCTTTTTACAACTAAATCATCAACATAGGCTTCCAAATTTTGGCCTAGTTGAAGGAAAAAAGTCAATTGCATCAACCGCTGAAAAGTCAAAACATCATTTTTTAAATCGAATGGTATTTTGACATAGCAAAATATTCCAAATGGTGTAATAAATGCGGTCTTCTATTCATCTTCTAGAGACATACTAATTTGGTGGTAACCGGAGTATGCATCTAGAAACTTAATGTTTCATAACTAATAGTGGAATCAACCAATTGATCGATACGAGGAAGAGGAAAATCATCTTTTGAATAAGCTTTATTAAGATCAGTATAGTTAATACACATATGCCACTTACTGTTAGACTTCTTAACCATTACAGGGTTAGCTAACCACTTTGAGTGATTAAGCTCTCTTATAAAGCTTGCTTTTATTAGCTTGTCCAATTCAGATCTAGTTGCCTCCCTTCGATCAGGTGCAAACCTCCATAATTTTTGTTTTTCGGGTTTCTTATTAGGCCATAGAGCTAGCCTATGCTTGATCACCTCCCAGGGGACCCCGGGCATATTGGATGCTTGCCATGAACACATTTATGTTTACTCGGAGGAAGGTGATAAGAACGTCTTCCTATGCTGGGTCAGAAGAAACCCCGATACGAATGGTCCTCGAAGGTTCCGTTGGATCCAATGGAACTTCCTTGACCTGCTCGTTCGGCTTTGGCGCAGCTTTAGGGTTCGAGTGCTTGGTTAAAGGTTGTGCCTTGCTTACTTCTCGAGTTGGTAAGTGGCCTACCATCTCGAGGGATTTGCGGTCGCATGAAAGCACCATCTTTTTATCACAATGGATTGTGATTACTCCTTTGGGAGCTAGCATCTTAAGACATTGATGTGCATAGTGAGAAACTATCAGAAAATATGCCAGAGTTGGTCATCCGAGTATGGTATTATACACCATGTCAAAATCAATCACATCAAAGGAGATTTTCTTTGTCCTGAAATTGCTTGGAGAACCAAATGTGACAAGTAGAGAAACTTGGCCAATTGGCTTAGCCGAAGAGCCTAGTACGATCCCATGAAATGAGTATCATACATATTTTTATTCTGGTGCGAGGAACTTGCATCTCATCCAGAGCACCTGCAAACAAGATTTTTAAAGAACTCCCACCATCAATCAACACTCGATTCACTCAACAGTTGATGATGGTGGGCACGACCATGATTGAAAACTGATCTGGTCGAGTCGAAGGGATCAGACAGTCACTCTTCTCAAAAGAGATAGTGACTTCTGACCAGTTCGGAAGATAATTGACAAGAGCATGATCAATGGAGTTTAACTCACGTTCAACAGCTTCATGCTGTTGTCTTGACTCGTATGCCGAAGATCCTCCATAGATGCGCTTAATAGTATGCTATGGATCCTAAAATGGCATCTCCTTGTCATCGTTCGACTGCTTTCGATCACGCGTTTGTCCTAACTTTTGGAGTGTAGGGAGTGATCCTTTGCTGGAGTAGTAGTACTCGAGTATTCGTTGGAAAACTAGGCTATTGCAAAGTCCATGTCCTTCCCTTTTATGAAAGGGGCACCATCTAGGCTTGTTGTCCTTCCGAGAGGTGATTTTGGCCTTGCTCCGGTCTAAGTATGGCTTGGGATTTTGTGGCTCCTTACCGCCCACGGCTAAGACCTCCTTAGAACCTTTGGCCTGAGGCTTCTTACCTTTTGCCTTGTTCTTAGATTTCTTGACCTTCCCCTTTCCTTTACTATGTTTGCCTACCTCTTTGGAACTTCGATCGGCATGGTCGATGGTCTTGCTCCACTCAACTACTTCAGTGGCAGTCTCATAGCAATCAGCCATCTCGAAGAGCTAAGTGACAATAGTTGGAAGGTTCAAAGCGATATCTTCAGTGAACCTTCTATTGTGAACTCCATGCTTAAACACTCTAATAACAGAAGCATCAGAAACTTTCAAAATAGAATCATGAACCTGACTGAAATGCCTGATAAACTGTCGTAGGGTTTTATTGTTGCTCTGTCTCATCTGGTGCAAGTCGTTTTCCTTCCCAGGGCGATTGCATATGCCTTAGAAGTTAGCTAGAAAAATATCACAAAGATGTTGCCATGAATATATCAACTCTAGTGGTTGATTCAACAACCACGATCAAGTCGATCCCTCGAGCAAAGTCTGAAGGTAGTTCGCCATAACATGCTCCCCTCCTCCTCCTGATCGAACTGCGGTTATGTAAATTTGAAGAAACTCGATGGGATTTTGGGACCCATCAAACTTCTCCATGTTTATCGGTCGAAACCACGGTGACCAGCGTACTGCTTGGAGATCAGGCGTGAATGCCTGACATCCGATAACTAGATCGTGATGCCTCCTTTGCGGGAAAGGATGATTGGTGTCTTCAGGCAATTGTTCTCGACGATGTTCGGTAGTCAATGGACCTAACATGTAATAGGTCTCGTCCATTCAAGGGTAATACCTCGTACTCTATCTGTTGTTGCAAATTTCTTGACCAGAGTGGTGAATGATCACCTCCTCCAAAAGCTCACTGATCAGGAGTTGTTTGAGGAACCCTTCTTTGACTGGAGTTGTGGTTATAAGAACAACTAGAAGCAGTCGTACCTGCTCGACTCATGGAGTTGTGTTGGTGAGGTTGCTTGAACTTGGCAATCATGCTTCAGAGTCTTCGTGTGATTCCTTCAACGAACTGGTCGTAGCCTAGTGCTCGAGCAATATCTTTGGTTGTATTTTCAAGAAAATCATTTATGCACTGAAGCTCCCGAGCCTCCTCAAACCAGTACTAGCACTACTAGTTTTCAGGTCTAGGACAACGGAGCGAAATCGTTGCAATAGGGCCAAAATAGATGCAATATGTAACTATTGCAACACTTCACTTACGTTGGCAAGCGTGGCAAGTACTTGCGTGCTTAAAAGGTTGTGCAACGGATTATGGTTTCGTTGCAATACCTATGGTTGTTGCCATGCAATGTGTTGTGGCAATTGTTTGTTGTTGCAACGAATGATGTCGTGGCGATATAGGCTATTGCCACGGCTGACTCCGTGGCAATAGTAGCTTTTGCTACAAAGTTTGGTCATGGCAATAGTATCATTTGCCACGAAAATATTGCGTGGTAATAGGTTCTATTGCCACGTCAATGGTTCGTGGCAATAGAACCTATTGCCACGGAGAGCATTTCGTTGCAACATGATATATTGCTACGGGAGGCGTTTCGTTGCAGCAGGTTTAATTGCCACGGGAGGCGGTTCGTTGCAATATGTTTTATTGTCACGGAAGGCGTTTCATTGCCATAAAGTTATTGCAACGAAATATGTTTTGTGGCAAATAGATCCTATAGCAACGAACATTGTTCATGGCATATAGTGGAATCGCAGCATAGTAGCGGCGTTGCAACAACCTATCACAACGAAATACCAATTTTGCATACAGGTTTATCGCAACGGTAAAATTTGCGATTGCATATTGAGCATATGATAGTTTATTATAATTTGTTGTTGCAAATTAATAATCAAATTAGGAACACGGTTGGATCAAAAACACATATATTAATTCAACACATAATAATTTAAAAGTGCCACCACTCATGCATGAATTACATATCAATCTCCAAACTTAAACTACAAAGTTTGTAACTAATAACAAAAGTACTATCACTTCCACTCCATTTGTCCGTACTTCTTTGCCATGTTGAATTTCCTGACTTGACGCCACGACATCATTCGTTGCAAAAAACCTATGGGCAGCCAATCTTCTCCTTCAAATGGTCTCGAGATCCTCAACATCTGAGGCTAATTGAGGCCCCTCAATGAAGAGTGATTATTTCAAGTTTTTCTCCCACGCTAATTAGGGTACTCATTGGACTCATCACTGGATGCCTCCTTGCCATCACCACGAGGGGTCATAGTGTGTGATTGGTGGAGAACACTATTAGGCCTTCATTTGAGAGAGTGATTAGTATCTGAGGGGAGATCGAAGACCTCCTATCGGTAATCTCCACTTTTATCAAAGGCCTCCTCGCTTGAAGAGTTGTCTAACGAGAGTGCATCATGATCTAGAATAAACCCCTCCAGGAAAGAGAATTCCGGGTTATAACTATCTCCCGTCGGAGCTGAACCCTACGTGAGTATGGGCAAACTCATAGGGAGCCCACCCACGCCCTTTGCAGGGACAAGCGGAGAGTTGCGACCACTAGATGCTGGTAGAGTCCCAGAATGCTAGATTCCAGGACTCGTTGAGCCTGATCTGACGGTCATGACAGGACTCAAACACTTGGGGGGAGGCCCTTTGTCAACCTGTGAGTCCTATTTACAATCAGATTGACTCCTGCCCTTTGGAGAAACTGGTTCCTCCGTTGAGCATAATGCTGTGGGGGATAAGGATCCCTCCTCAGCCCTACCCGTGGTACGATCGCCAAGATCTCATGATAGATCTCCGAGAGATAGCCACATCTTGGATGAAAGCATCGTCTGCTCGAACTCGTAATGTGCATCCATGTCAAGATCTGCGTATTCGCTAGGTCGAACTAGTTCTCATTCCACTCTCCGCCATGAGGACATACAAAAGAATAGAACTTGCTGACAAGGAATTACCGGAGATTTGGCAAAGATGTATTCCAACAAACGACGCCAACTATCGATGTTTCAATATTGATCTTATGTAATAATTTGTTTGGGTTCAGGGAAACTTTTGAGGGCCTGTCTATCAACACACAAAGGCAAGACACGAGGATTTTATACATGTCCGGGCCTTCTATAGCGAGAATAATAGCCCTACTTCCTATTGACTGTTGCTCAATGAACTGATTACAATGGAGGAAAGTAATCTGGAATTACAATGGAGAAAGTAATATGAAAAAGCCTGCTCTACTACTACTCTCCCTTGGGTCTGGCCTGTATGCTTCCCCTCTTCTCCCTAACGTTTGCCTTTATATAGCTTGCATGACAGCAGTAGTTTCTCCTCGTCAAGGGTCGTTTTAACATTTCGAGTGATAACCATCTAATGGGAGTTACTAGAGATTTGATATCTTGCTCATCATGCAACAGTTTCTATCAGGGTGAAATGAAGTGCACTTATTCCAGAGAATAAATACTCACACTAGCTACCTTGTCAGATAGGCCCATGAAGTAATCGGCTGTCGTAGACAGGTCAGTCGAAGCTTGGCTGCCGCAGGATAATTTATGACTATGCCAAGGTCGTGGAAGAACTTACAACTATGAAGTCATCGTAGAAGAGCTTACGACTAGCGGGTAGTCGTAGAATAACTTACGACTAGTAGGTAGTCGTAGAATAGCTTACGACTATCTTGTGAAATCTCTCCTTTATAAATAATGGGTATACTCGAGAAGCATAATGATGTCACCATATCATTTACAGACAAATAATAATTTGAGAATTAGTCATATCCTCATCAGGGGTGAACATGCTGGTGGTGGCCTTGTACACGAATTGGCAGAAGCAGTCCTTCGAGTCGATGTTGTCGAGGTTGGTGTAGTTCTGGAAGGAGCGGACAACACACTTCCCCTCAAATGTGTGCATGCTCAGTGTAATTTCAGCCATAAGCCACAGCTTTTCAGCCCAACCGAGCAGGGCCTTAACAAACGGGGGGTGAATTCACCCAAAATCGGAAATTTTTTTATGGTTTTGGTCTAAATTTCAAATCAAAAATTGAATTTCCAAATAAAATCTGTGTAAATTCAACTTAGACTGTGATATTTGAAACCGGTTTGTACTCTAACTAACTAGGAGTATCTAGTAAAACTGATTATCAGCGATAATCGAAGGTGATCGGCCGAAATTGGATAACCGAAATTGTGAATCCTGCTTGGAGCACTACACCTCCGCGGGCAACTACCTTACTCGTGTGATCCTAAGTTTACACGATTTTGATCTAACAAAAATTCGGCAGACGTTTCTTATTTGGGAGTGACTATTGTATAAGCGACTGGAATTTTTTTAACTCCCAGTCACCAGAATTTGCACTCTGAACTACCTGAAGTTGGAGATGATTTTTTTAAAGGGGGGCTGTAACTTTGGTTGATTGAAAGTGCAACTAATCAGCTGAAGTTGCAGGTGTTTTTTGGAAAGGGGCTGCAATTTTAGTTGATTGAGAGTGTAAGTTTAGATGACTGAGAGATAAAAAAATTTTAGTCGTCCGTACAAAAGCAGAACCGTTCTTATTTCTTGCACGAACGAACAGCAAACAATCCTTCAGAGAATCACGGATTTCCATCAAGGTTTTAAATCTCCGGCTATAGCTGCCGTTATAGCCCGCTATAGCTGTTTTAGACTGATCGAGCTATTTGAGTCTATGTACAATTTAGCCGCTATAGCCCGCTATAGCCTTATTTAGCTCCGCTATTAGTTGTTTGAGAGGTCATCCGCTAAACGTCATAGCCGGAGATTTAAAACACTGATTTCCATACACCCTCTTTGGGTCGAGATATTATAATTGGCAACGGAAGATGTCATGGACTCTCTAGGATCCGTCCTGCACCAACGCGGTCGACACACCGGACGCGATGCCGTTGTTGGCGCCGCCGTTCCTGGCGTAGAACGCCGGCTTGGACGGGGCATGGAGAGAGACCGTGTCGCTGCCGAGCATCATGACGACCGACGACATCACCGGCCGGTCCGCCGGGTTGCCCTGAACGCACAGAAGCCCTATGTGGATACATCTCAGCACGTCGCTCTCGGAGAAACTGTCGTTCATGCACGGGTCTACCATCTTCGACACCGTTCCGGCCGTCCAATGCTCCCATATCTGCGCCATTTGCAGTAGCCATGAGCCAAAACTGCACTGTGTGACTTGCTCTTCTCTAGTAATAATGGTGATCAGATATTCAGATAGTAAGTAAGCACTTACCGTAGTCAAGAGATCTTCAGATTGCCGGGAGTTGTAGCAGTCGTTGTTCTTCCTTCCCGTCACGATCTCCAGAACCATGACGCCGAAGCTGAACGCGTCCGATTTGACAGAGTAGTTCCCACGCATCACGTATTCCGGCGCCATGTATCCACTGAAGCAAGATAAGGTCACAGTTATTTAGTTACCTATCGGATGATTAAACAGCTACTACTTGAACTAGACTATGTGTCATGGTACTATGTGCCGACGACACGGTTCGTGACACCCTGGGTCTGGTCTCGCCCGAAGATTCTCGCGAGGCCAAAGTCTGAAATCTTCGGGTTCATGTTCATGTCCAGCAAGATGTTGCTTGCTTTGAGATCGCGATGGACTACTCTGAGCTGAGAGTCTTCATGGAGGTATTGCAGACCTCGAGCGATTCCGTTTATGATCTTGTACCTCTTCTCCCAATCCAGTTGCTCGCATTTCTCAGTGTCTGGCATTGATCATAAAGAATGTAACGGAGATCAATGCGATGATATCAAACTTTGCAGAGAAAATGGAGAGAACTGAGTTGAACATGATTCAGTTAGTACCGAAAAGGATCAGGTCGAGGCTCCGGTTGGGAACGAACTCGTAGACGAGCAGCCTTTCCTGTTGCTCCAAGCAGACACCGACAAGCCTGACAAGATTCTTGTGCTTAAGCTTCGCAACCAAAGCGAGCTCATTCTTCAGCTCTTCCACTCCTTGTGTTGAGCTCTTCGACAGTCTCTTCACTGCTATTTCATCGCCGTCTGGGAGAGTGCCCTGTGAAGATGAAACAAATGATAAGCTTAGTGAGCATTTTGATGGTAACTCAAAAGACATGTTTTTTCAGTACCTTGTACACCGCACCAAACCCGCCTTCACCAAGCTTGTTGCTTTCTGCAAAATCCCCAGTTGCAGCACGCAAAGTAGAAATGTCGATCAGCATCGACTCTACACTTTCGATGTCCTCTGCTTCTGTGGAATAACTGGCATCTGTTTAAAATATCAAAGTCACGACAAGTGGATAAGGTATTTCATTTTAGGTTCCTTGAAGTGTTTAAATTGGAGAATTTTGCAGGACATACGTGTCTGCTTTGTTTCTGTTGCTGGCCGCCTCCTTCTCCAGAAACAGAGGCAAGCGACAAGGTTTATGGCTGCTATGGTAGGCAGCAGAATTATAAGAACCATGCCGGGAACACTGTTCTTTGTCCCTGTGAATTAACCAATGTGAGAAGAAAAATATCAGGTCAAACGAGTTTCACAAAGTTATATTTGAACTGAAATAATTCATATGTAATCTGCATTGGTGTATTATTCTAGTACACAGAAAATTGAATAAATCTTGTTGATACAGTTAGTAGCTAAAACAGTACGGTGGGCTACCAAGAGTTGCACAAGAAAACAACCGGCAGTTAAAACTTTATAAACTTTAACAACTGTTATGAAAAAAGATTGGTGACGTGGAAACTGCACCAATAGCTTTGCCATCTATGAAAAATACCTTTTATAATGTTATAATTTACTCTACACTATTTAGGGACAGATGGAGCACTATATGTCCTTTTAATAAATGATTTTGCAACGACTCTAAAAATGGTAAGGAGTAGCCTATCTAGATAACTTGTGGTTCATAAGTATCAAACTCTCATCGGGTAGAGGCAAAGTACCACACCGCTATGTTACATTAGATAATTCGTCACCCTCACACGCACCAAAAAATTCTCAGCCACACCGTAAAGTATTGGTGATTATTATACGTATGCTATGTGTATATCAGTACGTATGGGTCCGTAATGTCACACAAAGAAGAAATATACGCTTTGACCCACCTGCTCTGTCCGCCGCCGCCGGCGTCACATTAACCGTGGGCACCACAGCTGCCGGCGCCTGCGCTGGCGCTCCAGGGCTCGCTGATGGTCCTGGCAGATGCACCAACACCGGACCATCGATGAAGGGTGCTGTCTCGTACCGGAAGCTGCACCTGACCCCAAGGGCCCTGGCTCCGAGACGGTTCGTGAACAACCCAATATTTTGCGTTATGCTCCGGGCGAGGCAACCCCGGCACCTCGCCGGCGTCATGTCCGGCGTGCACTGCGCCCAGCTGTACACCTTGGGGACCTCCTGGTTGAAGTCGGCCTCCCCGGACGCGTACCGCTGCGGGGAGTTGTACGCGGCGTAGTCGGCGGTGGCGTTCACGAGCGCGGCCACGACGCGGTTGAACCGGGCCGGCTCCGACGTGACGTTCACGTTGTAGCCGACCTTGTACGTCATGGTCGGCCCGGAGTCGTCGGCGGAGAGGAAGTGGATGTTGGAGTAGTGGAGCATGCACCAGTTGTAGTAGATGGTTGCGTCCTTGTTGTAGGCGCACAAATTCGGCAGGTCGCGGAAGGCCTGGACGAGGCAACTGAGGCAGGTCGTGGCGTTGGCGTCGCCGCGGCAGAGCCGAGGCCGAGACCTGCTCCGGGATGGCGCCGACGTCCTCGGCGGTAGCGAAGAGGTCTGGGGACGTGGAGGCGTTATTGGGCAGGGTGGCGGCGATGAGGTCGAGGTTGGCCAGGTACTTGCTCTTGGCCGTGAAGTTGCCGGTCGTGCCACACACTGCCCACGGGTACCCCGCAGCGCGGGGCGCGATCAGAGCTACGGCGACGATGGCCACGGACAGGACGAGATGGTGAGCCATTGTGCGTACGTGGTGCAACGAGGAAAGGTATGGAGTCTTTTTGTAGACGGCGGTAAATTATTGACCGTCGGATACGGTAGTCGCTTGCTCGCTTATGGTGTGCATATAGCACCCAGAAATTGGAGCGGTTTGTGATATTATGAAATTTTAGGAATTTCCCTACTAAACTGCCTGCAACACATCTTCTCTTCCCTTTTTATCATTTAGAACTCTTTTCGTGCAGTTTACTTTTTTTAGCCTGGTTTGTAATATAAAAAATTCCGATTCTAATTGAAATTGAATTGTTTCTCGTAAAATTCCTTAATTTTTCGTTGGAGGATTCCGTTGTAAGCTGATGGGATGGTACAAGTGAACGAGCTCATTGTGTTCGGGAGTAATTTACTAGTACAGTATTCACGTCCAAATCACTCCATACTCCAGAGTAAGTCGCAACAGTGACGCGACACGCTGGTCTAAGCTACGGATTCCCACGAGCTCCTCGATCGCTTTGTGAAATTGGTCGATCAGATATAACGTCTAGCTACGCCGCTACCTTCGGATCGGCGGGGTCAACGTACCGTGGAAGTTGCATAAGATGGCTTGGAGTTTGATTGGAGGAATCAATTTCGATACGCACCATCGGCCGGAAGGGCCGGGGAAACCACGGAATGAAGCGGCAGTTTTTCTCTGTCATCGTGAAGGCGCAGACGTAGTGCGAACGCGCGGGGTCAGCCGGTCAAGTCTTAACGGCAGCTATATATAAAAAATCATCCCAGCTATAAAAAATCATCCACTACACTATATCCCCACATATGCCGCGACAACTGACATATCGAAGAAAGTAACGTTACGACTAAGGCCTTGTTTGGATCTCTGGACTAATTTGTAGTCACCTAAAGTTTAGGTCTAGTCCATCCAAACAGGTGAACTAATAACTGGACTAATTTTTAGTTCATCCCCAACTAGCTATTAGTTCATTAGTTGGTAAATGTGGACTAATTGTGGACTAAAAGGTGGTACCAAACAGCAAAAGACGAAAATACCCCCGCTACCCTTTCTCCACTACTCCACATACAACACACTAACAAATATAGAGGAATAAATGTCTTTGCCTATGAAAGTCACCACCTTTTAGTCCATGTATCCAAACAGCACTTGATTAATTTTTAGTCACCTAAAGTTTAGTCACCTAATTTTTAGTTCACCAACTAGTGAACTAATAATTAGTTCTAGGCGATCCAAACAGACCCTAAATATCGGGGACTCCAGCGCGCGGCTGTTTGGGGCATTTGATTTTCCATGGCTGTACCGTGCTTAATTACCACGAGCATCTAAAGACTGCACGCAATGCAAATTTTCTGCAGGATGTAGCGCACATATATAACCACCCGTGTCATTTGATCCTGAAAAAGGCTCCATCAGTGTCCAATTTGGTCATCTCTTTTACTTTAATTTTGTTGTCCTTATAATGAGAGTAAGTATGATTAGAATTAAATTTATGCAATTCTATAGTGGCGCTATCCAATTTCAATTCAAGTAAAACATAGTTTAAGTATGATGAAGAAATAGTATCGAAAGAAATCACATCCAAACCAATAGCATTTATGCAATCATGATAATCACTAGACCTGAGAGGTTCTAGTTTATCTAGAGCATATTTAAGTTGACTAATAATAGAGAAATGAACAATTTTTAGATTAGCTATTTGATCAAACAAGCATAAACAAGATTCATTATTCTCACCAGGGTTCATGGATTTGAGTATAGCAACTTGTAGGTGCAAGTTGTTAATCATAATATCATGGTTCTTGATCAATTTAGCTTGTTTCTTTATATTTATTTAGCAACAACAAGAGCACGTTTCATATCTTTAAAGAAGGGGTGTACCTCATCGGGATTACTATAGGGCTTGTCGTTGGAGAAATCAACGTCGGTGCTGCCCTTGGCCATGAAGTATATGCAGGTGAAGTCTTGGGTCATTTTCTTGCTGTAGGAGTCATCCTCCGTCTTCGAGTCCACATCACTCATGTCAACATTCTCAAGAGCAGCGATGACCCGATCGACGAATTTGTGGTAGTTTGGCTTCTTGAATTTCATGTCTTGAGTTTGAGGACACCTTCGAAAATCCTTCTCCTCTTTACCCTTTAGCTTGGGCACTTGGCTCGAATGTGGTTTGGCTTACCACACTCAAAACAAGTGACAATGCCACTCTCTTTTTTCCTCACTTTGTTGTATGCTCTCATGAATTTTCTAGATAGGAGAGCTAAGTTATATTCGGGAAACTTCTCTAGCTATTCATTACTCAAAGAAAGCAAAGCTGTCAATTAAAATCCAAAAGACTAAAATCCAAGGAACTTGAGGAGCTACTTTAAGAAGGGTTAATCACAAATGCCATCGAATATCTTCGGTACTCATGATATCGTTGTCATTGATGGAAGTGATCTTTATTATCCAAACTTTTATATCAAGTTCACCCAACATTTGGCGTGCATTCTCAGAACCAGAAATGTCAAATCAACAGCATATAAATTATGAATGATCTTGTTAAATCTTTCCCACAATTCATCCAAGAATTCACCAAGTTTTTGCTCGATCTTTAAGTATTCTTGCTTCAATTGGTTCGATCTCACTTCCTTGATTGCAGTAGAACTCCCATGGTAATCAGCGAGGGTCTTCCAAATCTCATGAGCAAACCTCAAGTAAGGAATATGCTTAAAACTCAGATCGACTAAACTCTTGCATCAAAAAATTACAAGCCTTGTTGTTTACCTCTACATTCGATGTATTCACCCAATTATCGGCCGGCACAATATATGGATTCTTGAATTCAATCAAAATTGCGTGCCCTTAAGCCTCGATGCAGGATTGCTCTTACAACAAGAGAAATCGATTTCATAAAAAAAAAACGAGTAGTTTGGTTGAATACTTATCTGATACCATGACTCCTAAAACTGGTTAAGATCTATGAGAAGAGCTAATCGAGCTCTAATACTACTTGTAGGGCTGGTATAGCAACAAAGGGGAGGTGAATGGTGCCTTCAAATTTCTCTAAGTATTCATTGATATTCCTTCATTTTGATAGATATAGAGCTATAAAGATTAGGATGGAAAGCAACACAAAAGCTAGCAAATCAAGAAACCAAAATCTCAAGAATTTTAGATCTTAGGCAGTTAGACTGGTAGCCATGGAAGGTCTTATTGGTGCCTGGCAGTTGGATTGCTAGTTAGGTGCTGGTTTAATCAGCCTTCGTGGTATGATCGGATGAAACACAATCTGACCAGCCTCCCCTGCTCGAGAACTGAAATTTTAGTTCGTGTCGATTCAATTTTTGGTGCAACTCCAAAAATACAATTCCAAATGATATAAAATTTTACACACACTTTGCTTCAGGTCTTAGGAACTTGTTCTATCCAAGGATGGCATAATCTATGGGAAAATTTAGACCTTTCTTAAGAACAAGAAAGATTGCAGCAAAACCAGGCAAAAACCAAAAACAAGGAATATACCTGGCCACGACGACCCTAGATATATTCTCATATATCACAGCAAACAAGAACACCCAAGGATTAGAGGGAAAAAATATTTGGATCAAAAAATCACTTGAGATAGTCAAATCTTAACAAAATCGGACAACCTGATATCTAGATAGATGGGGATTGATTTCCATGATATATCTCCATCAGTTACTCATACTTAGTATTTAGCAAGAATAAGAAAGAGAGAAAGAAGATCAAAACCAACCAAATCAAGAACAAATCAATTAAGACAAAATCCCCACATATACCGTGACAACAGAAATATCGGAGTCGAAGAAAGTAACGTCGCAACGACTAAATATCGGTGACTCCAGCGGCTGTGGGGCATTTGATTTTCGATGGCTGTACCGTGCTTAATTACCACAGGCATCTAAAGACTGCATGCAATGCAAATTTTCTGCAGGAGGTAGCGCACATATATAACCACCCGTGCCATTTGATCCCCAAAAAGGCTCCATCAGCGTCCAATTTGAACAGGGCTTTTGGCTCCATCCCCACAGATATCCGTGTGTGCTGGTATTGACTTTCGATCTGTTTAAACACAAGACAGTGCGAACAGAACCTATGTCCTAACTCGTAGTGCCAGCACATGCCTCGCGCACACTTGCAGCGGGAAGTTGACGACGACCACGCCACCGCGGACAGGATGTGGCGAGCCATGCATTGTGCGTGGTGGAGCGCGCGCATCACTGCACGTAGGTCACAGGTGACGACCTGTCCGAGTCAGACACGGCCGGACATGGCGCAATTGGCAATGCAAGTTGTTGCCCCTTTTCCATGCGTGGTAGACTACGCACCGTATCACAGGCTCGCAGGAGCAAAAGAAACGAATCTTCATTAAACAAGTCTCATTTGCAACATCACGTGCTCTTATCTTCTTCCAACCATGAATACGTGGCGCGGCCAAAATTGCAATTGTGTAGGCGGCCCAGAGGTTGCCACTCGCGCACTCCCTCGTGGAAAAATGACAAATGATGCGTCGTACTGCCGTTGTCGCCGGGATCAGGCAGTCCATCTTGGTCGTTAATTGTGTTGTGCCAAACAAAAGCCAGTTAGTCTCTCTCAATTCCCTCTGCCACAGCAATGCTCGTCGAGTCGCCGGCTGTGCCATTCTCGCCATTATCGTTGCTCTCGTCCTGCCGCTGGCCACACCGTTTAAGGACCGACCCGGCGACGGCGGCCCCTACATGGAAAGACATCACTTCCCTAGCGAACCTGAACCTGCACTACTCCCCACCAATGGGCAATGGCTCGGTCCCACACTGGCCGGCCGGCTTTGCCACTGCCCTCAAAGGATCTTGTTGAAACATGCTTGGTACATCAATCCTATAATTTGAAACCTGATGAGCTTTTTAGGATGAATCCAAGGACTTTCTACCGAACTAGAAAGATACCTGAGATATCTTCTCTTAAAAAAAAACCGTTGATTCACAAAGGGGCAATTTTGGAATAGAATTTTTTATAAACGTGAGTAATTTAGTAATTATTCTTAGAGCTAATCGTCTATCTTGTCTCCTCCTTTCCCTTACACGCTGTAGTTTGTGATCTGCCATGCGGCGCTCCTCCCTTCTTGCTCCATGGATGCTCCTCTAAACCAGTCGTAGCTTCCACACCTTCCCCTCCTCCACTGACCCTCATCCACACTCCTCTTTCCATCCTTTATCATCTCTCCTTCCCCTCATCCATCCATACAGAACGGAGATCCGTCAGTCTTCTATATCTTCGATTTTCGACTACCATCACAACCGTCCGTAGGCAATGGAAACTTTATGTACTTCTTATTCAATTATGTAGTTTATGTAGGATCGAATATGATAACTAGAGAGGTGTGAATAGGAGTCCAAATTAATTCCGAGACTTTCCAATCTTTTTCCTTTGAGTGGAAGCAAAACCCTTCTCTCCGGTAGCTATGGAAGCTATGAAAATAAGAGACAAATAATTACAAGAAAAAGATCCAATCAAAATCGAGCAAAACACATTTTTAATAACCCCTGGCGATCTGACCTTCATGAACGAGGAGGTCTGACCTCTCTGCGGATGGTCTGACCCCTGTGTTTAGTGGCCTAACCGCTATGAACAGTAGAATCAGACAAAGCTACAACAACCCCGGCTAGACCACTGCTACAGTAATTCGAGAAATTAATAGTATTTTCAGTCCGATTTTAAATCCAAAAGTCGATGAAATTTTTTATCCTAAATCCAAATGACATGAAATTATCAAGAACTTATTCCAACAAACAATCACGAAAATCATGGTCAAAGTTAAGACCTTTTTTAGTTTGAAGGCAAGGTGCACCAAAACCAAACTAAAATCAAAATCGGTGAATTCAACTTGCTCGTGGGTAGATGATGACCAAGATGGGTCTAGATGTATTCTCATATGTCCCAGCAAGTAAGAACAAGAAAGAAATCACATAAAAAACCCTCGGATCAAGAAATCACACTTTGAGACCAAATTGAGCAAAATCGAGTTTTCTTGATAAACTTACTATCAAAGTATCTAGACGGGTGAAGATAGATTCCCAGAGGTTGTCTCTATCTCTTACATATTCGTGGCATAGCAAGACCAAGTAAAGGGGAGAGGAGAGATCAAAACTAACTAAATCAAGAGTAAATCAATCAAAACATGATGGATCCATGGAGCTAATCAAAGATTGATGTATTACTTACTTAGAGAGGTATGTTTTATAGCTAATTTCTCAGGATAGAAGAGCTCTAAGCGTAGAGCACACACATACAAGCTTCCAACCCAAGGAACCCTAATCTCACATGGGAGGGAGAAAGAGCTAACCACCAAACGGCCTAACCAACCATTTCAAACTCTAACTCTTGCCTCTCCTCCCCTTATATAGCCTCACAACCCAAACCAAAACCTAATGGATCCACCCATTAGGCCAAATCAGGGATAACCTGTTAACCCCACCAAACACTGGGTTTTATTCTCTCACGCACGCTTCTCAAAGCGGCTTACAACCATTAACCCATTAGTGAATCAACACTTATCCACTTCACATTTTCAGCACATACAAGACCTAAACCACTTAGGTCAACACCATGGTTTCACACACAACCACATTTTCGGTATCGAGCAATTTTCCAAAATACCCTTCTACCGCCTTCCACGAAGCTTCCCACGTCCTTTGCCACAAAGTATCGCCCATGCTTTACTATCTTTCAGGTGGCCCCAATGACTTGCTGCCAAGCCTCTCACGCATCTGAATTCCACCGAACCGTCCTCGCTTGCAAAAAAACCTAAGTCACTTGGCGCGCCACATGCTTCTCCTTACACATGACGGCAACCGGCTTCTTTGACCGCATAGGACCCTGGCTCCTTCTTGAGCCTAGTCCCGGTCTACCTTACCTTTGTTCGTCATGTCCACCACCGATAGCTCCTGCTCTAGTTCCTCGTTGCCCTTGCTTGCAACCGCCCCGCAAGTTTCGGTCATCTTCAGCGTCTCCATGACCGCTCTGGACCTCAGCACCACTCTGTGCCTAGTCCCGGTCCTCCTATGCCTTACCATAACCTAGCTCCGAAGTCCTACAACTAACACCAATAAGCAAACCATCACGTAGCACCACATAATTCATAAAGCTATCACTATGCAAAATGTATGCAACCAAAATATTGATCCTAAATCTAGAACCAAACATTAAACCTATGTACACACAAGCAACAACACTCATACCATGACCACATGGTCACCCTAACTCAAAACTCCACAAATATGAATTCTAACCGAAAATCCCCATCTGGACATTTCTCAGCTGGTCAGACCGCCAACCCTCGGGCGGTCCGACCGCTAATACCAACCAGTCAAACTGGTTGCACAATGCCCATCGACCACCAAGAAGATCGCTATGTAAATTTTCAATTCTCCCAAATTCCAATGGTTCATCACACTAAAAACTAAAACCTTCTCACAAGGTCCTTCAGTTTAACACCGAGTTAGTAGTATACACAAATAGTATGTGTTGGGGGATGGCCCCACCAGGGCCCACTCGGCGCAACGTGCTAGTGGCATGGCGTAACCATCCCAGCATAGGGCTGTTGTTCAGTAAAATACTGGTCATATCCCTATGTATATAGGCCTAGGTAAATGTATTTGTATAATCTTAAGGAGAGGAAATGTCACAATTGTCTTTGTAAGAGTAGACCCAGATAAAGTCAGTCTTAGAGCAAGTACAATAGTATAGCCAACTAGTGGCTATAACACTTGTCCATTTCATCTATAACCTTCAAAAAAATAGTTCATACAATAAGGTAACTATTACAATAACTATTTGGCCCCACGTGTAAGAGAGTGAAATGCATATTTTTACGTGCTATAGCTAGCTGTAATTTAGTAGCCAGCTTCCTTCTCTCTCTTCCTTTCTCTCTCTGCCACGTAAGATTTGGTTGATATTATATTTGCTATAGCCTGCTGACTAAGCCTTATTATACCTGCTCTTATAATATGTCTCCTCAAGGGTATAAAAGTAAGTTCTAAGTCTCATGGGGAAGGTCCGACTCATTTTTTTGGGAAAAATTAGCTAGTCCCAAGGCAATCCACATATTCCCATATTCATCTGGCGCTGGGAAGCTGCTAGCGATTCCTCGCAAAGATCGCTTATATTGTTTGATGCGTAATCATAACAAAGATGCAAAAGTAAGAGAAAATTATGTAATTCATGCTTAGCTACCGAGTTTTATATCTAGTTACACAGCCACACACAAACACAACCCGTGCCGCTACGGACGTTCTACATACCCCAAAGCCATTAATCGCCGCTGCTCTTGCCGATGGTTGCTTGAGGACCGAAATGGCAACAGAGGGGGTGAATGGTGCCTTCAAAACTCCCAAGTACTCACACAAAGAAATCGAGTGAAAGAACTAGTTTCTCCGATTGAACACACGTGGTTGTAAGCCAATTGATGGTCGAACACCACGTGGTGGAACACTTGCCCAAGCCGACAAAAGAAATCAAACAGAGAATACTGCGCGGATAAAACAAGAACGGAGAAGGACTCGTTTGCCAGATTTCCGAGTAACTAAGACTCTCTGGTCATTTGATTCTCAAATTTGAGACACTGAAAGAATCCAACCTCTGGAAAAGAAATTACCAAGAAAAAACCAAAGTCTTAGCTATGCTCGGGTAGAGAGACATGGTCGAACTCGAAACAGAGGACTTGAGGCGCACGACCATTCAGTTAAGAGAACTTCTCTGATTCGACTCCTGCTCTCGGGAATGAACTGGCCAAGTGGCCTTGAGATAGATTCCCAGTTCTGAGCTAATCGAAGCACACAAAAGAATGCAGAAACACGAAGAAGAGAAGAGAGAAAATGATCGCATGAAGAACAAGCTCTCAAAACAGATCGCAAACAAAACAATCATAACATCTCATAACGACAGAAATTAACTTGAGGAAGAGAGATGAATGATTGATCATGGAGGTTTCTACAGCCACTCCATCGGAGGTACAAGAGCAACCGTGCTCTACCCAGAGAAAACTCACACAAATAGAGACGAAAAATTCAGAGTGACTCGGGAACAACCTCACCTATCACCCGAGCTCTACCTCTCTATTTATAGCCTCAAGCTTTCAGGGGAGAACCCGTTAACCCCAACAAACACCGGGTTTTACCACTCTCTTTTACCCAACAGCGAGAACGAGCTCCAGTGCTTTACCCGTTACACCCAACGGCTCCACTGCTTTGCCCGTTAGCGCCAACCACTCTAGTGCTTTCGCAGAGACACAGCTTCCCTTTGCAGCTTTCCGCATTTCTCCAAAATGCCATCCCACTGCCTTCCCGGAAGCTTCCTCTGCCTTGCCTCTCAAGTCTTGCAACCACCTCGCAGACCTCGTCGTCTTCAGCACCTCCTGGCCGCTCTTGACCTCAGCACCGCCCGTGCTTAGTCTCGGCCCTCCATGCCTCGCCACGACTAGTCTCAAGGTCCTGCAACCATCACAGACAAGCATATATTCATAGCACCGCACAAAACATTGTGTATAAACAATTGCATAAGAAACACAGAACTCAAAACATGTTCCACAAAGTCGTACACCCATTACGACCGGTCAAAAACACTTAAACATTCATGCAGATGACCTCGACCGCTCTCGTGTCAAGACGACTAGCCCAGGAGTCGGTACGACCGATTCGCAAGTGAAACGACCGATCCTGGAGGTCATACGACCGGTTACTAGATGTCTACGACCACGCTCAACCCTCCCAGGGACTTCTGACCGTTTAGCGCGTGATCAAAACACCTTTCGACCACGTACAACGAGTTTTACAGAGGTCGAGACCCTTTCTGACCACACCCGGGCGCTTGTGAGCACATCCGACCGCAGCCAATCGTTTCTACGCCTCGGACGACCGCATACGACCACGTCCAACCGAGCCGACCCCGTCTGAGCTCGAACCGACCACAGTGATCGAAGTATCGACCTCCGACTACCTCTCGCGGTAACGTGGTCGTAACGCACCGACTCCTCAACGTGATCGTTCATTCGAGCGCCGACTTCCGACCACAGCAGTCGTCACACGACTTGCGACCACAGACCACAGTCAACGTGGTCGTAGCTGAGTCGGGAGACTTCCGACCACGCACAAAGTGGTCGTAAACTTGCTTCGACCACGGCCAACGTGGTCGTACTGTCCTTCGACCACGGCCAAACGTGGTCGTGACCTGCTTCGACCACGGCCAACGTGGTCGTACTGGCCTTCGACCACGGCCAACGTGGGCGTCGCGCCGCCTTCGACCACGGCCAACGTGGTCGTGCTGACCTTCGACCACGGCCAACATGGTCGTACTGCCTTCTGGTGCCCTTCGACCATGGCCAGAGTGGTCGTAGACCCCTCGGGTGACCTTCGACCACGCCCAAAATGGTCGTAAAAGCTGCAGACCACTTCGCCAGGGCTACGACAATGCAGAACTAGCACAAACCTCAAAAACTAAACTCAATCTTCCTAGATCAAGAGTCAATTACTCATCACAACCATGGGGCGACCTCCACATGGTCTCTCGATTCTTGATCTTGAGCTACAGGCACAACACTTGTGGGAGAGAAATAGGAGGAAGGATAAGCATTAGGGTTTTAAATGATTCTCCATTTAATTTGATAAGCTAACAAAATTACCTAGCTTTCCTTTCACCAATTTTTCAAGTTAATACCTGGCCCAAAACTTAAGTACCTTCTCATAGGTACATTTAATTGTGGATTATTGGATTTTACGTAATAAACGGCTATCGTGACTCTCAAACACTGTAGAAAGGAAACCTAAAGACCTTTCGAAGACCTGTCCCGTCGGGATGCTACTTGCACGGTATTCCATCCTCTAGGCGTCCTAAACTCATTGCAATTAGGAGAAGCCGAGACAGGTGCCAAAAGCACTTACGGCGTTTGATGTACGAAGTGAAGCTCTTGATTCATGGCAGCTAGCGCCTAGAGCACATTCTTCAGCTGCAAGCTCATTGCCATGAGGACTATAGGGTAAAAGAAGGAATTGGAAGTACCCCCGATTGAAGCACTGCCATGTAGAAAGGCTGGAAGATCAAACGGAGACGGATTGCTATTTTTTTGGGTAAGGCAGGTGATGTCTCGATGAGCCTTGGTTAGGACTCATTACGAAGGATATCCTTCATCTTATCATATGAAGCATTTGTGTGATGTACTTATCAGTTATCACAAAGTCCAAAAAAAAGTGTTCAGCAGTTGCTTCAGCTCTGAAAACTCATGTGGGTTCAAGTTCTGTGATGGACACTTCATTTGACGATACTTTTATTGAGTTGGCACCAATCTCCTGGGTACAAAAAGCTGGCCTGGACAGAGGAGGGAAACGGACAGTCGCTGGTAAGCATGAAATTTACTGCTGACATCAACGGCCTATCTGCAGGTTTTTGCTGAACACACAACAGCCCGATGTGAATGCACTTTAACAACTGGTCAATGGGATAATGGCTGCTCAAGGATGGATCAACTCGATGGCTTTGTCGCTGGTCCAGTGCTCCCATGTCTGCACCAGCAAATTGGTAAATTATTCAAACATTATTGTAATAAATTAGCTATGCATAGACTTATGAATAGTCCCTGTACTCACGACGTTTATGAGATCAACGTCTTGCTCGGAGTCGTAGGAGCCACGGTTTCTTCTTCCAGTGACAATCTCTAAAACCATGACACCGAAGCTGAACACGTCAGACTTGATCGAATATTGACCACGCATCGCGTATTCTGTGACATGTATCCACTGTAACAACCACATAACTTCACAATCTGATCTATATTAAGAGCATCTCCAAGAGAGGCTCAATATTTTGTCCTCTAAAATCTCATATTAGGAGTCTTCCTAAAAAAATTGTCCTCTAAATCTTTCTCCTCCTTCAGCAGCTCCTCTAAACTTGGATCCCTAAAATTACCATCTAGGCACTGTATATTTGATGGTGATCCACCTCAATTTTGGAGTACCAAAATTATTGGGCGTGTTTTTGAGTATCTGTTGGAGGCTTGTTTTTAGCTTTCATACCCAATATTTGAAGATAGGGGGTGAGAAAGAGCATCTCTTGAAGATGCTCTAACACCACAGTAGGGAAATTAAAGGATCACATGAGAAGAATCAGGATAATATTGTGATGAACTATTGCAAGTTTTATGAAGTGATTAGATGATTTTGCAAAGATCGCATTTTGTTTGAACTGTTTTCTGAATTCTTCAGGGAAATCGGTCATACCGACGTTGTGTCAGCGGTCATACCATAATGCAGTAGTATCGCAGTATGAGCATAGTCATACCGCAGATCAGTAGTTCCAATTTCTAGTTGGTAGCATGTAAGCTTCGTGGAGTGGTTAAGTGATTTTACAAAGATCGTATTATGTTTGGACTGTTTTATGAATTCTTCAGGGAAACCGGTCATACCAACGTTGTGTCAATGGTCATATTGTAATGCAGTAGTACCGCAGTGTGAGCACGGTCATAACATAGGTCAGTAGTTCTAATTTCTAGTTGGCGGTATGTTATTTCCAGAGAGTCCAATGCGAGATGCAAAGGTGCGGTAGTACTGGCATGTTGTGTGTGGTAGTACCGGTTTAGGCAGAAAAACATGATTGTGGGAAAATGAGTCATGAATTGAGTTGACTTGATCAAGGTCGGTGGATATATGTTGCATGATGCATGTTTTGATTAACGTGGATCAAGTTGTTAAGAACTTATGCCTAAAAATGATTTTTTATCTTTGAATGTATAGGGTCGCTTGGAGTAAGCTATGGTCAATGATGAGTATGGCACGAGAAAGGCGGGAAATGTTGAAGGCGAGTTCGAATGGCGGGATTGCACCATGTGGCTTGGACGGGCCAAGTGAGCCATGGTTCGGTAGAACTGAGATAAGAGAGACTCGGCGATGCATGGCAAGCTAGTGGTGCACCTACATGTGACAAATATGACGATTGCTTACAATGGATGGTGATGATCGGGCCAAAACCACGGCTCATGAGTAGTGCTTGGGTGAGCGGTTTAGGTCAAGTTGGAGCTGGTTTGATCAAAATAGATCAAGACTAAGAATTTAACGGATTCGGGCTTGTGCACTTTGAAAAATGTGCATAAGTGAATATATATGAGTAAAACCCATGTGTGTGGAGTTATCGGGTTTTTTTCCATTGTGCTTAGTGGATAGTATCTACTAAGGGGTGGATGTGGCTGGCTAGCATATCTATAAAAGGGGGGTTGGGATGGAGACATGTGGTTAACCATCCAACCCATCTTTCTTGCGCTTTCATGTTTCGGGTTATGGTTTGAGAGTTGAGTGCCTTGTGTGATCTTTGTTCTTCAAGGTGGAGTGGCTGTAAAATCTATCTTCTTAAGTAAGCAATACATCAATTGTTGTGCATCTTCTTGAGTCGCGTGTTTTGATTAATGTGCTCTTGTTTGAGTTGGTTTTGACTTCTTCTCTTCCCTCTTCTTGATCTTGCTATGCCAAAGATGTATAAGAGATGGAGATGACATCTAAGAATCATTCTCCACCTATCTAAGCACTTTGGTAGCAAGTTCATTAAGGAACTCAGTTTTGTTTGCTTTGGCCGCATTGAGTGATTTCTTGTTTCAAGGGTTTTTGGGTCGTGTTCTTCTGTGTTCTAGTTTGCTGTGACATGTGGGAATATATCTAGATCCATCTTGGCCATCATCTACCCACGAGTAAGTTGTATTCACCATTGGGGTTTTAGCTCGGTTTCAATGCACTCTTCCTTCAATCGCAAAAGGTCAGAACTTTGGCAATGATTCCCTTGATCATTGATTGGAATAGATTTCTGGCATCCTAGAGAAGGTGCATGCTAAGTTTCATATCATTTGGATCAATAGATCAAAAGTTACATAAATTTTTAGTTTTGAACTCATGTTGAAATCATTGTTCACCCTAATTTTAGTGTATCAGTGGTAGTACCATAATGATTGTAGCAGTAGAACCGTAGTAGTACTATAGCAAGCAGTAGTACCGCAAGTACAGTGGTGGTAGTACTGCTTTTGCTGATTTTTCTTAGTATTCCAGTGTCTCATTTCACTAGTTTTTTATGGTGGCTTTCCATCCTAATATTGATAGCTCTGTAGTTATTGAAGTGAAAAATTAGTGAATACTTAGGGAAAATTTTGAGGCACCATTCACCACCCCCTGTTGTCATCTTCGGTCCTATAAGTGGTACCAGAACTCGGTTAGCTCTTCCCATAGATCTTAACTGGTCTTAGAAGCTATGGCAGCAGACAAATATTCCACCAAGGCTCCTATTTCTGATAGGGTCAACTATGCCTTTTGGAAGAGTGGATGGAATCTTATATTTAAGCTAAAGGCTATGCGATTTGAAAAAAGATTAAGGCTCGGTTTGTTGTTCCTACTGATGAGAACATCACGGTTATGAATACACCAGATGTTGAGACAACTTCTAAGGCAAGGAACATTATTATTCAGGGTCTTAGCAGACATGAGTTTAATCGCATCTCTCACCTCTTGTTCGCATACAACATCTGGGTTATCCTCGATGCAAATCATGAGGGCACTACCTAAATCAAGACTGTTCGACAGGACTAGTACAAGGGGGGTACAATAAATTTGAGATGCTTGCTGATGAATCATTAGATGAATACTTTGGTAGATTTCACAAAATACTGAGCAACCTCTGAGCTATTGGTCTCACATACCCAGACTCGGATGACACTCGCTAGATGCTTTCTCCATGGACCTTAGAGTTTGAGAGATGAAAGTGACCACCATCAAGAACACGACTGATCTGTTGACCTTGAGTATTAACGCATTGTACTCTCACCTCAAAACTCATGAGATCGATGTCGTCTCTCGCAAGACAAAGTCAAAGTTGATGGTCTTGGTCACTAATCCCACATTAGCTTCTGGATCATCTTCTGATGGTGTCTCTAGTTTCTCTTTGGCTGCTTTGTGTGAGATGAGTGATTATCAGTTTGAGAAGTTTCCAGAGAGTCAGTTAGCCCTCTTAGCCAAAAAGTTTTCACATGCATATAAGAGGGTTAGAGAGAGAAAGAGAGGAGGTTTGGTGATCTACTTCGAGTGTGGTTGCCTCAATGACATTCGAGCAAACTACCCCAAGCTGGAGAAGGGCAAGAATGACTACGGCAGTGCAAGCAAGAATGACTACACCAACAAGAACCACAAAAAGAATCTGCTAGCTCATGATCAAGGCAAAGAGAAGAAGTATCGCAATATCGGCAAGGTGAAGAAGCTCTTCCATCGTGTTCTCACTGCCTTCGACAACTTTGACTTCAATGACATGGAGGGCTGGAGCGACAACAGTGAGGATGATATGCAAAAGAACACCAAGGATGGTGACGACTTCACCGGGATGTGCTTCATGGTTGACAAGAACGGCATCAGCAATGACAATATCTATAGTGACTCCGATGAGGTATGTCCCTCCTACGACCAGCTCAATGATGCTTTTCTGAAGTTAGAAAGCTTCTATGCTAAGTTTAGAGTTAGGTGTGGTGAGTTAGAGAAGAAGGTAGGGAGTTTGTCATGTAAGCTTGCTTCACTTAGATCTGTTTTCTCTCATGACGATTGTGATGCTTGTTCTTCCTTGCTTAGAGATATGGAGAGACTGAGGACCTCGGATGATAGTGTGATCTCTGAGCTTGATTTGTTTAAGGTGGAGAATGTTAGTCTGTTAGCTGAATTAAAGATAGTTAGAATTGCTTCCTTTCAGTCTGATTATGCTAAGACTAGAATATGCACCTCATGTGAGGATAAGGACAATGCCTTTGGAGATCTGTATACATTTCTCCTTGGTCTGCCTGAAACTTGTGATAGTTATGTCAGCTTGAAGAATAATTTAAAGAAGACAGATAATAAAATTATTGAAATACATGCTGCTTTGATTGAGCCTATAGCTTCTTGTGCCAACTGTCCTAATTTAACTGCTGAACTTAAGTCCATATCTAAGAAATTTCAGGACATGTATGATCATAATAAGAAAATAGCTCAATATGCTTCTAAGACTGCTGTTAGCTCACTTTGCAATAGTTGTAAAAAATTAAAATTTAAATCAATTTCTTTGAATAAAAATTTGTAAAGCTAGCTACGCATCTACTAGAGAAGCCACAACTTGTCTGCTTGTTCTGTGCTGAACTGGAAGGGAAAATGAAGGATATGGAAGAGACCTTTAGGAAGGGATTCGAGGTCCAGATGGCTAGGGTTAGGTCTACCCCATGTGTGTCATGCGAAATCCTCAAGTTGAGACAGCCATGCATGAGGGATATGCACGTGCTATTCAATCTTCTTATTTTGGTTCTTTATATTCTTCTTCCCCATGTTCTTCCTATGCTTCCCTTTTTCAGGAGTGCGAGTAATCACATACATTCTTCTCTATGTGCATGACATTGATGCAATTGTGAACTTTTAAGGCAAGTCCTAAAATATTGACCTCTTCTTTCATATGATCTTCTGACAGGTCATCAACTTACATCCCTTTCTAAGCACAACATCGATATTCTTGACCATATCATAGACCTCTTTCCTACTAAAAGGCCTTGGTGCTAAATCGTCCTCTTTTTTCATCAAATTATTTCTTCATCTTGCGATATGGGTGATACCTTGGAAGGAATGACACATGTACATAGTTTTACGCAAATTGTTCAACCACACACTTTTGGTATAATCTAAGCAATGTGGAAAACCTTTGGATCCTTTTGTACTTAACCCCGGCAGGTTACCAAAGGTAGAAAATTTATTAAAGTTGCAGAACAACATGGTGCGTAGAGTGAAGTTCTCTTGTTTGTTCGTATTCCATACCTGTACCCCTTTATTCCACAGTGTCACAAGATCTTTCACCAATAGTGCTAGCTACACATCAATATCGTCCTAGGTTGCTTCGGCCCTAGGATAAGTAGTGACATAAAAATGTACTTCCCCTTCATACACAACCAAAGAGTAAGGTTGTACATGCATATATTTACGGGTCATGTACTATGTTGGCTGCCCATGTTACCGAAATAATTCATTCCATCTGTATTCAACCCAAACCTTATATTCCTCAGTTCCGCACTGAAGTCTACAAATATCCTATCTTGTTCCTCCAATGGGTAGAATCAGCAGCGTATCTTATCATTCCATCTTTTTTACGCTCCTCCGAGTGTCAATGCAGCAATCTTGCATCCTTTCAGTCCGCAAATAAACACTTCAAACAGTAGTATTACAGCGAGATACCACGAAAGATCTTAGCAGGAGATCCTTACTTCACCTCGATACCCTTACCGTCATCAGAGTCATTCTTACGCTTGTACTGGGATGCTTTGCACACCGAACAAACATGTAAGTTTGCATACTCTTTACGGTAGAAGATACAATCGTTTGGACATGTATGTATTCTTTCGACTTCCATTCTCAATGGACAAAGAACCTTGTTAGCTTGATAGGTGGTTCTCAGCAACATATTGTTCTCTGAGAAGATGTTCGCTAGGAGACCTAACAATATCGTGAAACTCTTGTCGGACTAACCATTTCTTACCTTCAATTTCAACAGTTCAAGAATAGATGATAACCTTATGTATTGTGGCTTGCAGTCTGGGAACAACGGTTTCTCCGAGTCCTCCATCAAGCCCTCGAATTTACCAAACTCTCTTTCACTATAGTTCCTTCTGTATCGCGTAGCATCTGATTCAAATTATCATCGTGCGACCTATACGTATCGAAAGTACAGTCCACAACCAGCATATCATTGTCTCCCTCGATGGTGTTATAACTATCTTCTTGTATAATCTTCTCTTCATCATGACTGGTCCAATATGTATACCCCTTTTGAAACCCCTTCGAATGAAATCAGCTTCGATCTATGCTGAGTTAGTAACCATCTTCATATTATCGCCATCAATGCATGGATAGTATGTATATTTTATCCCCTTCTTCAACATATCCTGTTCGGCCACTCTTCTAAAAGTAGACACACCATTAATGTACTCTTCACTCACACGGTTCTCAACGTACATTCAGCTTTGGTCCATCTATGCTACGCATGTAACAAATTAGTATCAAATTGAATTATTACTGCTACTATATCTAGCTAGCCTAATACTTACACATAATTGTCATCCACCTTAATAAATTGTCCACATCTAAATTAAGTAGCTATCTACATACTATTCATGAAGCAATATATATATATCAAGTAAGAATATATTGAAGCAAACTAGGAGTAGTGATCTATTCTTAAATTAGAGCAAACTACCAAGATAGATCTAAACCTAACTATCATATCTCTTTATTACAAAGCATACAATTAGAAGCAAATACTAACCGCGAATCACCAAGAACAAATCGATCTACAAGTTAGATCTACAAGCGGTCTTTCACCAAACTCCCAAAAACTGGCCACCTCCTTCAATGCAGTGCAATGAAGATAGATCAATCAGGACCAATCTTACTAGGTATTTAATAACACGACGTATCCCAGACACGTCCAACCATGAATTATCTGTGATAATGGGATATTTCACAGATGATTATTATTATGAACCGCCTGTGGTAATTAATTATCACAGATGATTCATATTAATAAACGTCTGTGAATACGCATCACAGATGGTTCGAAAGTAGAACTGTCTATGATAAGTACACTATATATGCTTCTAAATATATTCTCATATACATAAATGCAAATTCACACACACACACACACACACACACACACACACACACACACACATATATATATATATATGACACATTCTTATATATAAACACAAATTCAGGAATGCCTCAGGAGTATATATGTATTATTTAGTTGCTTTTTACCGGTCAATAATGCTAATCATGTCATTATATCGAGACCGTTTGCATATATAAAAGACAGTAAGTACAAATTCAACTGCTTGTATTTACATATGGCCAAACAGCGTGAACAGTCACTTCTTACAAAAGATAAAAAAGTAGAAACCTAACTGCTTCGAAGTTTTTGTAGTAGCAGAGGTAGCATGCTATCTCCGTCTTCAAAATTTTGTAGGTGACGTGGTCGGCATCGGACGGTTCGGGATCATTAGTGAACGAAGCCGAAATGTGTCCACCCGTTGACACACTCGTTCAAGTGTCTCCCAAACACCTTTTGACTGAACAATCAAGTCGAATTGAGCACCATTGGCTCTCTTCCCTTTCTTGAGGGGTCTCGGTAAGGTTGACTCGGTCGTCCGCCGCCTCGACTAAGCACTCTAAGCGAAGGCAAGCCTCCTGGAGACATGCAACATTACCGTGGAGCACCACATTGATGGCGAAGTTAGCTCGCCGAAAGCGGGAGACTGTAACATCCTGAAAATTTTGAATTTGAAAATATAAAATTCTTAAATTATTTAGCAATATGTTATGCTGAAACTTAGATTTTATGGCGATTTTCTGAATTTTGGTGGAGGATCCAAAAATTTAAGAAAAGCTTCAAAAAATAAAACTAATATTAATAATGCCATAAAAGGAAATATGCAAATAATGGAAACCCAAAAATTCTAAATTCAAATCTAAAAGGGAGGGAGAAGCTTAAACTAAAATATAAAACTTCATTTTGAAAATAATAATATAAAAGGGCAAAAAAATAAATATATAAATTATATGCAAATATGTATACAAAAGGCCTAGCCTGGTAAGCAAAAACATAAAAATGAATATGCACAAGAATAGAAATAAAGAAAATATATATGTGAATATACATGTATGTATATGTGTATATATAAAATAAATAGCAATGAACTACAAAGAAAATAAAAAAGAAAAGGAATTGGGGTCAGGCCAGCCGAAACAGCCCGGCCCAACCCCCGCTTCTTTCCCCGCACGGCCTAGCTCGCCCTAGCATCTCACTGCGCCGAGGGCCCGCACTACCCTTCTCTCTCCCCGCCAGCGCCAGCTTCTTCTTCTTCTTCTTCTTTTCTTTTCTCCGCGTGTGCGCTGCCAACCTCCCTTCTCTTCTGACCCCGCAGTGAGCTCCATCATCACGCGTGCCTTCTTTGTCCCTTCACCATCTCATCTGCTGTCTGCGCAGCGCCGCTCGCCTCGTCACCTCACCCTGGCCAATCCTTGCGCACGCCAAGCCCCACGCCTGGGCAAAAACCGGCGGTTCTCCACCCTGCCGCCCGGTCCTCCGCGCCTCCCTTGCTCTGCTGTGTCCATAAGAAGCCCCAAGCTCCCCATGGTTTCCTACACCTCCTTTTTCTTCCCCATTTCTCCCTCATCCCACTTTCTCCCCAATCTCCGGCCGCCACTGCCAATCTCACCGCCGCCTCCCCCATAGTCGATGCCGGTCCAATTCCTCACTCTGGGAGCCTCTACTCCGTGTCTCGAAACTCCTCCGACCACTGGCAGAAGCTATTACCGTCGGTACGCCGCCGGCACTATGCGCCACCGCCGCCCAACTCCGCCTCACGTCGCCGGCCAGCCATGGACTTCATCCGGCGCGACTAGCACGATGGTGAGCATCCACATACTCATCCCCCACTCGTGCTCGCCCTATTTCTTTCTCCCTCCCCCTCCGGCACCGCCGCCCCAAGCCGACCTCACCGCCGCCTGCTCCGAGCAGCCGCCCGGCCACTTCGCTGCCACTCCGATCAACGCACCGCCTTCACTAAGTTCCCAACACTCGGCGCGACCCATTTTTGCGGTCCATAGCTTCCCTCCATTCGCCACTCGCCGCAGACAACACTTCCTTCCGCCGGCGCCGGCTTCCTCTGTTTTGCCCCAGCCCCTCCCTCACCTTTTCTAGTACATCTCCCTCTCCTCGTCAAGAAACACCCGCCACCCGGATGGTTAGCAGCACAATTGCTAACGCACAACACCCCGAGATCCTCAGTTCGAATTCAGCCAGCCGCACTATTTACACCCATTTTTATAGTCCATTTTAATTCAGAAAAATTAAGAGAAAAATTTGGAAATAATTTAGAGGAGCTAATAAAAATTTAATTAGGGTGTAAATGAGATTATTAAAGATTTAAATTTTAAATAATTACCATATACGAATAAATAATGAGCCTTTACTATTTATCTTAATCTAATTATAAAGTAAAGGCAATCATAAGAGATGGTTCTAAAACTTAATAAAGTGGAGAGGATGATAAAATTTGGTTGGGATATAAAATAAAAATCTTAAAGCTTTAATATTAGATTACATGATGACTCAAGTAGCTTCATAAAATTAAATGATATGCCAAAGTCATTTAAAATGAAATATCTATTTAAATTAGAAAGTCATGATTTATAAACCCCACCATTAGTACATCGCCAATAAATAAATCTCAAACGATAGATTTCATTAATAATGACAGTTGGTGTTAGATTAGCATTTCACATAAAATGACTCTAGAATATATTGTATAAACTATTTGCGCAACCAAAAGCGGTATATAATTAAGTGATACACAATTAACCATCTAAAGTATGACTGTCGTACCAAGTCATAAAAATACTTTCACTAACAACCCTTAAATAAACTGAGGTGTTAATTAAACTATAAGTACGTGGCTTGTATAAAAGACTGTAGTAAATATAACACTCGGGAACATAATGCTGAAAAATTGTCAACATATCGACTAACCATTAGCTCTGAATGCAAGTTATATTAAAGACAATGTATGAACCCTAGGTGCAGGTTAATGCTCTTACGATGTGCCATTTCGTGCCATTCAAGGAATAGCAAGCTAATATTATATATCAGCACATAGGTCTAAACTGGCTCATGGAACTCCCTAAATAAATATAAAAATTATAAAAAAGTTATGGAATAAAAAGATCAGTCCATGATATCCTAAAGTTAGCTATGCATGGCCATCCTCAAATCCGAAGAAGAATATTCCTATGAATAGTCTAGTATCATGAACTTTCCTTAGCACTCGTCACGGTAAATCTTCCTTGACCATTTAATCACTTTGCTCCAACCCCGATTGACTCCGTTAACACTCCGCACCGCATCGACCTTGCCTCAAATCACCCAAATCACCCATTAACTGATAATAAAACTAAATTGAGTTTATTCAGATTTATTTGGATCTCTTGAGTTATTTGCTTTTATTTGAATTCAGTTGTCTATCCCGTAATTAGAAATTGGAGTCCTGAAGATTATATGGATCAAGCGAGACCAAGATCGATGAAGACAAGGAATTAAAAATCATCGCATGAGATAACTTTGTGTGAGCTCAAGACCGCGGTAAACCGAGCCAGGCAAGTCAATACTTTGATCATGTTGAACCTACATTTTCTGCAAATTACTTTTGTTTAAATTATCAAATTGCATGCTGTTATTTTATATGCAAATACATGTTTAATTCAAGATTCTAGTTATATGTCCATTATTTAACTTGATTAATAGTACATCTCCTTTGGAATATTTGAATGTGTGATCCTTGTCGCCCTAGCAAACTATAATATTAACCTTTCGAAAAATAAGTCCCTAATTATACTCCATGCTTAGTACTGCATAGATACTCGGAGGCGCTGAAATGCCCCAAGCATCATTAACATTTACAATCATGAGAAACTGGTTTGGGAAGTCATGGTGGTAATGACTGGTATATGTTGGTATGATTATTTTATGTTCTCAAAAACCCCAACTTGCTTAAATATCTGGGCGGATGGTTCGAGGGTGTGTGTGTGGTGCAGTGCAAGCACAAAGTGGGTAGTGGTAGAACCGCTCAGATACCACTAAGGACTGAATCTTGTCATGACCTCCTGTGTAAAACTGTACAACCACAAGTCTGCAAAGTGCAACTTGGCTAAGTAAATTTATCGAAACTCCTGGACTCATCTCACTGGTAGTGGAAGGAAGTGGATACGCAAGGGCAAGGGGAGGCCTAAAGGGACACCGAGTGGAGGGTGAAGTTTCCCAGCTATACTAGCGTTGCGGGAAGTGGAGCCCGGGTGTGTTAGTGACTGTGGAAAACATCCTGTGCATAGATGGGACCCACCGCAAGTGGGAGCAGCCCATAAGGTGAGATGACAAAAGGGGCTAGATACTTTGAAAAGTCACTGTGATGGTCTGCTCAACCACATGACTAAGGAATCGTGTGGGGCAATGAGTTGATTGTCTCTTGTGGTGAAAGTCTACACACTCTGCAGAGTCAAAATTATTCGAATAGCCGTGCCCACGGTCAAGGGCGGGCATGGGAACTTAACCAGATATAGTTCTATTTCTAAAACTTTGTGGGTGGTATTGGTAAAGTGAAGGGCTGCAGATGGTCCTGGTTTAAATTGTCCTGGGTGTCGTCCCAGTGGTAAGTTAAGCGGCTATAACGCTAAAAGATGCTATATGGTGCGGATGCCATGTAACGGTAGATGGAATCTAGATCGCTATTATTATTGCATTCTCTTACACATTATGTTTTTGTTCAAAATTGCTAGGTCTCAGGAAATTTCTTTGTATTATATTTCTGAATAATGATAATACATCTCGCAAAGTAAAATGTTAGCAAAAATAGATAGAGTCGTAAGAAAAGTAGATGGTTGAATTGTGTTAACCATATAAAGTTGTTGGTGGAATCATGTTAATCATAAAGGTGAAAACGATAGTGCGGATTCTGGGAGAAATAAATTGGTGGAGCCTAAATGAATATATAGGCTAGAAAGATGATTTAAATGATTTTCGGAGAATTAGGGAGTGCAAAGGTATTTGCTGGATTATATCACTGATAACTAACATAAATTCTTGGAAGATGTTGGCGATAATCGGATTAATAGGATTGGATTAAATAGTAGATGGATGAATTGAATATTGGAGGAATAATAACAATTATTGGGTTACAATCTTGATAAAGTGTATTCTCGGTGGATGTATACTAGTGAGTCGTAGACTTGATTATCGATATTTTTGGTGGAGGTATACTAGTGAATTAGTTAGTGATAGATAATGGAAAATGAGATCGATTATTGGAGAATAGTATTGATCAATGGTATTCTTGGTGGAGGTATACTAGTGAATTAGTTAGTGATCGATAATGGAAAATGAGATTGATTATTGGAAGAATGAATTATCATTTTGGATTAATAACAAAAGGATTGAATACGAATGATTTCGGTAGATTTAAAAGCAATGGTGTTAGTTAATCATTGGAATTTAGAACTGAAGAGTTGATAATTAGCAACCACAAGATTGGATTGTTAGAAATTTAAAATACAGAAGATATTGGTGGATCCAGAATAAAGGATGACACGCACTGCTTGGAGTCTTAGGCAGCAATGAATGTATGATCGGTGGATTAACTAAATGATGTCGCTCGCTGTTTGGAGTTTTAGATAGCAAACAATATGGAAAGTGTATTTTCGGTGGATTAAGTTAAATATGGCAATCGTTATGTGGAGTTTAGGTAGCAACAATAATACTATGATTAACTAATAATAATGCTACTAAAAGCGATTTTTGGCAAATAAAATAACCCGAGCCCCTCCTTTGTTAAGCCATGCATACTATTTATTTGCATCCTGTGTATTGGCTCGCGGAGCACGGTGGTTTGTGCTCACACTCGCTTTCACAACAAATCCAGAATCAGGAATCAGATCACTACGCCTCAGCAACACGAATGGACATGATGGCAAAGAAGATGAAGTTGTCAAGGGCTAGGTCGCGAACCTCCAGCTTGGTGCTGTGGGCATGTCTGAAGGTCCCACCTGTGCCGTTCTTCCGCTGCTGCAATTTATTGATTTCAGCCTAATCGGCCCATGAGTAAGTCTACTATTATATATTTACGCTTCCGCATGATATGCACTTTGATAATCAGAACTGTAAACTGTGAGCACTATCTACTGATCCAGGGAACAGTGCGGTGGAATCACAGAGGAATCCGGATTGTAAAATCTGGGTCCTTACAGAGATCAACCAAAACATGCGGTGGAGGACGATGTCAAGACGGTGAAAGGTGACTTTCAACTACTTTGGCAAATCCTTGTGCATAGGAGAGAGGACACTGTTGGAACAATGTCCTTCCGCAGCATCTGCTAGCGCACGACTGGCAAGGTGCTCGTACAAGATGGCCAGGTTGGCCATCAATGCCGGTGACAAGGACGAGTAGGGGGCCATTTATTTGTGCTTAAGAGACAAGGAAGACAAGGAAGATAGACAGCCGGCGAGGTGCTCATATAGGATCAGCAATGTCGGGATTAATCTCCAGTGGTGGACGATCATTTTTATACAATAAGGATAAATTCGACACGTGAGATGAAGAGACGTATCGGGGAGCTGAAACAATCGAAGAGACGCACACATCGGGGAGACGAAGAGCCATTCATACGTACAAATACATATCATAGACGGTTCCAACCACAAACAGTTTGTGATACATAATGATCACAGACGGTTTGTATTAATAACTGTTTGTGAATTATCACATACAGTTCTAATTAAAAACCATCTGTAACGTTTGCAATTATTACATATGGTTCGTATTAATAATCGTCTATAAACTATCATAGATTCTGGCTATTTACAAGAGAGAGTATGAAAAAAAACACTAGTCATATGTGATTTTCGTCGGTATAGCTGAAGTCGGTACAGTGTCTACTACAATAAACTTGTAGACTCTACCTTAAAAAATACACCGTTTAAAAATTAGTTACTATAATAAAAACCACAAGCCACAAGTCTAAAAAAACCCAGCCATTAACTGTGAAGCTGCAATGAATTGCAAAATAGCCCAATTTGTGTGCTAGATCAATTAGTATTTTTTTTGAAACAAGGTGCTCATTTAGTATATAGGTGCTCATTCTAGCTTAAAGTTTAAGCTTTTAGCTTTTTTGACACCGTTTGAGGGTTTTTATACTATAGTTGCTATTAGCTTTTTTAGCGTAATTAAATTAAAAAATTTAAAAATAAAAAATTATGTTATTTCGTCACGGACAACACAAAGAAATACGGGAATAGAAAGAAAGTACAAAAAAGTAAAAAAAACTAGAAAAAAGATGAAATTAAAAGGTAAAAATTAAAAGCTTAAAGTTAAGACCCAATTGAGCGGACCGCTCCGTATGAGGGCATCTCCAATAATCTGAGTCAGCTAGCTATATGTATGTACATATCAGCAAATATCCTATGTGGAGGAAAGAGAGTATGCAAAAAAAGCCGAGCCGACTCTTCCTTAAGCACTAGTCTATAACAGAAACGAGGCAAACCTCTATAAATAATAGTCATTTTCTGTGTGTGCATGTAAGCATCAAATAGCTATCCTTATAGATAGTTCTTTAGAATGCTAGCTTTTAATGTGTACTATATAAATGATGTGGAAGTCTTCTAGTTAGTCGCTAGCTAGAACCATTGGAGATGCCCTAAGGGGCGCGAAGAATCAAGACCCGGCCAGGCCCCGGGACGAACGCCAGCGTGACGGCCACTCTACTTGGCCACCGCGCACGCGCCATGCAGGGAGGATAACGCGGTGACCTCGCCTGTGCCGGCCTCGAGCGTGACGTAGTAGGACATGGCCCTCGTGCATGAGGCCTTAGAGCATCTCCAACAAATCTTCTATAATACTCATATCCCCTATATTTTAGAAGAAGAGGTAAAAAAAGCTCCAACAGCTCTTCTAAATGATCCCTAAAAATATAGAGGACTCCTTCCCTAAATTTTCGTCCCTCAAATTTGGAGGACGCACGCCGTCCCCAATCCTTCGTCGGTTTTGTCCGCTCGTTGGAGATGCCCACCGCTCCTTCCGCCGCCTCGGCTTCTCGTCCGGCTCCCTCGCGCTAGTCGCGCCGCTCCGTCCGCCTCCCTCGCGCCGCGCCGCCCGTTGCCGAGCGCCGCGCCGTCCGCGCCGAGCGCCGCGTCTTCCGCCGGCCGAGGCTATCCGCACCCGCCGCCTCGGCTTCTCGTCTCGCTCCCTCGCGCATGCCTCGCGCCGCTCCGTCCGCCTCCCTCGCGCGCGCCGTCCGCGCCGAGCGCCCGCGCCGTCCGCCACCCGAGCGCGCACCTTCCGCCGCCGAGGATATCCGCACCCGCCGCCTCGGCTTCTCGTCCGCTCCTCGCGCCCGCGCCCGCCACCCGAGCGCCCGCACCTTCCGCCGCCCGAGGATATCCGCACCCCGCCGCCTCGGCTTCTCCGTCCGGCTCCCTGGAGGCTGGGAGCCGGGGCTGGCGGGAGGCGGCGGCGCCGAGCCACCGACGCTGCTGAACGGCTGCTGCCTCCTGGAGAACCCTAGAGTAATGGAGTTAAGCCTGGAGCAGTGGAACTTTTTTACTTTTTAGATTTTTACCCTTTACCTTTTTTTCCTGATTGAAACGGCGTGAATTTGTAAGTGAGTTTTATTTGGTCAGTTATTTACATCCTGGGACTGGTGTGAGCTTGTGGAGTGGACATATTTGTTTAGTAAGGAGACTTTATTATTTCATTGCAGTGTCTAGCAGTTCAGTAGTGATTCAACTCAGATAAATCTGGCGCATTGCAGAGTTACCTGTTACTGTACCATGCGAAACTTTGCAAGTACAGCAACGAGACAATACTTACTACCTCTTCATACAGTAAATATGTCATGATACAACATTGGAAGCTAAATGGAAAAAAAGAGTGAAAGTTGAATTGGAAGCACGAAAATGTTGCAGCATCTCTGAAGCATGGAATAGTGACATTCTTTTACTTGATTCTTTTCCTCATCTGAAGACCTTTTGCTTGTTCAAGGATAGTGTCAGGGATAGCCTTCTCTGGTTTCAGCATTCCCACCTGAACAATAAATGAAATACAATTTGATGATAGTATTGCTAATTGGCTAAAAATAAATAACTAATATTGGTATACAGCTGCTAAGGCTGTTTCTGCAATAGGTGTACACTACAAATGATGCTATAAATTAACTAATATTGGTCTCCATGACGTTGCCACAAGTGTTCTACGAGGTCTGCTTGAAGCTGACTGTGAATATCCTTGTCTTTAATTTTCCTATAATTCTCAATGAACTCATGAAGATCAGGCGTATGTTCATGTGAAACATCGACAGGATCTCCTACACCATCAAAAGTCAAATCATTCTCATCGTCACGCTCGTCTTCTACAATCATATTATGCATGATTACACATGCCCTCATTATTTCTCCTAGAGTATCTGCATCCCAAAAACGAGCTGGCCCACGAACAATGGCAAAGCGAGCTTGAAGAACCCCAAATGCTCGTTCAACATCCTTCCTAACGGCTTCTTGTGCTTTGGCAAAATACTTCTTTTTGTTGCCTTGTGGCATTTGTATGGTCTTCACAAATGTGGCCCATGAAGGATAAATACCGTCTGCAAGGTAATACCCCATATTATAGTTGTGCCCGTTGATAATATAATTAACTTTGGGAGCCTGACCTTCGGCAAGCTTAGCAAACAATGGCGATCTTTGAAGAACATTGATATCATTGTGAGATCCAGGTAAACCAAAAAAAGCATGTCAAATCCATAAGTCATGTGATGCAACAGCTTCTAGAATTATAGTGGGCTCTCGCACATGCCCACTATACATACCTTGCCATGCAAGTGAGACAATTCTTCCACCTCCAAAGGCATACAACAATAGACCCCAACATTCTGGAAAACCTCTTTCTTCCCCTGCTGCGAGTAATGTAGCGGTATCATTCTCATTTGGTGTCCTCAAATACTGCGTCTCCAAAAACTTCACACATTGCTTTGACCATCTTTTTAAACTCTCTATAGCGATACTTTCTCCAATACGAACATAGTCATCTATTGCATCTGCTGCTACACCATAAGTCAACATACTGAATGCCATGAACCTTTTGCAAGCATGACAACCCGAGGGTACCGGCTGCATTTCTTTTTTTGCACAAAATAATCATCATGCGCCTCCACAGCGTGCATTATGCGTAAAAATAGAGGCCGTCTCATTCTAAACCTGCAACACATTAAAAAAATATATCATACGTGTAACACTATTTGCAATAAAATTGGAAAAATTACAGAAAAATATTACAAACCTGCGCCTAAAATAAATAGGACCATATGTAGGTTCTTCTGAGAAATAGTCATTGTATAGTCTCTGATGACCCGCCAGTCTATTCCGATCAACTACTTGGTGCCCAAATATAGAACCTCCATGCTTTTCTCTCTGATCATTCGTATATTGTTGGTAAATTAATTGAGCCGCCGTAAAAATACATTCCTCATCATCGTCCGAAGAATCTTAATCCAACACAAATTTAACGAGATTTCTATGACGATTCATCCAAAGAACTCCGCATGCAATTGATCTGCTTCTCTGGTTGCGCCGAACGAGGAGACTGGCGTGCGCGCGATCGCCTGACAAAATCTTTTCCGCACGAAAGTCGCCTGCAGCTTCACAGTTCGCAGCGTGATTCAATTCTCTAGTCAGAAGATTGGATGGAAAAGTCTTGCATGGAAATCGAGATTGGATGGCAAAATCTTGAAGCTTGATTCACTGATTCGTGTTCCTGGAGATGGATGGAAAAGTCTTCACGTGAAAGCTTCTTGTCTTGACTAGTAGATGTGATAGCTTCTCAACTTCACGGCGCCTGGTCCCGAGATCGAGTCGGTGAAAAAGGTCTCGCGAGCCGCCTCAGTCGAGATCCAGGACGTCGCGAGACGAGACTTCACGGATGACTTCACGTAGCAAGTCGGGAGGAAGGGACGGGGGAGGAGATGCATGAGAAGATTGGTTGGTAGTTTTTGTGGATCCACATTTTAATTTAGGGAACTATATTTAGATGATTTGTTGG
Source organism: Dendrocalamus sinicus (assembly GCA_036346575.1). NCBI lineage: Eukaryota > Viridiplantae > Streptophyta > Magnoliopsida > Poales > Poaceae > Dendrocalamus > Dendrocalamus sinicus. The sequence continues at coordinate 8,759,238 of CM070659.1, read as the reverse complement.
AGCTTACATATTTTTAGTCTTCTATATTCTAGATTGTATCATCTAAAAAGGGATTTAGGGGATGAGATTTAGAGGACATTGTTGGAGATGCTCTTACACGAGGAATGCCGAGGAGGGCGCGCATGCCGCATGGGACGTTACATACTAACACTTCGGGCGGAGCACGGAGGGGACCCCGGCGGGAAGATCTCCGTTGGTTGTTCGCGTCGTGATTCCAATCCGGTTGGGCCACCAAAAGCCCACAGACAGGGTTAGTACGAATATCATCCCGGCCCAATCAACTTATACCCGGTGTTCTAAAATGCGGGTATGAATATTTTAAACGGGGGCCGATTTCACCGAAAATAGGAATTTTTTATGGTTTTGGTCGAAAATTTCAAATCAAAAATTGAATTTCCAAATAAAATCAGTGTAAATTCAAATTGAACCGCGATATTTGAATCCGGTTTGTACTGTGTCGAGTAAAACTGATTATCAGCGATAATCGGAGGTGATCAGCCGAAATTGGATAACCGAAATTGTGAGCCCTGCTCGTAGCACTACACCTCCGCGGGCCACTAGCTTACTCGTGTGATCCTACGTTTACACGATTTTGATCTAACAAAAATTCGGCAGACGTTTCTTAATTCTTGCACGAACGAACAGCAAACAAGCCTTCAGAGAATCACGGATTTCCATACACCCTCTTTGGGTCGAGACATTATAATTGGCAACGGAAGTTGTCATGGACTCTCTAGGATCCGTCCTGCACCGACGCGGTCGACACGCCGGACGCGATGCCGTTGTTGGCGCCGCCGTTCCTGGTGTAGAACGCCGGCTTGGACGGGGCATGGAGAGAGACCGTGTCGCTGCCAAGCATCATGAGGACCAACGACATCACCGGCCGGTCCGCCGGGTTGCCCTGAACGCACAGAAGCCCTATGTGGATACATCTCAGCACGTCGCTCTCGGAGAAACTGTCGTTCATGCACGGGTCTACCATCTCCGACACCGTTCCGGCCGTCCAATGCTCCCATATCTGCGCCATTTGCAGTAGCCATGAGCCAAAACTGCACTGTGTGACTTGCTCTTCTCTAGTAATAATGGTGATCAGATATTCACATTGTAAGTAAGCACTTACCGTAGTCAAGAGATCTTCAGATTGCCGGGAGTTGTAGCAGTCGTTGTTTTCCCTTCCCGTCACGATCTCCAGAACCATGACGCCGAAGCTGAACGCGTCCGATTTGACAGAGTAGTTGCCACGCATCACGTATTCCGGCGCCATGTATCCACTGAAGCAAGATAAGGTCACAGTTATTTAGTTACCTACCGGATGATTAAACAGCTACTACTTGAACTAGACTATGCGTCATGGTACTGACTATGTGCCGACGACACGGTTCGTGACACCCTGGGTCTGGTCTCGTCCGAAGATTCTCGCGAGGCCAAAGTCTGAAATCTTCGGGTTCATGTTCATGTCCAGCAAGATGTTGCTTGCTTTGAGATCGCGATGGACTACTTTGAGCTGAGAGTCTTCATGGAGGTATTGCAGACCTCGAGCGATTCCGTTTATGATCTTGTACCTCTTCTCCCAATCCAGTTGCTCGCGTTTCTCAGTGTCTGGCATTGATCATAAAGAATGTAACGGAGATCAATGTGATGATATCAAACTTGGCAGAGAAAATGGAGGAGAGAACTGAGTTGAACATGATTCAATTAGTACCGAAAAGGATCAGGTCGAGGCTCCCGTTGGGAACGAACTCGTAGACGAGCAGCCTTTCCTGTTGCTCCAAGCAGACACCGACAAGCCTGACAAGATTCTTGTGCTTAAGCTTGACAACCAAAGCGAGCTCATTCTTCAGCTCTTCCACTCCTTGTGTTGAGCTCTTCGACAGTCTTTTCACTGCTATTTCATCGCCGTCTGGGAGAGTGCCCTGTGAAGATGAAACAAATGATAAGCTTAGCGAGCATTTTGATGGTAACTCTAAGACATGTTTTTTCAGTACCTTGTACACCGCACCAAATCCGCCTTCACCAAGCTTGTTGCTTTCTGCAAAATCCCCAGTTGCAGCACGCAAAGTAGAAATGTCGATCAGCATCGACTCTACACTTTCGATGTCCTCTGCTTCTGTGGAATAACTGGCATCTGTTTAAAATATCAAAGTCACGACAAGTGGATAAGGTATTTCATTTTAGGTTCCTTAAAGTGTTTAAATTGGAGAATTTTGCAGGACATACGTGTCTGCTTTGTTTCTGTTACTGGCCGCCTCCTTCTCCAGAAACAGAGGCAAGCGACAAGGTTTATGGCGGCTATGGTAGGCAGTAGAATTATAAGAACAATGCCAGGAACACTGAACTTTGTCCCTGTGAATTAACCAATGTGAGAAGAAAAATGTCAGGTCAAACGAGTTTCACAAAGTTATATTTCAACTGAAATAATACATATATAATCTGCATTGGTGTGTTCTTCTAGTACACAGAAAACTGAATAAATCTTGTTGATACAGTTAGTAGCTAAAACAGTACGGTGGGCTACCAAGAGTTACACAACAAGAAAACAGCCGGCAGTTAAAACTTTATAAACTTCTTTTTTCGGGGAAAAACTTTATAAACTTTAACCACTGTTATGAAAAAAGATTGGTGACGTGGAAATTGTACCAATAGCTTCACCATCTATCAAAAGTACCTTTTATAATATTATAATTTACTCTACACTATTTAGGGACAGATGGAGCACTATATATCCTTTTAATAAATGATTTTTAAACGACTCTAAAAATGGCAAGGAGTAACCTATCTAGATAACTTGTGGTTCACAAGTATCAAACTCTCATCGGGTAGAGAGACAAAGTACCACACCGCTATATTATATTAGATAATTCGTCACCCTCACACGAACCAAAAAAATTTTCAGCCACACTGCAAAGCGGGCCCCGTGGCCGTTGCCGGCGGGTGAAGCCGAGTGGTCGGCGGTGGCTTCGGGCGGCCCCGCTGGTGCCGTTGCGGTGTCGCCGGTGGGGATGGCCGGGCGGCGTCGGGCATGGCCGTTTGGTTGCGGCGGGTCGCCTTCAGTTGGCGGCGGCTTCCTCTGCAGTGCCTTTTCAGTGCTTGTCCTGTCGTACGGCAGGCGGTTCGGCTGCTGGGTTCCTGAGGCATCCCGCGGCGGCCGGAGTAGGCTAAGCTGGCATTGATGCTTGGAGTTCGGCGCGGCAGCGATTAATCCTCGGTCGTGACGTTCGTCCCGGAAGCCTTGGTGCGGCGTTTGCTCGAGCAGGGGGCCTTGGCGCGAAGTTGTTGCATTGTGATTGCTATAGGATTGTTCCGTGGTTCGTGCTCCTAGATCTGCTCAGTGGTGGCGCATAGGCGTCGCGTAGTGGTTTCTTCAGAAGCGAACGTTGCAGGAAGCGGCTCATCGTGGAGTTCATGGGTGGTTATGCCATGGCCTAGAGGCGTGCTGGACCCCGGTGTGTTGGTGGCAGTCTATTTTGTGTGTGGGTAGTGGGTGGGGTGCTGTGGAAGTGCTGGCGAAAGCCTTGCCGGTATTCTTACCGGTCTCGACAACGATGACGCCTTCGGGCGCTATTTTCCTTCCTGGAGGAGTTGTCATGGCACTCCATAGCCCTCATGTATGCTGATCTCTGGTGAAAACCTTGCCTCGGTGAGGCGGACGGCGTCGGCGACCCTAGTCGCCTCCTTGGAGGCGTCGCCTAGGAGGTCCTTCTTCACGCAAAGTAGACCGAAGTTTGGATGGCACAGTCGGATGGGGATAGGGATTTGGTTGAAAGCAAGGATGGAGAAGAAGTTCTGAAGTTTAGTCTTTCTAACTTTTTTTTAAGTCCTTAAGCTATCTTTTTTGTTGTTTTTTGCTCCTCAGTTTCGAGGATTTGAGCCTAAGAGCTCGTGTATCTTTTAGCTGTATATATCCCACGTGGATATAGAGGCCGGATTTTATATAATCCTTTTTCTAAAAAAACACTGCAAAGTATTGGTGATTATTATACGTATGCTATGTGTATATCAGTACGTATGGGTCAGTAATGTCACACGAAGAAATATATGCTTTGACCCACCTGCTCTGGCCGTCGCCGCCGGCGTCACATTAACCGTGGGCACCACAGCTGCCGGCGCATGCGCTGGCGCTCCAGAGCTCGCTGATGGTCCTGCCAGATGCACCATCACCGAACCATCGATGAAGGGTGCTGTCTCGTACCGGAAGCTGCACCTGACCCCAAGGGCCCTGGCCCCGAGACGGTTCGTGAAAAACCCAATATTTTGCGTTATGCTCCGGGCGAGGCAACCCCGGCACCTCGCCGGCGTCATGTCCGGTGTGCACTGCGCCCAGCTGTACACCTTGGGGACCTCCTGGTTGAAGTCGGCCTCCCCGGCCGCGTACCGCCGCGAGGAGTTGTACGCGGCGTAGTCGGCGGTGGCGTTCACGAGCGCGGCCACGACGCGGTTGAACCGGGCCGGCTCCGACGTGACGTTCGCGTAGAAGACGACCTTGTACGTCATGGTCGGCCCGGAGTCGTCGGCGGAGAGGAAGTGGATGTTGGAGTAGTGGAGCATGCACCAGTCGTAGTAGATGGTTGCGTCCTTGTTGAAGGCGCACGAGTTCGGCAGGTCGCGGAAGGCCTGGACGAGGCAACTGAGGCAGGTCGTGGCGTTGGCGTCGCCGCGGCAGAGCCCGAGGGCCGAGACCTGCTCCGGGATGGCGCCGACGTCCTCGGCGGTAGCGAAGAGGTCCGGGGACGCGGAGGCGTTACTGGGCAGGGTGGCGTTGATGAGGTGGAGGTTGGCCTGGTACTTGCTCTTGACCGTGAAGTTGCCGGTCGTGCCACACACTGCCCACGGTAACCCCGCAGCGCGGGGCGCGATCAGTGCGACGGCGACGATGGCCGCGGACAGGACGAGATGGTGATCCATAGTGCGTGGTGCAACGCGGAAAGGTATGGAGTCTTTTTGTAGACGGGGGTAAATTAATGACCGTCGGATACGGCAGTGACGACCATCGCAATTGGCAACGTAAGTCGTTGTCCGTTTTGGGCAATTTGGTCTGGGTTTGTCGGTTGCTCGCTCATGGTGTGCGTATATAGCACGCTGAAATTGGCGCGGTTTGTGATATTCTTAAATTATAGGGTTTCCCTACTAAACTACGTGCAACATATCTTCTCTTCCCTTTTTATCATTTAGAACTATTTGGTGCAATTTACTCTTTTAGACTTGTTTGGAGTATAGGAAATTTTCCCATCCTAATTAAAATTGAACTTTTTCTCGTAAAATTCCTTTTTTTTTGTCGGAGGATTCCGTTGTAAGCTGATGGATATTACAAGTGAACGAACTCATTCACTACTACAAAAGAGGTTATACTGGACGGCTACATCACAGACGGTTCATACGGAACCGTATGTGATTAAACTTTCACAGACGGTTTATACTCGCAACCGTCGTGATATTTTCCTGACGGTTATTAACACGAACCGCTGCGTGATAATTAAGACATCACGACGGTTCGTATTAAGAACCGCTCGAACTTCATGACGGTTCTTAATACGAACCGTCTGTGATAATCTGGACAACACAGACGGTTCGTGTTAATAACCGTCTCTAAAAATCACATGTCACCAATAATTGGCGAATACCTAGGATTTCTATCTCGACCGTCCATTCTCTCCACATCGAATGGCAGGCAGCAGTTCCTCCCACTACTCAGCCCTTATTAATAACCCCATCTACCTTTCCAGCGGTACTAGTCACGCGTGAGTTCATCCACTAGCTAGCTTCCCCTCCGCTGTGAGCTAGCGCCTCCGTCACGGCACGGCGGGCGGCTGGACAACACACTCTTGCCGTAAGTGTCGTAAGTGTGTCTTGTTCAGCCGCACCGTCGTGCCATGAAGGGTTCGTTAGCTTGTTATCCTGTAATAGATATGAATGTGTTGTTGTGCTTGCCTCTGTATTTGCTTGTTCCTCCACAACGCCGACTACTGCCGTGAGCTAGCGCCTCCGTTGTAGCATGGCGAGAAGCTAGACAACACACTTTTGCCGTAAGTGTTGTAAGGGTATCTTGTTTAGTTTCACCGTCGTGCCACGAAGGGCTCGTTAGCTGTAATAGATCTGAATGTGTTGTTGTGCTTGCGTCTGTATTTGCTTGTTTTCAAAGACCATGGGACATTATTTAATTTCTTGAGGCTAGCCAAAAAATCTGAAACAATTTGACGTATAGAGTGATCTATCACAGACGGTTTGTGGTATAAAACATCTGTGAAGGTTTATCACAAACGGTTCTATTTATGAACCGTCTGTGATAAGCACAATCATAGACGGTTATTAACACGAACCGTCTGTGATAGTATGCATCACAGACGGTTCGTGTTAATAACCGTCTGTGATAAGCAAATGTTACCAATAATTGGCGTATACTCAGGATTTCGATCTCACCCGTCCATTCTCTCCACATCGAATGGCTGGCACCAGTTTCTCCCACGGCTCGGCCCTTATTAATAACTCCTCATCAACCTTTCCACCGGTACTAGTCACGCATGAGTTCATCCACTACCTAGCTAGCTTCCTCATCCTGCATGCATCTCCCCTCCGCTGTGAGCTAGCGCCTCCGTCGCAGTACGGCGGGACGCTAGACAAGACACTTTTGCCGTAAGTGTCATAAGAGTGTCTTGTCTAACGTCACCGTCGTGCCATGAAGGGTCCGTTAGCTTGTTATCCTGTAATAGATCTGAATGTGTTGTTGTGCTTGCCTCTGTATTTGCTTGTTCCTCCACAACGCCGACTACTGTCGTGAGGTAGCGCCTTCGTTGTGGCATGGCGGCATACTAGGCAACACACTCTTACCGTAAGTGTCGTAAGTGTGTCTTATTTAGTGTGACCGTCGTGCCACGAAGGATTCGTTAGCTGTAATAGATCTGAATGTGTTGTTGTGCTTGCGTCTCTATTTGCTTGTTTTCGAAGGCTATGGGTACATTATTTAATTTCTTGAGGCTAGACAAAAAAATAAAAAATTTTAAGTTATCGAGTGAACTATCACAGACGGTTTGTAGTGTAAATTGTCTGTGAAGGACTATCATAGACGGTTTTATATACGATAAATGCATGATACTCACCAATCACGAGCGGTTCTTTTTGCGAACCGCCTGTGATATATGGACATCACAGACGTTTCGTGTTAATAACCGTCTGTGATAATGTAGACTATCACAGACGGTTCTTTATACTAACCGTCTGTGATAAGAACAATCACAGACGGTTATTAATATGAACCGTTTGTGATATTGTTAGTATCACAGACGGTGCGTATATAGAATCGCCTGTGATAATTCACAGACGGTTATTAACACGAACCGACTGTGCTATATTGTTTTCACAGACCGTTTGTGGTTGGAACCGTCTGTGATATTCTGCACACTATTAATTACTTGGCGTACTTTCTCGATGTCGACACTACAGACCTGTCTTCATTGCGCTGCATTGGTGGAGCAAGGCGACCGGCTTTAGGGAGTTAGGGGTGAAAACATATCACTGTCTTCTTAGTGATCTGATCAGAGGTTAGTACTCAATTACTTTGCTATATGTGTTTGTAATTGAAGGCCGAAGATGATAGCTAGGTTTTTATTTAATTTAAATGTAGCTAGCTAGCTAGGTTTAGAAAGATAATGCTAGTTTGCTGGATTTCAGAATGGGTAAGTACTAGCTAACATTTTTGCTTAAATATATGTTACTTGTGTAGCGTAGATGGACCGAAGCTGGATGTATATTGAGAACCGTGTGAGTGAAGAGTATATTAATGGCGTGTCTGCTTTTAGAAGGGCGGCCAAGCTGGATATGTTGAAGAAGGGGATGAAATATATGTATTGTCCATGTATTGATTGTGATAATCTCAAGATGTTTAGCAACTCAGCGCAGATCGAAACTCGTTTGATTCGAACGGGTTTCAGAAAAGGGTACAAATGTTGGACCAGTCACGGTGAAGAGAAGAGTACACAAGAAGGTAGTTATGACATAGTTGAAGGAGACAACGATATGCCAGTTGTGGACTATTCTTTCGATCATGAGGATAGGTCGCAGGATGACAATCTGGATCATGAGGATAGGTCGTAGGATGATAATCTGGATCAGATGTTACGTGATACAGAAGGGAACTATAGTGAGAGAGAGTATGGTAAATTCAAGGGCTTGATGGAGGACTTGGAGAAACCTTTGTTCCCGAGCTGCTTCCAACAGGAAATGTGTTGTCGAGAACCACCTACCAAGCCAAGAAGATTCTTTGTCCATTAGGAATGGAAGTAGAAAGAATACATGCATGTCCGAATGATTGTAACCTGTACCGTAAAGAGTATGCTAGCTTACATGTTTGTCCGGTGTGCAAAGCATCCCGATACAAGCGTAAAAATGACTCTGATGATGGGAAGGGCATCGAGGTGAAGCAAGGACCTCCTGCTAAGGTGATGTGGTATCTTCCTGTAATCCCCCGTTTGAAGCGTTTATTTGCAAACCGCAAGGATGCAAGATTGATGCGTTGGCACTGCGAGCAGCGTAAGAAAGACGAAATGATAAGACATGTTGCTAATTCTACCCAGTGGAGGAACATCGATAGGATTTTTGTAGATTTCGGTGTGGAACCGAGAAATATAAGGTTTGGGTTGAGTACAGATGGAATGAATCCTTTTGGTAACATGAGCAGCCGACATAGCACCTAGCCCGTGACTCTGTGCATGTACAACCTTCCTCCTTGGCTGTGTATGAAGCGGAAGTATATTTTGATGTCACTACTTATCCAAGGGCCGAAGCAACCTGGCAATGATATTGATGTGTTCCTAGCACCATTGGTAGAAGATCTTGCAATACTATGGAACGAAGGGGTACAAGTATGGGATGCGGACAAACGAGAGAACTTCACTCTACGCGCCATGTTGTTCTACACCATTAACGATTTTCCTGCCCTTGGTAACCTGTCAGGGTTGAGTACAAAAGGAGCCAAAGCGTGTCTGCACTGCTTAGATTATACCGAGAGTGTGTGGTTGAACAACTCGCGAAAAACTGTGTACATGCGTCACCGTAGGTTCCTTCCAAAGTATCACCCATACATCAAGATGAAGAAACAATTTAACGGAAAAAAGAGGATGACTCAGTACCAAGACCTTTTAGCGGGAAAGAGGTGTATAATATGGTCAAGGATATAAATGTTGTGCTTGGAAAGGGACGTAAATTCAGGAAGAACATGTGGAAAAAGAGGTCAATATTTTGGGACTTGCCTTATTGGGAGCACTTAGAAGTTCGCAATTGCATCGATGTCATGCACGTAGAGAAGAATGTATGTGACAGGTTTGATTGGTCTCTTCTGAACATTCTGATAAAACAAAGGATGGTGTTAACGCAAGGCGTGACTTGGTCGCTATGAACATCGGGACCGAGTTAGCACCAATAGAGACCGATAAAGGCGGACGTACCTTCCCAAAGATGCTACACTCTGTCTAAGTCCGAGAGAACTGAGCGTGCGATCCTTACATGGTGTGAAAGTTCCATCCGGTCACTCCACAAGCATGAAGAAACTTGTTTCCATGGAACATTTGAAATTAATTGGCATGAAGTCTCACGGTGTCATGTGCTAATGACACAAATGCTACATTGCAATTAGAAGTATTTTGCCGAACAAGGTTGAGTGACAATCATAAGACTATGTTATTTCTTCAACGTAATTGCTCAGAAGGTCATTGATCCGGATGGACTAGATGCTCTGCAAACCGAGGTGGTGACAACTCTATGTCATCTAGAGATGTATTTCCCTCCATCATTTTTGATATCATGGTCCATCTCATTGTCCACCTTGTGAAAGAGATAAAAATATGTGGCCCGTATTTCTCGTCATATGTACCCTTCGAGAGGTACATGGGAATTCTGAAGTCCTATGTACGCAATTGATCTCGGCCGGAGGGTAGCATCATCGAAGGTTATACAACGAAGAGGTCATTGAATTCTACATCGGCTACATGGCTCGGTAGAGCCGATAGGTGTACCTCTATCTCGTCACGAGGAGACTAGAGGTATCGGGACTATCGGGAGAAAGCAATAACTCCGGATCAAAATACGTATGCTCAAGCCCATTTCATGGTTTTACAACACATGACTGAAGTGACCCCATATATTGAAGAGCACAAGGACATGCTACGTCGAGAGAATGCAGGCGATCAAGTTTGGATCACGAGACAACACAACCGTCTGCTCAACGAATGGTTCAAGGCGCAATTGACTAGGAGGTCGTCAAGTGAAACACTACAATGGTTGGCAAAGGGCCAAAATTTACAATTGTGACATGGCAAGGATACGACATTAATGGCTACACATTTTATACAACAGATCAAGATAGAAAGAGCACGATGTAGAACTTCGGTGTCCGCATAGATGCCTATGATGCGCACGGCAAGATTACTGGCCCAAGCTCGTACTACGGGCTTGTAGAGGAGATTTGGGAGCTTGACTACGTAATTTTAAAATTCCTCTATTTCGGTCTTGTTGGGTCCAACTCCCACAGGTGTAAAGGTTGACAAATGCGGCGTCACTACCGTGGACCTCGAATGTGTAGGATACAAAGACGAACCATTTGTACTCATGAGGCAAGTTGTTCAAGTATTTTATGTAAACGACCGGCAAATAAGAAGCGCCATGTAGTTCTTGAGGGAAAACAAGGATATGCAGGTTGAGAATGTTGTGGATGAGGAAGAGTACAATCAATTTGATAATTTGCCTCCATTCGGAGATGGCATCAGGATCGAGAAAGAACAAGGCGATGAAGCAAGCTATATGCGTGTCGATCATCGTGAAGGGCTTTTATTTAAAATGATATAGCCAAGTGTAATAAATTATGTAACTATGAAATAGTTATATTGGTTATGCTTGTGTTTTTCATAAATATATCTATGTTCCATTGTAATTGTAAAATGACTCAGGAACTAAGAAATAGTTATATTTATGGTTATGCTTGCGTTTTTCATAAATGTATCTATGTTCTATTGTAATTGTAAAATGACATAGGAACCTAGCTAGCTGTGGGTATCTATAGTGAACTATCACAGGCGGTTCTATCGATAGAACCGTCTGTGATAATTGCATATCACAGACGGTTCTATCTATAGAACCGTCTGTGATAATATGCATATCCCAGACGGTTCTATCTATAGAACCATCTGTGATAATATGCATATCCCAGACGGTTATAGTTATAGAACCGTCTGTGATAATATGATATCATAGACGGTTATATTTATAGAACTGTCTGTGATATCACTATCACAGACGGTTCATTTAAGGAACCGTCTGTGATAGCGACCCTATAAATACCTACAGCTAGGTATGCGGAGTCCGCACTCGTGCACTCTCTTATCTCCACTCTCCAGCGCCCCTGCTAGCTAGATTTTGGTCCCTCCCACCGCCGTTCCCTCCCGACGCCCCTCGCTCCCACCACCGGTCCCTCTCGACGCCGGTCCCTCCCGACGCCGCTCCCTCCGACGGCGCTCCCTCCGCCGCCGGTCCCTCCCGACAGAACTTTGTACTTGATATGTTAGTTTTACTATATATGCTTGATGTGTTAGCTTTACGATATATGCTTGATATGTTAGCTTTACGATATATGCTTGATATGTTAGCTTTACGATATATGCTTGATATGTTAGCTTTACGATATATGCTTGATATGTTAGCTTTATGATATATGCTTGACATGTACTTTATGATATATGCTTCACATGTTAGCTTGCTAAATTGTAGCATATAATATATCCTGTTTATCCAGAAGGAAGTGACACTCCAGTTTATCCTGTTCGATGAACTTGATACACTGGTTTCTGTCATTTTCTTCATAGAATTTTGTTTAGGCCTTCAAAGGGCATTGTTGTAGGGGTGGCCCCCACCTAAACCCAGCAGGCCTGTTAGAAGGTTATAGGGCCCAAAATGGGACATATGTAATAACTTAAATACCCCTGACAAGGAGGTACCGATGTAAGGGCACAGTTGTAAAAGCACAGCCCATATCAATATATATACCAAGGGAAGGCTAGGAGAGAGGCGATCACTCTCTCCCAACTCTCCACTACCACATCTCTCTGTTTGGTGCCAGAACCACAACGATTGGCGCCGTCAGTGGGAGGGCGAGGAGCAAGCTTGAAATCGAAGAAGGATGGCACCGAAAAAGCCGTCGGCGGCGGGAAGGGAAGAAGGCGGCTGAGTCGGGCGTCGCGTGGTACCGAGGGCCGGCATCGGTGCCGTCGCGAGCGCGGCGTCGGCGTTCGCCGCAACGATCCGACCCCACCGCCGGCGCCGCAACGACCGACCCACGCCGGGCGCTCGGCGGCATCGACCCACCACCAACCCCGCCACCCGCCGCAACGCCGCGTGTAGCGGACCGGGCGATTGGCGATAGCCACAACGGAGCGACCGGCAGCTCGAGAGCTCGCGAGGCAATCGTACCCGTGCCGACCCGTCCGCCGGGCGTGCCGGCGTCCCTGCCCGCACTAGCGGTGGAAAGCGCCCTGCTGGCGGCCCTCAACGCGTTCCAGCGGGAGCTAGGGGATCTTCGCGGGGCTGTCCGAGACATGGAAGAGGCTCGGAGCCAGCAAGCCGCGCCAGTGGTCGCGCCAGAGCCCGCGCCGGAAAGGGCAGACAGCCGCGACGCCGCCACATCTAGCCGCATGCCGCTGCGACGCGTCGACCCAGAGTCCCCACTTTGGCAGGACTACAGCGGCGGCGTGGCACGAAGACTTCAAATTCCCGGTGTCATCGAGCCATACAAAGCGTCGGACCCTTGCGAGTTCGTGCGCGTGTATGAAACCGCAATCGAGGCGCGGTGGAGATGACACCGAAAGGCGAAGGACTCCCCTCGCGCCGCAAGGAGTGGCGCTTTCTGGTTTTTACCATAGAGCCAAACTCCATCTACGCGTGGGAGCAGATCCGCGACCACCTTCACAACAACTTTCAAGGAAACTATGTTGAGCGGGTCGACGCGGACCAGCTCTTCGCCGTGAAGCAGAAACCATCGGAGAACCTCCAAGACTACTTCAAACGCTTCGCGAAGATACGCTGTCAAGTCAAAGACGTTAACGAAACCACCGTTGTCAATGCAACCATACAGGGCCTTCGCCCGGGCCCGATGGCCGAGTACAACGCATGGAAGCCAATCAAGACGGTGATGAAACTCTTCGACAAAATGGAGGAATACGCCAGGGTGGAAGAAGACGCACGGCGAAGACAAGGGGACGACTCCGACACCAACCAGGCCGGTGGCTCGGCGAAAACCAAAGATCCGCCGAAGGACGGTTCTTTGAAGGGAAGCATAGCGAGTCGTCAGGGGACGCGTCCGGCGAAGGGCGCCCGCACAAGGAGCCGTCCGATAGGCCCAAGCGCGCCAGCGAAGTCGCGCGAGGCGGTATGTCTTCGACATCGGCGGCTCGGAAAACGCTTCGCTGGTCGTGGCGGTCGGGCGCCGAGGCGAGGACGCGGCCGTGGCCGGGTCGCGAGGATAAAGGCCGTGGAAATTCGATGACCAGCACCATGGGCCGTGGTGCGAAGTCCGCGGTCGCGGCACCCACGACACGCGCGTGCACCTCCATAGCGCGCTCCGCCAAAGCGTCGCCGAGGATAGGAACACGAGGCATGCCGCCTATGGTGGCCCGTCCAGCACCCATCTGAAGCCCCATGCACATTCGAGCGCAAGGGACGCGCCCCCATGAGGCCCTCTGTGGTTCGGGCCCATGTGCAGCACCTCGGGAGGGCCTCCTGCAGCTGCGAGCTCGGATGCAGCCCACCACGGGTCATCAATGTCATCTCGGAGGCTCCTCGGCTGGGTTCGCCTCGGCCGGCAATGAAGGCCTACGTCAGAAGGCTACACCATGTAGCGGCGTACCCAGCGCCAAGCACCGTCGGGCGGGCACAAGGCCGCGAGTCCGCGTTCACACCGCCGGCGCCAAGGCGTCGAACTTCTCACCAGGGACCCCAGTGCGTCCGGTCGTGATAGCGGGATGCGGCGTGGGGCGTGCCCTAGTTGGCGGTGGCGACTCGCGAACATCTGTTCGCGGCGACCTTCGACCAGATGGGGATTCCTCGAAGTCGCCTAGGCCCATCGGGAATTCGGCGCAAGGCTTGAGAGGACAACCTCTCGGCCGCTCGGTTAAATATGCCTTCAGGTCTCCTTGGCCAGACGACAATGAAAGGTCGAAGATGCCACATTCGATGTCGTCGATCTCCCATACCCTACAATACCATCTTGGGCGCCAATCCTCAACTCCTTGAGCGGTGCCACATCACGGCTATTTATGCATGAAGCTCCGGTGCGGGCCATCATTACCGTTAAGTGGCGACGGGATATGGCTCGGCGCGCCGAGTACGGCACGAGATATCCCGTCGCGGCGCTCGGCCGCACGCCGTAGAATCGGCATCGTAGCGCGGGGACCCACGGCGTCATCCGAGGGCGGCTCGGCAAGCCCTGGATGCATGCGCGCGTGTGCACTCTCCGTGGCAGGTGCGGTATGAGTATAAACCAAAGACGCGCGCGCGCGTGTGCACTCTCGTAGCGAGGGCGGGTATGAGTATAAACCAAAGCGCACATTCGCGTGTGCACTCTCGTGAGCGAGTGCGGGTATGAGTATAAACCAAAGACGCACGTTCGCGTGTGCACTCTCCGTAGCCAAGGGTACGGGTATGAGTATAAACCAAAGACGCACGTTCGCGTGTGCACTCTCCGTCAAAGACACGGGTATGAGTATAAACGAAGACGCACGTTCGCGTGTGCACTCTCCGTCAAAGATACGGGTATGAGTATAAACCAAAGACGCATGTGCGCGTGTGCACTCTCCGTCAAAGACACGGGTATGAGTATAAACGAAGACGCACGTTCGCGTGCGCACTCTCCGTCGAGGACACGGGCATGAGTATAAACAAAGACGTGTGGGGGGACGCCTCTGCATGCACTCTCCGGAGTATAAATAAGACGCGGATGTTCTCCCTGTGCACTCTACGGAGTATAAACAAGACGCGAATTCTGCGCATGCCATGGACGTCGTCCTTGCGCATACTCTCCGGAGTATAAATAAGACGCGGATGTTCTCCCTGCGCACTCTATGGAGTATAAACAAGACGCGGATTTCGCGCATGCCATGGACGTCATCCTTGCGCATACTCTCCAGAGTATTAATAAGACGCGGATGTTCTCCCTGCTCACTCTACGGAGTATAAACAAGACGTGGATTCCGCGCATGCCATGGACGTCGTCCTTGCGCATACTCTCCGGAGTATAAATAAGATGCGGATGTTCTCCCTGCGCACTCTACGGAGTATAAACAAGACGTGAATTCCGCGCATGCCATGAACGTCGTCCTTGCGCATACTCTCCGGAGTATAAATAAGACGCGGATGTTCTCCCTGCGCACTCTACGGAGTATAAACAAGACGCGGATTCCACGCATGCCAGGGACGTCGTCCTTGCGCATACTCCCAGGAGTATAAATACGACACGGATGCTGTCCCGGCGCGCTCGGCAAACCGCAAATGCAGCGCGAGCCTTGCGCGGCTGACAAATCGCGCACCCCCCTCAAAGCATCGAGGCTCGTCGTTGCGCACCACGGGAGATGTACGCAAGGTGCGCTATGGAAACCCAATTTTGAGAGTTTCAAGAAGTAGCGGTGTAGCGCGCCACAGGCTGGCTCCAGCGAGGGTGCGCATGCGGATTACGAGGTACACCAGAGGCTACCCCCACTTTGGAGGGTAGGGGGACGGAGCGTGCCTCCGCACGCGCTAGTCTACGGACTTTAAACAGGTCATAGTGCGAAGGTCCGCCTCCGCACGCGCCAGTCTACAGACTTTAAACACGTCGTAGTGCGGAGGTCTGCCTCCGCACGCGCTAGTCTACGGACTTTAAACAGGCCGTAGTGCGAAGGTCCGCCTCCGCACGCGCGCGATCTATGGACTTTAAACGGCTCGTAGTGCGGCGTCGCCTCGCGCGCGCGCGCCTCTGACCGTAAACAGCTCGTAGTGCGGAGGTCTGCCTCTGCACGCGCCGATCTACGGACTTTAAACATGTCGTAGCGTCAACGACTGCCTCCGCACACGCTAACCCTACGGTGTCCGCGGCCACCCGTTCGACGGGCAGGAGATAGCGCTCGCACGACTACACCAACAGCACACTTTGAACGTGGGGATCTTATCCCCGCACAACATGACCGCCCGAAGCACAACATGCAGCGCATATCCTAATCGCCAGGAGGTCTATATATCGGAAAAATCTTACAAGTACAGAGGCCCGCCAACATCTCTGCCGCTCTAAGCAGCTATTCGGCAGGCTCATCCTTAGCACGCGCTAAGGCCGGGGCTTCGCCAGAAGAAGATCGCCCCGCCCAAAAGTTCAGCGACTCCTCGGCCCTTCGCCAACGTTGAAGGCGCCGTCGGGTCGCAAGGTCGGACGCAAGTAGTCAGCCCCAGCAAGGAAGCTGCCCGGGATACAGGCGAAAGTCAGAATTTGTAAAGCAAGCGCGTACTTCATTCACAAGAAAAGCGGGGGACATTGCAACACACGCTAACACCGGGCCACCTCGGCGTCACACCTACGAGTTTTCGGCGCCTTCGGAGGCCTCAGCGCCACCCTCATCGCGCCGCGGGACCTCATCCAGAAATTGGCCGAGGCTCCCCTCCCCGTAGAGTGACTTCCCAAGCTCGACCCGCGCAGCGGCCTCCCCGACGTAATCCTAGATCTGCTCGTGGAAGTACTTGACGGCGCGACAAACGGCGCGGACAGCATCGGACATTACTCCGGCTCCGCCGGGCATCTCCAGCTGGGGGTCCTCCAGCCCGGCGACATGCGTGCAACCGCGGTGCCGTAGGAGCGCGCACACCATGCACGACACCGCGTAAGCACAGTGGTAGCCGAAGGTCGTCGCGGCGCCGCGCAATGTTGGCGGCATCTCCGATCCAAATAAGGTCCGAGTAGCTCCTCGGGCCAAAGGCGCGGTCCGGCACTTTAGCCACAAGCCCCTGGAGATGGCTTTCCAGCGCTTGCATGGCATCCCATGCAATGACCGAAGCTTCACCAAGCGTCCGGTCACGCTCCGCTAGAGTTAAGGCAAGCTCGCCTTTTTCCTTCTCCAGCGAGGCGACCTGTCGCAGAAGGCCGTCCCGCTCCGCCGCAAACCCCTGCCGCTCCGCCTCCACGGTCGACTCCCGCGCTGACACGGCAAGTCCCTCGGCGTGCGCCTTCACCTCAGTGCACTCCTCTTCCAGCTGGCGGATGCGGGCATCCTGGGCAGAGCGGACCCCCGAGACTTCGCGTAGCTCCTCCTCGGCTACCCGCAGCCTATCCTCAAGCGCCCTTTGGGCATGAACATAGGCCGCTTGCAAGGCCTGCCCCAGCACAAGTGTCTGCAGAACAGAAAGGCTTAGCAAGCTCAAAATAGCCAGGCATTGTCATATAAAGTGCTTACCCTCACCCCTGACACCTCTAAGGCGTCCCCGAGACGCCCCACCCCGTAGGTCTGCAGCGCTTGCTGGCCGACGCTGGCAGCTGCATCATCCACGATCCCGTGCCACGCCCTCAGCGTCTCCGGCGGAGGCACGAAGTCCGCTGGGCTCGGGCGCATGGTGATCGCCCCGCCGACACGAGGACCCTCATGTTCCGCCAAGGGCTCCTCCTCCGGAATAAGCGACGATGCAGGCAGGGATGCAGGTGAGCACCACAAGGCACAACGAAGAATACACCAGGGCAAACTAAGCCACCTTACCTTCAGTAGCGGAAGGAGGGCTTCGGGGGCCCGCACCCCTAGCCCCAGGTGGGGTAACGGTAGCGCAAGTCCCCGCGGAGGGCGTGGCCCCGCAAGGAACAGAAGCCTCCGCGTTCGGGGTCGGCGCTGACCATTCCTGCACGGCGGACAACATGGCCTGAGGGGCGGAGGGAGCGCGCGCCGCAGGGGCATCGGTATATGCATCGGAGTCCCACAAGCTTCTGATGCCCGTCGCCACGGTGAATCCCCTTGACGTCCGGTGGAGCTCCGCGCAGGCACGGCCGCTTAGCCGAGCAAGTGGCGACGACACCGCCCCAGTAGCCGCCGCCGGAGAGGCCCCCACGACCACAACACCCGTGGGCGAAGACTCCACCGTGGCAGCCTTTGCGGAGGGCACCTCGGTTTCGGCCGCGGCTGTCGGCGAAGACCCAGCTCCATGCGCCCCCGCGGAGGGCGTCTCCGGCATCATAGCGGCCACGGCGAAGGTTCCACCCAAAGATCGCCGGTCAAAGATGGATCTGTCCCGACGACGCGCGGGTGGTGAGACTTCCCCTCTCCGGCTGCTCGCGACGAGCCCACCGTCTAGGGCACCCCCCGAAGTGTCGAGACCCGAATATACAAATCCGGACTCTACTGTGTACTTTGCACTAGTCCAGGATCACGCTAGTTCACACAGCGCAAACAAAGACAAATATCATCCACATCACGATATTCCAAAGAAAATCCAAATTATATTAATAACCATCAGAGTACGACCTTATGGCCAAGCTTACAATTATTAGCCTGAAGGGCTTTGAAGAAACTAACAGCGAAAACCAAAATTAAACGTAGTAGCCATTCGACATGCCCACAGGCAATCGACTGGGGAGCGAAGTCCTAATCCGTGAAGTCCTCGTAGTAGCCTCCTTCTAGCCACTCCTGCTGATCTGGTCCTTCCTCCTCAACTGAGCAACATGGGCATAAAGCCGTGAGTACATTGGTACTCAGCAAGTCGTTTGTAACAAATGAATGCAATATAATATGCAGGGCTTAACAATGGATGGCTGAAAGGTTAATTTTGCATAAAGCAACAATTTAAAGTAAATATAATAAATAGATTGAAAAGCAATTAACAAAAGACATTAAATAGATAATCAAAGGAATTGAATATAACCACAAGTGAACTAACCATTCACTTCCCAGCTCAAACCAACCAGTTTTCATAAAGACTCTACCCCTCGTGTGAAATCACCGAGCATTGTCCATGACCGAGGACACGGCTATTCGAATAGTTTTACACTCTGCAGAGGTTACACAACTGTACCCACACGATGTGATAATCCTCACGTTAAAGATAATCACAACAAGGCTTTTACAATGATCCATCTCCACCCGATCCCACTCGCTAAGGATTCGCCGTCGAGTAGGGTAACCCCCTAGTCGATAATTGTCCCCTCTTGCGCCACAACAACATCAGTAGTAAAACCAAAGTGGAGACTTCACAAATTATTATGCCAGGTCTATCCCATACTAGACATGTGGTTTGCACGGTTAAGCTCAGATCAATGGCGCACAAAGTTAAGTCCTTAAAAATTACCCAGGCGAAACATCCACATCCCATGTGCCTCTCGCACCCCCTTTACTGCACGATCATTCGCCCAAGTGAAAACCAATTTTGTATAACCACCGCCAATGACGCACCAACGTCACGGCACAAATTTTATAACAGTGGCACCAACCACGATTCAATATCTCATTAAGTCAAATTAATTAACCATATGTGATGATAGATCCCAGCGAACTATTAATAAGCATGGCTAAGCAATTAAACGTACCCCCATGTGACAATTATTATTTTATCACTAAATAATTCCCAATCCTAAGGTGACAATGGATTCATGGTAGTCAAATTATCATGGAGGGAATAACCAATTAGGAGTATAACTACCAATACAAGGTTTTAATATCAAATAGCAATGCATGATAAATTTGAATCAAAATAATACATAATAGATTGAAAAATTAGGTTCAACATGATCAAAGAATATGACTTGCCTTGGCCTTGCTCAGCTGAGGGCTCTTGATCTTCAAATCCAACTTCCGCTCCCTCGAACACGTGATCTAACGAGAGAGAAAACGAGACGAAAGGACAAAATAAATTCAAATAAAATTCAAATGAACTCAAAAAACTTTCAAACCTGAACCAAAAGGTAGAGCTCAATTTTAGATGAATTTAGGAAAAAGAATCGGGTCAATCGGAGCTAGGACGAGGGAGAACGGGCTCTTGGAAAATTGGATCTAAAGAAAATCGGGGAAAATGGAAAATTGCACTGTGCTGTGGACCGGGCGCACGGTGAGATGGGTCTACGGTGGGCTCGGCGCATGGAACAGTGCGGGCGGCGGGTGCTGACGCAGACGGCTGGACTGACGTGGCGACCACGTGGCAAGACACGTGCGCCTGTGCTGACGTGGCGGCTGACATGGCAGACGACGTGGCAAGCTGACGTGGCAGGCTGACGTGGCACCTGAGACGGCTCGGCTGTTGACGTGGCACCCACGTGGCAGTGACGTGGCTGCTTACGTGGCTTCTTGGCGTGGCGTGCGGTCTCACGACTTACGGTGGCGGGTGGGCCGGTGCCGGCGCAATGACGCCGCGGTGGGCGGCGTCCACGGGAAGCGGCGGCGTCTGGCGTCGCTGGCCCAGCGCCGCGGCGCGCGGGACCGAGGCATCATGGGCGCGGCGCGTTTCCGCTGGCGGCGGCTACGGCGGGCGGGGGCTGCGGCGGACCGCCGGCAACGAGGGTTCGGCGGCGAGGTGCGCAGCGGCGGCAAGGTGGCGGCGGCGATGGCGGCTCACGGCGGCGAGTTCCGCGCGGCGAACGGCGAACGGCGAGCACGCGACGGACGTCGGCGCGAACGCCAGCGTCGGCGGCGGTGGCGCGGCGGCGGCGGCTCGAGGACGAGGGAAGCGGGCGGCTAGGTTTTATACCCGCCGTCGAGGTATTCGACTTCGAGACGGCGGAGAAAAACGGAAGGTGGCGGCGGCGCCCGATCGAAGACGGGATGATGAGTCGGGTCGGAGCGATTCCGACAGTGGCCCCACATGCGGTGGCGTGGCGCGCGGCGGCCGGATGCGAGGCGCGCGCGAGAGCGGCGGATGATGGCCACGTGGCGACCATCGCACGGAGGCGGCGCGATGCACGCCGCGTGTGGCGCGGCGAGGGCGGTGGGCGGTGAGGATGGGCTGGGCGGCTGATGGGTTTCGCCCATCGGCGGTTTGGGAATTTTGGGGGTTTTTCTTTTTCAGAAATTCATTTAATTCATTTAGAGCTCTAGAAAATAGCAAATAAATCCAGAAAAATCCAGAAAAATTCCAATAAATTCCCTGAGACACAAGGAACTCAAATAAAACAATTTTGGCAAATGTTCATGTTCAGATTAATCATATTAAATCCTTTTAATTCATAAAAATTCCATTTAAGCTTTAATTAATTCCAGAAAAATTCAAATGGTGAATTTTATTTTAAAAGCTTCAAAAAGACTCTGAAAATCAGGATGTTACACGAAGAGCCTTCGCCCCCGGCGTCCGCGCCATCCAAGCCCGAGTCGGCGTACCTCGCCGAATCCGACTCTGCGTCTGCCGCGCCATCGGGAGCACTAGCGGCAGCAGCGGCAGCTGCTATACCAAGCAGGCAGACGCTCCACCTCGGGCCCTCTTGCAAGACAGCGCCTTCGCCCTCGTTGCGCCATCATCTTGGTGTTGCGAGGGCATATCAGTATGATCCGACGGCAGCGGCCAAGGCCTCGCACACACGCTTTATCCGCCTGACCCACCGCAGCGAGCGAGACGCGCGCGCTCATGCTCCTCTGCGGTATCGGCCCGAAATCACGCGCACGGCCGCTCGCATCCTCCAAGCGAATCTCTACAGCAAGCGTAAGATAAGATTAACATGTAACGCGCCTCCGCGTGGACAAAGGAGGATATGGTCGAGGCCTCGAGGGTCGGAGGGTGGCGATGGCGAACCACAGCGAACATTATCGTCTCAACGCTTCTCGACGGCGGCGCCGATCACGGCGGCGGCGCCACGCCGTACATCGCGTACTCTTCGCGAGTCGCGCATGTTAAAGCGGCGACCACGCTGCGGCCGTCGAGCCTCACGCCGTCCTCGTCGTCAGCGTCCGTGGCGAGGTCTTGAACGCGATCGCCGCCCGTGCATTCGAGCCGCTCCGCTCGCCATGCGGTGGTAGAACCACGGTTTCGTCGATGAGACTCCCACTTCGCGAGTGGAGTTTGCGGGAAGAGCTTGCCGCAAGATGACCGAAGAATAAAGGTGACGCCGAGTTCGACGCGTCCGTCCTCCGCTTCTTGGCCGCATCGTGCCTCGTGCGGTAGGAAAACAACGAAGCATTGGGCCAGCGCGCCGGCGCAAGGCCCGGCTGTACACGGCAAGCGTGCCACGACGCGTTCGAGTCGATTGCGCCACTCGGCCCGGTCCGCAACACGTCGCCCATGATCGCGCCACGGGATGCGGGCCAGCGTCGAAAAGCGGCGAACACAAGCGCCTCCGACTCCTCGGGCGCGGTTCCGTCTCGTCGGCGGCAGCAACCATACCGCTGGTGCTCGGACAACTTCCCGCGCGGCGGCGCGCTTGGATTGTCTTCGGTCACGGCGAGGCCCAACTCGCCGGAAAAGCGAGCCTCCTTCTCTGCCGCCACCACCACTTGTCCGCCGCCGCGTCGCGTTACGCGGCGAGTATTTCACCTCTAGCGGTGAAGACCGCCGGCGAATGCCGCAAGCACCAACCGCCTGGCCGCGCTTGTCTCCGGATGCCATCGCTTCTCACAGAAGGAAGAATACAGCGGTGAGAATACCATGGGAGTGTAGAAGGCGAAGCAAGCGAGAAAGGGGCGTCGAACTGCGGGGGCACGGTTGTGGGGGCTATTTCAAGCCACCTCACCCCGAAGGCGGCGGCCGAAGCATCGCGACGGTCCGCGTGCCGGACGTGACCGCAGTCGTACAGAGGTCCGTCCCGCACGATTCCCCATAACCAAGGACGAAGCGACGCGACGGTACGCGCAAGACGTGGACACAGCAGTGAGGACCGTCAGTGCACGACGCTCCAGTGGCCTCCCACCGCGTGGCAACCCCCGCACAAAATAACTAGGGCGCAAGACCCGACGCGCCTCTAAGACGGAGCCTCCGCCCCAGCAGGAATACCCCCGGTCTTTGGCCCGACCTTCACGCGCGGCAAGGTAACTTCCAGTACTCGGGCCAGGACTGCACCCGGAAGATGGCCCCCTCACGCAAAGGCCAGCTAATAGGTCACAGCCTTCGCCGAGGGGTCAAAGCCCGTAGCAGGAATACGTTCTGCCGCGTGCCCCACCCACGGGAAGGCGGTTGCATGACGCGACAGCCTGCCCTCTGACAGGCCAGACGTCGGCACGATTCCAGCCGCCATTAAAAGCGCGCTACCAGACCGTGGGATCATGACAGCTTCGAAGCATAGCAGGACAGCCGGCAGTAACGGGGTGGCGGAATATGGCTAAACGCCGCTTGGCGCGCCATCCCTCGCCCGCTCGTTTCCCCTTCCCTAGGAAGAAGCGGCGGCCGCGATCACGCAACCACTCACATCCCACCGCGCACCAGTTACAAGCCGCCACGTGCCCCGCACGCCAGGGCGAGTCACACGGAATGACAACCTAGCCAGCAAGCCAGGGGGCGCGATTCGAGAACCATTACGGCGCATTCGGACCGTGAGGTTGCAATCACTTGTAAGCGCGGCGGTGTCCGTTGTGCGAGTTTTGACCGACTAGGCGTCGGCTCGCGGCCACCCGTTCGAAGGTAGGAGACGAGCACGCGCGTGCGCCTGCTGACTAGGCGCCGGCTCACGCCACCCATTCGGATGGTAGGGGCGGGCGCGCGCCTACCTCGGCGGGCGCCAGCTCGCTGCCACCCGTTGGAGGGTAGGGGCGGGCGCGCCGTGCCTACCTCGATCGGGCGCCCGGCTCTGCTGCCACCGTTACGAGGTAGGGGCGGAGCGCGCGCCACGTCGGCAGGCGCTAGCTCGCGGCCACCGTTCGCGGTAGGAGGCGGGCGTGCGCGCGCCTACTGACGACAAGCGCCAGGCTCGCGCCACCCGTTCGAAGGGTAGGGGACGGAGCGCGCGCCTACCTCGGCCGGCGCTAGCTCGCTGCCACCGTTCGGGGTAGGGGACGGGCGCGCGCGCCTACCTAGACCGGCGCCCGCTCTGCTGCCACCCGTTCGAGGGTCGGGGCGGGCGCGCGCCGACTTTGACCAGCGCCAGGCTCGCGGCCACCCGTTGGAGGGTAGGGGACGAGAGCGCGCGCTACTGCGCGCCGACTAGAAGCCAGCTCGGTGCCACCCGTTCGGAGGTAGGGGCGGAGCGCGCGCTTACTCGACGGTGCGGCTCCGCGGCCACCGTTCGGAGGGTAGGGGCGGGCGCGCGCGCCTACTGCGCGCACCGACTAGAAGCCAGCTCGGTGCCACCCGTTCGGGGTAGAAATGGGCGCGCGCTACCTCGACCAGCGTCGGCTCGCGGCCACCGTTTGGAGGATAGGGGCGGGCGCGCGCCGCCAGCGCGCGCCGACTGAGGCAGCTCGCGCCACCACCCGTTCGGAGGATAGGGGCGGGCGCGCTCTACTTTGACTAGGAGCGGCTCCGGCGCCACCCGTTCAAAGGGTAGAGGACGGGCGCGCGCTTCGCCCGGCGCCAATCCAGGCATCGGCCGGCTACCTCAGCGCCAATCCGAGCGCCGGCCGGCTACGCCTTAGACCGGGGCCCGGGCACACCAAGGCCCCAAGTTCGGAGAAGTTCACGGGCGCGAGGGACGGAGGGCCCAAAGGACTCGGCAACATGGCCGGCCTGTGAAGCCCTTCACCATGAGAGGCTCCTGTTGTAGGGGTGGCCTCCACCTAAACCCAGCAGGCCTGTTAGAAGGTTATAGGGCCCAAAATGGGACATATGTAATGACTTAAATACCCCTGACAAGGGGGTACCGATGTAAGGGCACAGTTGTAAAAGCACAACCCATATCAATATATATACCAAGGGAAGGCTAGGAGAGAGGCGATCACTCTCTCCCAACTCTCCACTACCACATCTCTCTCTGTTTGGTCTGTAACCACAACAGGCATAAAGCAAGTAACACACTCCAAAGTATCCGGTTCAATGAACTGGATACTCTGGTTTGTGTTATTTGCTTTATAGAACTTTGTTTAGCTCACTTGTTAGCTACAAGGTCTATTTGGAAGGCCCATAGCTCACTGCAGTTAGTCAATCGTTAGAACTTTGTCAAAGGGCATGAAGCAAGTGACACACTCCAGTGTATCTTGTTTAATGAACTTGATACACTGGTTTGTGTCATTTGCTTCATAGAACTTTGTTTAGTCTATTTGGAAGGCCCATAGCTCACTGCAGTTAGTTTTTTCTTAGAAGAGAGATGACGTTCACATAGTCTTCGTCATCGTCATCTGGGTCTCACGCTCCCAAGATTGCGAAAACTAAGCGCGGCCGAGGAGTATCGAAAAGGCCAGAGGGCCGAATGACCATCACGGTGGTCTCTCTGAATGGGGTCCCTCTGGAACCGACGAAAGCAGCGTCATCATTTCGGACTACCTGCGGGATAATTGGAAGGCAACGGGTCCCCATCACCATAGCAAGCTGGAAATATTTGACTAAGGATCATAAAAATCAGCTATGGGAGGAAATTACAAATTCGTTCGAGATCCCAGCAGAAGTACAGGGACTCGTGCAACGGCAGACATTCCTCGCGATGGGAAAAGCATGGAAGAATTTTAAGAGCACTCTTGTGACGAAGTACGTGGCCAAGGATGTCACACCCTTCACAAAGTATCCTTTCGTGTCGCCGGAAACATGGGAGGCCTTTGTGCAGATGAAGACAACGACCGAATTTGAACAACAAAGTGCGGCACACAAGACTCTCTAGTCACAAAATACGCACCCTCACAGACTCGGCACCGCTGGGTACGCGGGTAAAATCCCGCAATGGAGGATGCAGGATGAGGTCGCAATCCGATCGGAGGCCTCTCCACCATTTGCCGGGATCGCAAACGAGTGCGCTCGAAACTGGTTAAGAGCGAGGTCATCAACCACATCTTCGGGTGTCTCTTTCAAAAACCCCACAGATGAGGAAGTGTCCCAACGCATGGTAAGATATGTTAAACTATATAGTTGTTAACACCTCTTGAACTTTATGGGTTCAAAAATAAAATGATTAATTGCCTCTTGCAGCAATCATTGACTACCAATCTTCTCGTGGCTCCTTTGAAGAATATATGGAGAGAGATTTACTATCACGGGCCTTGGGAAACAAGGAGCACCAGTGTCGCACACGAGGCATGGGGTTTATGTACCTTGGAGGCACGGATTTCCAGTTACTCGAGACATATAGGAGTAGGAAGAGATCCAAGGCGTCGACAGCGAACAAATAAAACAAGAGCTTCGTGCTCAACTTGTGGAACAACTATCGCCTCACTTCAAGAGCGGATGCCTCACCGAGGAGAGATAGATTCATTGCGGGAAGAAGCGATACAAGTGCGCAACCAATCGCAACCCACTCCTACTATCATGCGGTACCCGTCCCCTCAACATCGCAGATGGCTGCGGCGTCCACACCAATTTCTGAACATAGCGATGCCCACTTACCTATTGATGATATTCGGGTAATGTACCTCTTTAGAATGGTACATAGATCTCTCAGTGGGCGCCTTAACTCATCTTGTGTCGTTATGTAGGAGCCCATGCCTTGCAATCTCAAAGTCGGGCTTGTTGGCTCTATTCCATTGTGGGCGCGGCATGGTGTATCCATTGCTGCGGGGGCCTGGTGCATGGTGTACAAGTAGACACGGTTTCATAAAGGTCTAGGTGGACATGATTAATGATATTTTAAGACCGTCCCTCTTGAGAAGCCCCTAAGCGAAGAGATTAAGACACTAGGGATACCGTCACACATTCATTCGATGGCCCAAGAGGGACATCGTCCTCGACATGTCCGTGCCACAATCTTCACATCCAGTGGCCCAAGAGGGACGTCGCCCTGGACTGGCACATCGACTCCGGTGGCTCCACCTCCACCGCCAAATCCAGTAAAGTCTATTGCATCGGCTCCCGCCGAGACGCCATCGAGAACATATCATAAGCAAGGCTCCAGGGCTCATACGAAGAAAACTAAGCCGCGTCCCGTGCCATGGAAGTTTATTCTAGGAGTGTCGTTGGTGCCCGAGTCACAATTACCCCAGCTTGGTTTGATTTGCAATACATTGCATGCCTGGTACATGGAGAAGTCCAATATGAAGCCAATCTGGCAGAGTGCATTCACTCTGAAATATAACGAGACGCATTTCCTCTACGACTCGGGCTATATCGTCGTGACATTCGAAGATTTATTCTTACTATTCAATCTCGACGAACTCGACGCCTCACTTCTACGATCTTTGGACATTGTAAGTGTATTGTACAATGAAGTTCTACATTCACGTTATACGGATAAATGTCATTACTCTTTCTTTATGTATAGATACATGATCCAAGAAGTCCGTCGATCGCGACGACCGGTGGGTTTCCTCGACCCTCACTTGGTTTCCGAGCAATCTATCAACGCAGATGCATCCTTCGTGCAAGGTTACATAACGAGGGGATTGATTGCTCATAACGACAAGGAGTACGTCATGGTACGCATCAACCAAGGGTAAGTGCTTCACTAGTTGCCACACATATATTTCATTTGTACTTTACATGCAGCATGAACTTAAGATTAATCACTATGGCGACACACATGACTAGGCATCACTGGATTTTGATTATGATTGTACCAAAGTGGAGCAAGGTAATATCCTTGATTCCCTCCTTAGGAGTAACCACGACTTCAGTCGTGTGCAAGAAGTACTTAACAGGTAAACTCATTTCCTCCATACATAACTCTATTGTAATATTTCTTTTGTTTGCCACGGCGAGGCTAACTTTTTGAATCACGTAGAGGCGTTTGCGATTATGTTGCCCAAGGAGGAAGACACGACAAATCGGTGACACGCTACGACACAACACGCGATTTCGGTACCGCTACAACACAACAATCATATATCATACTTTGTTATAATGCCTCTAGAATTGACAATACCGATGTATGTAATTCTATTTTGCAGTGCCACCAGCGATTCTGAGAGCAACGTATGTGGATTCTCGTTTGCCGCCACATGAAGAAATCATGGATACTAAGATCAATGATCCGAGGTTTGTCGATCCTTCCAATAATTATTATTTTCTGATTATATATATGTATATATATATATATATATATATATATTTACACACACATGTTAATTAATGACTTAACATTGCTCCTAGCGACAGCGGGTGGACTTTAACGAAAGTGCATATGATCTTGACAATCTCATCGATATTTGTGCAATCATCTTCCAATTCTTACTAGTAGAGGTCATAAATAAGAGGGGAGAGTTCCACGCCGGCAATGGTGATAATTAGATGTTGAAATATTGGATTCAATTGTACAAATCAAACAATTCTTTCAATTTAATTCATTTGTCAGATTTTGTGTAACGATTTTCATTCTATATATGTATGTGATCAGCTGGCAGTTTGTTATATTCATCTGTGTATCGAATTTTGTTGTAATTTACCTTGAGTTGCAATTAACTTATATCTGTCATTTATCTGTAATCTGCTTGTTTGCTTGCTTTCAGAGGGCATGGCTAGCATATCCTGAGGCTAGCCAAAAAACAACAAATAAAATGGTTGATGCACTTGCTTTCAAAAACGGTTCGTTGTTAAAAACCGTCTATGATACAATATCACAGACGGTTTCAAAGAGTGCCGTCTGTGGTATGAATAATATCACAGACGGCCTTTATTACTAACCGTGCAGCGATATATACAATATCACGAGCGGTTTTAATACTAACCGTGCGTGATATTGTGTATATCACAGATGGTCTTTATTACTAACCGTTTGTGATAGTCGAGTATCACAGACGGTGTTTATAAAACCGTCGTGATAGTCGTTTATCACAGACGGTGTTTTATAAAACGATGCAGTGATACTCGACTATCACGACGATTTTATACCGTCTGTAATGTGAGTTATCATAGACGGCTTGGGAGCCGTCTATGATAACCACTTACTATCACTGACACCTAAACACTGACGGTTCAGAAACTGTCTGTGATAAGGCTGTTTGTAGTAGTGATTGTGTTATTTGGAAATTTACTAGTACAACATTCACGTCCAAATCACCCCATACTCCAGAGTAACAAGTCGCAACACTGACGCGACACGCTGGTCTAGCTGCCGGATGTCGACGGCCGTAGACGCGCGGTCGTAGAGGCGACGTGCTACGCTACGGATTCCCACGAGCTCCCCGAGCGCTCTGTGAATTTGGTCATCACATATACCTAGGCTTTTTTTGACTTATGATTTATATTATATTAACTATTTTTTAAAATATTATTTTTTAATACGGAATCTATAAGTTAATGGTAGTAAACACTATATCGAATTTATTTATATCGGTTAAAATCACATACGAATGTCCTTATATACTCTCTTACAAACAATTAAAATTTAAAAATTTAAACTAAAATTCATAAATCTCAGCAAAAAAATAACCACCCATAATGTCTCGCTACGCCGCTAGCTTTGGATCGGCGGGGTCAACGTACTATGGAAGTCGCATAAGATGGCTTGGAGTTTAGCTGGAAGAATCAATTTGGATTCGCAGCATCAACTCCTCAGTTGGCACCATCGGCCGGAAGTGCCGGGGAAACCACGGAATGAAGCGGCAGTTTTTCTATGTCATCGTGAAGGCGCAGACGTAGTGCGCAAGCGCGGGGTCCCCACATGTACCGCGATAACTGACATATCGAAGAAAGTAACGTCGCAAAGGCTAAATATCGACGACTCCATTGGCTTTGTTGGGCATTTTATTTTCCATGGCTGTGCCGTGCTTAATCTTATTTACCACGAGCATCTAAAGACTGCACGCAATGCAAATTTTCTGTACATATATAAACCATGAATACGTGACGCGGCCAAAATTGCAGTTTGTTACGACTTAAGAGGTTTAAACAGATGATCTCATCCGGGACAACCGTTCATCCGGGACAACCGTCTGCATTCCATTTTTCTTTTTTCATCCGAAGCAACGGCTCCATGGGGCAGTTACATCTGCACATCCATGGCGTCCGTACGGACATGTATAAATACATACAATGATCAATGAAAATGCGAGTTCACGGCCATTCACTGTTTTCCCAGTTTACATCAAAATTTAACACGTTATCAGCACGACGTTCTGCCATTCAACACACAACAAACATTCACACGCTCGGCCATCCATTCGCGCACACACAAACAGCATACAACAGAGAAAACAACCAGAGCGAAAGATTATACGGAGTCGATCGATGGATGAGAAATGTGCCTAGTGGATAGCGGTACTACTAACTCTATACTCGGGAGATAAAATATTTCCAAACTCTCACAAAGAACAAAGGAAATGTTTTAACAATCGCTGAGCGCGATCTTTGTAATAGTTGGCACCGGTCGGGCCACTATTACGCTCCCTATGGGTACATCAATAACGATTGAGGATGCACTCTTGTATCGATTCAACTCGTACCCTATTGAGTTATAGAGATATCCGTAAGAATGGGTTTCATGTTGAAACTCATGAGGACAACAATGAGAATTCCTTCTCATAACAAAAGATCACGGATATGGAAAGAGACACTTGAAAAGTTTCCCTCACTCCGTCTGGATTGTACTACACATACATCAACCCGTACCACATGTTGCTTACAAAGTAATTTTCCGAATGTTAACGCATTCCAAACTTGGCATGATCGTCTTGGCCATCTGGAATAGGGATGATGAGAAAATTATAAACAATTCTGTTGGTCACACTTTAAGTGATGCAAAATTTCCCCAATCCTCAGTTTTATGTGCACGCATGTGCCACTTGGGAAATTAATTTTGAGGCCCTCTTACCTCAAAATTCATGCCGAACCTCTAAAGTTCCTTGAGCGCATTCAAGGTGACATATGTGGTCCCATTCAACCATTATGCGGGCGTTCGGTATTTCATGGTTCTAATAGACGCATCTACGATGGTCTCATGTGTGTCTACTTTCCACACGGAACCATGCATTTGCTAAGCTTGTTGCACAAGTTATCAAACTTAAAGCACAATATCACGAACATCAAATCCGATCAATCCGAATGGATAATGCTGCTGAATTTTCCTCACGTGCCTTCAATGATTATTGCATGGCTTTAGGAATTCAAGTTCAGCACTCGGTCCCATATGTTCATACTCAAAATGGGTTGTGAATCTCTCATTAAGAGAGTGAAACTTATTGCAAGACCTTTACTACAAATTGCCATCTACCAACATCATGTTGGGGTCACGTGATCTTACACGCTGCTTGACTTGATTCAATTGCGTCCAGCGCATACCATGCAACCTCCCGTTGCAACTAGTGCGTGAAATACACCAAATATTTCCCATCTGCGGAAGTTCGGTTGCGCTACATACGTACCGATCTCTCCACGCGCAGCGTACATCTATGGGCCCACACAGAAATTGGGGATCTATGTGGGATATCAATCTCCGTCGATCATTAAATACACGGAACCCCTTACGAGGATCTATTCACTGCCAAGATGCTGATTGTATCTTCAATGAAGATCATTTCCGGCATTAGGGAGGAATTGAAAACCACAATAAATGCCAGAAATCAATTGGGATGCCATAGACATCTCCAACTCGATCCACGTATACGAAACTGAACTCCAAGTTGAAGATCATTAATTGCAACACATTGCAAATAACATGCGAATGCATTTACGATTATAAGGGTGTTACAAAATCCTATAATCCTGCGAGAAATCTGCCGGAAAGAGTAGAGGTACCAAATAAAACTACTCAACTCCCGATAAGAGGGGAGAAATGCGGCTATTTCCACGGATCAGACTTCTAGCAAGCAAAGGAAAGGGAAGAACAAATCTTCTACGCATAAATGTAACTCAACCTTACGTTGAGAAACACCTGTGGAGGTTCAACCTTCACATCCCACATCAACAGTGCACTCAATTCACGATGTTGGGACATCGGGCATACTGATGCAATCATTTTGGGAAATAATGATACATCACAAGGGTGCTTGAAATTTCCATCAACTATATTGAATCGGAGAATCATATGAGAAAGTCTACAATTGTCGACATCTATTTCTCTGAAGCAATTGCAGAAATCATCCAAAATGATCCAGATCCTAAGACCATGGCGAGTGCGGCGCTGGGACTGGAATCAATGGAAAGATGCAATTCAGCGGAGATAACCTCGCTCACTAAAAGAGAGGTATTCACTCATGCAATACCTACACCTCGAGAATCTTTCTGTGGGATTCAAATGGGTTTTCGTCCAAAACGGAATGAAAACAATGAGGTGGTGAGACATAAAGCGAGGCTTGTAGCACAAGGGTTCACGCAGACCGGCATTGATTTCAATGAAACATATTCTCCGATTATGAGTGGAATAATATTCCGATACCTTATATCTCTGGCTGTTCAAAATCGTCTATCTATGCGGTTGATGGACGTAGTATTTACATATCTATATGGGTTACTTGATTCGGACATATATGAAGGTCCACGATGGGATCTCTATACGAATCAAGCGCAAATCGCAACATGTATTGTGTAAAGCTTCAAAAGTCACTCTATGGCTTAAAGCGATCGGGAAGAATGTGGTATAACCGACTTAGTGAGTTCCTTTTGCGAAGGGATACACTAACAATGATGATTGTCCATGTGTTTTCATCAAAAAGTCCCAAGCGGGATTTTGCATCATATCGATATATGTTGATGATTTAAATATCATCGGCAACCCACAAGATATTGATGAAGCACGCAATCATCTAAAGGCGGAGTTTGAAATGAAAGATTTGGGCCAAACCAAATTTTGCTTAGGTTTACAACTTGAGCATCTTCCCACTGGAATTTTAGTGCATCAATCAGCATATATCCAGAAAATATTGGAGAAATTCAATATGGACAAATCACATCCATCCAAAACTCCTATGGTTGTTCGATCTCTAGAAATGGGCGATCAATTCAGACCACGGGATGATGGAGAAGAGATTCAGGATCTCATTATCCTTATCTCAGTGTCATTGGGCGCTAATGTATCTTGCAAATTGCACGGGCACGATATTGCATTTGCGGTGAATTTGCTAGCTCGACATAGCGCGCTCCTACCAAGCGGCATTGGGCGGGAGTAAAACATATCCTCAGATATGTTAATGGTACAAGAGATCTTGGATTATTTTTCCAAAGGAACCCAGATCCTAATCTGATTGGATACACTGATGCCGGCTATTTATCTGATCCCCATAATGGCCGATCCCAGACAGGTTTTGTGTTCTTGCACGGAGGAACAGCCATTTCATGGAAGTCTACAAAACAGACTCTGGTGGCTACCTCAACAAATCACTCTGAAATAATTGCACTATATGAGGCATCACGCGAATGTGTTTGGCTTCGCAGAGTGATTAACCACATACAACAATCATGTGGCATTGGTGCCATCAATTCACCAACTATTATCTATGAAGATAATTCTGCTTGTGTTACACAGATGGAGACAGGCTACATCAAGAGCAACATAACCAAGCATATTTCTCCTAAGTTGTTTTACCCTCATGAGTTAAAACAAATGGGTGAAATAAACATCTTGCAAACCAAATCATGTGATAACTTAGCTGATTTGTTTACTAAGTCCTTACCGACTTCCTCGTTCGAAAATGTGTTCAAGGAATTGGTATCGACGACTTGAGATTTGCAAGATTCGGGGAGAAATCTACTAAATGTTACTCTGTCCAAAGCATTATATTGCACTCTTTTCTTTGTATGAGTATTACTCACAAGGTTTCTCATATAAAGTTTTTAATGAGACAATATTAGCATAAGCATATGTCGTATTTCCTATTTTTCCCATCGAGGTTTTTTTAGGAGATATCAATGACATATATTGCCCTCTAAACTATCTATGAGTTTTCTCCTGCAAAGGTTTTTCTCATATGAGTTTACAATGAGACAATACTCATTATATGTTGTATCAATTTCTCCTTATTTTTCCCATTGGGTTTAAAGGAGTTTTTAACAACGTATCTATCAAATATATCTCCTCGTTTTTATCCTACAGGATTTTTTTTAGAAGATTAATACTATTCATTGATCTCAAAGATGGATTCGATCAAGGGGGAGTGTTACGACTTAAGAGGTTTAAACAGATGATCTCATCCGGGACAACGTTCATCCGGGACAACCGTCGCATTCCATTTTCTTTTTCATCCGAAGCAACGGCTCCATGGGGCGATTACATCGCACATCCATGGCGTCGTGCGGACATGTATAAATACATACAATGATCAATGAAAGAGTACGAGTTCACTGGCCATTCACTGTTTTCCCAGTTTACATCAAAATTTAACAATGTAGGCGGCCGAGAGGTTGGCACTTGCGCACTCACTCGTGGAAAAATGACAAATGATGCGTCGTACTGCCGTCGTCGCCGGGATCAGGCAGTCCATCTTGGTCGTTAATTGTGTTGTGCCAAACAAAAGCAAGCCAGTCTCTCTCAACCCACCTCTGCCACAGCGATGCTCGCCGAGTTGCCGCCCTGTGCCATTATCGTTGCCCTCGTGCTGCCGCCGGCCACGCCGTTCAAGGACCAACCCTGCGACGGC
Source organism: Dendrocalamus sinicus (assembly GCA_036346575.1). Classification (NCBI taxonomy): domain Eukaryota; kingdom Viridiplantae; phylum Streptophyta; class Magnoliopsida; order Poales; family Poaceae; genus Dendrocalamus; species Dendrocalamus sinicus. Next base: position 8,724,715 of record CM070659.1, on the reverse strand, counting down.
GGCCCCTGCGTGGAAAACAGCACTTTTCCAAGCGAACCTGAACTTGCGCTCCCCACCAATGGCTCGGCCCCACACCGGCCGGCCGGCTTTGCCACCGCCCTCAAAGGATCTTGTTGAAACATACTTGGTACATCAATCCTAGAATTTTAAACTTGATGAGGTTTTTAGGATGAAACCAACCTTTTGAATACCTGTACCGTTGGGATGCTACTTGGACGCTATTTCGTCCTCTAGGCGTCCTAAACTCATTGCAATTAGGAGAAGCCGAGAAGATTCTAGCGACAGGTGCCAAAAGTATACATACAAAGTTTAACAAAATTAACCTCAACTTCTTTTATTTGCTAAAGGCAATATTTTAAAACTACTGTTGTAGGTGTGAATACCCAAACACGAGTGAGCGGTGAACGTCGGCCGTGTGATAGGCCATCGTTCACGAGAGTAGAAATAACACGGGGATTTATACATCTTGATGTGCGAGAGGACTGCCTTACTCTGTCGGTGAGCCAATGAGGGTTACCTCTGAGGAGGGAGCACATGAGGGCTCACAAATTTAAATATTTCTTTATTATTCATGAGAACTCAAAAGAGCCTCCTTACAAAGGAGGGACATATGGGGTATTTGTAGGCTCTTGGGCCTGTACAAATGACCGGAATACCCTTAAAAGATAGCTAGCCTATGGGTACAAGCGAGGGTATTACAGTCTTTTTCAGTATAGCTGCAACTCTTGATCTGTATATAGATGTCTTCTATAGAGTAGGTCCTGTAGGCAGAGAGGTGAAATTATTTTTTTTAACACTAACTCTATAACCCTTACATTGAGGAATGCCAAAAGGGGTAGTGTCGAATCGTCGCTTTCCATGTTGAGGTTGGCATTTCCTAGTGAATCTCATCGGTAGTTGTATTTGAAACAGTGTGCCGAAGGCGCCGTACCCGCGACAAGTCCTTTGCTCAATCAAATTACCACCCTCAGGCTGCTGCAAGATCACTGGCTGCTTGTGCGTATCTCCAGAGTTCCCATAGGCCAGCTCTGGACTAAGCTACTTAGGCCGGTCCACTTGAGCTTAACCTCGTGGTGGGCGTCCTCGGCCGGCCAATCTGGCCACAAAGCAAATTAAAAAACCTTCGGCTTGCAGTCATGCCTTCGGCTGGCCCAAAAGGCAGCAAGGGCAAATGGATGGGGCATGCTTTCGGTTGGCCCGAAAGGCAGAGGGCAGATGGATTGGGAAGACTGCCGTTCCCCCATGGCCGCCGCCGCTGCACATTGTGCCCGAATCGCAAGGCGGCAGGGCGCACGCACAAACGAGGAGATGGGGAGGCAAGCTAGGATCGGCACATCGCCGGGCGATCTGAAGCGAAGAGGCGTTGCTTTGGTCTCGGGTGTGCAGGAAGACGCCGACGGAGCTAGTGCCGCCCGGACGTGGGCCGACGGCGAGCTTCAGGCGAGGTGAGCCCATGATCACAAGTCCTTAATTTCTTGCTCTTCCTTCTTTTTTCCTTTGTCGTGAGGCGCACGGCGCAGGAGCGTTGTCGCCGGGAGCCAGTGGCAGGGTGCTTGGCCGCCAGGGCGTTCGGCCGCTGGGCCACTCGGTCGCCAGGGCGCAGCGCCAGGCTGCGGTTGCCACGGCGCAGCGCGGCTGATTGCCAGCGCGTCGGCGGTTGGGTGCCAGGGCGCTCGGAGGGCGGCCGCGGGGCGCCGAGCAGGCACTCGCTAGGGCGTAAGGGACACTTCGCCAGGGCGTCGGCCCCTCCTGTGTATGCGATTGGTGGTCTTCGGTTGAACTTGTTTTTGCGGACATGTCATAATCAAATCTGCCAGGGCGCCGTGGATGGGATTGCCAGGGTCTTTGAAGAGAAAATTGAGAATATACCCTCCAACTAGATGGAAATCTAGGATATATCCTCCTTTAGATTCTAATTGATAATATATCCTCCTTTAGAGTGTTTTGTTGAGAAAATACCCTTTTTATACTATTTAGTACCTCTTAAGTATACTGATCCGTATTGTACTGTATTTTGACATTAGGATGACCATTTTGCCCCCATGTACGGCCGTCGGACCTCCGCCCCACACCCTCTGCCGCGCCGCCGTTTGGTTCGGGAAACCCTAGCCAAGCACTGCCCAATCGAGACTTATCTTCTTCACAGCCGTACATGGAGGCAAAATGGTCATCCTAATGTCAAAATACAGTACAATACGGATTAGTATACTTAAGAGGTACTAAATAGTATAAAAAGGGCATTTTCTCAACAAAACACTCTAAAGGAAGGTATATTATCAATTAGGATCTAAAGGAGGGTATATCCTAGATTTCCATCTAGTTGGAGGGCATATTCTCAATTTTCTCGTCTTTGAATGGTTTTTGTTGAGAACCGTCGCTGGCGACCAGTCAGATCGATTCCTCTTCTTAGAACAAGAACGAATCAATCACAGAAGACAGAATAATAAATTGAACACAGACAGGTAGAGAGAACTCCTGGTCTTTCTTTATTGCTTTCAATTGCATCTGTCTTTGCAATATGCCGGTATGACTCCCTATTTACAGCTTACGGTAGGGTGCCCATAATAGGCCAGGGCTGCTGGCCTGGGCCCATGTTTCTCAACACTCCCCCTTGGGCACTCACCTAACACGTTTATGCCTCATTAACACTCCATAAAAACCCAGTGAAAAAAATTTGAAGAAAGAGTACATGATACATGTGATGCTGCAATGCACGAATTGCCTCATTAAAAACCTTAGTCGAGAAACTTGAGGAAAACCCGTCAAGGAAAAAAGAGTACAATTCACCCAATTTCATTTGGTCTTTAGGACTTCATTCCTTTGGGTACTTAATCTTCGTGATTAAGATTTACTAGCGGGCTTGAGAGAATTCTCCTTCTGAATTCTGCATTTCTCTAAGTCTCATCATTCCAATTCCACGCACGCACCTTTCGAAGCTAGATGCGGGGAGTGACTTAGTGAACAAATCTGCTAGATTTTACATGACTTAGTATGCAGTACTTTAATCTCGTCCATCTTTTGCAATTTATGTGCATAGAAGAACTTGTGGTTGATATGCTTTGTGAGATGACTCTTCACATAGTCTATTTGCACTTGTGCTACGCAAACTGCATTATCTTCATAGATAATTGTGCGGGTTTGCACAATGTTCATCCAACATGACTGCTGGATGTGGTGAACCATTCGGCGGAGCCAAGCGCACTCTCGTGCGGCTTCATACATTGCTATAATCTCTGAGTGCTTTGTCGAAGTAGCTACAAGGCTTTGCTTAGACGATTTTCAGGAAATTGTAGTTCTACCACACAACAATACATAGCATGTTTGTGACTTTGCGGTATGCGGGTCAGACAGGTACCCAGCATCTGCATAGCCAATCAAGTTCAGATCTTGATTCTTTCTGTAGAACAATCCAAGGTCCTTGCTTCCTTGGAGGTATCGGAAGATGTCCTTTATACCCTGCCAATGCCTTTTAGTAGGTTCTGCACTGTATCTTGCTAAGAGGTTCACGGCAGATGCAATGTCTGGTCTAGTGCAGTTTGCTAAGTACATGAGTGCTCCCACTGCACTCAAGTATGGGAATTCCGGTCCCAGGGTTTCCTCCCCCTCTTCCCTAGGTCGGAAAGGATATATTTTTTGCTGTAAAGACCTTCCGATCATCGGTACTTTTGAGGGAAATGCCTTCTCAAATCTAAACCTTTCAAGCACCTTCTGGGTGTAGGTTAACTGATGTACCAAGATTCCTTTAGAGATATGCTCAAGCTGCAGGCCTAAGCAGAACTTGATCTTACCCAGATCTTTCATTTCAAACTCTGACTCCAAGTAGGAGCTTGCTTCTTTTATGTCTTCAGCTGTCCCAATGATATTCAGAACATCTACATACACAGAGATTATATAGAATCCATTCTGGGATCGCGGTATAAATACACAAGGACAGTCTTCATTGTTCGTGTAGCCTTTCTTGCAGAGAAAGTCGCTTAAGCGATTATACCACATTCTTCCAGATTATTTCAGTCCATACAATGACTTTTTAAGTTTCACACTGTATAGATTTCGATTTGCTCTGTCTTGGTTCTGGAGAGGGATTCCTTTAGAGACTTTCATATAAATCTCCGAATCCAAGTTACCGTAAAGGTATGCTGTCACAACATCCATCAATTTCATTTCTAAGTTCAAATTCACTGTCATTTAGATCAAATATCTAAAGGTAATTCCACTCATGATTGGGGAGTATGTTTCTTCATAATCAACTCCAGGATGTTGAGTGAAACCTTGTGCTACCAGTCTTGCTTTGTATTTCACTACTTCGTTTCTTTCATTTCTCTTTCGAACAAATACCTATGTGTGCCCTACGGGGTGCACATGGGGAGATGTGCGGCATACAGTCCCAACACCTCTCTTTTGTTCAGAGACGGCAATTCAGTTGCTATTGCCTTCTTCCAAACTTCCCAATCTGATCTTTTCTTACATTCAGCGAGCGATGCAGGCTCGGGATCAAGCTCGATGATTGTGGCAATTTTCTTTGTGAAGTAGATATCGATATTGACTGTTGTCCTATTCAGGGACTTTCCTGTGTGCACATAATTTATAACTATTTCTTCGTGAGTTGCTTCTTCTGGAGCGATTGTCTCTTCTAGAGCTTCACCTTGCGCATTACTTCTTTCAATTGCGGTGGCAAGTCTCTTTAGTTTTTCGGCTCCGATGTGTACACACATCCATGCCGATGGGGATTTTTAGATCTGGTATGCTCTTTTCTAAAGGTGTCATACTTATACCAGGTCTCAATTGGCTCCCCTTCTCATTCTGGGGGATTTCAGTGATCGGCTGTGGTAAGTCCTTATCCTTTTTCGCCAGGCGTCCCCGGTTACTTTGGACTCGAGGAGCCGGAGTTCTCGTCCTTTTATTCTGAGGCATCTGGACGGGATTAGGGATACCTTCAATTTTCTTTGGTATTTCAACCCTCTCCGGTGCATTGCGTGTAGGCACATGCGACTTAGTCACGCTCTTCAAATCACTAAAGTGATCGGGTAGTTGGTTTTCTAATGCTTGCAAGTCGATGATCTTCTGGACCTCTTTTTCGGTTTCGCTAGTGCGTGGGTCATGTGCATGAATTCCTGTGGCTTCCCACGTAATTTCCCGACATTTTTCATCAAGGGGTTGATTTCCTCCCCCTAATAACGGGAAATTATCCTCATCAAAAATGCAGTCAACGAAGCGGGCAATATGCAATCTCCCGACATGGGTTCCAAATACCTGTTTATGGATGCAGTCTCATAACCAACGTATATCCCAGTCTTGCGGAGTAGGTCCATTGCAGTACACTGCGGAGGTGGTATAGGTACATAAATCTTGCAACCAAACCTCCTAAGATGAGAAATCTTCGGTGGTGACACTTGCGCTAGTTGCATAGGTGAATGGATGTTGTAGGCCGAAGGTCTAAGGTTGATAAGATTCGCTGCATGAAGGACTGCGTGTAGCCCAAGGTTTTAGCCCATTAGGGGGACTAGCCACCCTTTAACCCCTCCCCAAACCCTAGGCCGCCTCTCCCCTCCCCCTTTCTCGCCCTTGGTTGCCCCTCCCTGCTGCCTCACCTCCCCGACGTCCCCCTCCTCCCCTACAATCCCTCCTCCAAGCTACAGTACCTCCACCCCCATGGCAATCGAGCAAAAGAGAAGAAGGTGGGGAGGAAGAAGAGGAAGAGGAAGGAGGAGAAGAAGAGGAGCAGAGTGGTTTGTGGTGTTGAGAGGTTATTGTTGTGGTCTCCAAGGGTAACAAACAATTTTCTACCCTTTTGTTCTTATGGATTTCTCGATTGGGTTAGTTTTTGGTTAATCATTCGATCTACGTAGTATGTTGTCTTTTGTGAATTAGGGGACCTTGGGTGTTCAACTCCTAGATATTTGTAGAGGACTTCATTATATTTCTGTAGAGTGCTCATTCACATTATTCCAATGAACGGTTTATGAGTTATGAGCGTTACCATGTTACCATGCAGTAAATACTGAAAATGCAGAGCCCAGGGAAATTTGTCTAATTGCTGCTGCTATTCCTAGGCTAAAAGAGCAAGACTTTAAACTAAATAGCAGCTAGTTCTTAGGAACAAGAGAATGCAGTCAAAGATCCAAACACAATGATAAATTCAGTTTTTGCTGAAAAGCAGACAGCAAAAGAACCAAAATGCAAATTTCACATGATGCTCTAGCCTTCTCCTCAAGAATCTCTGAAATACATCAGATAACCATCTCAGATGAGAGAATGGAGCTAGAGCCACTTTTCCCTGGATATCAAGAAGAACCAAGGTTCCCCTGCTCCAAACCCTAGGCACTTTAAAACAGAGGAAGTAATGCGCAAAGGTGAAAGACAGAAATAAACACTGATTATGAGTTTTGCTCTCTGGGATGAACTAGCCAAAGGACCTGGAGACTGATTCCCACCATAGAGCCAAGGGATTCAGCAACTAATCAAGAATCCATAAGAGAATAGCCAGAGAGGAACAAAGACCAGTGAGGCAAGAACAGAAAGAAAGCACAGGAAAAAAACTGGGAGTCATAACATCTCGAGCTCAGGATTTCTCATATTGATTCAGAGACATGGGCAATTACAAATGGTTCATCTCACAGCCATCTCACTGCATGCTTGCTCACTGAGATGATCACACGCACAAACTACTTGAGCTCCTGCACTCATAATACCTTGAGCCACCAGGCTCACACACCTAAATAGAAGGAGCTCACTCCCCGTCTGGAAAATCAAGAAGTGACAGCCATACTCCACTCCAAGTCTTCACACACACATGAGGCAAAGAGGCAAAACTCTTTCAACACAAGAAATGGAGGGAACCAGGATGTCAAACTCCAAACCCTAACCTCCTCCTTCTACTACCGGGTATCCAACCCATTTGCTTCAACCGAATCCGCCTCCTCAAGCCTGAGTTAATTTTACCGAATTGCCCCTCAAGCACCTTCCCGGAAGCTTCTTGTCCTCGCATGATCGCACCCGACATCCTGACCGTCTGGACCTCAGCTCCTCCCTGAGCCTAGTCCTGATTCACCTCGCCGTTGCCCGTCGTGTCCACCTCCGGCAGTTCCAGCTCCAGTTCCTTGTCTCCGCGGCTTGCAACCACCTCACCAGCCTCGATCATCTTCGACGTCTCCGACCGTCTGGACCTCAACACCTCTTGTGCCTAACCCGGTCCTCCCACGCCTCACCATGAACTCACCTTAAAGTCTTGCAGCCATCACAGACAAGAAACCATCACATAGCACCGCTTGAAACAGTATAGACAACAATTGCATTAGTGAAAGGAACTCAAGCACGAAAAAGCCCGAACAACCGATCGAGAAAGAGAACAAGCGTCCTAAGCACGTCCGACAATTCGACCAAGTCCAACTGAACTAGACTGCGCCACACACCGACTTGGCTCGAACCAACCAAATCAAACTCAAACTTTCCAGAACACGAGTCAATTACTCATCACAAACATGAGGACACCTCCACATGGTCTCTCTTTGTATTCATGATTCATATTGATGTGCTGAGACCCTGTATGAAAAAGAATATGGCAACTCTGTATGAAAGAGGACAGGGTCTAGTGGAGATAAAGATTTGGATTGAGACCTTGTATGAAAAATGACAAGGCAATCCTGTATGAAAAAGGACAGAGCAAAGGTGTGTTATCGACAGGTGAACACCTAACTATACCGGTATATCAGAAGAAGGCGTTGAGTTTGAGCATTGCATTCATGAGAAAAGAATCAGAAAGAAATGGCATATGCATGTAACTGAATGGAAAGGAGAATTTGAAAGTGAGATAATGAAGGTTGAGATGAAATGTTAAAATGTTGCTACCTTGTATATTATTCTACTTTGTACTTGCGAAGTCATGGACTCACCCTTGCCTGTTTGTTGTTTTTAGGTGAGTGATGATGACGACATGCATGAGAAGGGAGTAGCACATAGATTCCTTCATTATTTAGTCTTCGCTTCACTTTGCACTTAGTCAACTTTAGATAAGAACAATTTAGTTCCAACCATTGTAGTAATTGGTTAACTTGTGGTTACCTTTAGTATCTTTGATTCACCATATTGCAGGATGTTGTGATGCTTAGTTGTCCTTAATATTGATAGTCATAGTATTTATTTGGTTCATGTTATGTTTTAAAATTATGTTGTTTGATGTTGCTGAAACTTATCCTTAAATTATTATTGTATACCGTTCTTATTATCTTGTGTTATGTTAACTTATTTGTTGTTTAAAATTGGTAGTGGTAGAGGTGGTGAGTGACATGTTGGGCTTTTCTTAAGCCAGGGTGTTACAAATGATCTCGATCTGATGCCATTGCAACCTTTTCTGATACCGCTTGTAGGATCGTCGATGGCAATCAGAGAAGGGGTGAATGATTCTATCCATAGCAGAAACTTTTTTCTTAAATCTACTGTATTCTGATTGTCCGACTTGCCATACCAACACAGAGAGTACACAAAAACAAAATACAGCAAAAAATATTTTTTCCTCAGTATTGTAGCGGAATACTATAGCTACAATATTTCATACTATAGCAACAAAAAAAAATCAGACATGTCGCTTTCGCCATTAGTTTAGCAACAGAAAAAAAATCAGAAAACATTGATTTCATTCGGAGATGCCACGTGAGACGACAACGCATGTGCGATAAAGTGACTGTGCACGGAGAAGGGAAAAAATATCGATTGCCAGACGAACACGTGCGAGACCATTTGATGAGGCATGCTAGCCAAGACACCATCATCTTTTTTCCTTCAAATAGATCTAATTTTTATTATTGAATTATCATATTTATGGCTATAAAGTACCCTCCTAACATCTCTCTAACGCTATCATGAAAATTACATCTGTCCAACCTTCGGGTTAGCATCTAACCCTATATCTATTTATAGTTTAGTGCTCAAACCATGATCTTATTCCTAAGATCATGAGTTCTTATCTAATTCCGACAAATAAGGGACCTGAAACCCTTCACGGGGTTTTCACACGACCCAAATTTTGGACAATCCAAAATTGTCACATATTGTAGCTTTCGGACCGCATCTCCGTAACTCTAACACGTATTATCCATCTTTGATCTCCATACGCTCCAACTCAAGCCTCATTGCTTCCTCCAACATCCTCGACCCTCTAGACTTTGACTTTGCGCCAAACCATCTCCCGGTCCTCGTTGTAGACAACAATCGCCTCCGAATTACTCTGCATATGCAAAGACCAAAGCACTCTTTCCAACTTGACCGATATAAGTCCACACACATCACACGCTTTAAATAACATTAATAAGTAATATTGTCAATTAATAATTATTATAAATATTTTAGATCTAGCTATATGGTCTAACATGATGGCTCGGATACACTCTGGAGCCTCATGCATCGCATATTGACCCATTAAAGAGTCCAGAGAATTTTACTGGTACATGAGCTGCTTCATTACAAAAACGTTTGACATGAACAAAACAGAGTTAAGAGAAAGGAGGCGAAGCACTCCATTTGATGTCCTGAGTGATAACTCGTGTTTCCTTAAAAAAACAAAAGCGGTAAATCCTATGTGCTAGTGTGCGACCAGTCCTCCTTGTCCTTCAACTTGATGATAGACTGACAATCCGACGCAATCATCACTACTGTGGTGACCTTGCTCCATGGAGAAAGCTAGTGCTAATCTGATGGCAATTGTTTCATCTATTTCTAGCTCGGTGGCATTCGAAACCATGCCAAGCAGCCACAAATTCACAATTGTGGTTCCGAATCATCGTGCCTTTCCCCGAGCTTCTTGAGTTTCCATAAAGTGCGGCATCAACATTAAGCAAAACCTAGTTCTCCGGCGGTGGAGTCCATTTCAGCTGAGAAACCTTGGTCTCACACCTTATGGAAGGAGCTGGTTTTGATGATTGTTCTAGCAGCGTATCAATATAACTGTTGATTATGTGATCCAAATTCTGTTTCATGATGGTGTTGATGATGACGAAAGGACGGTTTGTAGTAGTGAAGGACTTTGGCGGTTGTTTTGTTGTTGTATGAAAGGAGAACCTTATTTGTATGTTAAAGAAATCTTTTTATGACTTGAAACAATCACCTAGGCAGTGGAATAACAGATTTGACTCTTTTATAATCTCTTAAAATTTTAAAAGATCAAATTATCATGGCTATATTTATCTAAAAACTGTTAATGGTTTAGCTATATATTTGTTTCTTTACGTTAATGATATGTTAGTTGCTACAAAAGATAAGACAAAAATATTAAAGCTGAAAGCACAATTGAGTAGTGAATTTGAGATAAAAGATTTAGGTGTAGCAAAAAGAGACAGTTTGACAAGTTACACCTAAGTCAGCAGGGGTATACTAAAAAGGTCCTTCGAAGCTTTAATATGCATGAAGCCAGACCTTTGAGAACTACTTTAGCTGTATATTCCAGACTATATTCATAATTACGTCTACTATCAGATGATGAAATTGACTATATGTGTAGAGTTTCATATGCTAAATGCGGTTGGTTCACTTATGAATACCATTGTATGTTCTATGAGTGTTGTTAATTAGTAGATATATATGGCTAATCCTGATAAAGAGCACTAGAGCCATATGCGCCACTAAATGAAGAAAATGGTACAGTAGCATGAGTATATTGCTAGTTGTTACTTGATCTGTCTAGGCGTTTTCCACACGAGTTGACAAACTTTGGAAACTAGCAATAAGCAAGGATGTGGAGTTCTCGGAACGTTTTATCCATACAACCATCATACCTTGTCGTCGTTGGGCTTGTCCCGACGAGGATTAGCTGCATGTAGCAGGAAGGTGACGATCGATACATGAGGCAGATGGGGAAGGTGCACACAGACGCATAGACTAGGCATTTTGGAGAAAATGTACGCATCTAGCTCGGCACATGTAAGCGACGTCCTTTGTAGAAGACAAGGAATGGTGGGTGGAGCATGCATGGTTTCATTACCTTTTTTCTGGAACCCCTGTAAGGTTGTATCACTTTCTCGCTACTTATCATTTAGAACGTCTTAATTAGGGCGTGCCTCTCTCTCAAACAAATTAATTAATTAAGTCGTGCCAATCAAAGAAATGTTAACAGGTCAATTCACGTTAGCTCGAGCCCACTAACGAGGACAGAGCACCAGGCCGAGGTGGGTTGGACGGGGAACAGTGGATCATCAAGCCCATGGCGAAGTGGGTTGGGCGGGGTTCCAGGAGCGGCGGCTTTCAAGCTGTTGTGCGTGGCGCACCATTCACAGCACACGTTGGTGACCGGTGACTTGACCGTCCGATCCAGACACGGGCAGTGCCGCAATTGGGCATTGCAGGTTATCGTCCTTTTCCATGCAATGTAGACTATTAGAGAATGTGTGCCTCTCATGATTTGATAATATACCAAATATCAATACCACACAAATAGTCATCACAGACGGTTCTAAACCATCAACGCAAACGATTTTCTGAACCGTATGAATTTTTACGTCTATAATAACAAGAGGTTATCTATCAGATGCCGGGTTAGCAAACTCAGATCCTCTGTGAATCCATCCCACTATTCCCTGGATCAGTAGATAATACTCACAGATATATTACTGTATATCAAAAACATGTTATGCAGAAGCGTAGACAATACAGTAATAACTTACTCAGGGGCTGATTTGGCCGAAAATAAAAAAAATGCAGAAGCGGAAATTTCACACAGGTGGAACCCGCAAGACTTGCCCATAGGCAGTCAACTGGGGTTCGCGACCTAGTCCATGGCCAATTCGTCTTCCAGCTGTGTCGACCCCTTTTTAAGCACCGTGGGGCTTGACTTTCTTTTCTTTCTGACTAAGTAATGGTAATTAAGCAAGAGTGAATATGACAGTACTTAGCAAGCCACCACACAGGATGCAATAATAATAGATGCAAAGCTGTCAAATGACGCTTGAGGTTTTTTTTATTTGCTTAATGCGACATTTGTAGTAATCATTATTAAAATTCCTATGAATTGGCGTTTTACAAACATGCTTTAAAGAGTTGGAAATTGTGTGGTATTTATATCGGTGTAGGTTCCATCAACCAATTACATGGTTCCATCCACCTATGCTAGCTTTTGATCATTAGTTTACTCCCACCTTATCAACAACGCTGGAGTACGTCCCTCCAGGAAAAATTCCAAAGCCAGGTTTACATCCGCCTGACAGGTTTCTACCCACCATCAAAAGTTGGTCGCCGGTGACTTGACCCGTCCGATCCAGACATAGGCAGTGCCGCAATTGGGCATTGCAAGTTATCGTCCTTTTCCATGCAATGTAGATTATCACAGAATGTGTGCCTCTCATGATTTGACAATATAGCGAATGTCACTACCACATAAAGAATCATCACAGATGGTTCTTAACCATTAACACAGACGATTTCTGAACGGTCTGAATTTTTACGTCTATAATAACAAGAGGTTATCATAGACGGTTTCTGAGCCATCCATGATAAGCCACAACACAGACAGCTTGTATAAATAACCGTATATAAAGGCCAATTATCATTTATGGCTTTGACTAAAATCCGTCTATGATATGTTGGCCATCACATACGGCTTTGACTATCACAAATAATTGGTAAATAGAACCGTCTGTAATGTCCTACATATCACAGACAAATTTTATTTATAGCTATCTATGATAGTCAGCCTTAATAGACAGGTTATACCACAAAACCGTCTATGATAGTTTGTTGTACACCTAAATTTTTTTTCTGTTTTTCGGCTAGTCTCAGGTTGTGCTAGCTATATCCTCTAAAATCATGCAAATATACAGATATCACATAATACACAGATATGACAGATATCGATCACAAATAGATGCATATATCACAAATACACAAATTTACAGATTAATTACAGATGAATTGTGATAACGGAGCCACAACATGTATATAGATACAGTAAAAAATCATTATTTCTCGCTAAACATGACAGATTTTATTCATCCCCTTCCGAGTGAAACTCTCCTTTTCGGTTAATGATCTCCATCATTAAGGAAATGACGAGCCGTCCTCGAATATCGGACAGTTTATCCATATGGATTGTACATGAAACGATTTTATTGTCCTGTCGCTAGGAAGAGTAAAGTCGCAATATATATATACACATATTTGTATTATAAATCTCTAGATTCTTGGGCCTAGCACTCATGATTTCTTGCATATGGTAGCAAACGTAGAATCTACATACGTTGTCATGTAGTTGCTGGTGCCACTGCAAAAATAGAATTATGTATGTAGGTTTGTTTAATTTGAGATGCATCATTATGAAGTGTGATATAGGACTATTGCGTAGCAGCGAGTACCGGGAGCTTCGTCAAATGTCATAGTGTGAAGCTCACTTCCATGTGTCTTCCTCCTCTACCAACGTCCACCTCGAACGATCTACATGATTCAAAAATGTTAGCCTCAGCCATTGCAAATGAAGGGTATATAGAGTTATTTATGGATGAAATGAGTTTACTTATCAATTATTTTTTGCACGTGTGTGAAGTCATGATTGCAATCCAGTAGGGAATCAAGGTATATATTACATTGTTCCACTTCGGTACAGTGACAATTAGAATCCAGTGCCATCTATACATGTATGTTGCCATAGTCCTTAGAACTAAGTTTGTGTTGCATATAAAGTACAATTCAATGAGTATAGCAATGAATGAAGTACTTACATATGGTTGTAGGGCACAAATATGTACTCCTTTGTCATTGTAAGCATGTAGTCCTGTTGTTAAGTATTCCTTGACGTAGGATGCATTAGCTTGCATGCTTTACTCGGAGAACAAGTGTGGGTCAAGGAAACCCATCGGTTCTCGATGTCGTCTGGCTTGTTGCATTATGTGTCTATACATGAGCAAGGAGTTATGGTATTTATCGGTATGGCATGAATGTATATCATAATTGCACGTACTTATAGTGTCCATCATCTTAGTAGTGAGGTGTCGAGGTTGAATAGATCGAACAAGTCATCGAAACCCACCACGAAAAAGCCCGACTCATAGAGAAAATGCCCCACCATGTGCCTGACGGTGAAACCCGTAGGGCATTTTGTCCTCATCTTGTTGGTCTTTTCCATGTACCACATATGCAAAGTCGTGCAACCCAATCCAAGGTTGGGTAAAAGCATGTCCGAGACTAATGGCATTCCTAGCGAGAATGTCCAGGGCCTTTGATGTGCTTTAGTGTCCTTTGATTTAGTCAAAGTCTTCGTGGGAGCCTATATGGCAGCCTGCTGATGCAGATTAGGTGCATGTGGTGACATCGAAGGGAGAGTAGACGCCTCAGGCTATACATGGTCACGTGAAGAGGCAGCTGTTCATGCTCGGTAGATGCTGGCACGGAAGGGTCCAGGGTGATGTCCCTCTTGGGCCACTAGACGAATGTGTGGATGATATCTCCTAGTATCACGATCTTATCGTTTGGCGGCTTCTCCAGTGAGATAGCACTAAAAACATCATGAACCATGTCCAGCTGGACCTTTGTGAAATTAGTCTATAGCTGGGCACCGTGCACTAGCGTCCCTAGCGTGCATGGATATGCCATCCCCTGCCTAACCTCAATGAGAATAGAGCCAACAAGCCTGACTCTAAGATTGCACAGTGTGGGCTCCTATATAATGATAAACAATTAGCTAAGACATCCAACATATCTATCTATGTAGCATTCTAGAGATGTACATTATCTGAACGTCGTCGATAGAGATGTACATTCTAGAGACTGGTTGAGGACTTTATTAAGTTTCCCTCCGGAAGGATGTCCGCTAGGAGACCTAACAACACCATGAAACTATTGTCAGACCAACCATTACTTGCTTTTAAGTTTAGTAGCTCAAGAATAGATGACAACCTTGTGTATTGTAGCTTGCAACCCGGTAACAAAGGTTTCTCAGAGTCCTCCATCAAGCCCTCGAATTTATCAAACTCTCTCTCACTATAGTTTCTTTTTGCTTCGCGTAACCTCTAATCCAAATTGTCATTGTGCAACCTATCCTCATCGAAAGCACAGTCCATATCCGGCATATCATTGTCTCTCTCGACAATGTTATAACTACCTTCCTGTATAATCTTCTCTTCAGCGTGACTGGTCCAACATGTATACCCCTTTTTGAAACCTCTTCGAATCAAATGCACTTCGATCTGCGCTAAGTTGGTAAACATATTCATATTACCACAATTAATACATGGACAGTACATATATTTCATCTCCTTCAACATATTCTGCTCGACTGCTCTTCGAAAAGTAAACACACCATTAATGTACTCTTCACTCACACAGTTATCAATGTACATTCAGCTTCGATCCATCTACGCTACGCATATAACAAATTAGTGTTAAATTAGATTAATGCTCTTATAGTTAGCTAGGCATTATACTTACACATAATAATTGTCATTCAACTAACTAATTAAATTGTCTATCTAAAGTATGAAGCAATATATATCAAGCAAGAATATATTGAGCTAAACTAGGAGTAGTGAAGCACATTCTTAAATTGGAGCAAACCAACAAGCTAGCTCTAAATCTAGCTATCATCTTTCTTAATGATAATGCATATAATTAGTTAGAAGTAAATACAAATCTCAGATTACCAAGAACAAATAGATCTACAAAGCACGCTTCAAATCTGCAGTCTGCTTTCACCAAATGCTCCAAAGTCGGCCACCTCCTTCATAGTAGCCATGTTCAAACCCTAGCTCATCACTGTAGACAGATCTGTCGGGACAGGCGGGTATTTAATAACCCAAAACATATCACAGATAGTTTGGTTATAAAACCGTTGGTGATAAATAATTATCAGAGACGGTCCGAGTTAAAAACTGTGTGTGAATTATCATAGATGGTTCTGGTTAAAAACCATCTATGACTTCTCCAATTATGATAAACGGTTTCTAATTCAAACCTTCTGTGATAATTCACATATGGTTCTTAACCCGAACTGTTTGTGATATGTATCATAGACGGTTCTTTCCTGAACTATAACATAGACAGTTATGCTTGAAATCATCTGTGATAATTATAATACAGATGGATTACACAAAATTGTCTGTGATGAGGCGTCTAATATAGCTTCTCCGTAGTAGTGTCCAATCTATCTTCTTTTGCCTATCCAAAGGTTAGAAAACTCATCTTTTTCCATTTTTCACATATTTAAATCATTTTCCATGTATTTTTTGGTATTTAATGCCATACAAATTACCGTTTAACCCCTTAAAACAACTCATCCAGCCGACCATCCCTTGCATCCCATTCTCTACGTTTTTCATGTTGCAACTTGCAAGCATTCCTACCTCTGGTCTATCTTGGTATCAAGATTTCAAGTACACAAGCTCAAGCAAAGATTGTGGTAGGGATCATGGAGAGTGTAGGAGCCATGGCAATGATGGTGAGAGGGTTGGCAACAATGCTCTATAGGAGAACACACAGGGGCACTCAATGTTAGCATACATGATCTTGGATTGGTTGTTCATCACACTTCTCTTTATCAACGGGCTGTTCACTTATGCCATCACCAAATTCGCAACCTAACTTTGGGCTCAAGTCATCATGCCTCCTCTGCTCCCATGTTGACTAGCTCTTTGAGGTGGATAATGATGTTGTGGTGCACGGTGGTTGCAGTACGTCCTCTATATCATGCCATCACCCACGCAGTGGAGATCTCTAGGTGGGTTACTGCTCCAGTCAATGGTGGCTCGCTGAGGTTCGACATGTTCTAGGGATGTTTGTCTTCCTGGCTAAAGCGTAGTGGTGGTGAGCGACTTGGTTCAATTGGACCATGTAAACCTCAACTAGGGGTGTCAATCAAATCCAAATTATCCAATAAACTTTGCACAACACCAGCAGATTTAAACACAGTTTTACGAGGATCATATTTAAATTTTTCTTTCCAAAAGGAAATCTCTCTAAAGTATCATTAAAGTACTTATTTTCTTTAGCTAAAGTAGGACAAGCTGTGCATTTAACAGATCCATTCACAAGATTCTTAGAAGGACTAGACTGAGCCAATCTATCCTTTTCAGCAAAATCATTAAGTTGTCTAGTCAATACTTCTATTTCTGTGCTAAGGTTAGGATAGCTAATGTAAGAAGATATCTCATGATAAAGCATCTATTGAATTGTTACATGAGATGAATTAAGTCTAACTTCTAGCAATTCACAATTAGAGCAAGCTTTAGATTGAGCATTTGAAATAGTTGACTCTAAACACGTAGATAAACTGTAGGACCAAAATGGCAACAGAGGGGGGTGAATGGTGCCTTCAAGCCTCCCCAAGTATTCACACAATCTTCTTCTTTGATAGCTATGGAAGCTATGAAGCAAGAGGATGATTGCTCACTGGAAACACCGAGGACCAGATAGCAGAACAAATAGAGCGCAAAACAGAGCAGCAGACTCTCGGCTGAGAGCAATCCGGAGCAGTTGGTGCTTCACAGTGAAGTTGATAGACTCTCTACTGTGGTCAAAGCAACCGAAATAGTTTCAGAGCAGCCAACAATGGAAGCACTACGGAGGCAGCAGAAAAGAGAAGGCACAGAAAGTACCCGGTTGACAAATCAAGAACAGAAAAAAGAGGCGCACAACCATGAGACGCAAACACTCTTCGATTCAACTTTTGCTTACGGGAATGGACTAGCCAAAAGGCCTAGAGACTGATTCCCCGTTCTGAGCAGAAGAGAAATGAGGCTACTCTAGCTAAGAACACAACTCAAAAGATAGAGGAAAGAAACACCCAAAGCACCACAAAGAAACAGATCAAATCGAGAAGAATATATACTATCAATCACAACATCTCAACAAAACAAAGCTCTAATAGATAGATACAGAGAGATGAATGATTAATCATGGAGGTTTCTACAGCCACTCCATCCGGAGGTACAAGAGCACCATGCTCTACCCAGAGATAACTCACGCAAAATAGAAACAATAAACCCAGAGCAACTTGGGAACAACCTCACTGAGCACCAGAGCTCTACATCCCTATTTATAACCCTCAGCTACCGACGGGGAACCCGTAAACCCCAACCTAACACCGGGTTCATCAATAGACATCCGAGCGATAACCTACTAAGACTGCTTGTTACATAGTGCTTTTTCCAATGCTTCAACCAGAGAGCAGCTCCCTTTGCACCTTTTCGCATTTCTCCAAAATGCCATTCTGCCACCTTCCTGGAAGCTTCCTCCTCTTCTCGCTGTCCGAACCTAGCAACCACCTCACAAGCCTCATCGTCTTCGGCATCTCCCGACTGCTCTCGACCTCAGCACCTTTTGTGCCTAGTCCGGTCATCCCATGCCTCGCCACGACTTAGCCTCAAAGTCCTACAAGCATCACAGACAAGAACACATCACATAGCACCGCACAAAACACTGTAATCATACATTAGCATCAGTAAGAAGTACTCAAAGCATACTCATCAAAGTCATAAATACCCTACGACCGGTTAAACCATGCCTCACAACGTGGTCGAAGTCTACTGACTTCCCACATGGTCGCGGTCGACGTTTGCCGACTTCCGACCGTAGCAGTCGAAGCCACGACTTCCGACTGCCTCGCTTCCGACCACAACCAACGTGGTCGTAGGAACTTCCAACCACAGCAATGAGGTCATAGACCCATCTGGTGACCTCCGACCATGAACAACGTGGTCGTAAATGACATAGCGTGGTCGAAACCAGTGAACTTGGCTTCCCTACGAGGTTGTAATACAGTGTAATCGACGTCTGCCGTTCGAAGTCGAAGTCTGCCATCTTCGCTATGTAGTCGAAGACCCTGCCTCTGACTTTGTATTTCGAGCGCTGTCGAAGTCTGCCGACTTCGCAGTGTAGTCGAAGACCCTACTTCGCTACTGACCGTAGCCAATACGATCGAAGTCTGCTGACTTCACAACATGGTCGAAGACCCTGCCTCCGACTTCTGTCAGCGACTAACGGGTGCTCCCGACCACGGCCAACGTAGTCGTAAGCATTGAGCTCGGCTCCCTAACGGTCGCAAGACAGTGTAGTCGAAGTCTACCGACTTCGCAGTGTGTTCAAGGTCTATGACTGCTAACTTTGCAATGAGATCGAAGTCGAAGACCGGAGACTTCGCAAGAGGACAAGGTCGAAGTCGACCGACTTCGCAGGAACCAAAGTCCGACCACTCCGGGGCTATGACTTTACAGAAAAGACACAAATCAAACTCAACCTTTCCAAAACAAGTGTCAATTACTCATCACAAAGATGTGGTCACCTCCACATGGTCTTTCATAAACTAAACTTCAGCTTTTTAATTTCGTCATTTGCAAGTTTTAACTTTTCAACATAAGATTCATGTGGCAATATTAGTTCATCAAGTTTAGTAGTTACATCCCTAAGCTGAACTAGGTTTGATGCATTAATTGTTCTAGCAGTTTTCAACTCATAATGTAAAACTTGACAAGACACACAAGATTCATTATCAGGAATAGAAGTTTTAAGTCTATTAATTTCATAATTTAAGCTCTCAATAATAAGATCATGATTTTTAATTTTATTTTTATACTTCTTGAGCTCCTTTGTTAATCCAAGCACAACATAAGATAAATCTGTATACGAAGGTTTTACCTCAATAGGATTACTATAGAGATCATCATTATTGAGCTCCTCACTGCTTACCACAAATCACATCCCTGTGAAGTCCAACCTTCTTTGCCTTCTTGCCATTATCCTCATCATCGCTTATATAATCAACATCACTCAAATCAATCTCATCAAGTGCTGAAAGTACCTTATTAACCGCCCTATGATAATTGCGCTTCTTGCTTGGGTTAATCTTGAATTGAGAGCGATGAGTTGGTGCCTTGTCATCTTTAACTTCCTTACTCCTTAGTTTGGGGCAATTTATCTTGATTTGGGGCAATTCATCTTGATGTGGTTTAGCTCACCACATTCATAACATTTGATTACACCTCCTCTTCACCTTGATCTGATGTTATTAATTGCTTTTATCACCCTATTGGAGAAGAGTACATGCTCTTTTCTAGATTATCCTCTAACTATTTATCTAAAATAGAATACAATACAGACAAAGAAATAATAGAGGAACTAGAAGAAATATCAAATTGGTTAGT
Source organism: Dendrocalamus sinicus (assembly GCA_036346575.1). Taxonomy (NCBI): domain Eukaryota; kingdom Viridiplantae; phylum Streptophyta; class Magnoliopsida; order Poales; family Poaceae; genus Dendrocalamus; species Dendrocalamus sinicus. The sequence goes on along the minus strand of CM070659.1, from coordinate 8,704,610 downwards.
CACTAAACCCAAAAATTAGACTTATTTATCCTAGCCAAAACATCAATCTCATGTATTTTCATCTTGGAATAAAGATCATTCAAACTAAGTGTTTCCATGTTAACAGAATGATTAATAGTAGCGGCTAACATATTCCAAACAAATATATCCAAGGCATGTAAGAATTGGTAGCATTGTCAAAATCAGAATATATGACATCAACAGATTAGAAATCACTAATAATTTTATTGAAGCGATCAAAAAGTGCATCTACTGGTTCTCCAAGTTTCATCTCAAATTTAAAATACTCATTTTTTAATTTTTATGGTGAACACCTTTAACAGACTTAGAACATTCATGATAATCAGCTAGAGTAGTCCAAATTTTATTAGTAGATTTAATATGAGCAATTCTGACAAACTTATTTTTGCGTATACTTTGCAATAAAATATTTCTAGCCTTAGCATTATTTTCAACATCAGTAATATTCCCAATAGTAACAACAGAAGACACTTCATATAGATTTTCAAATTTTTGCCAAATAGCATTACCTTTTACTTGTAGAAAAACCTCAATCTGGTTTTCGAATAAATATAATCTAATCCATCAAAAAATGGTAGCTTACCTAAAAATGATGTAATATCCCGAATGGTAGTCGAGGGATTTGAAAATAATAATAATAATAATAATAATAATAATAATAATAATAATAATAATAATAATAATAATAATAATAATAATAATAATAATAAAAATAAAATAGAATTAATGGAGTACTTTTTTGAGGATTCCAAAAGGGAAGAAAATTTAGTCTTTTCATGAGTTTTAGGCCATGGAGTATTATTTTGAACGATGTTCGGAGATTTTGGCGATTAAAATTGAGAAACGAATGAGGGTTAAAGAAGTAATTTTTGGGGTGATCAATGGCGAATTAAATTCTAAATGTTTGAGGATCAAAAGGAGGCTAAATTTTGAGACTAGAGGTGTTTAGGGGGCGTGGGCCTTCAGCCCAAGGTTTTAGCCCATTAGGGGGACCAGCCACCCCTTTAACCCCCTCCCCAAACACTAGGCCGCCTCTCCCCCTCCCCCTTTCTCGCCCTTGGCTGCCCCTCCCTGCCTCCTCACCTCCCCGACGTCCCCCTCCTCCCCTACAATCCCTCCTCCAAGCTACAGTACCTCCACCCCCATGGCAACCAAGCAAAATAGAAGGTGGGGAGGAAGAAGAGGAAGAGGAAGGAGGAGAAGAAGAGGAGCAGAGTGGTTTGTGCTGGTGTTGAGAAGCTCCTGCACTCATAATACCTTGAGCCACCAGGCTCACACACCTAAATAGAAGGAGCTCACTCCCCATCTGGAAAATCAAGAAGTGACAGCCATATTCCACTCCAAGTCTTCACACACACATGAGGCAAAGAGGCAAAACTCTGTCAACACAAGAAATGGAGGGAACCAGGATGTCAAACTCCAAACCCTAACCTCCTCCTTCTACTACCGGGTCTCCAACCCATTTGCTTCAACCGAATCCGCTTCCTCAACCCTGAGTCAATTTTACCGAATTGCCCCTCAAGCACCTTCCCGGAAGCTTCTTGTCCTCGCACGATCGCACCCGACATCCTGACCATCTGGACCTCAGCTCCTCCCTGAGCCTAGTCCTGATCCACCTCGCCGTTGCCCATCGTGTCCACCTCCGGCAGCTCCAGCTCCGGTTCCTTGTCTCCGCGGCTTGCAACCACCTCACCAGCCTCGATCATCTTCGACGTCTCTGACCGTCTGGACCTCAACACCTCCTGTGCCTAACCCGGTCCTCCCACGCCTCACCATGAACTCGCCTTAAAGTCCTGCAGCCATCACAGACAAGAAACCATCACATAGCACCGCTTGAAACAGTATAGATAACAATTGCATTAGTGAAAGGTACTCAAGCACGAAAAAGCCCGAACAACCGATCGAGAAAGAGAACAAGCGTCCTAAGCACGTCCGACCGCATTCGACCAAGTCCAACCAAACTAGACTGTGCCACACACCGACTTGGCTCGAACCAACCAAATCAAACTCAAACTTTCCAGAACACGAGTCAATTACTCATCACAAACATGGGGACACCTCCACATGGTCTCTCTTTGTATTCATGATTCATATTGATGTGCTGAGACCCTGTATGAAAAAGAACATGGCAACTCTGTATGAAAGAGGACAGGGTCTAGTGGAGATAAAGATTTGGATTGAGACCTTGTATGAAAAATGACAAGGCAATCCTGTATGAAAAGGACAGAGCAAAGGTGTGTTATCGACGGGTGAACACCTAACTATACCGGTATATGCAGAAGAAGGCGTTGAGTTTGAGCATTGCATTCATGAGAAAAGAATCAGAAAGAAATGGCATATGCATGTAACTGAATGGAAAGGAGAATTTGAAAGTGAGATAATGAAGATTGAGATGAAATGTTAAAATGTTGCTACCTTGTATATTATTCTACTTTGTACTTGCGGTCTCATGGACTCACCCTTGCCTCTTTGTTGTTTTTAGGTGAGTGATGATGACGACATGCATGAGAAGGGAGTAGCACATAGATTCCTTCATTATTTAGTCTTCACTTCACTTTGCACTTAGTCAACTTTAGATAAGAACAATTTAGTTCCAACCATTGTAGTAATTGGTTAACTTGTGGTTACCTTTAGTATCTTTGATTCACCATATTGCAAGATGCTGTGATGCTTAGTTGTCCTTAATATTGATAGTCATAGTATTTATTTGGTCCATGTTATGTTTTAAAATTATGTTGTTTGATGTTGCTGGAACTTATCCTTAAATTATTATTGTTACCATTCTTATTATCTTGTGTTATGTTAACTTGTTTGTTGTTTAAAATTGGTAGTGGTAGAGGTGGTGAGTGACATGTTGGGCTTTTATTAAGCCAGGGTGTTACAAATGATCTCGATCTGATGCCATTGCAACCTTTTCTGATACCGCTTGTAGGATCGTCGATGGCAATCAGAGAAGGGGTGAATGATTCTATCCATAGCGGAAACTTTGTTCTTAAATCTACTGTATTCTGATTGTCCAACTTGCCATACCAACACAGCGAGTACACAAAAACAAGATTCAGCAAAAAATATTTTTTCCTCAGTATTGTAGCGGAATACTATAGCTACAATATTTCATACTATAGCAACAAAAAAAATCAGACATGTCGCTTTCGCCATTAGTTTAGCAACAGAAAAAAAATCAGAAAATATTGATTTCATTCGGAGATGCCACGTGAGACGACAACGCATGTGCGATAAAGTGACTGTGCACGAACAAGGGAAAAAATATCGATTGCTAGACGAACACGTGCAAGACCATTTGATGAGGCATGCTGGCCAAGACACCATCATCTTTTTTCCTTCAAATAGATCTAATTTTTATTATTGAATCATCATATTTATGGCTATAAAGTGCCCTCCAAACATCTCTCTAACGCTATCATGAAGATTACATCTGTCCAACCTTCGGGTTAGCATCTAACCCAATCTTTATTTATAGTTTAGTGCTCAAATCATGATCTTATCCCTAAGATCATGAGTTCTTATCTAATTCCGACAAATAAGGGACCTGAAACCCTTATTTAACACGGGGTTTTCAACTTTTGTCACACGACCCAAATTTTGGACAATCCAAAATTGTCACATATTGTAGCTTTCGGACCGCATCTCCATAGCTCTAACACGCATCATCCATCTTTGATCTCCATACGCTCCAACTCAAGCCTGATTGCTTCCTCCAACATCCTCAACCCTCTAGACTTTGACTTCGCGCCAAACCATCTCCCGGTCCTCGTTGTAGACAACGATCGCCTCTGAATTACTCTGCCTATGCAAAGACCAAAGCACTCTTTCCAACTTGACCGATATAAGTCTACACACATCACACGCTTTAAATAACATTAATAAGTAATATTGTCAATTATTTATCATTATAAATATTCTAGATCTAGCTATATGGTCTAACATGATGGCTCGGATACACTCTGGAGCCTCATGCATCGCATATTGACCTATTAAAGAGTCCAGAGAATTTTACTGGTACATGAGCTGCTTCATTACAAAAACGTTTGACATGAACAAAACAGAGTTAAGAGAAAGGAGGCGAAGCACTCCATTTGATGTCCTGAGTGATAACTCATGTGTTTCCTTAAAAAAAAAAGTGATAAATCCTATATGCGAGTGTGCGACCTGTCCTCCTTGTCCTTCAACTTGATGATAGACTGACAATCCGACAAAATCATCACTACTATGGTGACCTTGCTCCATGGAGAAAGCTAGTGCTAATCTGATGGCAATTGTTTCATCTATTTCTAGCTCGGTGGCATTCGAAACCATGCCAAGCAGCCACAAATTCACCATTGTGGTTCCGAATCATCGTGCCTTTCCCCGAGCTTCTTGAGTTTCCATAAAGTGCGGCATCAACATTAAGCAAAACCTAGTTCTCCGGCGGTGGAGTCCATTTCAGCTAAGAAACCTTGGTCTCACACCTTATGGAAGGAGCTGGTTTTGATGATTGTTCTAGCAGCGTATCAATATAACTGTTGATTATGTGATCCAAATTCTGTTTCATGATGGTGTTGATGATGACGAAAGGACGGTTTGTAGTAGTGAAGGACTTTGGCGGTTGTTTTGTTGTTGTATGAAAGGAGAACCTTATTTGTATGTTAAAGAAATCTTTTTATGACTTGAAACAATCACCTAGGCAGTGGAATAAGAGATTTGACTCTTTTATAATCTCTTAAAATTTTAAAAGATCAAATTATGATGGCTATATTTATCTAAAAACTGTTAATGGTTTAGCTATATATTTGTTTCTTTACGTTAATGATATGTTAGTTGCTACAAAAGACAAGACAAAAATATTAAAGCTGAAAGCACAATTGAGTAGTGAATTTGAGATAAAAAAATTTAGGTGTAGCAAAAAGAGACAGTTTGACCTTTGAAAACTGCTTTAGCTGTATATTCCAGACTATATTCATAATTATGTCTACTATCAGATGATGAAATTGACTATATGTGTAGAGTTTCATATGCTAAATGCGGTTGGTTCACTTATGAATACCATTGTATGTTCTATGAGTGTTGTTAATTAGTAGATATATGACTAATCCTGATAAAGGGCACTAGAGCCATATGCGCCACTAAATGATGAAAATGGTACAGTAGCATGAGTATATTGCTAGTTGTTCTTGTTCTGTCTAGGCGTTTTCCACACGAGTTGACAAACTTTGGAAACTAGCAATAAGCAAGGATGTGGAGTTCTCGGAACGTTTTATTCACACAACCATCATACCTTGTCGTCGTTGGGCTTGTCGATCGATACATGAGGCAGATGGGGAAGGTGCACACAGACGCATAGACTAGGCATTTTGGAGAAAATGTACGCATCTAGCTCGGCACTTGTAAGCGACGTCCTTTGTAGAAGACAAGGAATGGTGGGTGGAGCATGCATGGTTTCATTACCTTTTTCCGGAGCCCCTGTAAGGTTGTATCACTTTCTCGCTACTTATCATTTAGAACGTCTTAATTAGGGCGTGCCTCTCTCTCAAACAAATAAATTAATTAAGTCGTGCCAATCAAAGAAATGTTAACAGGTCAATTCACGTTAGCTCGAGCCCACTAACGAGGACAGAGCACCAGGCCGAGGTGGGTTGGACGGGGATCAGTGGATCATCAAGCCCATGGCGAAGTGGGTTGGGCGGGGTTCCAGGAGCGGCGGCTTTCAAGCCGTTGTGCGTGGCGCACCATTCACAGCACAGCACACGTTGGTCACCGGTGACTTGACCGTCCGATCCAGACACGGGCAGTGCCGCAATTGGGCATTGCAGGTTATCGCCCTTTTCCATGCAATGTAGACTATCAGAGACTGTGTGCCTCTCATGATTTGATAATATACCAAATGTCAGTACCACACAAATAGTCATCACATGCGGTTCTAAACCAACAACGCAGACGATTTTCTGAACCGTCTGAATTTTTACGTCTATAATAACAAGAGGTTATCTATCAGATGCCGGGTTAGCAAACACAGATCCTCTGTGATTCCACCCCACTATTCCCTAGATCAGTAGATAGTACTCACAGATACATTACTGTATATCTAAAATATATTACGCAGAAGCGTAGATAATACAGTAATAACTTACTCAGGGGCTGATTTGGCCGAAAATAATAAAAATGCAGCAGCGGAAACTTCACACAGGTGGAACCCGCAAGACTTGCCCATAGGCAGTCAACTGGGGTTCGCGACCTAGTCCATGGCCAATTCGTCTTCCAGCTCTGTCGACCCCTTTTTAAGCAACATGGGGCTTGGCTTTCTTTTCTTTCTAACTAAGTAATGGTAATTAAGCAAGAGCGAGTATGACAGTACTCAGCAAGCCACCACACAGGATGCAATAATAATAGATGCAAAGCTGTCAAATGACGCTTGAGGTTTTTTTATTTTCTTAATGCGACATTTGCAGTAATCATTATTAAAATTCCTATGAATTGGCGTTTTACAAATATGCTTTAAAGAGTTGGAAATTGTGTGGTATTTATAGCGGTGTAGGTTCCATCAACCAATTAAATGGTTCCATCCACCTATATATGCTAGCTTTTGATCATTAGTTTACTCCCACCTTATCAACAACGCTGGAGTACGTCCCTCCAGGAAAAATTCCAAAGCCAGGTTTACATCTGCCTGACAGTTTTCTACACACCTCAAAAGTTGGTCGCCGGCGACTTGACCCGTCCGATCCAGACACAGGCAGTGCCGCAATTGGGCATTGCAAGTTATCGTCCTTTTCCATGCAATGTAGACTATCACAAAATGTGTGCCTCTCAAGATTTGACAATATAGCAAATGTCACTACCACATAAAGAATCATCACAGATGGTTCTTAACCATTAACACAGACGATTTCTGAATGGTCTGAATTTTTACGTCTACAATAACAAGAGGTTATCATAGACGGTTTCTGAGCCATCCATGATAAGTCACAACACATACAGCTTGTATAAATAACCATATATAAAGGCCAATTATCATTTATGGCTTTGACTAAAATCCGTCTATGATATGTTGGCCATCACATACGGCTTTGACTATCCCAAATAATTGGTAAATAGAACCGTCTGTAATGTCCTACATATCACAGACAAATTTTAGTCATAGCTATCTATGATAGTCAGCCTTAATAGACAGGTTATACCACAAAACCGTCTATGATAGTTTGTTGTACACCTTTTTTTTCTGTTTTTCGGCTAGTCTCAGGTTGTGCTAGCTATATCCTCTAAAATCATGCAAATATACAGATATCACATAATACACAGATATGACAGATATCGATCACAAATAGATGCATATATCACAAATACAGAAATTTACAGATTAATTACAGATGAATTGTGATAACGGAGCCACAACATGTATATAGATACAGTAAAAAAATCATTATTTCTCGCTAAACATGACAGATTTTATTCATCCCCTTCCGAGTGAAACTCTCCTTTTCGGTTAATGATCTCCATCATTAAGGAAATGACGAGCCGTCCTCGAATATCGGACAGTTTATCCATATGGATTGTACATGAAACGATTTTATTGTCCTGTTGCTAGGAAGAGTAAAGTCGCAATATATATATATATTATATACATACATACATACATATTTGTATGTGTATGTATATATATATGTATATGATGTATATGTATGTATGTACATACGTACATATGTATGTATGTATAAATCTCTAGATCCTTGGGCCTAGCACTCATGATTTCTTGCATATGGTAGCAAACGTAGAATCCACATACGTTGTCATGTAGTTGCTGGTGCCACTGCAAAAATAGAATTATGTATCCAGACGCGGGCAGTGCCGCAATTGGGCATTGCAAGTTATCGTCCTTTTCCATGCAATGCAGACTATCACAGAATGTGTGCCACTCAAGATTTGATAATATACCAAATGTCACTACCACAAAAAGAGTTATCACAAACGGTTCTAAACCATCAACACAGACAATTTCTGAACTGTCTGAATTTTTACGTCTATAATAACAAAAGGTTAACATAGACGGTTTGTGAGCTATCTATGATAAGTCACAATACAAACAGCTTGTATAAATAATCGTATATAAAGGCCGATTATCTTTTATGGCTTCGACTAAAATCCATCTATGATATGTTGGCTATCACATACAGCTTGACTGTCACAGACAATTAGTAAAAAGAACCGTCTGTGATGTCCTACATATCACAGGCAGATTTTAGTCATAGCTATCTATGATAGTCAGCCTTAACAGACAGTTTATACCACAAAACCATCTATGATAGTTTGTTGTACACCTAAATTATTTTTTGTTTTTCGGCTAGTCTCAGGTTATGCTAGCCATATCCTCTAAAAACAAACAAATATACAGATATCACATAATACACAGATATGACAGATATCGATCACAAATAGACACATATATCACAAATACACAAATTTACAGATTAATTACAGATGGATTGTGATAAAGGAGCCACAACATGTTTATAGATACAGTAAAAAATCATTGTTTCTCACTAAACATGATAGATTTTATTCATCCCCTTCCGAAATGATGATCTCCATCATTAAGAAAATGATGAGCCATCCTCGAATATTGGAGAGTTCATCCATATGGATTGTACATTAAACAATTTTATTGTCCTGTATGTATGTATGTATGTATGTATGTATGTATGTACGTATGTATGTATGTATGTATGTACGTATGTATGTATGTATGTATGTATGTATGTATGTATGTATGTATGTATGTATGTATGTATGTATGTATGTATGTATGTATGTATGTATGTATGTATGTATGTATGTGTGTATGTATGTGTGTGTGTGTGTGTCCTTGGGCCCAGCACTCATGATTTCTTGCATATGGTAGCAAACATAGAATCCACATATGTTGTCATATAGCTGCGTATGTATGGATCCTTGGGCCCAGCACTCATGATTTCTTGCATATGGCAGCAAACGTAGAATCCACATATGTTGTCATATAGCTGCTGGTGCCACTGCAAAAATAGAATTATGCTTATAAAATCATCTGTGAAAATTATAATACTGATGGATTACACAAAACTGTCTATGATGAGGCATTCAATATAGCTTCTCCGTAGTAGTGTGCAATCTATCTTCTTTTGCCTATCCAAATGTTAGAAAACTCATCTTTTTCCTTTTTCACATATTTAAATCATTTTCCATGTATTTTTTGTATTTAATGCCCTACAAATTACACTTTAACCCCAAAAAAACTCATCCAGCCGACCATCCCTTGCATCTCATTCTCTACATTTTTCATGTTGCAACTTGCAAGCATTCCTACCTCTGGTCTATCTTGGTATCAAGATTTCAGGTACACAAGCTCAAGCAAAGATTGTGGTAGGGATCATGGAGGGTGCAGGAGCCATGGCAATGATGGCGAGAGGGTTGGCAACAGTGCTCTATAGGAGAACACACAGGGCACTCAACGTTAGCGTACATGATCTTGGATTGGATATTCATCACGCTTCTCTTTATCAACAGGTTATTCGCTTATGCCATCACCAAATTCGCAGCCTATCTTTGGGCTCAAGTCATCATGCCTCCTTTGCTTCCATGTCAACTAGCTCTTTGAGGTGGATACTGATGTTGTGGTGCACAATGGTTGTAGTACGTCCTCTACATCATGCCATCGCCCACGCGGTGGAGATTTCTAGGCTGGGTTACTGCTCCAACCAATGGTGGCTCGCTGAGGTTCGACATGTTCTACGGCTGCTTGTCTTCCTAGCTAAAGCGTAGTGGTGGTGCGATGACTTGGTTCGATTGGACCATGTAAACCTCAACTAGGGGTGTCAATCAGATCCAGATTATCCATTTTATCCAGTATCCATATTCGAACTATTTGATTTGTATTTGTTAGGGGAAAGTCCCCGCGTTACCTCAGGCCCACAACCACTTTAGAGAGACAGTGCTTGTTGGAAGGTCTACCCTGAGCCAAGCTCACGAGTCAACATCAGCGAGGTTTGCAAGGCCAACCTCAGGCGAGGTACACAAGACCAACCCCAAAGGAGTCCGAGGCCAACCCTGAGAGAGATGCATGAGCCCAACCCCTGGCGAGGTACACAAGATCGACCCCAGAGGAGTCTATGGCAGACCCCGAGTGGGGTACGCAAGACCAACCTCAGAAGGATTTTGGGTCGAGGTAAACAAGGCCAACCCTGGGTGAAGTACACAAAACCAACCCAGGAGGGGTCCGGGGCCAACCCCAGACAGAGTCTAAATCTAGCCACGAACCACAACCCTAGAGTCTTGGATGTGGTAGGGCCCACGCGAGGCAAATGACATACATACCCCTACGAGTAAGCTAGGCCCTGAGTGTAAACTTGTAACTTCACTCGCCATCATCTCTCCCTCTATAAATAGGACCCCATGTAATGGGAGAGAGGAGGCCATTTTGGAACCCAATATACTCATATTGAATACACTTGATCATTCTTGTGCTTTTTCTTGAGTCCCTTCACATCCTAGACGGTCTCGGTATCTGACCAGTGGTCCTTCTAAGTTTATTGTCAGGTCTCGTATCGACAATAGTTAGCGCCATCTATGGGGACTCAAGCAAGAAGCCATGCTACCTAAGAAGGGGAAGGCACAAAAGGTCACCGAGGTGGGGGGGTACAAACCCCCTCCGAGGCCAAAGTCAAGTCAGATCATTGCCCACGCCACCCTGGGGCTGGAGGCACAGCCAAACCTCTCCATGAAGGCCCAGGTCATCGACGAGACTACGCCTTCCTTGGAGGCCGACCCTCCGAATGCTTGTGAGGAGGTGGAGCAGGAGTTAGAGGACCTCTGAATGCAGTTGAGGGAGTCGCAGACTAAGGCTTTGTGGTCCACTGCCGAGGCTCACCAAGCGGGGGAACTCCAGGCACAACTCGAGAGGGCGCAAGCTGAAGCAAGACCTGCTGCCCATAGAAGCCCAGGAAACTGGGGAGCAAAGGAATCAGCTAGAGGAAGCATTCGCATCGGCATAGGAGGCAACACGACCCGAGGCCCTCGAGGTCTAAGTCCTTCGAGCCGAGCTAGCCGAAGATCATGCCCGGGCGAACTTACAATCTTTGATTAGAGTCCAAGAACCTAATGATCTCCGAGCACAACTCAACCAAGTGTGAAGGGAAGCCTTGGCCTGAACAGGGGGCGTGGGATTGAGTCGCGAACACCAAGGGGCTGGCCTGCCACAGGTCGGCCAAGTGCAAGATCTTGCACCCAACCCCATGTCGAACCTCTCTCATGCCCTCCCACCACAAGGTGCTCCCGCCCATGAGCTTTTCCATTCCATTGACCATTCAAACCCGCTGAGCTTGGGCTTGCAAGCCACGCTGTGTCCAGTGCATTTCTGGATGCCAAAAGTTAACATGTACACGGGATGCTCCAACCCGGTAGAGTTTGTCTGTGTGTAGGAGACCGCCATAGCGGCGATGGGAGGAGGCAAAGATATCATGGTGAAGAGCTTGCCCTTGGCTCTCTTGTGGGTCGCTCAATCCTAGTATCTCCCTCCTATCGTGTCTGGTGTACTCGTGGGAGCAACTTTGGGAGAAGTTGAGCAAACACTTCCAAGGGAGCTAGAACAAGCCGGTTACATCCTCCGACCTACACGAGCTCAAGCAAATGCCAGGCGAGTCTATCTGAGACCTCATGCGTTGATTTGTCTACATCAGGGGAGTTGGATGACAAGCTGGATTGGAAGGAACCAAAGATGGTGACAGAGCTACTTTCCATCATAGAGAAATACTCTATGTCTGAGGAAGGGTGGGCTTACATGGAGACGAAGACCTCAGCCGCCATGGCGCTCGCGCACCTACCCGACCCCGAGGTCGTCGAAAGGCAGTAATGCTACAACCGCCACATGTACCATGTCAAATCTAAAGACGCTCAATCACACTACGACTGCGATGATCGCCACAACAACCACTGCTACTGTGACATTCATGGGTGGACTTATCATGAGACTTTGGGATCCTCACTTGTTGCCTCTGCCTGACAACTTCGCCAACAGCAAGCGCAGGTCATGGCCTGCCTCCCGCATCCGAGGCAGTGGCCGTGCTACCTGCCCTAGCCACTCCACTTCGGCTTGGAGCCACAGGGCAAGCTACCGACCCTCCACACCGTGTGGTGCACACAATCACCAACGGAAATTCGCACACATTCGCATCGAAGCAGCGATGTCAAGCCTACGCATATCAAGTGCACCACATCAGCATGACCCCCAAACGAGCTCCCATAGTGAGTCAACACTCCCATCACGTTTGGCCCCGAGGACACAGCCAGAGTCAGACTCTCGAATCATGATGCCTTGGTGATCTCTGCCTCCACTAACGGGTGTGAAGTAAGGGAAGCTCCATGGACATCATGTTTGCCTCCACATTCGACAAGCTTGGAATCTCGTAGTCACTCTTGGCAGAGCTAGGCATCCCGCTGCTTGGTTTTGGCAGTGAGCTTGTCCCAACCCTTGGCAGAATGAGCTGATCGTAAGGTTTGGGGCTAGGGGTGGCACCAGAAGTGAGAGCGTGGTCTTCAACGTTGTTGATATCCCATACCAATACAACATGATCTTGGGAAGGGCAGCCCTTAATCGCTTCAGGGCGGTTCCTTACCATGCGCACCTCTGCATGAAGTTACCCGGTCCTGAGGGAGTCATCACCATGTGTGGCGACCAGGATCTTTTGAGGATGATAAATGAACACATTCAAGCAGTGATATGTTACATGCACTCTATCACCCTGAAAGTTATGAAGGTCGAGGTAGGGTTCCAGGCCCTTTCCTCCAGCAAGTGGATCCCAAAGCCGATGCTCGATGGGGAGAATTAGGCTGTCCCCCTTGTGAAAGCTGATCCCACCAAGACCATGCTACTCAGCGTGGACCTCAACCTGCTGACGGCAACGACTATATTAGCTACCTTGTGGGTGAACCATAATATCTTCACTTGGGGGCCAGAGGACCTTGTCCCAAGGGATATCATTGAGCAACGACTCTCCGTGAAGCCCGATGCCAAGCCCATCAAACAGAGTTTCCAAAAGATGTCAAGAAAATGCTAGGCCACGGTGAGGAAGGAAGTGGAGAAACTTTATAATGCAGATGTGAGGTGGTGCACCCTGAGTGGCTGACCAACATACCAACTTAAACCGCACATGTCTAAAGGGTGACTTGCTACGTCCTAGGATTGATTAGCTGGTCGATGTCACTTCAGGGTGTGAGCTTATGAGCTTCCTCGACACCTACACAAGGTACCATCAGATGTGTGGATGGACAAGGAAGACGTGGAAAAGACCAGCTTTATCACGCCCTCCAGGATGTTCTACTATGTCCAGATGGTGTTTGGGCTAAGAATGCCGACACTACCTTCATCAAGCTCGTGTACAAAGTGCTTGACACCAGATCGGTCGCAACATGGAAGCTTATGTTGGATGACATCGTCGTCAAGAGCGTTCTTGCGTAGGCGCATGCCGCCAACCTCCAAGAGACCTTCGACAACCTAGAGAAATGCATCTTCGGAGGACAAGCGAGGAAGTTGTTGGGCTTCCTGGTATTGAAGCGTGGGATCGAGGTGAACCCCACGAAGATCTAGGCCATCCTTGACGTGAAGCCTCCCCAAGACATCCACAAGGTGTAGAAGTTGGTCAAAAGGCTGGATGTGTTAGGGCAATTCATCTCTTGCTTGGCCAAGAAGGGGCTACCCTTCTTCAAGATCCTATGGGACTTGAGCACGTTCGAGTGGAGCACCAAGAGTCAAGTCGCCCTTGACGACCTAAAAACTACCTAGTGTTGACCCCCTACTATTGCATAGCCCCAAACCTGGGGAGGGCCTCCTCACTTATGTTGCGGCAACTCCCACTGTCGTGAGTGCTCTACCAGTCCAAGAAGAGGAAAAGAAGCAACACCCTGTATACTATGTGTCTGTAGCTTTGCAAGGGGCTAAGGTAAGATACATAGAGCTGAAGAAACTCACCTACGCTATCCTCATGGCCTCAAGGAAACTTTGGCACTACTTCTTGGCACATGAGATTTGAATACCATCATCATTTCCAATCGATGAGATGCTTCATAACATGGAAGCGTCCGGGCGAGTGGGCAAGTGGGATGCCGAGCAGGCCCCGTTTTCAATCACCCTGGTCTCCCGCACCACAATCAAGTCCTAGGTGTTGATGGACTTCATCACGAAGTGAAACCTCATGAAGCTGCCACCATCTGCCCTGTCGGTCGATCCCCTTTGGATAATCTATGTGGATGGCTCTTGGTGCTCGGAAGGCACAAGGGCCAGGGCAGTCCTCAAATCCTCCAATGGGATGCACACCTTCTACTCTACCCAACTGGACTTCGAGGCCACGAACAATGACACTGAGTATGAGGCTTTATTGCTCAGGCATCGGGGGCCAAGCAACAACTAGTGAAAAGAAACTCCTACCTCATCACTTATCACATCAACAAGAGCTACCAAGCTAGGGACCTAGCTTTGGTAAAGTACTTGGCTCTCGTCCACACCATAGAGAGGTACTTCAGTGGCATCACCATTCCAAGCATCCCCGCTCAGACAATCTTGAGGTAGACATCTTGGCAAGGGCTGCTGCATGTAGACAGAGAGACCTACTAGTGCCTTCTACGAGGTCTTGGCAGAGCCCGTGGTGAAGGGGCTCCTAGAGGTATGCACCATCAGGGAGCAAGATTGGAGGAGGCCGTCGACAGAGTTGAGTTTGTGGATCCCACTGGGGATGAAGACTGAAGAGTCGTGCAAGGGACTTTGTCATTCACAATGATGCCCTCTACAAGTGCGGTATTTGCCAACCATAGCTCTAGTGTGTGTGCGTGAGATACACCAGGGGCTCTACGGTTCTCATATCGCACCACACATCCTGGTATCAAAAGCCTTCCACCAAGGATTCTACTGGCCCACTACCCTATAGGATGTGGAGCCCCTAGTTCGCATATTTGCCGCCTACCAATGGATAGGGCACGACACTAACTCACCCGCAAACGACCTTCAGCCTCTACTGCCATTATGGCTGCTCGCTCAATGGGGTATAGACCTAGACGGTCCCTTCAAACCCCAGACCAGATGGTATAAGTTCACCATGGTGGCCGTCAACTACTTGTCCAAGTGGATCGAGACTAAGCCCCTGGATAACATAACCTCTGCAACGGTCCAAAAAATTATGTGGAAGAACATCATATGCCAATTTGGCATGCTAAGGGAGGTAACCATCGACAATAGGACTTATTTCGATGCAGCCTCTTTTTGCAAGTTGCATCAATCTCTGCTTCACATTGGTCACCAACCCAAAGGTCAATGGTGTCTTGAAGATGGACAATGGAACCATCTTGTCAGGACTCCGCACTCGTCTCTTCAATCTCCCAAAAGGTCACTGGGTAGATGAGTTTCCCAGCGTACTCTAGTCAACGCGCACTTCGCTCAATCGGGCCATAGGGTTTACCCTATTCAAACTATTGTATGGTGATGAGACCATTACACTAGAGGAAGTCAAGCTTGGGTCTCTCCAGGCCATGACGGCCCCAGATGATAACACCCGCTAGATCTCTCTAGAGTCGACCGACGCCATCCACCGAGAAGCAACTCCCAACATTGACGAATACCAGGTAGCGATGGCCAAGACATACAACAAGGCGGTCCAACCATGACCCATCCAGGTTGGTGACCACGTCATCAAGAAGGTCAACCCTGGACCTTGATGGTAAGTTGAGCTTCAAGTGGGAATGACTGTATGAAGTCATTTGTGCCAGGTGTTTGGAGTCATTCTACCTACAATCACTCGTGGAACCAAGCTCAAACATAGCTGGAAAGCAGACAACCTCCATAAGTATTACTTGTACCTACCAGGATTATTGTGTCACCCCCATTGCATCTTTTTGTATCAGACCTACTATGACATCCCCCATTATCCCTGCTTGACCTGGGCCTATCATGACGCCCCTTGCCCTTAAATACATATGCCTCTACTACATTCTCGTGAGATATGTTTGCATCCTAGTAAGCTACGATCAAGTCAATGACCGCTCACCCTTCAGGGTCGAGTCTTCATAGCCTTATGCTCACCCTACAATGTTGAGTCTTCATACCTTACACTCATCCTCTAGGTAGAGTCTTCACCGATTTACACCCACCCTCTGGGGTCGGGTCGTCAACCGCTCACCTTCTAGGGTCGAGTCTTCACCGCCTTACACTCAACGTCTAGGGTTGAGTCGACGACTTCTCACCCTTCAAGGTCGAGTCTTCACCACCTTATACTCACCCTCCGGGGTCGAGTCTTCACCGCCTTATACTCACCCTCTAGGGTCAATTCGATGAACACCCCCTCTGGAGTCGAGCTTGCGATAATTCAACTCGAGCGCCAAATTTTTTCTGATGGAGGACGGTGACATTCTCGCCTCCTCAAACGAAGTGCCGCCTATGAGCCTCATCTCGAGCACCAAGTTTCTTCCAATGGGAGATGGCGACGTTCTCACCTCCCCAAGTGAAGTGACACTCGTGAGCTTCATCTCGAGCATCACATTTTTTCCAATGGAGATGGTGACGCCCTCACCTCCCTAAGTGAAGTGCCACTCATGAGCTTTGTCTCAAGCATCAAGTTTCTTCCGATGGAAGACGGTGAAATTCTTGCCTCCCCAAGCAAAGTGTCTCTCATGAGCTTCATGTCGAGTGCCAATTTTCTCCAGGTAGGAAACGACGATGTTCTTGCCTCCCTAAGCGAAGTGCCACTCATGAGCTGTGCCCCGAGTGCCAAATTTTTTCCAATGGGAGACAATGACGTTCTCGCCTCCCCAAGTGAAGTGCTGTTTGTGAGCTTTGTCCCTAGTGCTAAGCTTTGCTTGATGAGAAACAGCGATGTTCTCGCCTCTCCAAGCGAAGTGTTACTCATGAGCTTCATCCCGAACACCAAGTTTCTTTCGATGGGAGACGGTGACGCTCTTGCCTTCCCAAGCGAAGTGCTGCTCATGAGCTTCGCGAAGTACCGCTCATGAACTTCCTCTTGAGTGCCAAGTTCCCCAAGCGAAGTGGCGCTCGTGAGCTTCATCTTGAGCGCCAAGTTTGTTCCGAAGGAAGACGGTGGCATTCTCATCTCCCTAAACGAAGTGCCACTCGTAAGCTTCATCCCGAGCACCAAGTTTCCTCCTATAGGAGATGGCAACATTCTCACCTCCCCAAGTGAAGTACCGCTCATGAGCTTTGTCTCAAGTGCCAACTTCCCCAAGTGTAATGCCGCTCATGAGCTTCGTCTTGAGCTCCAAGTTTGTCCTGATGGGAAACAGCGATGTTCTCATCTCCCCAAGAAAAGTGCTAGTCGTGAGCTTCGTCTCGAGCGCCAAGTTTCTTATAATGGGACATGGTGACGTTCTCGTCTCCCCAAGGGAAGTGTCGCTCGTGAGCTTCGTCTTGAGTGCCAAGTATCTTTTAATGGAAGACGGTGATGTTCTCACCTCCCCAAGTGAAGTACCACTCATAAGCTTTGTCTCAAGTGCCAAGTTTTTTCTGATGGGAGATGGCAACGTTCTCCCCTCTTCAAGTGAAGTGCCGCTCATGAGCTTCGTCCTGAGCACAAGTTTTTTTCGACGGGAGGAGGCGAGAATCAAGTGAATTGCCACTCGTGAGGATTATCCTGTGCGTCCAGTTTTTCTGATGGGAGACAACAACATTCTTGTCTCCCTAAGCGAAGTGCTGCTCATGAGATTTGATGAGGACATCCCGAAGTGTAACAGCCCAGGTTTTTATCAAAAATAAAAATAAATAAATAATTAATTAAAAATTAATTAAAACAAGTATTTTTGTGCCTAAATTTTATTTTTGGTTTTGCCTTGGATTTCTGTTTTGAAAAAAGCTGGATTTAAAAAGTATTTTAAGTGAAAACCTAAAAAAATATTATTAAATAAAATGATATTTTGATTTTCTATAAAAATCCTACTTTAAATTAATGATTTGGATTTATGTGGATTTTATTTGGTTTTCTGAGTTTTTAGGAGTTTAAAATGTATTTTGGAAATTGAAAGGTATTTTTAGTATGAAAATTAAATACCAAAATTAGTTGGAAATAATTTTATTAAGTCCAAAAAGTGTCCAGGAGGTTTTCTGAATTTTTCTGGAATTTTTGGAAGTATTTTCATATTTTTCTGAAGCTAAATGAATTTCCTTGCAATTTCTAAAAAGCTGAAATCAAAAATAAAAAATAAAACCCCCAACCCCCCTCCGGCCGCCACGTGGACGGCCGGATTATGCCCACGTTGCCGCCATCCCATCCGCCCGCAAACCCGCCTTCCTCCTCCCGGCCGACACGTGGCGGCCGATGCGCGCCACGCCACCCGCCGCCCCATCTGGCCCTCCCCGCCGCGCCTCTCGGGCGCCGATGCGCGCCTCTGCCACGCGGCTCCATCCTCTCCGCCCGCGCTTCCCCCTCTCTCTTTCTCCCCGGCCCTACCCGGCAGCCGGCCTTCCTTTCCCCTCTCGCTGCGCGTGGGCCCGGCCTGTCAGGCCCATCTTCCCCACCGCGCCTCCTCCTTCCTCGCGCACGCCCCGCCGCCGCAACCACCCCGGCCGCAACCGCCGCCCCGCTCTTCTCGCCCCACCTCCCCTCCTGCGCGACGCGCTCCGCTCCGCGCCCCGCGCCCACATCCCCCACTCCGGCGCCCACTCCTCCCTCTCTCCCCGAAACGGCCACCCGCAACCGCCGCCACTCCGGGGACAAATCCGCGCCGCCCCGCCCTTCGCCCCCCTATAAATCCCCCTCCTGACCGCACCACTCTTCGCTCCACCTCCCACCACCCTCCATTCCTCCCCTCCGCCACCTGAGCTCGCTCACGTCGTGCTCACCCACCTCCGCCGCCACCGCCAACAACGGCGAGCAATTACCGCCGCTTCGGCCGCCTCCGGTAATCCCGCGTCTCTCCCCCGAGCTCCCCATTCCCTCCTCTCCCCATTCCCTCCTCTCCCCATTCCCTGCCTCGCCGCCGCCATTGCCGCCGGGCGCCGAGCTGCAGCCGTCCCCGTGCGCCTCCGGCCGGCACGCCACCGTGGACCTCAGCGCCATCTCGCCCCGTCGGCGCCACGCAGGCCGCACCTCCCCACCCGTGCCACCTAAGCCTTACCCGTGGTCCATGGACCCGGTCTACATGGACCGGGCCCACTGTCAGCCTCTCCCCTATTTTCCAATAGGAAAATAATTCGGCCAGAAAAAGGAAATCTCCAGGGCTGACACAATGCTGAGGTCATAAATCAATTTTCTTTAGAAAAATAATTCCAGAAATTCCTCCTTTTCTTTTTCTCTGAATTTAAATTTCCCGGAGCCTGTTCTCCTACGTCCAAACTCTGATTGAGCCCATTCAAATTTCTAAATTCCGCAAAAATTCCCCTCTATCCATTTCTAGCCTCAATTGAAATATTTGAAGTCAATTTGAATTTATTTGAATTTAGTGGGGTATTTTCACGTGTAGACTTCGACGATTCGGGAAAATTCTTCGACGAAGATTCAAACCAAATTGAAGAGCAAGGCAAGTCACACTCCTTGATCATGTTGATTCCAGATTTCAAAATAAAATTATGTTGTTTTAAATTATACTGCATGCATATTTTTATTCAACGTATTTCAATTCGGGTTTAAATATAGTTAATGCCTACTTGTTAAATTCCTCCATTGATATTGAATTCCTTACCTTGTCACCCTAGATCAAACTCTAGCTAGTGCACTAGTGTTGGCTAGAAAAACTTTGAACCAAATGCTTAGCCATGCTTAGTCATAATATTTGTTTTGGGATATCTTTCACATAAAATGATGAGCCTTTCACATGAAATGATAAGTTTCCCAAATGTACTCTTGACTTTGGTGAGTCAAGGAGGTTTATAAAACTATTTTGAAAACAAATATAAAACTGGTTTAGACTTAGGCAATTGGTTAGAGTGGTGGGTGCAGGCATGCCCTGTTGGTTGGAGCCGCAGTGGTTGACTGTCGTGTACAGGGGTATGTGCTTGGGCCTAAGTCAGATTAAGGACCGGTCTGTGAGCTACTGTTGCAAAGCCCTAAACGTACTACCACATGGCAGGTATGGGACAGCCCTGGCTGAATAATTTGTGAAGTCCCAACCTGAGTTAAGTCGTAGGTTGAAATTGAGCGTGGTTGGTGCCATGTGAAGTCTCACTTGGGCGAGCGTGGTTAAGCCATGAGAAGTCTCGTCTAGGCTTAAGAGGGGTCCCGGTCTGGTGGATTCCTTACTGGGGTGAAACCTTAGAGTTGGCTTGACCGGTTGAAGGCTTTGCATTGTAAAGGCCTTGTCACAACTCCCACCGCACACCTAAGGAAGTGTGTAATCTAGTGGTACAACGGGATGATCGTGTCTTGTGGGTAAAGCTGTACAACCTCTGCAGAGTGTATAATCTATCCTGGATAGCCGTGCCCACGGTCATGGGCATGCTGAGTAAAAGTTTTTCATGGATTAGACTTTGTTTTTCAAAATGTTTTCGAAAACCTTATGGATGGATGGAATCCATGAGAGAGTGAAAACCTTGTGGGTAGATGGAACCCATGAGAGGATGATAACTTGTGGATGGATGGAATCCGCGAGTGTTTGAAAACGTGTGGATGGATGGAATCCATGCGT
Source organism: Dendrocalamus sinicus (assembly GCA_036346575.1). Classification (NCBI taxonomy): domain Eukaryota; kingdom Viridiplantae; phylum Streptophyta; class Magnoliopsida; order Poales; family Poaceae; genus Dendrocalamus; species Dendrocalamus sinicus. The sequence continues at coordinate 8,683,952 of CM070659.1, read as the reverse complement.
GGTCTTTTGGAAAAGATGGTCCGGGTGGGATACCCGTGGATAGGTTGGTGTTTGGTCGGAGCCGGCACTGACGGTATTATTTTCAATTACAAGTATTGTTTTTACTTACTGTATTAAATTTAGCATTTTCAATCTATTATTGTATTTCCTTAAATGCTGTTTTATGCAAACTAACCCTATAAGCCTTCCATTGAAGCCTCTATCATTATGTTGTATTTCTCCGTGTGATTTGCGGAGTACAAGTTTGTACTCACCTTGCAATCTCCATACAGAGGAAGATGTCGTCGACTACGGTGAAGACTTGGACGAGTAGGCCGTGTCTTACTGTCGTTTGCCTGTGGGCAGGTTGGGCTTCGCTTTTATCAGTTTGCTTCCGCGGTTATTTCCTTTATTTATCTTTGCCAATGGGCGTTGATGTAAGACTTGGCCATAAGGCCGTACCCTTTATTTAATATATGAAGTCATTTGTGCTTGGAATTTATCTTTGTTGTACTGTGTGCACTAGCTGATCCTGGACTAGTGCGATTTACACAGAGGATCCAGGAGTCATTACTCCGGGTTCCGACACGAAGACACCAATGGGACCGATTACACAAGCACGAGCTAAACAAATTAATCAATAGGTGAATTCGCTCCTAATTGAATTTGGTTATAATTTACGTGAGAACTAGATACTACCTCATTCCAATGTGTTGTGCGTTCTTAGGTTTGAACGATGTGAAGCTTTTGGAATTGGAGCCAAGGAGGAGGAGCTGATGGAGAAGAAATACTTGGAGTCAAGCAAGGGAAGATATGTTCAAGTCCTTATTGTCACACTAGATCGACCTCAGATGTGTTCAGGACCATTCAATCCACATCGGGCGCTCGCAAGACCCTCAGAACGTTCGGACCAGTCCAAATGGTTTCGACTATCCGAGCTGTTCGATCAGTGTTGGACACTCAAATGCTTCGGAGATGTTCGGACCACTCTGAACGATCACGCCATTCGATCTTCCACAGATCACCCGATAGCCTTGGAAACATTCAGCCCACTCCAAATGAGTCGTACCATCCGATCTTCAATGGACCGCCTGATCGCTTTGGAGACGTTCGGACTGATTCAAACGTTCATTCATTCTGCGACGTTCGATTAGGTTTTGATGATGGATAGTGATAATGACATTCAGACTGCTCCGAACATTTGCCCTTCTGTGTCATTCGATCAACTTGGACGGTCGATATTGATGGTAACATTCGGACCAGGCCAAACGATCCTACCGTTGGATTGGCTGGAGATGCTTGCAACCGTTCGATTGACTTGGAGGTGTTCAAAACAATCTGATCATATTTTTGACTACTGCACCGCTACGACGATGACTTACGACCGTCCGATCCTCTTGCAGCTCGGATGACTATGAAGGTAACGACTGCTACTCGTGGTCGAAGTCAATATCAACCGGAGATGTGTGGTCGTAAAGAGGACATGGTTGTAGTTGAAATCAACCTCAACGTTGTCGTAACGACTTATGACTGTAGACCCGAAGGGATTCCTTGTGATTAAAGGGCAATAAATTTTGTATACGGAGACCGATTGAGATGATCTTGGACTTATTGGAAGGCTTATTTCAAGGACTATGTAACGGACAAGGACTTATCTTCAAATTCAACCAGGATAAAAGATTTTAGTTTCCTTTTTGTAGGAGTTGAGCCTAATACAAGATTGAGTTGTACATGATTAGGGGGTCCTACGGACTGTGCCTAGGGCTATATAAGCCTTGTAATACGTAGCCTTTGGGTCAAACCACATTATTTTCAAAATAGCTAATATTGCTTATTCTTGGGTTTATGCTACACGCTGCCTTTGGGGAATTGGGCGATTTTCTTGAGAGTACCTCCATTTTTCTTGTGCTTCCTTGTGGTTCGCAGGAGTAGCGACACGTCTACTTTGTGGTCGGATAGACAGGATCATGAGCATGTGGTTGGGTGAATTCTCATCGCAGGTTGTTGTTCTAACAGTGGTTAGCACCATCTGTTCGTTAGGTTGCACAGATCCAAGTTATCATTATCGATCCTACGTTGTGAAGATTGGGCACCCCCGTATCATGAGCTTCGTCCTGAGCACCAAGTTTTTTCCGATGGGAGGAGGTGTGAATCAAGTGAATTGCCACTCATGAGCTTTGTCCTACGCGCCAAGTTTTTCCGATGGGTGACAATGTTCTTGTCTCCCTAAGCGAAGTGCTGCTCATGAGATCTGTCTCGAGCACCAAGTTTTTTCTGATGAGGGACAGGGTAGTGGGATACTCCTAGTAAGGAGTAGCATGTGAACTTCATTCTAACATTGGGCAAGCAACAACGGTGCAAGTCGTGTGAAAAGAACAATGGCAGTTATGGCCCCTTTACATTCTTGCCAGAGAAGACCAGGCAGTCGCAGGATAAACTTTGGGTACTCAGCTTCATGCTACACTGGTCAATCCATGACCTAGCATTATTCCTCGCATGAAGATAAGTCCCGACATAGGGCACAAAGAGTCTATCCCAGGGCATTCTGCACGGTGGTGCTTATAACCACAATTGAGCCTTGGCCCAACCATTCGCACCCAGCTGCAACTTTAACTTAGGAGCTTTGTGTGAAGCCCGGTGCTTGAGTGACTCAATCTGAGAGGGTTTAGATTCCAAGTGACCAGCAATTGATTTAGTGTGCCACACCATCGTCTATAAAGGTAAGCAATCGTTGTAAATATTCCACACACAAGCACATCCAAGAACAATGGACCAAAGGACACAATTGCATAGATTGAATCATAACTACAAAAAAGGTCAACTCCTAGGATGTACAAAAGGCTACATCAAAGGTCTACGCAAACATGGCGCTCCAGTGAGCTGAAGTAAAAAAAGCTAAGCAATAGACATTAACAAACTGATAATAAGCCTCACACCTAGGATGGACCTGGTCCCTCAAGTCCTCCCTCTCATGCCTAGAAGAGCCTCCCTCGAACGAGCGAGTGTGGGCTTGTTGGATGAGCCCTTCGAGGTAGCCCAACCCATGTGAGTTCCAAACTCACGAGGAGAGGACATGGTCAGTAATGGCCTTTTGGCCTCCCTCCAAATTGGTAGAGCTCAGTGTCTCGTAGGACATGGTCGGTGATGGCCTTTTGGCCATGGCAAAGGAGCTCCATGTTGGTCTCTTGTGCAGAGGCCGCCTTGACATCCACTTCCCTCACTACTCTCTTGTTCTCCATCAAGATGTCATTCTACACGAACAACATTTTGCGCACAACTAGGAGACTCTGCAAGAGGAAAAGACAAGGGTCAGGAGTTCTCCAAATCAAAGCAAACAAACAAACTAGTTACCTTCATGAAGTCACACTCCACTAAAGTGAATGCATGTGTCTTGGTCAAGGGTCATCCTCAAGGGCCCGAGTCAAGGTCAGTAGGCACCATATGTGCGTCAGCCTCGCTCAGGAACTCGACCATGGGCTTTGGCATAGCGAAGTCCTTGGCGGTGACGTGCCCTCGAACCAGTAGAGGTGTGCTAGAGCCCGTGTCCTAGGGTGTGCCCGCGCGTTGCATGGGCATGGGGATCACACGCTCAAGACCAGCCTAGGAGCCATCTCGTCCATGTGTATCTCTATGGTGGCAGTCAGAGCTGCGCCCGCCGCGGCCCAAAAGTGCTCGCTGAAGTGGTCCCCATCGTGTCGACCTTGACAGCCTTGTCACCTACATCCTGACTCTCCCACAAGGACGAGTCAATTAGCAGAGGCCTCATCAGGCTGAACATGCGAAGGGCGTTGATCAGCATGGACCAAAATGTCATTTCCCTTGCGCCTCCCCTGCAAGCACCTCCTGGTCTGTAGGTCGAGGCAGTGCATGGGGAGGAAGTAGGAGATCCCAGAGACTCCAGTGGGGGGAGGCTAGACACAAGCCCCTTCCCTTTACTAGGGTGACGGGAGGCACCCGCAGTGCCAGAAGGCTCTGTGCGAGGTGAGCCCTAAGGACCACTCGGGGGCACTTCATACCTCGCCTGGACCTGCCATCCTCATCGAAGGGTGGACAAGTAGACACGGGCACACCGAGCATCTTACATGAGCGGTTGCGATGATCCCCGTGATTAGGTCCTCTATTATGTCGTGCTCCACCCTCGTCTCGCGCCTGAGTAAGACCACCACCACCTTCTCCACCTATGGGAGCTTTAAGCCTACAAGTCCACATAGGGATTAGAAGAGGAATGAGGGTTGAGCAAACTAAGCAATGTAAGGGGCGTGAGAACTCACACTAGTACTTGGTAAAGCCACGGAAAGCACGGATGCTCCCCGGTGTCCCACCCTCCACAAAAGTTAGGTTCCAGCCCTGGTGGAGGGTACCAATCCTCAATATGCAGTACTCCTCGAGGAGATCATGCATGCTAAACTTCGCAGTGAGCCCATGCAGAAGGTGTCGATGGGCTTTATCCGCCTTGCCTAGGGAAGGCGAGATGTGTAGGAAGCGGTCCACTAATGGCTTCTTCCCTATTCTAATGAGGCCAAATCCTTGAGCGGGGTAGTAGAACAGGTCTCCCCGTGAGTTCCACTTGGCCTTGTGGACCTTAGTGGGGAATTTGATTTTCTGTTAGTTGCCCCAGAGTTGGAAGGCTATTGTAACAGCCCAGATTTTTAGTAAAATAAAAATAATTAAATAAATAGTAAAAATGGAATAAAATAAAATTTAATTTAAAATAAGTATTTTTGTGCCTAAAGTTCAAAGTTGGATTTGCCCTGAATTTCTGTTTTTGAAAAAGCCAGATTTGAAAAGTGATTTAAGTGAAAACCTAAAAATATTATTAAATAAAATGATATTTTGATTTTTCTATAAAAATCTTATTTCAAATTAGTTATTTGGATTTATTTGGCTCTTATTTGATTTTTCTGAATTTTCAGGAGTTTAAAATGTATTTTTGAAAATAAAAAGTATTTTGAGTATGCAAATTAAATACCAACACTAGTTGGAAATATTTGTTTTGAGTTAAAAATGTCTCCAGGAGGTTCTAGGAATTGTTCTGGAATTTTTGGAGGCCATTTGGTATTTTTCTGAGGCTTAATGGAATTTCTAGGCTTTTCTGAAAATCCAAAATCAATTTCCAAAAATAAATCCCCGACCCACCCCTCCGGCCGCCACGTGGACGGCCAGATTGCCGCCCACGTCGCCACCGCCATCCCGCCCTCACCACCTCCCCGCTCGCCACGCGTACGGGCCCGATCCGGCCACGTCGCCTTCCATCGGCCCATCCGCCCGTCCGCCCCTCCTCTCCCCCGGGCCACCCGACTCCCCCTTGGCCACGCGGCCGAATCGCGCCGGCCCGTCGTGCGCCCTCGACCCGTCCGCCTCGCCGGCTCGGCGTCGCTCGGCCGACCGCCGGTGACCTGAGCGTCGCCGCCTCCTCCCTCGTCGCCGACCACCTCCGGTCATCCCCGGTAGTCTCCGCCCCCACTACGCACTCCCCGTCTCATCCTCTCTCTCCTCGGCCTCTCGCGCCGGCAGCCGAAGCCGCGTTCGCCGGCGAGCTCCCGAGCGAGCGTTGCCCGGCCGGCTTAGCCACGCGGCGCCGAAGGCGATGTGGCGCCACGTCTCCGGCCGCGTCGGCCCCGCTCTGTCCCACAGGCGCCACGCGGGCACCCGGCTGCCACGTCACCCCCCGCACCACCTCAGCCCCACCCGTAGACCGTGGACTCGGTCCACATGGACCGGGCCCGCATGTCAGCCCCTCCCCACATTTTCCCGTACAAAAATAATTCGGCCGAAAAATAAAATCTCAGGGCTGATGCAAGGCTGACGTCATAAATCCAATTTCCTTTAGAAAAATAATTCCAGAAAATCCCTTTTCCATTTTCTCTGAATTTAATTTTCCCGGAGCCCGTTCTCCTTCGTTCTAGCTCCAATTTAGCCCATTCAAATTTCTAAATTCATAAAAAAATTCCCCCCTATCAATTTCTAGCCTCAATTCAAATGTTTGAAGTCAATTTGAATTTATTTGAATTTGGTGGGTTATTTTCACGTGTAGACTTCGACGATTCGGGAAATTTCGACGACGAAGATTCAAACCAAGTTGAAGAGCAAGGCAAGTCACACTCCTTGATCATGTTGATCCCAGTTTTCAAAATAAAATTATGTTGATTTAAATTATATTGCATGCATATTTTTATTCAACGTACTTCAATTCGGTTTTAAATTTAGTTATTGCCTACTTGTTAATCCCTCCATTGAATTTGAATTCCTCAATACCTTGTCACCCTAGAATCAAACTCTAGTTAATACATTAGTGTTGGCTAGAAAGTTTAATCAAATGCTTAGCCTTGCATAGTCATATAATTTTGTTTTGGGATATCTTTTACATAAAATGATAACCCTTTTTACATAAAATGATATGCTTTTGTTATGTACTCTTGACTTTGGTGAGTCAAGGGGGTTTATGAAATTATTTTGCAAACAAAATATCAAACTTGGTTTAGACTTAGGCAATTGGTTAGAGTGGTGGGTGCAGGCATGCCCTGTTGGTTGGAGCTGCAGTGGTTGACTGTCGTGCACAGGGATATGTGCTTGGGCCTAAGTCAGATTAAGGACCGGTCTATGAGCTACTGTTGCAAAGCCCTAATCGTACTACCACATGGTGGTATGGGACAGCCCCTGGTGAATAATTTGTGAAGTCCCAACTTTGAGTCAAGTCGTAGGTTGAAAGTGAGCGTGGTTGGTGCCATGTGAAGTCTCACTTGGCGGCGTGGTTAAGCCATGAGAAGTCTCGTCTAGGCTCAAGAGGGGTCCCGATGCAGTGGATTCCTTCGGGTGAAACCTTAGAGTTGGCTTGGCCAAGTTGAAGGCTTTGCATTGTAAAGACCTTGTCACGACTCCCCACAGCACACCTAAGGAAGTGTGTAATCTAGTGGTACAACAGGATAATCGTGTCTTGTGGGTAAAGCTGTACAACCTCTGCAGAGTGTATAATCTATCCTGGATAGCCGTGCCCACGGTCATGGGCATGCTGAGTAAAAGTTTTTCATGGATTAGACTTTGTTTTTCAAAATGTTTTTGAAAACCTTGTGGATGGATGGAATCCACGAGAGATGAAAACCTTGCGGATGGATGGAATCCGTGATAGATTGAAATCTGGTGAATGGATGGAATTCATCAAAGTTGCGCAGTGAAAGCGTGTGGATGGATGGAATCCATACGTGATCTTTTGGAAAAGATGGTCCGGGTGGGATGCCCGTGGATGGGTTGGTGTTTGGTCGGAGCCTACACTGACGGTATTATTTTCGATTACCAGTATTGTTTTTACTTACTGTATTAAATTCAGCAATTTCAATCTATCTATTGTATTTCTTAAATGCTGTTTTATGCAAACTAACCCTATAAGCCTTCCATTGAAGCCGTTATCATTATGGTGCATTTTCCCGTGTGACTTGCGAAGTACAAGTTTGTACTCACCTTGCTTTTTCCACACAGAGAAGGATGAAGTCAACTACGGTGAAGATCTGGACGAGTAGGCTGCGTCTTAGTGTCGTTTGCCTGTGGGCAGGCTTGGGTTTCGCTATTTATCAGTTTGCTTCCGCAGTTATTTCCTTTATTTGTTTTGCCAATGAGCATTGATGTAAGACTGGGCCATAAGGCCGTATCTTTTATTTAATATAAGAAGTCATTTGTGCTTGGTATTTATCTTTGTTGTACTGTGTGCACTAGCTGATCCTAGACTAGTGCGATTTACACAGAGGATCCAGGAGTCGTTACTCCGGGTTCCGACAGCTATCACCCCATACGAGGAGTGTACGTCCTCAAAGGAATACACCGTCATGAGCATGGCATAGTGGATGAAGTAGAAGAGCTCAGCCAATGAATGCTTTGAGGTGGGAGACCTCAAGTGAATGAAGGAACCCAGGTTGAGGTGGGAGACCTCAAGGTCGAACGTGTTGAGCATATCCTTCAATAGCCCAATTGGAGGGATGCAAAGGCCAGCTTTGAACTGGGCGGTGAAGACAATGAGCATCCCTAGCCCTAGGTTGGGATGGACCTCATCAGACTTGGGCAAGATGGCCAAGTCGGCACTCTTGATCTTTCCCTCCTTCTCAAGTTGCTCCAAAAGGCCTCTCTTCATGTTGGACTGGCCCAAGTGACAGGAGAACTGGACGGCCTTCTTAGATGTCCCCTCCCCTGTGTCATCTTTGCGGGAGGCAGAGGCTCCATCCTTCTTACTAGAAGAGCCTGCGGGTGTTGTGGCCTTCTTTGTAGTCATGATGCAGGGGTGCGGTGTCTCAAGGTGAAACCCTTAGGATGAGAGCGTGGCATCTAAAGGAGAAACCCCCGAGGTGGGGGTGTAGCACTAAGGCGAATCTGTGATGGCTTAGGTGCGGATCGGATGAACCCCAAGTCCGAGTGGCATGGCTTTGATGAGGCCGGGGTAGCTCAAGAATGGTGCGGGGATGCCGAAGTCTGGGGAGTCCAAGGCTGGGCTGCACACCGAGGCTCCAAGTAGAGCCCCTAGGGGTGCAGTGTCTCCAAGCAAAACCCTCGAGGGGGATGCGGCTTACTAAGGCAAAACCCTTGGGGGTGACGTGGCACTTCAAGGTGGTACCCTTGGGCGAGGGCATGACAACACAAGGGCAAACTCCCTGGGCAAGGGTGTGGCCCTTCAATGTGGTACCCCCTATGGGGACACGATGATGTGAGGGCAAACTCTCTGGGCAGGGGTGGACAATGCGAGGGCAAACCCCCGGGCAAGGGCACGACTCGCCAAGTCAAAACCCCTAGTGGCAACATCCCAAGGCGGAGTCCTCCGGGGGGGTTGGGGTGGCAAGCTGGAAGTCCCCCCAGAGAGCAGCCGGCACGGCCCTAAGGTGAACCCAGGGCGACGAAGGCCGGATGGCACGGCGAAGTCCAAGATGAGTGACATGGAGGAGTCTCAAGACACTAGGGCCGGGTGGCGTAGGCAAACCCGAGGTGACGACCAAGGAGAGCACAGGACCCGAGGGTGATGTCGGAAGGATCAGGTAGGGGTCAAGGTGACACTGCGGGTCATATGGATGAGACGCCCACACGGAGGCACTAACTAGCCTGGGTGAGTTGGGGGATTGGGAGTGTGGAGGCTAATGGATGGATGGGAAGGAAGTTAGCTAAGGGAGCTCCACTATCATAGGCCAAGGGTGGTTCAGCCCTGATGACCAAGGAATGGCGGATTACCACCTCGAGCCCACTCCAATGCTGAGATAACTTAACATCTTGTTAATTCATTGTAGGCTACTAGAGGAATCATTGTCTCGAGGCCGTGTGTTGACCCCTTAGGTCAGTGCGACGGCCCAGTCAAGCAATGGACAACCGCCTAGATTAGCGATGGCTGCCGTTGGGGATGGTTCCCATGCTACATTGGGCCCATAACCACTTTAGAGCAATGGTGCTTTTTAGAAGGTCTACCCCGAGCCAAGCTCATGAGTCAATATGGCGAGGTTCACAAGGACAACCTCGGGCGAGATACACAAGGCCAACCCCGGAGGAGTCCGAGGCCAACCCCTGGCGAGGTGCATGAGCCTAGCACTAGAGGGGTCTGGGCCAACCCCGAGCGAGGTACATAAGACCAACCCTGGAGGGGTCCAGAGCCGACCCTGGGCAGGGTACGCAAAACCAACCCCCAAAGGGGTCCAAGGTTGAGGTACACAAGGCCAACTTCAGGTGGGGGAGGGGGCAGTCCAAGGCCAACACCGAGTGAGGCACACAAGGCCAACCCCAGATAGAGTCCAAAGCCAACCACAAACCACAACTCCGGAGTCTCCAACATGGCGGGGCTCATGCGGGGCAAATGACGTAGATACCCTTTGGAGTAAGCTAGGCCCCAAGGTCAAACTTGTAACTTTACTCGCCCTCCTCTCTCTCCCTCTGCAAATAGGGCTCCTTGTAATGTGAGATAGGAGGCCATTTTATAACGCTAGACAATCATAGTGAACAAACTTGGTCATTCTTATACTTCTTCTAAAGTCGCTTCGCATCGTCGTCGGTCTCCACATCCGACCGGGGGTGCTTTCAAGTTTATTGTCTGGTCTCATATTGACAACAATATTCGATACATTAAGACTCAAAGAGTGTTAATCATATCTTTAGTATATGTTTTATTCGGCACCCATATCTGGATAAACCTCAACCATGAGCTATAATGTAAATGGGCAAAAGGGTCATATCAGGGTTAAAATGCGAAAATGCATGGAAATTACTTTAATTGGGTCAAAAATGGCAAAATATAAGTTTTCCAACCTTTGGAGTGGCGAACAGATAGTCCTTGAAGTGGAAAATTTCTAAAAACCCCAAAGTGCTACTATATAACGGCCTAGCATCTTGGATTTGTCAAGGTTGCCACTTGCACTCACCTATGGGAAAAATAAGAAATGGTTAGTCATACACTCGTACTACCGTTGTCTGCTTGTCACTGTAGCAGGGCCATCTTGGCTATTAATAGTCTGGTGTGAAAGGAAAATATAGTCTTCATTCTTACACTATACCGACCCTATTTTCAGAATAGGGCCAAGATGTTTCCTACAACTGCCTAAGAGTTTAGTTGCAATCAGAAAGAGTATTATACTTACTCATGAGCATTTAAAAAGGGTTATCTTGGTTAAAATATAACATAACGGTCAAATTACAACAGTTTTATGGGTCTTCAAGCCTAAAACTTAACTTACATTCAGAAAAACCAAGTAAATTCCACATGAATGCTTGAGTGCGGTCGTAACCCTAACACAACAGCTCATACATCCTTTGTTCTTCTGGTGTTTATTCTGATGAAAATAAGCAAGATTGAGTACACTAGATACTAACAAGCCATATGAGAAGGCTATTTAACTACCTTGTAAGGTATTCAATTGGATAGAATCGTAGGCTGTAATATGATAAGAATAGGCTCGAAGCCAATCAACACATCCATTGGTCAGTGCGAAAATCAGGGCTGGACGTTGAGTGGATATACCGTTGTGAGGAATGGCAAGCGGATGTACTAATCCAACTTCCATTTCACCCCTTTTCCCACTAGCTATCTGAAGCATCTAGGCCCCTAAAAATGATTTTGGTAATTAATGACAACAATGCTTAAGTGATTAACATGTTTGTTAAGATGATTGAAAGGATTAGTCCCAGATTTTGGTGCTATCATGGAAAAGGATGCAAAGATGACTAAGGATTGACATGGCTCAAGGCAGAGGTATAATTTACCTTAAGGATATCTGTTATAGCTTTTACTGGTCTTGGCATTTGGTTGAAAAAGACCGGCTTGGTAGGGTAGATGTCGTACTATAAAGAAGGGTCATGGCTAGTAGTTTGAAGCTAATCTTACACTACATTGATCAAATCTAGTATATGCATGAATTTAGAAATTCTTTTTGGAATCTTCTCTAATTTTTATTTCAAAATCGATATGATTGTTGTTGAGGGAGAGTCCCTACGCTACCTCGGGCCCATGACCACTTCAAAGCAACGGCACTAGTTAGAAGGTCTACCCCGAGCCAAGTTCCCAAGCAAACCTTGGTGAGGTCACAAGACTACCCTCGAAGGGGTCCAGGGGCAACCCCAGGTGAGGCATGCAAGGCTGACACCAAAGGGGTCCGGGGCCAACCCCGGGTGAAGCATGCAAGACTGACCCCTAAGATGTCTGGGGCCAACCCCTGACGACGCATGCAAGATCGAGCTTGGAGGTGTCTGAGGCCAACCACTAGCGAGGTACGCAAGATTGACCCCGGAAGGGTCCAAGGCCAACCCTAGAAAAGGTACGCAAGAGCAACCCCGGAGGGGTCCGAGGCCATCCCCAGGCGAGGCATGCAAGACCAACCCTAGACAGAGTCCAAGGCCGGCCACGAACCTATCCCGAAGTCTCAGACATGGTGGGGCCTATATGGGACAAATGACGTAGATACCCCTATGAGTAAGCTAGACCCCAAGGGCAAATTTGTAAATCCACCCGCCTTTCTGTCCCTATATAAATAGGACCCCTTATAATGGGAAAGAGGAGGGAGGCTATTTTCTAACACTAGAACACTCATATTGAATACACTTGGTGGTTGTGTGCTTCTTCTCCGCATCCTCGGTGGTCTCCGTATCCAACCGAGGGTGCTTCTAAGTTTACTGTCCGATCTTGTACTGGAGGTGCATCTTCGCCATTTTGTAACCCTAGAATACTCATATCAAATACACTTGGTGGATTATTTCATGCCTCGCAATCAATGCCTTGATGAGTCGACCACACGAGCAACGATGAATTGACCACCTTGCATTCGAGTGCACATCTCCTCACCTTGAAGGTCGGTCGTTAGTGAGCCAGGAATTTCTCTCAAGGTCATACCTAACAAGAGTTGAGTACCCAACACTACAGTGCACACCCACTTGCACCATAGGCAACCCTTCTAGGAGTTGGCTGATAGGCGCTTCGATACATGCCTCCTCGCCTCACAGGCAACTCTTCAGTCCCTAGTACTTCACACACCAGCGCGCTCCTAGTCATCGAGCTGGTTAGACTAGCAAGAGGCAACACCCCGTGGTAGCTTTGCCTCTGTATGATACAACTCGATGTGCATGGCGTTCCCTTGACTGAGCTCAGCTTGATCTATTGGTATCCCCTCAGTTATGCGCGCTCATTAGATTGGTTGTTTACATCAACAAGTGCCAACATGTAACCTTACCGCGATGTGATAAACCTTAAGGGCCATCCCTTGGCAAAGTGTAGTCTTACGTCAGGCACTCCTTACTTCATGGGCCACATCCCCTTGAGCTGAGCACATTGTGCACTTCCAAGCTTCTAGTGTCATGCCTCGCTGGGTCGAGGAGCCAACAGCTTAGTGCATATGCCCTCACCTTGAAGGTCAAACCTCATCAGGCTAGTCTCGGGTACACTCACCGACCTTGAACATCTCGACGTGTTGGAATGCATCGATTGGCCATGTCTCAAGATGTCGTCCAACCCAGCATCGTCAATTGAGCTTGCGCATAGGGATGCAGATGCCCCAGTTGGCCTCATGCGCCTTGAAGCTCCATTGCACCTCAGACTAGTAGTATATCCATGTCCATCCCGATATGTTCATACAATGACTCAATTACCCAAGGACTTCGTGCACCTTGAACCAACAAGTTGGGGGCTTATCTCTAGCATGTTCACATGGGATAACCTTTCGCACCCCTGGGTTCTGTTGTCCTTTGGTGACCATGCCTAAGCAAGTCGAGCTTGGCACTTCTGTGCATACCTTCACCTCTCAAACACCATAGGTTGACAACTGACTTCACAAGGAACTTCTCTAGGCTAAGTCCTAACCCCCGCCTCTATGTGAGTTCGACATCTATGTGGTTGACACTTGACTCCATAACTATTCATGACCCAACATCCTTCTGTGCGATGGTGAACTCCCCAATATGATCCATCGATCGAGCAGGGAAGCACCCTTTGGCAAACACTAGGGGAACCCAATTCGGAGGCGTGGGCATGACCTATCATCTAAAGTTCACACAAGTACTAAGGTATTTTAACATGTTGAAATGCATTGTAGACTACCAGTGAGATCGTTGACTCGGGGCAGTGCGTTGATCCCTTTTGCAAGTCAGTGTACCGGCCCAGGCAAGCGGTTGATGACCACCCAAATCAGTGAGAGGCTACTATTGAGGGAGGGTCCATGCACTACCTTGGGCCCATGACCACTTCAGTCTGACAGGAACTGTTGGATTGTCTAGCCCGAGCCAAGTTCCTAAGCCAACCTTGGTAAGGTCATAAGACCACCCCTAAAGGGGTCCAGAGCAAACCCCGGGTGAGGCATGCAAGACAGACCTCGGAGGGGTCCGGGGCCAACCTCGGGCGAGGCACGCAAGACCGACCCCAGAGGTGTTTGAGGCCAACCCTAGATAATGCACATAAGACCAAACCCAGAGGTATCTAGGGCCAACCCCAGGCAAGGCAAGCAAGACCAACCCTGGAGGGGTCCAGTGCCAACCCCGGACGAGGTACGCAAGAGCAACCCCAAAGGGGTCTAAGGCCAACCCCAGGCGAGACATGTAAGACCAACCCCGGACAGAGTCCAACGCCAACCACGAATCAACACCAGAGTCTCAGACGTGGCGTGCCCACACAAGACAAATGATGTACATAGCCCTAGGAGTAAGCTAGGCCCCTAGGAGTCATGGGATGATTTGTTTTGACTTATGTCAATGCTGTGTTACATTATGCATGTTATAGCTAATGTGAATCAAGTTGTGAAGAACTTATGCCCGAATATAATTTCTTGGTATTTGGATGTTCAAGGTCACTTGGAGCCAACCTTGGTCAATAGCAAGGATCAGGGCTACACTCATGGAGGTATCGAGGCCTAGAATGATCAAGAATGCCAGGGGAAATGGTTGAACTCAAGTATAGAACAAGAAAGGCAGGAAATGTTGAAGGGAAGTTCAAGCGACAGGTTGTACCATGTGGTTTGGTCAGTCTAAATAAGGCATGGTCCGGTGGAACCACAATGGGAGAGATTTACCAACGCGTCACAAGCTAGTGATGCATCTACATGTGGCAAATATGATGATTACTTGGAAGGGAAGATGAAGACCAGTTCAAGAAAGGGTATTTTGGTAAGTTAACAAAAATATCAGAAACTACATTGAATCAAAACCGTGGCACTTGTGCAGTGCTTGTGAAGGCGGTTTAGATCATGGAGGAACTGAGATGATCAAGTGAATCAAAGGATAAGGGTTTAATGGATTCGGGCTTATGTGCTTTGAAATTATGCATAAGTGTAGTGTGCGAGTAAAACCTGTGTTGTGTGGGGTTAACGGATTTTTCCCATTTGTGCTAAGTGGGTAGTATCCATTAGGTTAGATAGGGCTGGTTACCTTGTCTATTTAACGGATTGGGATGAAAACTTGCAAGTTAACCATCTAACTATCTTAGTTTTACTCATTGAAGTCAAGTGTTTTAGGTTAGGATTTGAGAAGTGTGAGTGCTGTGGTGTGCTTGTTGGAAATATACCCTAGAGGCAATCATAGATATAATTATATTTCATTACGTTCATAATTTATTGATAATATGTTATTTTGTTCCATAAATAATATCGTCAATATTTATTAGCAAGTGTGTGACTTAATTGTGAAACTTTATATTTCTATGATATTTATTTTTAAACAATCCCTAGTCGAAAATATATGATGACACATAAATAGACTAGCATATGCATTGGTTGATGACCATGTTTCACGGGTTATAGATATGGAGATATTAAACTAATAATATGGACACATGTTAGTGAACATGATGTTGGATCGACCCACCATGAGACACTGTGAGAACGTTGCATTCTTACATGTCATCAGTTGGTCTAATTTACAATTCATATGCTATGTCCTTAGACTTGAAGTCATCGCACGTACTCGAGATGCATAATGGCTCACTTAGGGGTTGCCAAATGCTACTCCGTAACTGGATAGTCATAAAGATAGGTTTCAAATTTTGTCATGATGCATGCATCGAGGCATGGTCGATCAACATAGGATTTGACCATCAATGCAACTAGAGAGATACTTTTAGGCCTCTCGAGTGTTGGATTCTAGAAATACATGACCATGCTACTCGCGATTAAAGAGTTAACCATAATTGGGGAATTCGAGTCATGTGATCGAGAAAGAGTGGTCAAGCCAACCAACAAGGATGGCACGTACTCGCCTTGAGCTTAATCGATATCGTGAGGCAAAGGGAAATGAATATAAGTTTTTTTGTTGAGGTTTGTCCGATATGATCTTTACGTATACCTAGGGAGTCAGCATGTCTTGCTAGGAGCTGCTACCGATTAGTGGACAAGTAGGAGTATTCAAGCCATGTCCAAGTATATGTGAACTTATAGGGTCGCACTTTTAAAGGGCTAGGATATAATTCGGATGATGATCTAAATTCATATGGGCTACGAGTTGCTAACGAGCCTCAAGTTCGAGGTCCATCATGGATACATATGTATGGAGGGACGATGGCATAGAGTTTAAAGATGAATTCGGAATTCCCAAAACCCTAGTTGTCGCACCTTCCTTACCCAATACTATGCAGCCAGCGCTAGCACTCCAGTGCGTGGTGTCTTTGCCATGTACGTGTGGATACCTTGGATGTGTTGATACGAAGGTTTAGCACTAGGACGATCCACAACTTGTGACGATCACAAGGAGCCAAAAGAGGAGATGTGCGGCTAGTATGACTATCACCACACCAACACGCTACATCAACTCTATTTTCGCTGAATCTATATGTCTAGTGACAATCCCATGATCTATTACTAGCAAAGGTTCCTTGTTACATGGTAGATTTTTGAAATTATGCTAGCATAGCCTACCCGTGGTGCTATAGCGCTTCTTGTCCTCCAAGTGAAGTGGCCATAAAATCTCCATTCTCAAGTAGCAATATCTCAACTTTATTCATCTCTCATGGATCCCTCTTATTTTTGGTTGATTTGCTCTTATTTTGGTTGATTTGCTTTTGTTTAGGTTGGTTTTGATCTTGTTTCTCCCTTTCTTATCTTGCTGGATACCAAAGATAAGTACGTGATAGAAATATACCTTAAAAATCAATTCTCATCTATCTAGGCATCAGATTTGGCAAGTTCTTGAAGTTGCCTGTTTTTACTTAATTTGATTTGTCCGAGTGATTTTTTGATCCAGTTGTTTTTACCTCGATTTCTTAGCTGTTCTAACTTACTGTAACATGTGGGGATACATCTAAAGCCATCTTGGGTCATCATTCACCTACGAACAAGTCATACTCACCGTTTTTTGTTTATGCCCAGTTTTAGTGAAACCTTCCTTCAAATAAAAAATATCAGAATTTTGGCAATAATTTTCTTGATCGTTGATTGAAATTAGTTTCTGAGATCTTAGAGAAAGTGCATACCAAATTTCAAGTGATTTGGTATCTTGGTTTGACAGTCTGCTCAATTTGTGATTTTGGTTTAGTTTTGGTGCAATAGAGTTTCACGAACAAAAAAATCTCAATTTTCTTGAATTCTTAATGTTATGATCTAGCATTGATTCAAGTTTCAAGTTCTATTACTCTACAGATCTAAAGGTATGTGGATTTTTATATTTGATATAGTGATGTTTTTGTTGTTCGCTGAACCGAGTTCAATGTAGCACCACATTTTTTTGGATTTTTGGCTTCTTAATTTTCATAGCTACTAGAGTGAAGAATACACGAATACTTAGAAAAAATTTAAGAGCACCATTCATCTCTCTGTTATTATACCGATTCTACAAATAAAAAAAAATTAAAAAATTGGGTTGTTTCATACATCCCCATCCCAGGCGCAGTACAGCGCCTCGACCTCGACCATGTTGCTGGCTATTAATTACCGCCCGCCGTTTCGCTCATCCCCCACTCCTCACCTAGTCTTTGCTCTGCCCCTCGCCACTGCAGGATCAGAGTATGGCGCTCACTCTCCTCCTAGTCGTCCTCCTCGGCGCGATATTGCCACTGCTCTTCTTCTCCCGTGCAGGTAATCGCGGTGACGTATAAAACTGCTGTTTTGGGAATAAACGGCGCGTGCAGGTTATTAGGTTAATAACAATGGCATTTTTTCTTGGTGTACATTGCAGAGGCGGGCGAGGTGGGCGTGTGCTACGGGAGGGTGGCGAACGACCTGCCGGACCCAGCGTCGGTGGTGCAGCTGCTGAAGCAGAATGGCATCACGATGGTGAGGGTGTACGACACCAACCCGAAGGTGTTGCGCTCGCTGGCCAACACCGGCATCAAGCTAATGGTGGCGCTACCTAACGAGCAGCTGGCCTCTGCGGCGGCGGATCCGTCGTACGCGCTCCAGTGGGCGATAAGCAACGTGAAGGCATACTACCCGGCCACGCAGATCCATGGTGTGGCCGTGGGGAACGAGGTGTTCGACCAGGCAAAGGACTTGACCCCGCAGCTCGTCCCGGCCATGAAGAACGTGCAGGCGGCGCTGGCGAGACTGGGCCTTGCCGACGCCGTGAAGGTGTCCACGCCGATCCCGTTCACTGCTATCAAGGATTCGTTCCCGCCGTCTGCGGGCGCGTTCCAGGACGACATCGCACAGTCGGTGATGAATCCCATGCTCGACTTCTTGGATCAGACCGGCTCGTACCTCATGGTCAACCTCTACCCATTCTACGCATACTTGTATAGCCCAGACAAGATCTCCCTCGAGTACGCGACGTTCCAAGACAACGCCGGCGTGCTCGACCACAACACCGGCCTCATGTACTACAACCTCTTTGACGCCCAGCTCGACGCCGTTTACTATGCGATGGACAAGGTCTCCTATGGTAGCATGGTGGGCTCGACGGCCAACGCCCAAGCAAAGGTGGGGAGGGTGCCCGTGCGTAGTTCGGAGTCCGGGTGGCCCTCCGAAGGTAACTGGACGGCCTCGAAGCCCAACGCCCAAGCAAGGGCGGGGCACCACAGGGTGCCCGTGCGTCCCTCGGAGACGGGGTGGCCCTCCGAAGGTAACTGGGCGGCCACGAAGGCCAACGCCCAAATGTACAACGGTAAACTCATCAGCCACGTGCTCTCTCGCAACGCCGCCACCACGTACAGCCTGCTCGCCGACAACGCCGGCACCCCGTACCGCCCCGATGCCGACATCTCCGTGTACATCTTCGCCCTTTTCAACGAGAACGGGAAGGCCGGGCCAGCCACGGAGCGCAACTTCGGCCTGTTCTACCCGAACGAGCAGAAGGTGTACGACATCGACTTCGTCCACGGCAACGGCGGGGGAGGCGGCGGGGCAAAGGCGAGCTGGTGCGTGGCAAACGCGGCGGTCGGGGATGCACGGCTGCAGGCGGCGCTAGACTACGCTTGCGGCCACGGCGCGGACTGCAGCGCCATCCAGCCCGGCAAGCCGTGCTACGAGCCCAACACCAAGGTCGCGCACGCGTCCTACGCGTTCAACGACTACTACCAGCGCAACAGGCGGGCCAGCGGGACGTGCGACTTCGCCGGCGCCGGTACCATTGTCTACCAGGCACCAAGTGAGTTCACGCTCATCATCTCTTCTTGGCCCATGTTTAGGATATGTTTTTGTGCAAATGTGCGTACATTTCTTGATTTCTTTGCTTCTTGACGTTAAAATGCTACTCCATCCATCTCGACCGTGATAGCAAATGTAGCCATGCCAGACACGGGACTAAAATATAGCTAGTGCAGACTCGCATGCGTAAAGCAAACAATATCCGAAAACAGTATTACTCGCAACCAGCCTCACGTCTCACTCAAGGGTTCAGCTTCATAGGCAAGCAAACTGTGACAATGGTTTAAAAAATTCCAGAACAACTCTCTCGGTGGATGGTTTCATCCTTTCAGAGGATGAAAACCGTCGTACACTTCATCTGCATGTGCTGGTGCTCAAAGAAAATGGAACAAAAATGAGCAAGTGAATACCTGAAAGTAGGAATTATAGAATGCCCCGCCAAATCCAGCACACCATGACATCCCAAAAGAACTGATAAGTTCTCTTCAACAACTGTCTACGGGCTGGAATATGCGATATGCAAGACATTCAGGAAAATTCAAACAAATCCATAACAAGTAACAACGCATTAAAATTTTGAGCCCTTCCATGCAAGTTATTATCAGATGTGTACAATGTGTGTTTGCCTGCAAAACCAAATAAAAAATTTATTCTACCACAACCAATAATCTTAGTCTAGAATTGGAGACGAGAAACAGTGGATTTTATTTACAGTAACATGCTGGATCCAATATTACAGGATCTCCGTTTGTATCACAGCTTATGTTTGCACTCCATAAATCTCCATGAAGCAAGCATGGTTCAATAACTACACCATCAAAAAGTGGATGCATATTCTTGATCAATCGCTGACCTGTACATGAGAAATTTATATGAAAAAGTACACGCTAAGAAAAGGTTAGCTAAGATGAAGAATTGCAAATCAAGAAGAAAATGATGTGCATGTAAGAAACATTAGAACGCATAGGTTTGATTTATATATAGTCCTCCTTTCTCCTATGTACCTTTTTCGTATATGGCCGAATCTCCATACTGTTATGATGCCAACTCTAATTGGCATCCCAAATTCCCAATCTATGCATTGAGTAAAACTCAATTCAGTCAGCAGTCCAACTGTTACAGTAAGATAAGAGGTGGATTAGAAAGAGCAAGATAGTAATTCTAGCAAAACTTGAGTAACATTCCATGGGGTGTGTATAGGTATCACCCGGATGTTTTATTCCTAACAATCATTCAAATCTCGGACCGTTGGGTTAGAGATCTAACGGCCTCTTATTTTTGGAGGGGGGAGATTTTTTTTGGAGGGGGGAGATTGTTTTTTTTTAGGGGGCGGAGAGAATTCGTAACCGTTGGATCTCTAATCCAACGGATATAAATCTGGATGATAATTAGAAAAAAAACATCCAGATAATATTTATCAATACCTCATTCGGTGATTCACCGAAGTTAGAAGATTTGTCTCCTCTGGGAAACATACAGTATCTCCTCAGACCGACAAAGCGGCCACTGCAGGCTGCAGCGCCTGGCCAGCTGGCCACCGCCACGCTCCCGGGCCGCGCTCCCCTGGCCAGTGGCCGCCGCGCCACGCCTGCCGGCCGCTCTAGGCTAGGGTTAGGGTTCCACTCGGGTCTCGGACACTCGGCAGCTCTCGCCGGCTCGGCCGCTCCGCTCGGGCCTTTGCAGCTTTGCTAGTTTGCTTCTAAGCTTTCTTTGAGTTCTCTCGCTACTACTCGCCAGGGCTTGGCTAGTGGACCGGACGCTTGACTCCTGGCCATACTGGACCGAACAACCGAACGTCTGGGCCACACCACGTCGATCGATTGACGCCTGCTCCGCTGGTCGCCAACTCGCCAGGACGCTGGCCATGGTGCGGACGTGCCGGTGGTCCCGCCCGGCCGGTGCCGGCGGCTGCCAGACCTCGCCCGGCCCACCACTGTAGCCATGTAGGTGTATTGCAAACTGCCGTTAATGAATATAGCCGAGGTATAAAAAGTAAATACGGCTGCACAAGCTACACTCGCTGTTTGTGTAAAAGTGTGCTTGGGCGCCTAAAATTAAAACGTGTAACATCCCATACGTGCCACCTTGCTTTCTCACTCCACATGGTGATTTACATAGAGTACAGATGCTACTCCGTCACAGCCACAGTTTAAAGGTTATTACAAGAGCAAGTGACTGTACAGGCTTGATTCCTTACGGGTCAGTTTTGTTAAAGGACAGTTTTTAGGATCCTTAAAAAGTTACCAGAAGATAGCAAGAGATAGCGGTATCTCGTCACTAAATAACATATAAATTCTTGATATTACCATACCAAAAGCAAAAATTATTTATATGTAATTGGGTGGCGAAATATTGTTACCTCCTGATAACTTTTAAAGATATAAAAACTCTCTTATTTTATACACTACATACATGATGGTTTAACTGATCTTATTGGCTGTTTGTTCCATTGTTTACCAATATAGGCGCCTGCAACCCGAACAAGGCGAGCTGGTGCGTGGCGAACGCGGCGGTCGGGGATGCACGGCTGCAGGCGGCGCTAGACTACGCGTGCGGCCACGGCGCGGACTGCAGCGCCATCCAGCCCGGCAAGCCGTGCTACGAGCCCGACACCAAGGTCGCGCACGCGTCCTACGCATTCAACGACTACTACCAGCGCAAGGGCCGGGCCAGCGGGTCGTGCGACTTCGCCGGCGCCGGTTCCATTGTCTACCAGGCACCAAGTGAGTTCGCGCTCATCATCTCTTCTTGGCCCTATCGTTTCGTGCAAATGTGCGTACATTTCTTGATTTCTTTGCTTCTTGACTTTAAAATGCTACTCCGTCTCTCGACCGTGATAGCAAATGTAGCCATGCAGTGCCAGACACGGGACTAAAATATAGCTAGTGTAGACTGGCATGCGTAAAGCAAACAATATTTCCCAAAACAGTATTACTCGCAACCAGCCTCACGTCTCAATCAAGGGTTCAGCTTCATAGGCAAGCAAAATGTAACAATGATTTAAAAAATTCCAGAACAACTCACTCGGTGGATGGTTTCATCCTTTCAGAGAATGAAAACCGTCGTACACTTCATCTGCATGTGCTGGTGCTCAAAGAAAATGGAACAAAAATGAGAAAACGAGTACCTGAAAGTAGGAATTATAGAATGCCCCTCCAAATCCAGCACATCATGACATCCCAAACTCTGCCTCATTGTGCCCATCTGCAGTTAAAAGAACTGATAAGTTTTCTTCAACAACTGTCTACGGGCTGGAATATGCGATATGCATGACATTCAGAAAAATTCAGACAAATCAATAACAACGCATTAAAAATTTGAGCACTTCCATTCAAATTATTATCAGAAGTGTACAATGTATGTTTGCCTTCAAAACCAAATAAAAAACTTATTCTACCACAACCAATAATCTTAGTCCAGAATTGGAGACGAGAAACAGTGGATTTTACTTACAGTAGCATGCTGGATCCAAATATTACAGAATCTCCGTTTGTATCACAGCTTATGTTTCCACTCCATAAATCTCCATGAAGCAAGCATGGTTTAATAACAGCACCATCAAAAAGTGGATGCATATTCTTTGTTAGAGTTGTAATCTTGTTTTTCCGGTCGTAATCGTAGACCTGGTTCTGTACGAGTGGTCGGAGTCATGTACGAGTTCGGTCGTAGTCGTTCATGAGTAGGGGTGGAAACGGATCGGATACGGTCGAATAGTCTCAAATACGAATACGAATTCATGTTTTTAAAACGGATACGGATACGAATTCGAACATTCTCGAATACGAATACGAATCGAATGTCGTAACGAATACGAATTCGAATCGGATATATGCTTAATTCGGTCGAATACGAATATCCTCCTACGAATGTCGTAATCGACCGGTTTTTCCAATTAGCGGTTTTAAATTCAAATTTTGACATTTCAAATTTCATCAAATGTCAAATTTTGAATTTAGCGGTTTTCCAATTAGCGGTTTTAAATTCAAATTTTGACATTTCAAATTTCATCAAATGTCAAAATTTGAATTTAGCGGTTTTTCCGATTAGGGGTTTTAAATTCAAATTTTAACATTTGAAATTTTGACTCTCATTTGGGTAAATGGGAATGGAAAATCAATGGTAGTTTTTTAAAATAGTAGGCATCACCGCATCAGACAGTTTCCTTGTTGCAAATTCTAGACCAACAAATCTCATTAGAACAAAAATTTGGCCAGTCACCAATCAGGCAATCACTACGTACACAAAGATGTTAATGACTTAATGTGACCTCAGCATTGTCCTCCTTAAGTAGATACTGTTAGACAAAAAAAATATACTGAATGTCAAGCTAAAATAAGGTGGGAATCAGATGCTGGCTCCTACAGTCCTACTCTACTAGTAACAAAACCTGGTTGTTTAGGATAAGAGAGTCTGTCATTCAGGATGTTCATAGGGTTCCAACATAGTATAATATACAAAATTAACACAATCCTAAAAGAAACTAATATTAACGTTAGTACATATTATATTATTATAACACAATCCTAAAAGAATCTTCCAATTTATAATTGAAGAAGTGTCTATATGGCGAATGTTGTGATCCAACTGAAAGAAAAGTTTACCCCAGTGCTCGAGACGATATCGACACCGTGTTTGGCATGGTTCAGACTTCAGAGCTTGCACCATCGACAGCAGAGTTGTCCGTGCATCACGCTCCTCGTACACGCTCGTCAGATAATTGTGCAACTCTATGACCCCCTGGTTAAAATTGTATGACGAGTTGTTCAACAATACAGTTAAAATATTGCTGGGATATCGATGAACCGCAAATATGGATGGATGAGTTTACAAAAAAAGAGGATGGGTGGCGATGGCACCATACCCTCCTACCTTATTGTCCATCTCAGCAACCTCATTCATCACTCCTTTGAACCATTCAAATGACAATGGCTCCCGAGTAACCCAAGAAAATGTGCACGGCTTGTTCAGATGCTCTCTTCCTGTTGCTACTGGATGTTGAGACACTGAAGCTATTGGTGCTGTCCTCAGACCTACTAGTCTCCGTTGCCAGGTCCTAATAGTTGCAGAAAATCATGCAAGCTTTAGACAGGCAGAAGCATCTTAGGAAACGGTTAAAATGGGAACAACATAGGATGAATCAGTACCATCAACTCTTCAGCTAGCTTAATGTTGTTGAGTAGGTCCCTTAGAATGCTTATGAACGGTGTTGCCCCGATTCCAAGGCCAACAAGAAGTAGAACATCATAGTTTCTAAAATCTTGTGCAGGGGCACCATATGGACCATCTACGAGCAATCTTGGCAAGCTGTGGCACACATAAGGAAAAAGAATCAGTTTCATGTCTACCACGTATGTAAAGAAGTAGCCATGGAAAGGGATACTGATTGACCTTCTTGGTTCTGCCACACCTAACTCACCGAACGAAGCTCTTCTGTTGACATGCGGTGAGAAGTAGTTCTCAACAAATATGCGCTTGAGCTCTTGTGTCCAGTCTCCATTTGTGCGGATGTGAACACTGAGGTAGTCATCTCCAGGAGCTGAAGTGATGGAAAAAGGATGCCTGAAATAGAAACACAAAGAAGATGCAGGTGAATTTCTATGCTAGAAGCTAGAGTAAGTCAAGGAGAAACAAAAAGAAGGTCGTACAAACCATTCAAATGGAGAAATCGTGCAGGAGCCGACGGCGTAGCGATCCGGCGAGGCCGACGGCCGCGAGGAGAACGATGGGGATGACGCGAGGTTATTGGTTAGGGATTGCCGTATTGGGGATCGATTGGGACAGTGACTCAGTGAGGCTGAGCCAGTGAGGCAGTGAGTGAGTGAGTCCGTCGGTCCGAGTCGTGACTACTGGCTCGGTGGCTCCCGCCTAACGCGCGTGGCTCCCGCCTAACGCGCGTGGCTCCCGCGCCGCGGTCCCGCCTTGGCGCGCGCCTTGGCGCCTTGCCCGCCAACGCCAATTCGGCTGTCGCCTGTCGCCGGGCTGTGCCACTGACCACTGTGCCATTGCGCCACAGCAAATTGGCAATCAGATTGGCGTCTTGGCGAGCCAGCACCGGTGGTAATACGAATACGAACGAATTGTCTCGAATA
Source organism: Dendrocalamus sinicus (assembly GCA_036346575.1). Taxonomy (NCBI): domain Eukaryota; kingdom Viridiplantae; phylum Streptophyta; class Magnoliopsida; order Poales; family Poaceae; genus Dendrocalamus; species Dendrocalamus sinicus. The sequence continues at coordinate 8,658,886 of CM070659.1, read as the reverse complement.
CGAATGCGAATACGAATGTTCTCGAATACGAATACGAATGCTCTCGAATACGAATGCGAATACGAATATTCTCATATACGGATACGAATATTGTCGAATACGAACATTTTCGAATACGGATTTTTGCTTACCATATTCACGTTTTCTCGGATACGAATATCGGATAAAACGAATTATCCGTTACCGTTTTCCACCCCTATTCATGAGTCTGTATCGTAGTCGTAGCCGAGTTCGAGTAGTAGTCGTGGTCGTAACCGAGTCGGAGTCTCAGAACAGGGTATAAAAGGGAGAGTCATGTAACCAAGAGTAAGAGGGCGAGAAAAGGTGAGAAGGGTGAGAGAGGCCGAGACTATCGGTGTGATCGAGAGGCAAGAGAGAGAGGACAATTAGGGTAGTCGTAGAGATTTGTGTGATCGAGAAAAAGAAATAAAGAGAAGAGAAGAGCGGTTTTTGCTCTGGAAGTCTATCGAGTTTATTGTGTTCACAGACGTGGTCGTAACGAGAGTTACAACCACGGCAACGAGCGAAGGTTTTCACAGTGCTGCAGACGTGGTCGTAAAGGAGTTACGACCACAACCACAGCGAGAAGACGTAAGCCGTTACGACCACAACGAGAAAATGTGGTCGTAAGCCATTACGACCATAGCGAGAAGACGTGGTCATAAGCCATTACAACCACACCAAAAAGATGTGGTCGTTAGTCGTTACGACCATAGCGGGAGACGTGGTCGTAAGTCATTACGACCACAGCGGTTGACAACATCACTATGTGGTCATAAGGAGCTACAACAACGGTGATCGACCGTGATCGAAGGAGATGCATCAAGAGGCGGTGAACGTGGTTATAACTTCAGCTGAAGTTTACGACTACGTGGTCGAAGCAGTGAAGCGTGATCGAAGATATCACAATGAGGTCGTAATGACTGTCTGTGTGGTCGGAGAACCAACAAAACGGTCCTAGTGATGCAGGAGGTGGTTGTAGCCACTACAATATGGTCGTACGGCTACAGGAGGTAGTCGTAGTAGCCAAAACATGGTCGTAAAGATCCTGTAGCAGTCGTAAAGACTGTAACATTCTTGATCAACCGCTAACCTGTACATGAGGAATTTATATGAAAAAGTACACACTAAGAAAAAGTTAGCTAAGATGAAGAATTGCAAATCAAGAAGAAAATGGCAAGCACCCTATTAATGATGTGCATGTAAGGAACATTAGAACGCATATGTTTGATTTATATATAGTCCTCCTTTCTCCTATGTACCTTTTTCGTATATGGCCGAATCTCCATACTGTTGTGATGCCAACTCTTATTGGTATCCCAAATTCCCAATCTATGCATTGAGTAAACTTCAATTCAGTCAGCAGTCCAACTGTTAATTTGCGGAGGGCTACAGTAAGATAAGAGGTGGATTAGAAAGAGCAAGATAGTAATTCTAGCAAAACTTGAGTATCATTCCATGATTCACCGAAGATAGAAGATTAGTCTCCTTTGGGAGACTTACAGTATCTCGTCAGACCGACAAAGCGCCATCGCAGCTGCAGCCCTCGCCACCGGTGGCCATCGCCACGCCCGGCCGCGCTCCCGTGCCGGTGGCCGCGCGCCTTGCCGCTCTAGGATAGGGTTAGGGTTCCACTCGGGTCTCGGACTTTTGGGAATTTTTTTGTACGGATAATCCATTTTTTATTCGAAATTACAGAAATATACCCGTGAGAATTTTTTTACAAAAATAGGCTCCAGTCGCCCAACCATTGGGCGACTAGAGCCTTTCGCCCAACCGAGTAGCGACAACTAGAAAATCTCCCAACCGTTGGACGATTAATTGCAGTCGCCCCACCGTTGGGCGACTTTCATCTAGTCGTTCTCCCATTGGGCGACTGCACTCAGGTCCCCGAGAGAAAAAAGAGAGGAAAGAGTCCATTTTGCCGAAATTTGGAAAGTGCATCAAACCTTCGCCAAAAATAGTGAAAATTGGTGGAGCTGTTCTTCATATATCCAAAAGCCTCCAGAAAAAATTTGAGCAATTTCGGCTATAGGATCAAAAGTTATAGCAGTTTCAATTGAGGCCGAAACGAATTCGAGTCCGTTTCCGACACACCTTCAGTAAAACGGGCATAACTTTTGCATACGGTGTCTGTTTTCGACGTTCTTGTACTCGTTGGAAAGCTAACGATGATCCCGATCCAAAAATAATGACCGGCTTGTGCTAGTCGCCCTCCAAGACCCTGAAAATCGGCTATCTTTAGACCTAAACCCGCGCCGCAAGTTTTTTCTTTCTGTTTTTGCCATTTTTCTTGTTCTTCCCTTCGGAATTTGGATTTTTCTTCAACTGAAAAGTTGTAGATCTTGTCGAAACCTTTCAAATGAGTATATATAAGTCATATAGAACTTTGTCATTTTATCTTTTCAGACTAGTTGTTTATATTGCATCGGTATATAAAACGATCGGTACATACGGTTTTGTCGGCCCCTGAGTGTAGTCGCCCAACCATTGGCGATCGCATGAAAGTCGCCCAATGGGAGGGCGACTAGATGCAGTCGCCCGAGGGTAGAGCGACAGCTATTGTGTCGTCCGCTGGTTGGGCGAAAGGCTCCAGTCGCTCAACCATTGGGCGACTGGAGCCTATTTTTGTAAAAAAATTTCCCGCAGGTATATTTCTGTAATTTTGAATAAAAAATGGATTATTTGTACCAAAAATTCGACTTTCGGCTGCTCTCGCGGGCTCGGCCGCTCCGCTCGGGCCTTTGCAGCTTTGCGTCTAAGCTTCTCTGAGTTCGGGCCTGTTTGACAACGGCTGCGGCTTATGGCTTTTGGCTGAAATTTTTGAATTTTGACCGTTTACGGTACAGATTACGGATTCTCACTTGCGATTTTAGATGGTACAGATATTGGGCTTTTAACGTGTACATCGTTTAACTTGTAGACCCTGTCTTGAGAAAATACTCCGTTTGAAAATTAGGTACTGTAGTAAAAATCAAAAACCGCTAGCTTCGGAGGAAAAGACAGGCCTCTCGCTGCTACCCGCCAGGGCTTGGCTAGTTGGCCGGACGCTCGACTCCTGGCCATACTGGGCCGAACCACCGAAGGTCTGGGCCACACCACGTCGATCAAATGACGCCTGCTCCGCTGGTCGCCAACTCGCCAGGACGCCGGCCATGGTGCGGACGTGCCGGTGGTGCCGCCCGGCCGGTCCACCACTGTAGCCATGTAGGTGTATTGCAAACTGTAGCCATGTAGGTGTATTGCAAACTGCCGTTAATGAATATAGCCGAGGTATAAAAAGTAAATAGGGCTGCACAAACTACACTCGCTGTTTGTGTAAAAGTGTGCTTGGGCGCCTAAAATTAAAACGTGTGACATCCCATACGTGCCACCTTGCATTCTCACTCCGCATGGTGATTTACAGAGGGTAGAGATGCTACTCCGTCACAGCCACAGTTTAAAGGTTATTACAACGAGCAAGTGACTGTACAGGCCTGATTCCTTACGAATCAGTTTTGTTTTAGGACAGTTTTTAGGATCTTTAAAAAGTTACCAGAAGATACCAAGAGAGAGTGGTATCTCACCACTAAATTGCATATATTTTTGGTACTACTATACTAATATCAAAAATTTATATGTAATTTAGTGGCGAGATATCGTTATCTCCTTATACCTTTTAAAAAAATAAAAACTCTCTTATTTTATACACTACATGCATGATGTTTTAAGTGATCTTATTGGCTGTTTGTTCCATTGTTCACCAATATAGGCACCTGCAACCCGAACAAGGCGAGCTGGTGCGTGGCGAACGCGGCGGTCGGGGACGTGCGGCTCCAGGCGGCGCTGGACTACGCGTGCGGCCACGGCGCGGACTGCAGCGCCATCCAGCCCGGCAAGCCGTGCTACGAGCCCAACACCAAGCTCGCGCACGCGTCCTACGCAGTCAACGACTACTACCAGCGCAACGGCCGGGCCAGCGGGTCGTGCGACTTCGGAGGCGCCGGTTCCATTGTCTATCAGGCACCAAGTGAGTTCGCGCTCATCATCTCTTCATATCATCTCTTGTTTAAGATATCGATCGTTTGTGCAAATTAAATTTACTAATCAATTTTTAGAACATTATCAATTTAGATTTGCAGATCACATGAAATAATTTGAATATTATAATTTTTAGAACATTATCAATTTAGATTTAATATCCATGTTTATGGAACTGGTTTTATTTATGATATTAATGTATCATAGTACATTTAAAACAAAGAATATAGATTATGTATTTGGAAGGAAATAGTTGTCAATCATTTATAGCTAGATGTTGTTTGTAGTCAAGACATCCTTGTCATCTTTTATAAGTTATCCTTATTAAATATATTAATTTCCTAAATATGTATGATTTATTCTTTATAATTTTAATTGGCATCTCTAATAATAGAGACAATAGTTGTATCCATATGAATACAATTCAAAGAATGCAAATTATAATAGATGTTGTAGGCAAGTTCAGTCTGTGTGTGGATCGTTTGATTTCAATTCTATCGCTAGCATCCCGCGTCTTAATTTTATACAAGAGTTTCCCAACTGTATATACATGTATATCATGGTACAAATTATATGAAGAGTCCACCTAATTAAAAGCTAGATACTTTTCTTTTTGTGAGAATTTCTAGAAGTATTCTCATTTATCTAGTAACATCCATCGGTTATGAATTACTAAATATAATTAGGGTTCACAAAATTAAGAGTTGGTTTTTTTTATTTTTTTGGGAGAATTTCAATGATATTTCTCGTTTTTCTTAGCTAATGTAATCAACTATCCTAAACTTTTATTGTATGATAGATAATACCCAGTGGTTGATATAGTTCAACTTTAGTTAAAATCCACTACATCGATAGCAATTCTAGCAAAAAAAAATCAAAGTTGTAAAACAGACATTGTTAGGAAGCGTGTAGTAAAATAGGTCATGTCATTTTTTTGTTTCTCTTTTTTTTTTGAGTGCCACTTTTCTTTTTTTCTTCTCATGTATGGTTTTTACTCATTTATTTTGCACACATACGTCCTTTTTTTCCTCTCGTATGCGGCATTTAGTGTGGTCTACAATTATTTTTATTTATTGAGTTCATCTAGAATTTATAATTAGTAGTCTTGTCTAATAAGATTGATTGTTTTATCTAAGACATTCAAATAGTAATCATTTACTAACCATAATAAGGGAGTTGCTATGAGAGGGAGGAGTTGGGACAAAGTGGAGTTAGGAGAGAAGAATCAACGGTTGCATGAGAAGCCACATCCGTTGTCTAGGCTAGGCCATGAGATCTGCTGCCTTTTCTCTAGCTGACCTCATAATATTAGAGCGTTGAGCGGGAACCCATATCCGGTTAGCTGTCAGGCAAGAGGAGAGGAAATTTGAAGCTTCGTGGCTATAATTGAAGCAAGCCTAACAATGAATCTGATTAATGCAAGAATCGTACGAATGTCCTAACAGGAGGTTGTCTTGAACTTATCCACTCCCAGAGTAGGCACAGACTGCAAGGGTAGTGCCCGTTTGAAAACCGAATCCTCCAGCTTAGGCAAGTGATGATTACTAGTCCAAGAACCAATGGACCTTACAAGGAAAGGTTTGAAGGAAGATGAGGACCGAACTTGAACTAGGATGGATCCAATGTTGATGAAGACAAGATTATACAAAACTTGATCGCTGGTTTGTCAGCGAAAGTAACTTTCTTATGAACAACAGGACAGCCTTCAAGCCTATTCTTCTTGCATGACGAAACCAACGTCCATTCATTCTGATGCTTAGTAAGCCACAAACGACATTCCTTACAAAAATCTGCTCCTCCATCCCCCCAAAGATGAAAGTGAACTATGAAATGCTTAGAAGAATAGCTTTGAAGACGACGAACTAGTAGTCCTACTTGTTTGGAAACAACAGATAATCGAAAACCATAATCATAAACTCTTTGGACCTAAAATCCTGAGGGAACCCCCTACACAACACTATAGCACCTTGGCAATAGAAATCTCAGAAAGACAAATAGTTAACCGAGAGAAAGTAGCAAATAGCAAGAAACCAGTAGAGGAGGAGGCAAGCGGGTGAACTGCCAAACCATACTTTAAAGCAATGAAACTTACAAACATCTTCCCTTGAGAGAAGTCCCAGTCTGAGAAGATATCCGTACTAGTCATGACTCGCCACCCCCGACGAGGGAAGGCCAGAATCTGTAGTGCAGGGAAGAAGCAGATTCAAGAAGAATTAGGAGCAAGGGAGAATACTAAGAGAATCGCCATGGGAGTCGCCAGAGCGAACTAGGGGAGAGCCATTATAACATTTGCCTACTTTTTATTTGGATTTTATTTGACATGAACTCTTTCTTTTAATTTGCTAATTTTTCATGTATTTATTATTGCAAATTTTAGTTATTTATGGATGTTATTTTGGAAGTGAAATTGCTACTTGCTCTTTAATTTTAATTTTGAATTTCTCTTAATTTGGATTGTACTTGATATGAACTCTTTTATTTAATCTGAGCTGATATAACTAAGATCCGCCATATTGATGTCTAAATCTTTATCTAAGTGTATATTTGGTATAGATATAGGTAGATTCTTATATCTCCAAGTTAACTATCAAATCTAAGCTTTTAAAATTAGAACCTACTAAACTAAGAGATAGATGTTTTGCTTTTTATGAGAATTTCTAGCATATTTTTCTTTTTTTCTTAGCAACTCTAAAAGAACTGTTATCAAGTATATAATAGATTTTTTGTGCAAATATCCATCAATCGGATGGTATTTGAAATTAAATCTGAACCAATTGTATGGATTCTAGTCTATTACTATAAGTAAAACACTATGATATCCAAATATATAAATTTTAATTATAGTCCACAAATTCATCACGGGACACTTTTAAGTTTTATGTATCTATTTATATCTATATATCTATCTATCTATACTAATTGAAGGCTTCTATAGAAACCCCACATTAATCCTACGGGTAGAAGGTAGAAAATCTCACGTTAATTGAAGAAAAGAAAAGATCTAGATCTTTTGTATAGAGGCTGATAATAGTTCTAACGCTTCCGATCAAACTCCACCTTAATTACCTTTCATCCAATGCCTTCTCTACGTAGGATTTCCATGTGCCAAGCACATTAAATTTTTTTTTGGAAACAGGGCAAGAGATCTGCCTATATTAATTCACAGAGAGAAGAAAAAACATATACAAAAGTCAGCTTTGTGAGAGATAGGGGAGAGAAAAAGAAGGCCAGGGGACGTCCAAAAGCAAGAGAAACACTTAAGGTGTTACATAGGCGATAAGAGCTCCGCTAGCCTCTTGGCCTCTATTAGGACCCAGGCACCAGCCTCCACTTTTATGGTAGCAATCAAGTGCATTGGGACAGTCGCCATCGCCCTAAAAATTCAGGCATTCCTTTCTTTCCATATTTGCTATGTGACAAGCATTACTAGCATTGGCATTGCTTTCCGTGGTGCTCTAGGCGTTAGGATAATCGACTTCCACCAGCCTCGGATCGAGGAGAAGGTCCGACTTGTACTCGGATTAACGGAATCGCAAGTAGGTCACTGTGCAATGAAGGTCCATGCTCTTGTCGTGTAGCAGCACTCAGTCAATAGGTGGACAGCGGACTCCGGCATCATCCTGCACAAGGGATATGTGAATTGATTCGTCCATAGCTTGTTCTGTATGGCCTGCTAGAAAAAATTTTGTATTTTGAAGGTGTTCAATTTTTCCTGATTAGAAGATTTATGTTGGAGCACATTGATTAATTAATTGAAGAGGAAACGGACAAGGCTGCATAATCCGGCTGGCAACTGTGCCATCGACGGCTTAGAGTTCAACTCCCTAGAGACGTACCAATCACGTGAAACTGAGTTTGATTTGTGCTCAAGTAATTCAAATTTCAAAACATTAATAGTATCCACATATATTTAAACAAATGTTGAACTAACTAAAACTGAAAAAGCTGAAAATTTGAATTTTAGAATTTAAACATTCACATGAACTTCAAAGTAAACATTTATTCAACAGATGTTGCCTGTGCATCCGCATGGGTTGACGACTAGTTACCACTAATAATGTACACGTTTGTTTTGTACACTACGCGAGCGTTTTTAAGTAATTAAATTAATGGTGATCTTACTGGTGCTTGTTCCATTGTTCACAGAGATAGGCAACTGCGTGCTCCCATCGACGGGTTGAACTGAAGAAACGGTAGCGAAGACTGAAGGCTAGGCTACCAGCTGGGCATACGAGATTTAGAAATAAATCTGTATTATCTGTTAGGAAATCTGGCTCTGAGCTTGAAGCTTTGCTCCATGGTGAGAACCTCACCATCAGGCTATAAATAAGAAGTACTATTGGCTATTTTGTATACAATGAGAAAGAAAACAATAAAGAAAGACCATGAGTTCTTTCTATCTCTCTGTGTTTCAATCTATTATTTGCATCTTCTGTGATTGATCTGTTATTTTGCATAGCAGAAGAATCGATCGGACTGGTCGCCAACGACGGTTCCTTAACGCGTTATCAGCACGAATCACTCCGGTGAATCGAAGGTAATCATCGAAGCATTAGTAGATTGAATTATCTACATCTAGATCACTTTAAATTCCACAAATTTCTCTTTCTAGACTATTTTCTATGATGCAAATCCGTTCTAATCTATCACAAGCAGACTTGAAATCACCGGCACAATGTCGATCAATAGATTACATGAAAGAATAGATGTTGATTGCATTGTAGATTAAAAAAAGAAGAAAAAATGTGCACGGGTGGCCCCGTATGGCCGCAGTTCGTTGCGTTCGCACGCCGCTGCGGTCGCCGCGCCGCACGTGCCGCCGGCCGCCACTAATCGTGCCCTAAGCGCGCCACCGTCCGGTGCCCCGCTGCGCCGCCGCCACCAGTGCCGCCGAAGCGCCGCGACGCCGCTGCCCCGATCGCGCCGAGACCCGCCGCGCCGAGGCAAAGCCACCTCGCCGCACGCCCGCCCGAGCCAGCCGCCAGACGCCCATCTCGCACTGAGGCCCGCCTGCTCGAGGCCACTCCGAATTTTGAAAATTACGGAAGGGTCCTCACATTTTTTCAGATGGGTCCAAAATTTTGTAGAAAGGCCCTTGGAAAATCAGAAAATTATGTGAAAGTTTTCACTGAATTGAAAATTTACGTATAAGCCCTCGGAAATTACAGCATTCACTGAAAATTCATATTCCAACATAAAAGGGTCTCGGGAATTCAAATTTTGAATTATTTTTTAGCATTTGAAGCATGTTTAATATTGCCATTATTATTTTCTATGTTTTATGTGTTTATTTACTGTTTTGATTAACCATAATTATTTAAATTGCCTTTAATCACCGAAATTAACAGTAAAATTTATAGAAAATGTATGGAAAATTCTTGAACATTACAAGAATATTTTGTACAATCATCCAATTTATTTACCCGCAGTAAATTTATTCCATGTACGTTTACTGACAGTACTCTTATATATTCCTTTCGTGCATATGTAGATGACAGACATCACGAACCGGGAGGTCGAGGAGCTGGCCCAGCATGGCCAAAACTTTTTGACTTGGGCTTCCGATATTGAGATAGTACTTGGAGCCAAGAAGATCAATGCTGCCATTGGGATTGGTGCACCATAGGATGCCCAACCCACCTCTGAGGAATATGATCAGGCACTTCACTTCCTCAGGCACCATCTTTGTCTCACTCTCAAGAATGAGTACATGGTAGAAAAGAGCGCGCTAGCATTATGTATTGCACTTAAGAAGCGGTTCGAGAGGCTAAAGTACATCATTTTTCCTTAGATAGATCAAGAGTGGATTTAACTGAGATTTGCCAACTTTAAAATGGTCGGGGAGTACAATTCTACTCTACACAGAATTTATACCAATCTTCAACTTTGTGGCAAGCAGATTACAGATGAGTAGAAGATTGAGAAGACCATATCCATCTTCCACCCCAATACAGTGCAGTCTACATGTAATTATCATCAAGATGGCTACAAGGAGTATGCTAAATTGATTAATGTGATGTAGATTGCTAAGGCTCAGGATGAAGTTTTCCGCAAAAACTACATCTCACAGCCACCTGGGAGCTCCACTGGCCGTGAAGCTAACGCCGAAAGCTACAAGGTGGGAAAGCCCATAATGAAGAAAATGGGAAGGAAGGGTAAGGCCGCAGCCCAGAAAGGCAAGTCAGATGCTCCACATGAAAATAAGGTAGGCAAGCCAAAGCGGGACAGCAAGTCCTATGGTCAACAAGACCAATCCTACTACAAGTGTGGCAAGTGGAGACACTGGTCGCGGATCTGTAAAGAGTCGCAGCATGTCATCGATGCCTTTCAAGCTCAGAAGAAGAATGATGGCAAAGGGTAGAATGAAGCCCATTTTGCATCTGTTGAGGGAGATAGTTCTAAGCAGCTGCCTGCACTGACGGAGGTTGAAACCATTCTGGCAGCAACACCCCCTTTTGACATTACAGCTGCCACCGCCATGATTTCTCTGGAAGTGCATATCACCCCCGAGAAAATAGCAGCCGAAGTCTCTGACTTCTTAGCAGATTCAGTCTAATGCACAGAATGCATTTAGACTTTAATTGTCATTTAGTTTATATGTGGAAGGAATAAGTTAGAATTTGCGTGGATGGTACTCAAACAATTTTATTTTATCATGATGGTTGGATGATATTGAATAATTTATTCATTTATTCAGTCTATAATGGCATGATATATTCTGCTATTGAAGTACTTTATTTATGTGTTGATTGCCTTCTGCTATATATTAATAAAATATTTTATATTAGAACAAGTGTGACGCTCTATGGAGGATGTGTGCTTAGCCAACAGCGGCACAACGAATACCATCTTAAGAGAGACAAAATACTTTCAGTCGATTAGTAAGAATGCTGGCAGCTTTACAACAATCGCCGGTAGCGATGCTTGTATAATAGGTTCCGGAAGAGCCACAATTATACTTCTAATGGACATACCTTTGGTCATTCAAGAAGCCTTATTGTACTCAGAATCGACTAGAACTCTCCTAAGTTTCAAGGATATTCGCGCCAACGGTTTCCATGTTGAGATTGAAGAAGAGTATGATAAGGAAAACCTACTCATTACGAAGCACGAAGAAAATGGAAAAAAGGGTATTAGAAAAACTTCCTTCATTAGAAACCAGACTATACTACACCAACATCAAGGCACCTGTAGTCTATACTGCCCTGAAAATAATATTTAGAAGCTCTGAACTTTTCTATCTCTAGTATGATAGATTAGGCCACCCAGGTCTTAGGATGATGAGAAATATAATTAACAATTCATAGGGGTATAATATCAATATAAAGAATTTTCCGAATCACGAAGATTTTGTGTGCCTTACATGTACCACCAAGAAATTAATTACTAGACCTTCTACTCTGAAAGTGAAGGATGAAGTCCTTGCATTCCTAGAACGCATCCAAGGAGACATTTGCGGTCTCATACAGTCACTATCAGGGCCATTTAAATATTTCATGGTGCACATCGATGCTTCCTTGAAATAGTCGCACGTATGTTTATTGTCTATGAGAAACTATACTTTCGCAAAGCTGATCTCGCAGATATGCATTAGAAATATTTTCCCTGATCATCACATAAAGTCTATCAGAATGGACAACGCTAGAGAATTTACTTCAAAGGCATTTGATGATTATTGCATGGCGATGGGAATTACAGTCGAGCATTTTGTACCGCATGTCCACACCCAGAATAGACTAGCAGAGGTATTAATAAAGAGAATTAAATTTATTGCCTGACCACTTTTGCAGAATTGTAATTTACCAGCTATATGTTGGGAACACGCAGTCCTACATGCAACAAATCTCATCAACTTTAGACCATTGGCCTACAACATCCATTCACCTATGCAACTAGTGCAAGTGTCAACACCGAAAATTTATCATCTCCGGAGGTTTGGGTGCAAGGTTTATGTACCTATACCTCCGCAGCGTACTGCATTGGGACCTCTCCGAAAGACCGGGATATACATTGGTTATAAGACAGCATCCATAATCAAGTATTTAGAACTCATGACAGGAGATTTCTACACTGCCCATTTTGCTGATTGCATATTTGATGAGGATAATTTCCCAACATTAGGGGAAGGAAAATACCCCCTTCATGAAAATTGTTGGGAAATTACGTGGCAAGCCACATGAATCCATGCACATGACCCGCGCACTAGTGAAACAAATAGAGAAGTCCAGAGCATCATTGATTTGCAAGCATTAGTAGATCAATTGCCTGACCACTTTAGTGATTTGAAGAGCATGATCAAGTCACATGTGCTTGCATGCAATGCACTGTAGAGGGTTGAAATACCAAAGAAAGTTGAAGGTATCCCTAATCCCGTCCAAAGGCCTCGGAATGAAAGGACGAGAACTCCGGCCCCTCAAATCCTAAGTAACCGGGGACGCCTGGTGAAAAAGGATAAGAAAGACTTGACACAGCCGATCACTGAAGTTCCCTAGAACCAGAAGGAGAGCCAGTTGAGACCTGGCACCAGTATGACACCTTCAGAAAAGGGCATACCGGATCTGAACATTCCCATGGAAGGACAAATCGGCATAGATGTGTGCGTACACATCGGAGCCGAAAAACTAAAGGGACTTGCCACCGCAACTGGAAGAAGCGATGAGTAAGTAGAAGCACAAGAAGAAGCAACTCATGATGAAATAGCTATAAACTTTGTGCACACAGGAGAATCCATGAATAGGGCAACAGCCAATGTTGATATCTACTTTGCAAAAAAAATTGCTACAATCATCGATCTTTCTCCAGATCCTGCATCCCTCGCTGAATGTAAGAAAAGATCAGATTGGAAAGATTGGAAGCAGGCAATAGAAACTAAATTATTATCTCTGAATAAAATAGAGGTGTTTGGGCCTGTAAGTTGCACACCTCCCTAGTGCACCCTGTAGGGCATAAGTGGGTATTTGTTCGAAAGAGAAATGAAAGAAATGATGTTATAAGATATAAAACAAGGCTTGTTGTACAAGGTTTCACTCAACACCTAGGAGTTGATTATGAAGAAACCTAATCCCCAGTCGTGAGTGCAATCATCTTTAGATACTTAATCTCAATGGCAGTAAACCTGAACTTGGAAATAAAATTGATGGATGTGGTAACTGCAAATCTTTATGAAAACTTGGATTCGAAAATTTATATGAAGGTACCTGAAGGTATCCCTATTCCGAACCAAGACAGAGCAAATAGAATTCTGTACAGTGTGAAACTCAGGAAATCACTATACAGACTTAGGCAATCAGGTAGGATGTGGTATAATCGCTTAAGCAACTTTCTATGCAATAAAGGCTACACAAACAATGAAGATTGTCCCTGTGTATTTATATGATGATCCCAGAATGGATTTTGTATAATATTAGTATATGTAGATGATCTGAATATCATCGGGACAAATGAAGACATAAAAGAAGCAAGTTCTTACCTGGAGTCAGAATTTGAAATGAAAGATTTGGGTAAAACCAAATACTGCTTAGGCCTGCAGCTTGAGCATGTCCCTAAAGAAATATTAGTACATCAGTCAGCCTATGCCTAGAAGGTGTTAGAAAGGTTTGGCTTTCAGAAGGCATACCCATCGAAAATATCGATGATCAGGAGATCTTTACAGCAAGAAAAAGATCCATACCGACCTAGAGAAAAGGGGGAGGAAGTCTTGGGACTAGAATTCCCATACTTAAATGCAGTAGGAGCACTTATGCATTTAGCAAACTACACTAGACCGGACATTGCATTTGCTGTAAACCTACTAGCAAGGCATAGTGCAGAACCTACCAAAAGGCATTGGTAGGGAATAAAGGACATCTTCCAATACCCCTAAGGAAGCAAGGACCTTCGATTGTTCTGCAGAAAAAAACCAAGACTTGAATATAACTGGCTATACAGATACTGGGTACCTGTCGGACTTGCATACCGCAAGTTCACAAATAGGCTATATATTCTGTCGGATCTTGGAGCAACGACTCCTAAACCCTCTGTGTAAATCGCACTAGTCCAGGAACAGCTAGTGCACACAGTAGAACAAATATACATATCGAGCACAAATGACCAACTATATTAAATAAAAGAGTATGGCCTTATGGCCAAGTCTTACATCAATACTCATTGACAACAATAATAAGGCAAATAACTGCGGAAGTAAACTGATAAAAAGCGAAGCCCAAGCCTACCCACAGGCAAATGACAGTAAGACATAGCCTACTCGTCCAGGTCTTCATCATAGTCGAAGTCATCTTCCTCTATGGAGATAGCAAGATGAGTACAAACTTGTACTTCACAAATCACATGGAGAAATGCAACATAATGATAAGGGCATCAATGGAAGGCTTATAGTGTTATTTTGAGCATAAAACATCATTTAAAGAAATACAGTAAATAGATTGAAATGGCTGAATTTAATATAGTAAACAAAAACAGTGATTGTAATTGAAAATAATATCGTTAGTGCAAGCTCCGACCAAACATCAACCTATCCATAGGCATCCCACACGGACCATCTTTTCCAAAAGATCCCATATGGATTCCATCCATCCACATGCTTCCAATCACTCATGGATTCCACCCATCCACAAGATTTTCATTCTCTCATGGATTCCATCCATCCATAAAGTTTTCATAAACTATTTTGAAAAGCAAAGTCTAATCCATGAAAAACTTCCACTCAACTTGCCCATGACCGTGGGCACAGCTATCCAGCATAGACTATACACTCTGTAGAAGTTGTACAGCTTTACCCACAAGATATGATCATCTCACATTGCCATGCGATTAACACACTTTCTTAGGTGTGCGACGGAGAGATCATGACAAGTCCTTTACAATGCAAAACCTTCAACCTAGCCAAACCAACTCTAAGGTTTCACCCCAATAAGGAATCCACCAGATCGGGACCCCCCTTGAGCCGAGTGAGACTTTACATGGCACACGCCACGCTCACTTTCAACCTACAACATGACTCAGGTTGGGACCCACAAATTAATCAGTCAGGACTGTCCCATACCAGTGTTGTGGTATTACGATAGGGCTTTGCAACAGTAGCTCACAGATCGATCCTTAATTGACTTAGGCTCAACCACATATCCCATGTGCCCAACAATTAACACCATGTCACCGAACAACAGTGCATGTCTGCACCCACCACCTAACCATTAGCCTCAGTCTAAACCAGATTTTATATTTTATTTCAAAATATTTCATAATCCTTCTTGACTCGCTAAGGTCAAGAATACATTTCAAAAGTTTATCATTTAATGTGAAAAGGGTATCCCAAGTCTAAGTTATATCTATGCAGGGCTAAGCATTTGCTACAAAAATTCTCTGGCCATACTAGTGTACTAATTAGAGTTTTGTTCTAGGGTTACAAGGTATCGAGGAATTCAGTGTCAACGGAGCAATTAACAAGTAGGCAATAACTAAATTTAAAACTGAATTGAAATACGTTGAATAAAATTAAGCATGCAATATAATTTAAAACAACATAATTTTATTTGCAAACTTGGTTCAACATGATCAAGGAGTGTGACTAGCCTTACTCCGCGGATGGGTGTGAATCGTCGAAGAATTCTTCCGAATCGTCGTAGTCTACACGTGAAAATAACCCACCAAATTCAAGTAAATTCAAAATAAATTCAAATAAACTCCAAATATTTAAATTGAGGGCAAAAATGGATAAAGGGGATTTTTTTATGAATTTATAAATTTGAATGGGCTCAAACGGAGTTAGGATGAAGGAGAACGGGCTCTCGGAAGTTTCAAATCAGAGAAAATGAATAAATTAGATTTTCTGGAATTACTTTTCTAAAGGAAATTGGAATTATGATGTCAGCCCTGAGAATTTATTTTTGGCCGAATTATTTTTTATTGGAAAATGGGATTATGACGTCATGCCGAGTCAGCCCTGGGTGATTTTTCGGACAGGTGACTGACATGTGGGCCCGGGTCTATGGACCAGGTCCACGGACGAAGGGGACACTGAGGTGGCACAGGGGGAGACTGGTGCTTGCGTGGCGCTGACGGGAGTAGGAATGCGCCGAGGTGGCCGCGACGTGGTGCCACATCGGCTCAGCCGCTGACGTGTCCAGGGCGGCAGGGGAGTGTGTGGGGACCGAGGGCTTGCCCACGTTCCGGAGGGCGGCGGCGGCCGGCAAGGGGCGGAGGAGGGAGAAGAGGCTGCGGGGAGTTGATTTACCTGCACGCGGTGGTTGGGGATGATGGTGGGCGGTCGGCGATGAGAAGGCGGCAGAGGCGCTCGGATACTCCGGTGCGGCAGCGCTCCGGCAGCGGTCGAGCCTGGAGGAGTGGTGCCCAAGGATGTCGGTGGCTTGGGGAAGACGGGGGCGGTATCAGCCGGGTGTGAAGGGGCTCGAGTCGGCAGCAATTGCTCGCTGACGAGCTCGCCGGCGCTATGAGAGGAGGCGGGCAGTGCTAGGGTGGTTTGGGCTAGTGGAGGGAAGAAGGAAGGCGGAGCGGAGTGGAATGGAGAGGGGCGGAGCCGAGAGGGGGTTTATATAGGCGCGGGGAGGAGCAGGCCAGTGCGGATTGCTCGCTGGAGATGGCGCGGGGTAGCGGCGGTTGTGGGAGGAAAGGGGAGAAGCGGGCGCGGGAAGAAGGGGGAGGTGGGCGCGAAGAGAGGGGAAGGTGGGCGGTGCACGAAGGAGAATGTGGGGTGGCGCGTGTGCGGAAGAGAGGGAGGAGGCCAGGAATGGCGGAGGCGACGGTTTCGGCGGCGGGCACGGGAGGAAGGAGACGGGCGGGGGAAGGGATGACAGGTGGGGTCGGCCGACAGTGGGAGAGAGAGGGGAATGGGCAGGATCGCGCCACATGGCCGACAGGAAAGGATCCGATGGCTGGGTGCGGAAGAGAGGAGAGAGAGAAAAAAGAGGGCGGACGGCGTAATGGTAGTGCGGGGATGTAGCGGGGCGACGTGGCCGAGATCGGGCCGGCCACGTGTCGGCCCGAGGGAGGGGGAAGGTGGGATTGACCGGGCAGTCGGAAGGCAGCGACGTGGGTGCATCTGGGCCATCCACGCATCGCCCGGAGAGAGGAAAGGGATTTTATTTTCTTTTTGATATTCAGAAAATACCAAAAAAGTAATTAAAGCTCAGAACAATAAGAAATAAATTCCAAAAATTCCAGAAAAATTTACAGAAGTTCTTGGAAATGTGTTGGACATAATAAAAATATTTCCAACTTAAGTTGGTATTATATTTTTATACTTGAAATACGTTTTAATTTCAAATAGATTTTAAAATCCAGGAAAACTCAGAAAAACCCAATAAAAGCCAATAAACCCAAATAATTAATTTGAATTAGGATTTTTATAAAAAATCAAAATACCATTTTATTTAATAATATTTTAAGGTTTTACTTAAAATACTTTTCAAATTCAGCCTTTTTTAGAAAAATAGAAAATCAGGGCAAAGGAAAAATAAAATTTATGCACCAAAACACTTATTTTTATTTTAAACCAAATTAAATTAATTTTGTAATTTTTCACTCCAAAAATTGTAGTAAACAGCTGGGCTGCTACAAACTACCCTCCTTAAAAAAGAATCTTGTCCCCGAGATTCGGGTTGGCTAGCAAAGAAATAGGTTTGGATCTTACTTTGTATGGCTTGAGTTGATATCTGATTCAGGTGTCTTTTCATGAACTTCTTTGGCCTTTTATTTGCTGCCTGAAGGTTGTTGGCAGTTGGTGCTCTAGGTGTACCATTCTTCACTACCTGTTGCTTCTTGGGGCAGTTGTTTGCGTAATGTTCTATCTCATGGCAATTGAAACAAGTAACTCCTGCTGTAGGGTTCGGGTCCTTCAGGACTTTGTTGTCTTCAGTATTGGGAGAGGTGTCAGCGGGGACTAGCTCTCCTATTGATGATGATGGCTGGAATCTGTTGACCTTCGGTGGAGCTCTTCTGGTCTTGGAGAAGCTTCTAGGATTCATGCGCTGGGCATATATTCACCTCTTCCGGTTCTCTATCTCCTGGTGCTTGGATTCCTAGCAGATTGCCTTGCTAACAAGCTAGTGGAAATCAGCGTAATCATTGGAGTGAAGTTGGACTGACAGGTCATCATTGAGTCCTTCTAGGAACCTTTCCTATTTGGCTTCATTTGTAGCGACGTCTTCTGGTGCATAGCGTGCCAACTGGTTGAACTTCTGCAAGTACTCGTTCACGGAGTAGCTTCCTTAGTGCAGTGCTCGAAATTCCCTTTTCTTTAGAGTGACGGTGCTAGTGGGAACATGAACTTTGTGGAAGTTCTGCACAAACTCATTCCAAGTGATAGTCTGAACATTGGCATGTGTGGCGGTATAAGTATCCCACCATTCTAACGCTACTCCGCTCAACTGATGAGAAGCGAACAAAACTCTTTCCCGATCATTGCATTGGGTAATGTCCAGCTTCTTTTCTATGACTCTAAGTGATGAGGACATCACTTCTTCGGATACATACAACACTCCTCCACTTGACATTCAAGGACCAATCACTAGAGCTCGCGCCCGACAATTGAATTTACAGTGAGCTCGCTCTTAAGTACTTCCTTTTGTTCATTCGAGAATAGATTGCTACCTAATGATTTAATTATGATTAGGAACCATGGAGAGGACCTGGAAGTACTTGGAGAAGGACTACAAGACGCACAAGTCCAGCAAGGGCGGTCGAATCATGTTGGGGCCCAACTCAAACCGACTTCGAATCCAATTCGGAGTCCAGGACCAGACCGCACTAAAACGGACGCCCAGATCGCATCCGACTCCGTTTTGACGTTCCACATATGTATGGAAAGCTGAGAAGACCACCTTTCCAATGGCTTTGGTCCCATGTCAAAATTCCTTCTGAGTCAACGGGAATCGTCGAAACAAGTGGGCATTCAGAATCTGTCAGGGTGCTGCGCCACCGCCTTTTGGGCCGATCGGCTTTGTATCGTGTTGGAGCCCATTAGGGCGCGCCCAGGGTTTTGCACGCCCTAACTCCTTTATATCCAGCCGCCACCCCACCATTAGGGTTTGGGTTTTGCTTAGATTAATTCTGTCTTTGAACAATTTCGCCGCTCATCGGTTTGTGAGACCCCAACTTTCGAGTGCTGAATCAATACATCTGCAATTCAGTTGTGTTCTTCCTTGTTCTTGCTTGTGTTCTTCGATTCGCAGGCAAGGATTAGCCTTCTTGGTGAGGTCAACCGCCGCGCACGGTTGATAACCCGAGGAGACGTGGTGCTGCGATTGCGGGGTTCGAACGTGTCGTTCGAAGCCGGATCGATTTGTGTCGCGCCTCCACCAAATCGAACGTATCCAGAACCTGTTGGAAGATCGGGACCCGCTCCCATCAAGTGGTAATCGAGCTTCGGTGTTCCTTCAGTTC
The DNA here is from genome assembly GCA_036346575.1 of Dendrocalamus sinicus. Taxonomy (NCBI): domain Eukaryota; kingdom Viridiplantae; phylum Streptophyta; class Magnoliopsida; order Poales; family Poaceae; genus Dendrocalamus; species Dendrocalamus sinicus. The sequence goes on along the minus strand of CM070659.1, from coordinate 8,639,470 downwards.
GAGAATACCCTACCTTTGTTGTTTTCGTTTCATCCTAGAGTCCAAGAAAAGCCCTACAAAAATTTTGTAGTCGAGGTTATTTCTGTCCCTGCATCTTGTTTAGCCTTTTGCACAATTTAATTTCAGAGTCTGTAGTGTTGAGTTTGTGTCCTTAGTCGAGTTGTGTGCTGGTTTAGATCGTGTTTTGTTTCCGGTTATCTTGCTTCCGCCACCTCTCATACAAACCCTAGCTGTCATCCATCGCGTATTCCACCCTCTGCTTGAGTCATCCTTCGCGCCTCGTGATCACACAACACCATCCCCACCTTTCCCGAGCTTCCGCCACCAATTTCCACCAATTTCCTCCCCACCCGATTTCGCTTTGCCTCCACGAAACCATAACTCGGAGTTCTATCTTCAAACGGCCATAACTTTTGCATACGGACTAAATCAGCGATTTTTTTGAAATTGGGTGAAATTAAATTTTGCATCCAAATCGACCGACTACTGGTTTCGCGATTTTATTTTCCCAAATTCGGCCTGGAAAGTGTAGTACTCGAGTTCGAAATTGATTCACCGAATTTCCAGCACATTCATTATTTTCTGTAGGCCACACCTTAGATCAGATTGAATTGAAACTTTGTGTAGTTCCTATTTCTGTGCTCGCTTTGTGAAAAAATAACAGAAAAAAACAAAAAGAAAAATTTCGCACCTAGTTTTGCTCATGAGCAAAGGCACCGAGTTCTGTGCCTAAAAAAGAAAAAGAGAGAAAACCGACAGAGCACGCTTTAGGTGACAGAGCTTCATTTGTTTTGTGCTTATGCTGAATTAAGTTTCTCATTCCCGGCCATCTTTGTTGTCGTTTTCGCTACTTTCGCCGTGATTCCTTGTTCATCATATCCTAACACCGATATAGGACACATTTAGGCCAAAGAACTAGGACCAGTGCTTTGGATATTTATTCAGCATTACTATCTGTTATTGATTTGTGTTCCATCGATATATTTGGCCTTCCAAGCTCCATATATCTACTTGGATAGCACAGCTTTGACCCTTGCAATCGTACTCCACGCCGACATGGTTTCACGAACCACCACCGGTTGTACCACCTATCGCTTTGGTAAGAACACTTGCAAGAGCTTGGTAAGCCACTTCCTTTGCGAGATTCCACGCCCTTCATTTGTAGTTGATAGGATAATCCTTTGTTTTCCCTGTGTTTCCACTAACCATGGCAGGAGACGAAGGACATGGGTCACCGGTCGATTTCAACGAGTGTGTTAGTCGCGCCAGCCTACAAGCTGCGCCGACAAACAAAATGCTTCACTCGGCGCGAGAATGGACACCATCGCCGCCGCCATTGCCAAGTTGAACACCACGGAAGGCATTGAGCGGGTGGAGCGGCGGTTGGTGACCTCACCGGTCGGATGGACAAATTGGAGGCACGTCGCACTTCGCCAATGACGGCCATCGTCCCGATGATGACATAGTGTATGATGCAGATGGAAACATTGATCGGCGGGCGACACAAGATGCACGACTACGTCGGCGCCTTCAAAGAAACCGACAAGGTATGGGAGGTAATAACCGAACCGACATGGTATGGAAGGTAATAACCGCACTCGCCATGGTAACGACGACCCTTTGCTAAAGTTAAGTTTACCATTCCATCTTTTTCTGGTCTTTATGATGCTGAAATATATCTTGATTGGGAGATGACGGTAGAGCAGAAATTTAATTCTCACTTGGTTCCCGAACAACATAGAGTTAGACAAGCTACTAGTGAGTTTAAGGACTTTGCTATTATCCGGTGGAATGAACTAAGTAACATGCGCTACAACCTGATACATGGGAGCAGTTAAAAGAAGATATGCGTAATCGCTTTGTTCCTCCCACATATAAACTTGAATTGAGAAAAAATTGCAGCGCTTAGAACAAGGTGATCGCCTGCTCAGGACTATTATGCCGAGCTTCAAAAGGGTATGATGCGTTGTGGGGTTGTTGAGGACACAGAGGATAAGATTTGTCGTTTCTACGGGGTTACGCGTGAAATTCAGGATATTGTTGATTATAAAGAATTTACTCATCACAACCAGCTTGTTCCACCTTGCTATGCTTGCAGAAAAAGAATTGCAGGACGCAAGGAATCAGCGAAGGCACGCACCGAACGACCCTTCTACACGCCGCGAACGACTACATCGGCGGGATCGCCCAAGTCTTCTTCGAATTTTCGTTCTCCTCCACCACCGTGAACAAGATTGCAGCAGCGCCGCCACCGGCCACCTTCAAAAATTCTTTGCGTGTTCCAGCCAAGAGTAGTTCTTCTTCCGTGGCTTCAACGGGTCGCTCCTCCGACATTCTGCCATCGCTGCCATGGGCTTGGTCATGTGCGTAAGAATTGCCCTAGCCAACGGGCATACATCGCCACGAAGATGGAGGCTACATCAGCACTTCGGATGTCGAGGAGGATGATGATGCCGCCGCTGCCTCGGATGACAATGGCGGTGGTGATGAGGACTGGTCCTGGTGGGGCGCCCACAGCGACGCTACGAGCATCATTGTGCAGCGAGTCCTCAAGACACAGGTAGAACAAACCGACAAGCTTCAACGCCATAATTTGTTTCAGACTTTCTTCGCAATCAAGAACCGCGTGCACGTGTCATCATTGATGGAGGAAGTTGCAACAACTTGGTGAGTTCTGATTTGGTCAAGAAGCTTGGCTTGACCACACGACCGCATCCACATCCATACCATATTCAGTGGTTAAATGACTCTCGAAAAGCTAAGGTAACGCAAACATGCCGAGTCCATTTTTCCATTGGTGGTTATGCTGATCATGTTGATTGTGATGTGGTTCCCATGCAAGCATGCTCTCTTTTATTGGGTCGACCTTGGGAATTTGATAATGATGCTTTACACCATGGTAGTAGTAACAAATACACTTTTATGCATAAGGGAAAGAAAGTTACTTTACTGCCTTTGACCCCAGCTGAGATTATAGAGGCCGATAGGGAGAGAGTTGCTGCTGCTAATGATGCAAAGGAACATGATAAATCTGAAAAACAGCAAGTAATCCATTTGAAAAATTCTGTTATGCTTGCCACAAAATCAGACCTTGCTGAAATTGATGATGTTAATGATACATGCTATGCTTTTGTGTGCAAAGATGCTTTATTTTCCTTGATAATATGCCTTGCACTTTGCCTGCTCTCGTCACTAACCTTTGCAGGAGTTTAGAGATGTTTTCCCGATGAGATACCTCCAGACTTCCACCCATTAGAGGGATTGAACACCAGATTGACTTAATCCCTGGAGCGAGTTTGCCAAACCGTGCGGCATACAGACCAATCCGAAGAGACTAAGGAGATTCAGCGACAAGTCCAAGACCTTTTGGACCGTGGGTACGCACGTGAGAGCCTTAGTCCTTGTGTTGTTCCTGTTCTTTGGTTCCCAAAAAGATGGTTCTTGGCGTATGTGTGTAGATTGTAGAGCCATTAACAACATTACTATAAGGTATCGTCATCCTATTCCTAGGCTAGACGACATGCTTGATGAGTTGTGTGGTGCTATAATTTTCACAAAGATTGACTTGCGTAGTGGATACCACCAAATAAGAATGAAACTTGGCGATGAATGGAAAACTGCTTTTAAAACTAAGTTCGCTTGTATGAGTGGTTAGTCATGCCTTTGGTTTAACTAATGCACCTAGCACTTTCATGAGATTAATGCACGAGGTTTTACGTCCTTTCATTGGCAAATTCGTGGTTGTTTACTTTGATGATATCTTGATTTATATCAAGTCCATGGATGAACATTTGAATCACTTACGTGCTGTTTTAATGCTTTGAAAGATGCACGCTTGTTTGGTAACCTTGACAAGTGCACCTTTGCACGGATCGAGTCTCTTTTCTTGGCTATGTTGTGACTCCACAGGAATTGAGGTTGATAGAGCCAAGGTGGAGGCGATATGGAGTTGGCCCACGCCCACGAAGGTCTCCCAAGTGCGGAGTTTCCTGGCCTTGCGTGATTTTATCGCCGCTTTGTCAAGGAATTCAGCACCATTGCGACGCCATTGATTGAGTTGACAAAGAAGGGCGCGTGTTCCATTGGGGGCCATCACAAGAGGAGTCCTTTAATCTTTTGAAGGACAAGCTTACACACGCACCATTGCTCCAACTTCCGAATTTTGGTAAGACTTTTGAGCTGGAATGTGATGCTAGCGGAATTGGTATTGGTGGTGTTCGATGCAAGAAGGCAAACTCGTTGCCTACTTTAGTGAAAAATTGAATGGTCCTGCTCTTAATTATTCCACGTATGATAAAGAATTGTATGCTCTTGTTCGTTCTTTAGAGACGTGGCAACACTATTTATGGCCTAAAGAATTTGTCATTCATTCCGATCATGAATCACTTAAGCATATTCGTAGTCAAACCAATTTGAATCGAGACATGCTAAGTGGGTTGAATTTATTGAATCTTTTCCTTATGTCATTAAACACAAGAAAGGGAAGGATAATGTGATTGCCGATGCTTTGTCTCGACGCTATACCATGTTGTCTCAACTTGATTGTCGATTTTTGGTCTTGAAACTATTAAAGGACAATATGCTCTTGATGCTGATTTTAAGGATGTGTTGTTGCATTGTAAAGAGGGACAAGCATGGAATAAATTCATGATCAATGATGGTTTTTGTTTAGAGCTAACCGCCTATGCATTCCAGCTTGGATCCGTTCGTCTTTTGTTGTTGCAGGAGGCGCATAGAGGCGGTTTGATGGGACATTTTGGTGCTAAAAGACGGAGGACGTTTTGGCCACACACTTCTTTTGGCCAAAGATGAGGCGAGATGTTGAGCGGTTTGTAGCTCGCTGCACTACATGTCAAAAGCTAAGTCTCGCTTGAATCCACATGGTTTATATATGCCTCTTCCTGCTCCTTCTATTCCGTGAGTGATATTTCTATGGATTTTGTTTTAGGATTGCCCAGACTAAGAGGGGAGGGATAGCATTTTGTTGTTGTGGATCGCTTTTCTAAGATGGCTCACTTTATACCATGTCATAAAACCGATGATGCCGTTCATATTGCTGACCTCTTTTCAAAGAGATAGTTCGCTTGCATGGTATGCCTTCTACTATTGTTTCAGATCGTGATGTCAAGTTCTTGAGTCACTTTTGGCGACTCTATGGAACAAGTTGGGTACAAAGTTGTTGTTCTCTACAACATGTCACCCACAAACCGATGGCCAAACTGAGGTAGTGAACCGCACATTGTCTACCATGTTGAGAGCTATTTTGAAGAACAATTTGAAGTTGTGGGAAGAGTGTTTACCGCATGTTGAGTTCGCATATAATCGAGCGGAACACTCCACCACTAAGGTAAGTCCTTTTCAGGTAGTGTATGGATTCAATCCCGTGCCCTATTGATATTTTACCTTGCCTACTAGTGAGAGAGTTCATAATGATGCTAAGGAGCGTGCTGATTTTATTGTCCAAATGCATGAGACTACTAAGGCAAACATTGAAAAGATGAATGAAAAATATAGGATTGCTGGTAGTAAAGGTCGAAAGGAAGTTACACTTGAACCGGGTGATTTTGTTTGGTTGCACTTGAGAAAGGATCGATTTCCTGAGTTAAGAAAATCAAAATTGATGCCTAGACCTGCTGGTCCTTTTAAGATAATTGAGAAGATAAATGATAATGCATATAAACTTGAGTTGCCTCCCGAGTTTGGGGTTAGTCCCACCTTTAACATTTCAGATTTGAAGCCATACTTGGGAGAAGAAGATGAGGCTGAGTTGAGGACAACTCCGCTTCAAGAGGGGGAGGATGATGAGGACATCACTTCTTCGGATACATACAACACTCCTCCACTTGACATTCAAGGACCAATCACTAGAGCTCGCGCCCGACAATTGAATTTACAGTGAGCTCTGCCTAAGTACTTCCTTTTGTTCATTCGAGAATAGATTGCTACCTAATGATTTAATTATGATTAGGAACCATGGAGAGGACCTGGAAGTACTTGGAGAAGGGCTACAAGACGCACAAGTCCAGCAAGGGCGGTCGAATCATGTTGGAGGCCCAACTCAAACCGACTTCGGATCCAATTCGGAGTCCAGGACCAGATCGCACTAAAACGGACGCCCAGATCGCATCCGACTCCGTTTTGACGTTCCACATATGTATGGAAAGCTGAGAAGACCACCTTTCCAATGGATTTGGTCCCATGTCAAAATTCCTTCTGAGTCAACGGGAATCGTCGAAACAAGTGGGCGTTCAGAATCTGTCAGGGTGCTGCGCCACCGCCTTTTGGGCCGATCGGCTTTGTATCGTGTTGGAGCCCATTAGGGCGCGCCCAGGGTTTTGCACGCCCTAACTCCTTTATATCCAGCCGCCACCCCCACCATTAGGGTTTGGGTTTTGCTTAGATTAATTCTGTCTTTGAACAGTTTCGCAGTTCATCGGTTTGTGAGACCCCAACTTTCGAGTGCTGAATCAATACATCTGCAATTCAGTTGTGTTCTTCCTTGTTCTTGCTTGTGTTCTTCGATTCGCAGGCAAGGATTAGCCTTCTGGTGAGGTCAACCGCCGCGCACGGTTGATAACCCGAGGAGACGGGTGCTGCGATTGCGGGTTCGAACGTGTCGCTCGAAGCCGGATCGACGGTGTCGCGCCTCCACCAAATCGAACGTATCCAGAACCTGTTGGAAGATCGGGACCCCGTTCCCATCACTAAGCCAATCATCTGCGTCCATGGGGTCAGTGCTGCTGGAGAAGGTCGGGGGACACAACCTCATAAACTCTGATAGTCTTGATTGTGGAGCTTGAGCTGGTGCTAGTGGGGTAGATTGTGTAGAGTTGTTGATGGTCTGTGCTAGTAGCTTAATAAGCTGATTTTGGTTTGCCACCATCTGAGCCCAATCAGGTTCACTTGCTGGCGGAGGAGTGGAAATAGGCTGACTTCCTTGTGTTCCATTAAGGTTGCCGTTGATGTTGTTCCTTGCGTTCACCATCTGCTTGTTGCTTTTAAGAATTAGGAGAGAGGAGACTCAAAGCAAAGGGGAATAGGGGACATTTTGCACAACCCAAAGGAAACCAACTTGGCAAAGCTTTATTAATCTCATAATAGGTAATAGTTACGGCTGCCGACAGAAGAGGTAACTGACAGCTCATAACAACGTTCATTACTAGCCTAACACTTATCCTAGAGGGGCAAGGGTCGTCTTGGAGTCATCCTTCATGGCTCTCAAGGCACAAAACGTGATCCCTTGATGCGGAGACTGAAATGGTGGTAGAGATGAAGAACTGCTTTACGAGCGGCTTCTTGTCTGGCTTTTTCAAACGAGTATCCATTTTCTTTGAAGCAGTAACGAAGACTTCCTTGTCTAGTGTGCTTGGTGATGAGTAGAGTGAAGCGATGTCCCATCGTCTGATCTCCATGGCGGTATTCTTTGTGCATGTAGATAGCTCGGTGTTGGAAACCCAAACGACGAAGTAGTCAATGAAGGCCTATACTCCATCCATCATTTGGTGTAACTTGATAAGTGTTCATCTACAATTGTTTGAAGAAGAGAGAAGTTAGAAATATGTTTTTGAATGATAACAATAAAGATGAAGAAGAGTTAAGGGATGAGAGAAAGCAAGGTTGAGGGGGTATAAGCATTATATATATATATATATATATATATATATATATATTTGAAATTACTGTTTATTAAAAATAAGTCCTTAGGGTTTGACCATTCTATTCTACTACAGCCACATCTTAGAGTCGTCATGGCTCTGATACCACCTTTGTCGGATCCCGGAGCAACGACTCCGAAACCCTCTGTGTAAATCGCACTAGTCCAGGAACAGCTAGTGCACACAATAGAACAAAGATACATATCAAGCACAGATGACCAACTATATTAAATAAAAGAGTACGGCCTTATGGCCAAGTCTTACATCAATGCTCATTGGCAACAATAATAAGGCAAATAACTGCAGAATCAAACTAATAAAAAGCGAAGCCCAAACCTGCCCACAGGCAAACGACAGTAAGACGCGGCGTACTCATCCAGGTCTTCACCGTAGTTGAAGTCATCTTCCTCTGTGGAGATAGCAAGATGAGTACAAACTTGTACTCTGCAAATCACACGGAGAAATGCAATATAATGATAAGGGCATCAATGGAAGGCTTATAGGGTTAGCTTGAGCATAAAACAACATTTAAAGAAATACAGTAAATAGATTGAAATGGCTGAATTTAATATAGTAAGTAAAAACAGTACTTGTAATTGAAAATAATACCGTTAGTGCAGGCTCCGACTAAACACCAATCTATCCACGGGCATCCCACCTGGACTATCTTTTCCAAAAGATCTCGTATGGATTCCGTCCATCCATACGCTTCTAATCACTCATGGATTTCATCCATCCACAAGATTTTCATTCTCTCATGGATTCCATCCATCCATAAGGTTTTCATAAACCATTTTGAAAAACAAAGTCTAATCCGTGAAAAACTTTCACTCAGCTTTCCCATGACCGTGGGCACGGCTATCCAGGATAGATTATACACTCTGTAGATGTTGTACAGCTTTTACCCACAAGATATGATCATCTCATATTGCCACACGATTAACACATTTCCATATGTGTGCGGCGGAGAGTTCATGACAAGGCCTTTACAATGCAAAGCCTTCAACCTGGCCAAGCTAACTCTAAGGTTTCACCCCAGTAAGGAATCCACCAGACCGGGACCCCCTCTTGAGCTGAGTGAGACTTCACTTGGCACACGCCATGCTCACTTTCAACCAACAACATGACTCAAGTTGGGACCCGCAAATTAATCAGCCAGGACTGTTCCATACCAGCCTTGTGGTAGTACGATAGGGCTTTGCAACAGTAGCTCATAGACTGATCCTTAATTGACTTAGGCTCAACCACATACCCCCTGTGCCCGACAATCAACACTGTGTCACCGAACAACAGTGCATGCCTGCACCCACCACCTAACCATTAGCCTAAGTCTAAACCAGATTTTATATTTTATTTTAAAATATTTCATAATCCTTCTTGACTCACCGAAGTCAAGAATACATTTCAAAAGTTTATCATTTTATGTGAAAAGGGTATCCCAAGCCTAAGTTATTTCTATGCAAGGCTAAGCGTTTGCTACAAAAATTCTCTACCAAACTAGTCAACTAACTAGAGTTTTGTTCTAGGGTTACAAGGTATCGAGGAATTCAATGTCAAAGGAGTAATTAACAAGTAGGCAATAACTAAATTTAAAACTGAATTGAAATACGTTGAATAAAATTATGCATGTAATATAATTTAAAACAATATAATTTTATTTACAAACTGGGTTCAACATGATTAAGATATGCATATAATGTAATTTAAAACAACATAATTTTATTTACAAACTGGGTTCAACATGATCAATGAGTGTGACTTGCCTTGCTCCGTGGATAGGTGTGAATCGTCGAAGAATTCTCCTGAATTGTCATAGTCTACACATGAAAAATAACCCACCAAATTCAAGTAAATTCAAAATAAATTCAAATAAACTCCAAATATTTAAATTGAGGGCAAAAAATGGATAAAGGGAAATTTTTGATGAATTTAGAAATTTGGCTGGGCTCAATCGGAGTTAGGATGAAGGAAAACAGGCTCTCGGAAGTTTGAAACCAGAGAAAATGAATAAATTGGATTTTCTGGAATTATTTTTCTAAAGGAAATTGGAATTATGACGTCAGCCCTGAGAATTTATTTTTGACCGAATTATTTTCTATTGGAAAATGGGATTATGACATCATGCCGACGTCAGCCCTGGGTGATTTTTCGGACAGGTGATTGACATGTGGGCCCGAGTCTATGGACTAGGTCCACGGACGAAGGGGACGCTGAGGTGGCACGGGGGGGTGACTGGTGCTTGCGTGGCGCTGACGGGGGCGGGAATGCGCCAAGGTGGCCACGACGTGGCACCACATCACCTGCCACATTAGCTCGGCCACTGACGTTTCCAAGTCGGCCGGGAACGCATGGGGACCGAGGGCTTGTCGGCGTTTCGGTGGGCAGTGGCGGCCAGCGAGGGGCGTAGGAGGGAGAGGAGGCTACGGGGAACCGATTTTACCTTCGCGCGGTGGCTGGGGATGACAGAGGGCGGTCTGCGATGAGAAGGCGACAGAGGCACTCGGGTACTCCGGTGCGGCGGCGCTTCGGTGGCGCTCGAGCCCGAAGGAGTGGCGCCCGAGGATGGCGGTGGCTCGGGGGAAGGCAGGGGCGGCGTCGCCTGGGCGTGAAGGGGCTAGAGTGGCTATGAGAGGAGGCAGGCAGTGCTAGGGTGGCTCGGGCTAGCGGAGGGAAGAAGGACGGTGGAGTGAGGTGGGATGGAGAGGGGTGGAGCTGAGAGGGGGTTTATATAGGCGCAGGGAGGAGCAGGCTGGCGTGGATTGCTCGTCGAAGATGGCGCGGGGTAGCGGTGGTTGCGGGAGGAAAGGGGAGAAGCGGGCGTAGGAAGAAGGGGGAGGTGGGCGCGGAGAGAGGGGAAGGTGGGCGTTGCACGAAGGAGAACATGGGGCGGCGCGTGTGCGGAAGAGAGGGAGGAGGCCGGGAATGGCAGAGGTGGCGATTTCGGCGGCGGGCGCAGGAGGAAGGAGACGGGCAGTGGAAGGGATGGCAGGTGGGGTCAGCTGGCAGTGGGAGAGAGAAGGGAACGGGTAGGATCGCGCCCGTGGCCGAGAGGAAAGGATCCGGCGGCTGGGCGCGGAAGAGAGGAGAGAGAGAGAAAAGAGGGTGGACGGCGGGATGGGAGTGTGGGGATGGAGCGAGGCGACGTGGCTGAGATCGGGCCGGCCACGTGTCGGCCCAAGGGAGGGGGAGGCGGGATTGAGCGGGTGGTCGAATGACGGCAATGTGGGCGCATCTGGGCCGTCCACGCGTTGGCCGGAGAGAGGAAAGGTATTTTATTTTCTTTTTGATTTTTAGAAAACACCAGAAAAGCAATTAAAGCTCAGAAAAATATGAAATAAATTCTAAAAATTTTAAAAAATTTACAAAAGTTCCTAGAAATGTTTTGTACTTAATAAAAATATTTCCATCTTAAGTTAGTATTATATTTTTATACTTTAAATATTTTTTAGTTTCAAATAGATTTTAAACTCCAGAAAAACTCAGAAAAAACCAATAAAAGCCAAATAAACCCAAATAATTATTTTGAATTAGGATTTTTACAGAAAATCAAAATATCATTTTATTTAATAATATCAAACTCAAGTTCTTCTATGCTCATGAATTGCATAAGATGGATGAAATTAAGGTACTACATACTAAGTCTTGTGAAAATCTTGTAGATTTATTCACAAAGTTACTCTCAGCATCTAGTTTTGAAAGATACATACGAGGAATTGGAATGGTGAGACTTAGAGAAGTGCAGAATTCAGGGAGAGATTTTTCTTAAGCTCATTATTAAAACTTGACCATGATGATGAGTACCCAAAGAATAAATTCTGAAGATTAAATGAAATTGGGTGAATTGTACTCTTTTTCCCTTGACGAGTTTTTTTTGAAGTTTCTCGGCCAAGGTTTTTAATGAGACAATTCATGCAATGCTGCATAACATGTATTATGTACTCTTTCTCTAAATTTTTCCCACTGGATTTTTATAGTGTTTTGATGAGGCATGAACATGTCGGATGAGTGCCCAAGGGGAGTGTTAGGAAACCTGGATCTGCGCTTGAAGTCTTCGCCCATGGTAGGTACTTCACCACCAGACTATAAATAGGGAGTACTATTGACTATTTTGTATACGATGAGAAAGAAAGCAATAAAGAAAGATGATAGAGTTCTCTCTATCTCTCTGTGTTTTAATCTACTATTTGCATCTTCTGTGATTGATATGTTATTTTGCATAACAGAGCAATCGATCGGACTGGTCGCCAACGACGGTTCCTCGACATTTTTGTCTGCTTTTATTACGGAAGTCTAGTTTTTACCATCTACTACAAAACTAGACAAACACACCCATGTACTTGGCAATCCGGTGCACATCTAATCTAATTATAATACCATCCATGGCTTCTTTGTTGACTAATAAGTGTCCAGGCTAGAAGGTGTGCTGAGTCCGCATGGAAATTTAACTTTTTGCCACCCTTAAAGATGCCACCTATCCAAATGCCATCCTCTTCGTTGCACTCAACAATTTGTCACTCTTAAGATGTGCTTGACTAATTTTTTTGCCACTTTTGAGCCCACCAGGCGCCAAGTCCATCGCCATGTCGCCGCGCGCCATGTCAAGACCAGCGCGCCGCCGGCCTCGCGCGCCAGCGCTGCGCGCGCGCCCGGCCTCTCGCTGCGCTGCGCCGCGCTGCGCCTCCCGCGCTGCTCTGCCTCCCGCGCCGGCGCCACGCCGCCGGCCTCCCGCGCCGCGCCGCCGCCGCCGCCTCCCGCGCCACCGCCGCGCGCGCCGCGCGCCGCCTCCCGGCCTCGCCGCGCTCCGCGCCGCCCAGCCTCCCGCTTCGCCGCCGCCTCCCGCAAGATTTCGCTGAGCGCGGCGCGGGAGGCCGGCGCGCGCGGTGCTGACATGGCATGGGCGCTGACATGGCAGTGGACTTGGCGCCTGGTGGGCTCAAAAGTGGCAAAAAATTAGTCAAGCATATCTTAAGAGTGGTAAATTGTTGAGTGCAACGAAGAGGATGACATTTGGATAGGTGGCATCCTTAAGGGTGGCAAAAAGTTAAATTTCCCGAGTCCGCAGGCAATACCACCTCTCCATCTTACTCTCTTCGTTCTCAAATAACTGTCGTTGTTTACTTTGATCACTAATAATATCATTTTCACGATACTTAACTAAATATTTCAAAAAATAGTATCCGTTAAAATGTAAGTTGGCTAAGTTAATTAACGGTGACACATATTTTGAGAACGGATGGAGTACTTTACCAGATCTCCTCGTTTACTTGGATGTATTCCTTGCGGTCGACGAGGCCACCGCCAAGTTGTTGCAATGGCCTCTACGACTCGCCGACGTCGTTGCCTACAACCCCAATTACTCGACCAGCGTTGACCCAACCTAGATTCAAGCAGTGGTGGCAAGTGACCAGGACTCAAGCAACAACTGCTGCCTAGGTTTTGGTAACCCAAGTTGCCTCCTCGAGTGGATGGGATGACAATGAGAATGACTTGAGTGGATGGGATAAAATTTATCGAATAGTGATCCGAAACAGAAAATAGTAGCCGAAAATAATCAGGAAAATACAATTTTGATCTTACATTATGGTCAAGATCTAGGACATATTACGGGTATCTATCTATTATTATTATATATTAAAAGTAGATGACTGTCGTTTTACAACGGCTAAGAAAAAATTAAATATTCTAGAAATTCTCAAAAAAGAAAAATATTTAGCTCTTAATTTGGTAGGCTATAAATAAAGTTGAACCATAGCTGCCATTGGATGTTACTAAAAAAGAGAAATATGCTAAAATTCTTTTTAAAAAAACATCTGACCTTCAATCTACTTGCGGACCTTAATTATGTTTAAATCATAGTCTTAGATGCTATTATAGACCTATATATATTTAAACGTGAATAGTAAAGATGGAAAGAGATAAAATAAAGGAAAGAAATAATTTGGAAGGTACACGTGGAAAGGAAGAAAGAATTGCTTTCCAAAAAAAGACGAAAGGAAATTAGTAGGAAGCATAACAAGGAGAGAAAAAAAACGATGCTTCTTTGATGGCTATACAGGAGACGTCCGCTGCATGATTACCTTAATTGGTTCCCAGTTCTCGAGCATCCGGGATAGCCGAAGCAATAGGCCGGTGCTGCTGATTCATGGAGGCACGGCAGCCTTTTCAGTTTTGAGGGCGATCAAAGCGAAGATAATCCGACTGGTAAGATGAGTTCCATAGATTTAATCTCGATTTGATTATTATTAGGTTTGATATATCCTTTGTATTAGGACGATGAGACGTGACACTACAACAGAGCGAATCTTTCGCGAGATTTTCACAATTTCCTGACGGGCCCGCAAGCTATTCATAGGGAACAAATATTGTGACGGGAATTGTAAATCCGCCAGGAAAATAGAAATTTACCTGAGGGTGTAATGAAAACCGTGAGGATAATTTTAATTTTGTGATGGCCTGAATGTTACCGTGATGATAATTGATATTTCTCTTGCAATTTTGAACCATCAGGGCAATATTTTGGCTCTTCCCACACAAGTGTTGCGCAAAAACGTGTGGGCGCGCAAAAAAATCCATCTCGCATGGTTTCCCGGTAGGTATAATGAACCAACGAGAAAATAGTAACCCCCAGTACCCTCAGTCTCATGTTGTTCCCTAGATCTAGATCTCATCCCTCGTTCCATTGAGATGCCGGCACCACCACATCCCCGCCACCCCACTGCATTCGCGGTGCCACCCATCCCATCTCTCATTCCGCCACGCCCATATGCACGTTCCGCTGCCCCATCTCATCTCCACCTTCCGGCGCTACATTCCATCTCCACCTTCTGCCATCCTATCCCATCTCCCCTTCTGTCGCCGCACTATCCAGTCTCCCCATCTCCCCTTCCACCATCGCCCATCCTATCTCCCATCTCCCCTTCCAACGTCATCCTATCCTGTCTCCCCATCTCCGTCGCTGCCCCATCCCATCTCCCCATCTCCTCTTCAATCGCCACCCCATCCCGTGTCCCAATATCCCCTTCTGTTGCCATCCCATCCCATCTCTGGCACTGCTCCACCTTGCCTCCCTTTTTGTCGCCTCCCCCATCCCACTTCCAACACCGCCCCACCTTATCTCCCCTAGCACTAGGCCCCAAATCGAGCTCCACATATGCCACCTCCCTACCTAGCTGTAGGGCCATCCCCGCCACCTCCCCACCCCATCTCACCAAGTCGGGCCACCCCCACCCATCTACCGCCACCCAAAGTGGCTATAATGGCAAAATGTATGGCCATCCTCACCAACTCCAACTTTGGTGACCGACAGACTCTATGCAACAACAGCACAAGGTCACCTCCGAGTTCATCCTGCGTGTTTCTCCATCTCTCTCTCTCTCTAATGTGTTCCCAATGATGTTGATTTATTTCCTTGTGTATGGGATGAAGAATCTGTAGGCCGATTAATGTGAATCCTAAAAAAATGTGTTGCAACCGTGTGCAACTAATCTCTAAGGAAGCCCAACATGAAGTCAGAACACCCCATTTTGGGGTCATTAGATTCCTTCAAGAATCGCCAGGATTGTTCAACATGAGTACTATAGATGAGTGTACATCATTGCCAACACAAGCTTAAGCATAAAAATCAAAATTTATTACAAAATTAAGACTTAGCAGCCAAGTTTTACATAGTGGGGCGTAAAACCCAAAGTTATAATACAATACAAAAAGAAACTCCATAAGCATGCTTGAGTGTAGAATAAACCCTAACACCAGGCATCGTCTATACTGTAGTGCTCCTCAGCGTCATCTTCATAGATTTCTTCATTTTCTTGTCAAGCATTTTCTATTTATGATTTTAGCAAGTATGAGTACAATCAACCGTACTCAACAAGTAACATGAGAAAATACTATATAACTATTTGCAAGGATTTCCAAAAGACGGAAGTATAGTGGTTTTGTTAAAGTATTTGTGGATGCAATTTTATTTGTAAATATTTTATTTTTAAACACAAGATAACAAATCATGAACTTTTTAAGGAATTTGGAGATTTTAAAAACTTGATTACCATACTTCAATATTCCCAAAGCATTTCCAAATCTACATATGCTTCGCTATTGGAATCACCCATTAAACACAGCTTCACTTACCGGAAGCACGGCATATTCGAATACCACATATTATAAATCTACAGAGTTTCCCAACTTTACCCACAAGATTCCTCAACCATCATGACTAAGTTAAGAAAACAAGGTTGTTTCACTACTCATCTCTTTATGTAGCCTCCACCCGATAGACTAGATATCCCCTGTCACGGAATACGGCGGCCTGACAGGGCAGAGCCTACCATTGTGAAAGTATGGTTTTGCCGTTTCCATACCACATTCTTATGCCTGTTGTTCCCTCTTCTGGAATAGTATATCATATCGTTATAGTAGATATTCAATCGATTTGAGCAGCTACTAAACTAGGTTTAACGAGTCAACACTTGTGGTTGAGCGGTTACTATGTTCTTTACTTGGCATAAGGGTCTAGTCCTTAGTTTTCTTTGAGGCAACTTCTACCCACAAACCCATAACTCAGTGCCCACTGCACAGCCATCTTTCCGATCCAAGCCTCCAACCTAGGATAAGGTCATAAGACCCAGCCAACTCATGTCTTCCCGTGATACCTCCTTATCATAGAACCACTTTTAAAATTCTATCAGCAAAATGCCAAGTCTCTTATTAGTGGAAATTTTGCTGAGTTCCTAACTACCATGATTACATTAATAATATATTTAATATTACTAAGCCTTGTTAAGGTGAATATGGCCATCAAATTAAACAGGTCTTTTTCGAGTGGTAGGACATTAGCTAATATCATATCATTCTAAACATTTATTGTACAATAAATAACAGTGTATAAATAAGATAATGAAAATACCGATAAATAAATAATTAAAGGATTGTAGGTTCAATATGATCAAAGTCATGTGACTTGCCTTGTGGATTAATGTATTCTACAATTTCGTATTCTTCTGATTCTTGTGCTTGATCTTGAGCTTCTCCTTCTTGAACTGGTTGACCTTCCACGTCATGTGCTAGCGTAAAGCAAATGAAAATAATTCAATTCCTTGCTCAAAGGGTTCAGCTAGGAATAAAGAAATAAAATCTAAGAAAAATCAAATAAAATAGGTTTAGGATTTATAGGTGTCTAATATGGGGAAACGGAGCTGAGGGATAGATCGGCGGGCTCCAAACGGTCGAAATGGGTATACATATGCATTTTCGGGGTTGGGTGAATAGTAACATGTTTGGGCACTATTCACTGCGGGTCTTTACTATTCACACTGGGTCAGGTTATTGTTCACAGCGGGTTTTCACTGTTCATGCCGAACCCACCTGCTACAGTGTTTCGATCAGCCCGGTTTGCTAACTGATTCGGCCTGCTGCTGTGCAGCCCATGATGAACTATGTTGTCTTCCACCTCCATCAGCACTGTAGCACTGAAAACAGAGGAGGAGAGTGACGGCGATCGGCGGAGATATAGTGATTTGCGATAGGATCGGAGGCTATGGTTAGATTCCTGGTGATGTGGAGAGACCATTTTTGGGGTTGGTGAAGGCAGGGAAGGTGGCACTCGCCTGTGGCGAGTCTTCGTCCCACGGAATGTTTGAATGACACAGAGAGTATCGGTGGGTTTCTAGGACAGTAGCTCTAACATTTGAGCAACCTGGGGGTTATAGGGGGCTTGGGGAAGTGGTGGTTTAGGTAGGGGTGGCTAGAGTTGGGCTGTCCACAGCGAGGCGCCATGGCCGAGCGGTGGGCTTCGGTGGCGGAGAAGAGGAGAGCTCAGGGAGCTAAGGCGACGATTCAGGGAGGTTTCTGGGGTCAAGAGGAGGCTATGGGCGAAGGTAATTGGAAAGCAATCAATATGTGCATATGTTTTTATTACACATTCTTGTATGCACACATGTAGGGAGAGTTCAGACTATGTTTTGTGGTTTCATTAGTGTTGATCTATATCTCCTTTTCAACATATATAAGGATCTTACTTTGAAACATTTTCTTTGAGTATATATAACTTGTGTAGTTCATATATATTCATAATTGATTTAAACTCAATCATTTGCAATCGGGTTATCATCTAATTCCTCCATTTTGTGTTAATGGTTAAGGACAACTGGATCTGTAAGATTTGCTAGCAATTAATCTCAAAAGATAAATACTCACATTCAAATGAGTTAGTTGCTTGAGAAGCTTATTGTAGAGTATACAATTGTTGTGTACATGTTGTATACTCACAAATCAATCTTTATCTCATTATTTGTTAAGCTTGTCATGAATTATTAAAAAGGAAAGATTGTTAAATCTAGTCCTTCCATTATGAGTTAATGGTGAAGTTTTGGTAATTAATGGCAATTGATTTGTGAACTAACATTTTCCATGAGTTGGATGAATAGGTTAGGTTCTATAAATGAGGATGACTTAGGATAACTTCATGTGTTAAAGTTTATCAAGTCAAGAGAACACCCATCATGTGTTGATGGAGTTCAAGTGAAGGATGCATCATAGGTTGATGTCTATCAAGATAATAACCTAGACTTGAAGTGAAGATGTGTGTCATCAAACATTAAGAGGATGCTCAAGATAAAGATATGACTACTTAGGGCTAAGAATATGTTCCTAATCTTTTACTAGTCTTGGTGTTTTGTTGGAAGACAGGGTTGTTAGTATAGATTACCGTACTATTAAAAATAGATCATGTCTAGTACCTTGAGTCTTATCATATGTTGATAGCTCAATCTCACTTGCTCTAGCTCTCCATGGCATGATGCTTATATTTGTAAATGTGTTTTGCAAATAGTTGAGGCTCATACGTTCAATCCTTATAACATGGGACTATGCATTGCGAATGTATTTTGCAAGTGTTTAAAATCTATGTTTCATACTCCTTGTGGTATGAGGCTTATATTTGCAAATATGTTTTGCAAATGGTTGAAACTCATATATTATGCTACTCCTTGTGGTATAAGGCTTATATTTGCAAATGTGTTTTGGCTCCAATGACTAGTTTTCTTGTGTGGGGTATAAATACTCCTTGTGGCCAGTTGGAGAGAAAGTTGTTAAACTCCATTTCATTCCTTTGAGGTAGTGTGAGTTTCTCCTCTCAATTGTGCATGTGTTGCACCATGCGAGTAAGGAGGGAGGTCTCTAGATTGCATATGTTGCATCTAGAGTTGGATTTCATATTCAATTGAGCTTGTGCATTTGTTGCATGTGGTGAGAGTCAAACAAGAGGCTTAACTTGTTACTCTTGGAGTTTGCCGATTCTTAGACGGCGTTAGAGGCGTTGTGCGTGGTGATCTTCTCAAAGAAGGCTGTTTGAAGACATGGCGTGATTGTGAAGGTTGGGGCTCACCTACCCAGAGCGGAAAAGAGCTATCACCAGTGGATTGAGGTGTTTGGCTTAATTTGTGGAGCAGGTCCAATTCGTTTGGGATTACCTCAACGTGGACTAGGACATTGTGGTTTGTTCCCTTGTGCTCAATTTGTATTCAAGCAATTTATATTCATAGAATTAATTAAATTAATTCCTTGTCATCCTAGTATTACAAACCTTTCATACACTTAGGTTTTTCGTGCACTTAGTGAACCTAGTTGATTTAGGCCTTAATTGTGCAAAACTAAATTGACTTAAGTTTCCGCATTATAAACTCGGTTTTAGCCCAAGATTTTTTAAAGCACCTGTTCACCCCCTCTCTAGTTGACCTCCTCGATCTTACACCATGCTTAAAAAAGTCAAGTTTGGCACTCCTGTGCATACCTTCACCTCTTGAATGCCATAGTTCGAGAACTAGCTTCATGAGGCTAAGTCAAAACCTAATAACCCCATGCCTCCATGTGAGTTTGACATATAGGAGGTCGAGAGTTGGCTCCATAACTATTCACGACCCCACATCCTTCTGTGCGATGGTGAATTCCCCAATACGACCCAAAATGGGCCAAGCAAAGCAACGACCCTTTGGTAAACACCAGGGAAACTCAACTCGAAGGCGCAGACATGACTTGTCATCTAAAGTCCGCATGAGGGTTAAGGTATTTTAACATGTTATCAGAATGCATTGCAGGCTACTAGTGAGATTGTTGACCCGAGCAGCGTGTCGACCCCTTTTACAAGTCAATGCGCCGACCCGGGTGGGTGGTTGACAACCGTCCGGATCAGCGATGGGCCCTACTGTTGAGGAAGGGTCCCTATGCTACCTCGGGCCCACAACCACTTCGGAGTGTTGGCACCCGTTGGAAGGTCTACCTCGAATCAAGTCCCCAACTCAACCTTGGTGAGGTACACAAGTCTGATCCCGGATGATTCCGGGGCCAACCCTAGATGAGGTACGTAAAACTAGCCCCGATGGAGTCTGAGGCCAACCCCGTAAGGGTACCGGGTGCAATGAGATCCACACGAGGAAAAGGACATATATACCCCTAGGAGTAAGTTAGGTCTTGAGAGCAGACTTGTAACTTCACCGGCCTCCCTCTCCTCCTATAAATAGGAGCTCTTGCAACGAGAGAGGGGAGGCCATTTGTAATCCTAAGCACTTATGTTGAATATACTTGGTGGTTGTGTGTTTCTGCTTGAGTCCCTTCGCATCCTCGATGATCTCTACATCCAACCGGAGGTATTTCTAAGTTTACTGTGGATTCGTACTGATGACAAATACCCTATTGAGCACGTGGTTTGTAGAAATTAAACGTTGATCATTAGCTAGAGAGACAAGGTATCATACGTCCACATTGCTAGGTTAGGTTTTGATGTTTGAGGCTGAGGGTGCAAGCGCGAGGCTGCGCAGTGCGTGTAGGCCATGGCCATGCCACAGCGTGAAGTTTTTGCATTTTTGGCCCTTTGTGCCACTGAAATTCCGAATTTGGCCCCCTATGCGCGCAATTTCAGTTCTAGCCTCCTGACACGGCCGGGGAGCATGCAAAGGCTCTTGACACGCCCCCAACCACGTGAGGGAGGTGGTGCACCCCCCAACCGCACAAGGTCACCTCGTGCGCTCCGCGGCCACACGAGGTGCACTATAGCAATTTCACAAATTTTTTCAAGAAAATTTATTTATATATGTTTTTTGTATGAATGTATAAATATAGCAAATGAGCCCAAAAAATTATAATTTTTTGTGGAGCCTCCCGACATAGTGTACTTGCTTGCGTAATTTTTTTGTAAATTTAACCTTTGTGATTTTTTGGGTAAATTTTTAAATGTATTGTTTGTAGGGATATTTTAATATAGGCAATGAGGTCCAAGCATTACAAAATGTATTTTGAAGGGTCTTTACATAATGTACTTAGTTGTGTAATTTTTCTAGAAATTTGTATGTTAGGAAATTGTCTCGCAATTTTATGGCATGTGACACACGATCACTGGCTGGGCCATAAAATTGCAAGACAATTTCATAACATACAAATTTCTGGAAAAACTACACAACCAATTACACTATATCTAAGGACCCTTCAAAATAAATTTTGTAATATTTGAACCTCATTTCTTATATTAAAAAAATCCCTAAAAACTGTACACTTAAAAAAAATTCACAAAGGTTAGATTTACAAAACAGAAAAATTACACAAGCAAATACACTATGTCGGGAGGCTCTACAAAAATTATAATTTTTCGAACTCATTTGCTATATTTACAAATTTGTACAAAAACATATTAAAATAAATTTTCTTGAAAATTTTTGTGAAATTGCTGCACCTCGTGCGCTCGAGGGGCGCCCTCATGCGGCCGGGGGCGCACCACCTCCCTCACGTGGCCGAGGGGGCGCGTCAGGAGCGTTCGCGCGCTCTCCAGCCGTGTTAGGGGGCCAGAGTTGAAGTTTCGCACGTTGAGGGGCCAAATCTGAAATTTCCGTGCTTCCCACGGCGACCGTGACGGACGCGAGGCTGCCTGCCTCGTTCGGAGGTGAGGCAATGAAATGCAGCTGAGAGCAGCCGATGGGTTGACCGGATTAAGGGGGAATTCTATATGCCGCGCGTGCGGCCCACAGCCCATGGGGGCGGCGGGCTCTCCCTCTCGGCTCAATTGTCGGCCCGATAACTTACTCCTCGTACGTTTCTGTTTTCCTTTTTCTCGGCTCAATTTCCGGCTCGGTGGTACTCCAGTCCACGCACAGTTGTTTTCTTTCTTTTTTTTTTCTTAGCTCAATTCCCGGCTCGATGGCTCGGTGACTGGTACTCCTCGCACGGCTCAACATGATACACCTTAACAAATAACATAAATCATATATCATGTTTCTTTTTTGTTTCTTTCTTTCTTTTTTGCATTTAGTTCCATTTTTTGCTTGAATGTTGTAGTAGGTCTTCTTTGTTCTTTATCATGTTCAATTTTTGTTCCCCTATTGTTCTATTAATATTTTTTATAGCTAATTGTCTTTATTTGTCTTCCACCCAACTAATTCACTAGCCTTACTACATGACTATCATCAACCAACTGTTAGAATATCGTCAACGAAGCTGTTAGAACATTAAAACCAAATGCATGAAATATTAGCTCATTCCCTTTGAAACTTAATGCAAGAACATCATTGATAAACTATTAAAATATTAAAATCAAATACGTGGAACATTATCATATTCGCCCTTAGAACTTATTGCGTGAAATATTGTTGATAATTTAGTAGAACATCAAAACCAATGCATGAAATATTTCATTAACACCTATCACAATTCATTTATCCTACCCAATTTAAATATATACACTAAAACATTGTCAATGAACTACTAGAATATTAGGAAGACATATGTGGAACATTTTGTTTTATTTGTTAGAACATATAATATATGATATTGTTATCAAGGTAAAATATATGTAAGTCAGGTCTTGTTTTGAAGATCTCATCATAAGGAATACAACGATTCAAACGGATTATGAATTGGACATTTGGTTTAAAAGGTAAGGTGGTTTGAATTTTTGAATTGCAAAAATAAATCACCTTGGATAACTTGCCAATTCGTGAGTCACTAAGCAGTGTCATGTATAGTGGGCCGTGCAGGTGGGCGGCACACGGCTACTCGCCGTGGGAGAGGCACATAGTCGCTCTCCGGACCAAGGATCCTTCAAAACGTCTTTGACTAGTGGTTTTTATTGAAATAGAATAGCTATTGTTAGCTTTTGATTGAGATATTTAATTAAATGGAAATGAAAAACTGTTATATTTTTATAGGCAATACAAAGAAAAAAAAAGAAAAAAAGCATGATAAGAAATCTACGCATTCAATATGACTTTTAATTTCTATAACTTAGAAGATAAAAGCTAAAAACTGCTTTGATGTGTTTTAGACCGTACTTCTTTGCGAACAAGCCTGGTAAACTAGGCCCGCTTGGTTTACAACAGCAGACTTGATCAATTTCGGGTGATGTTTGTGCAACGAATAAGCTAGCCGTTCCACCCAACTTGTTTTTGCAGTTGCACTGTTGGGCTGGGCCTTTTGTACTTATTGATCCAGTAGTGGTTCGGGCCGACTAGTGGATGGCCTTGTGAACACACGCCTGAAAGTGACAAGAAACCCATTAATTAGAAGACTCTGGAGACAGATGACCCAATGCCAAAGCGTGAGAGGTATGAAGCGAAGCTCTTGGACTCATGGCAGCTCGTATTCTTCAGCTGCATGTTTATCCAATAGAGGCTGGAGCTAGATTTGGTAAGGTAGGTGCATATCTCCCGAGGAACCAAGGCCAGAGGAAGGACCCATTACCATGGAAAACCATCAATCTTATGATGCAGTTTTCTTTTGTTTCGTTAGCTATGAACATCATACATGTAGTGCACAAGCAGTTCAGCCAGCATGCTATGTCGTTAAAACTGATTTTTTTTTCTCGAAAACACAGAAATTTTACATTTTATCCATTAAAAAGAAGAACAGAACAAGTTACAAAGGTCCAAAACAAACCAGGTACAGAAAAATAAAAAACACAACTCTGAAAGCCTATGAAGACGAATGTCCATAGCTAACACAACCAACGTCAACTAGGATGCCGACCACAACTGATAAACACTAGCACGAGTTATCAGTGGCGGACCCAGGATTTTACCAAAGGGTATGCCGCACGAAAATTTTTATATGCAAGTCGGTAAAACCGTTTGCCAATTCGGTAAAACCGTTTGCCAATTCGGTAAATAATTGTAAAATTTGCACCGTAATTCGGTATACATGCACTAAATAATATGATAAGTCTTAAATTTAAGGATTAAATTGGAAACTTGCACAAATTTCAATATAAATAGTTCAAACATTATACTAATAGTCTCAAATATACATAAAAAAGACTTACAATACTATTTGTCCGACTTTTTGGCCTACGCTAAAGGACATGAAAGTCTCGATTATATCATCTTCATCCACTTCAAAGAAAATATCACGCTCAATGAATGTGACTAGACAATCATCCAAAAGACTATCACCCATCTTATTTCTTAACTTTGTTTTCACTAAAACCATTGCAGAAAATACCCTTTCAACACTTGTTGTTGCCACTGGTAGAAGCAAAACCAATTTGAGAAGCATGTAAACCATATCATACACTTTATGCCTCTTTGTTTCAACAAGCTTAACTGAGAGATCAACAAGATTGTCTAGATCTTTGAAGCTACCAGTGTAGGACCAAAATGGCGACAGAGGGGGGGTGAATGTCGATCTTTAAAAATCGCCCCCAACAAGTATCCTTACTTAAGCTTCTTCTCCAATAGCTATGGGAGCTATGAAGATAGAAAATAAGCCCTCACCGGAGATCACAGAGACAAGGAAAACCAGATCCAAACGTAGCGGTCAAGAAAAATAAAATCGAGAAAGTTCGATCGCAAGCGGTAGTACCACGAGACGAGCGGTAGTACCTCTCGAGAAGCGGTAGTACCGCGACGACGATCGGACTTGTCCGAACGCTTCTTCACGCCGATCGATCGTCCGAACATAACCGTAGTACCGCTTAGGACGAGCGGTAGTACCTCTCGAGGAGCGGTAGTACCTCCGAGCGGTAGTACCTCTCGAGGAGCGGTAGTACCTCTCGAGAAAATCAGCAAACAGATTTTCTCAAAAATGAGAGATTCGCAATGATTCTTGGATTCTTGGCTTGGGAAACTTTGAGGATAGCTAGGAACACTCCCGAAGAATAAGCCAAGAGCCAATATCAAGAAAACCCTCCAAGAAACAAGAATTTCAGATTTGGGTAAAAATCTGAAATCTTGCAAGAACCGAGCCAAAAACCAAATAACTCCCCAACCGTTGATCCTTTGGCTATGAAATTTTGAGGGAAGCTAATTAATAGCCTCTGGACTCTTCATACCAAATTTCAAGCCATCTTAACAAGGGAATCAAGAGCAGCTCCAAACCCTAGAAACTGAGTTCATGAACAGAGGAAGGCCAAAACTGAAATCTGAGAATCAAACTCGGTTTGCTCTTGGGATTAAATAGCCAAATGGCTTTTGAGCATTACCCATGTCATAGCAACCCATTTTGGCACTCTCCAGCAAGCAAGAACTCAAAACCACGAAAATCAAGAAATCTTGCAAAGAGGAAAATGAAGAATGTGGCTACGAACAGAAAACCAAACTTCAGATTTCATTCATTGAATCACAAGGAATACAGAGGAGTCCCGATACGCATGGACATTAGGACATAGATGATTACAAGACTCTCCACTCAATCCCTCTCCTCTCAATCGTCAAGAACACCAAGAATCACACATCTTCTTGGGAGGAAGAACACACAGAGAGGAGCTCACATAGAAACCATCGATGAAGCTACAGAGGGAGCACTACTCTGCCTTCACCAACTCATACCAACTCACACCAACTAAAGAGCTAAAGGAAACAACCTTCCTAAAGCCTCTTTTGACTAGTGTAAACCCTAATTCGCTACAAGTGCTCAAGTGGGCATGCAGCCCTCTCCACCTATTTATAGCCTACGGCTAACGGGTCTCCGCCCCGTTACGCCCGCTATTTCCAACGGAGCCCGCTCCCGCTTGTGCAGTCTTGCGAAATTCCCGATTCGCCTCTCGCACCTTCCGAAGCTTCGCGCTCCTTGTCTCGCACGCCTCGCAACCACCTCGAGTCCACGCCGTCTTCGACACATCCCGACCGCTTCGACCTCGCGCCACCGCGCTAGTCCGGTCCACCGTGTCTCACCACGACTCCACTCGACGCCCCGCAGCCACACGCAGACAAGAAAACACGCCAAATAGCACCGCCGATACATGAAAGCATAATCAACATCATACTTACCATGACGAAGTCCAAACTCACAAATCAAAGAATCGCGTCCTAATCCCATATGACCAAGTTTGACCACAACCGATCGAGCCCGTTGCACCACGCAACGCCGTGGTCCGAACCACCCAAACCAAACTCCATCGACCTAAACAATCACAATTACTCATCACTCACATGTGGTCACCTCCACATGGTTCATCAATCTCCCCCTTGATGAGTATATTGACAAACTCGAAAAAGCGCAAAGTTGAGTTTGAGTTTGAAGAATCCAACATGGTCCAAAGAAGGGAATGAAGTTTATGACCATGTCGACAGAAGGAACCACTAGAGCAACAACTGAAAGAGCAAATTGATCTCCAAAGCTCTAAAAAGATCCCAACAGACTTTTTCTTCTCTATTCTCCCCCTTTTGGCAATAAACACATCAAGATGCAATAGAGAGAATATGACATGTCAAATGGATGAAATGGCTGAAATTTGTTTATTTAAGCATTTAGAGCCATGAGAATTATCCATAATGACCAAAATGTAATACACCAAGCCATAACTCAATAAAGGCTATCTAAATCATGACAACATGTATATGAGCTAGCTAGAGCACATAGATGACAAACTGAATTGTAATGCATTTTATGAGCAAGTCAAGTCATCAATGATCAAAGTCTAACTAGAGATATCTAAGGATGATGCAGGCCATGTCAATAAGCTAAGCGCAACAAGAAAGCTAATATTAAGTCCAAATAGAGTGCTATAAGCTCAAGATTGAAACATTGGTTAAGTACTTGATTCTTTTTGAAACTTAAGCAAGTTGAGCACAAATGATATATTTTCTTTTGAAATTCAAGGTTGTTGACAACCAGATTTTTGTTTTATCATGTGCTAGACCTCCATTTTATGCGACTACTTCAAGCGAGAAGCTTAAGAAGATAGTCTAGGTCATCCAAAACTCTCCCTAAGTTCATGCCAAGTGCAATGGCAAGCCGTCTCATAGGAGAGAATTGGTGAAGTCAGTTTTTTCACACAAAAAGAGATCTTTTTGCATTTTAACATGTTGTACTAACTTATGCATCATCAAGAGACTAAAACAGCTCAATTTAAGGCTCAATATAGATTCAACGCTCTACTCAGCCTATTTGACATGGCATGAATCATACAGGGATAGCTCAAGAAAGACTAATCTCGAATGCTAACATGACAAGTTTTAGTTTAAGTTGAGCAATTTTAATGAACTTATCATGACAGAAGCTAATCCATACATATGAAGTCATGATAAATCTAGCAAGCTAAGCACAAGTCATGGCAAGGTGTAAAGCATTAAAGCATGTCATAACAGGATAATAATCAAGGCTCAATGCAATTTGATTATAATGCTAGAATGATGAAAATGCATGAAAGTCCAGCTCCCTTCAACATTAGATGCAACTTTTAGTTCAAGTTGAGTTATGTCAAAATTAAGCTCCGTAAGCTCCCAAATGAACTCTCCCCGAACCAAAGCAATAAGATCGAGAAGCTGGGAAAGCAAACAGAAACAAAGCAATCCTTAAAGCATAGAAAGATTTAGAAGCAACTATGGCTCGATCGACTCATCTACCCCATATGACACTAGGACTATTAGACCGGTAATCTACCTCACTAGGAGCAAACACGCACTGCCTACCCAAAGGTGGCCCGGCCCTTGCTAGAACTCAAAGCAAGAGTGGGCTCAACCTAGTAAGAGAAGAGAAGCGGCTAATAGAGCAGAATCCTAGGTCACAAGATAAGAGCAACGAGTCTAAACAGCTAGACGAGAAGACCACTCTAACCTATGCTTGGAAGGACTAAACCAGAGCACCCGCAAATGCAATGCAATGAAATGAGACGAAGCATAATCAAATTAGTAAAGCAAGAAATCACAAAGCTCCCCTCACTATAGTCCATAAGGACAAACCACCCCAAGCTCTCCCGCAGAGTTGAAAATCTTGAACTATCCAAAGGCTTGGTGAAGATGTCACCAACCGGTGGTCACTCTCACAAACCGGAGCACTATGTCACCCTTCTCTACATGGTCTCTAAGGAAGTGGAAACGAATATCAATATGCTTGGTCCGAGAGTGTTGCACTGGTTCTTAGCGATGTTGATCGCGAAGTGTTATCACAAAAGAGTGGAACACCGTCTAAGGCTAACCCAAAGTCCCGCAGGTCGAAACCATCCAAAGTACTGCTACAAGAATCGGCCGCAGCAACGCATTCGGCCTCTGCAGCGGATCAGGCAACACCGGATCGCTTCTCTAAGACCAGAAACGAGAAGTGCCAATGAATTGGCAGGTGCCGAAGTGCTCTTCCTATCTATCCTACACCCAACAAGTCCGCATCCGAAAAGGCTCTCAAGGAAAGACAAGATGAGGAAGAGTACCGATACCATAGTCAATGGTAGCTCGAAGGTACCGAAGATGCGCTCACCGCTCAAGCGGTGAGATACGCGAGGAGAAGCTCGAAACCGAGCACACGCATACACCGAGAAGTGTATGTCCGGTCTCGAGGCGATGAGGTAAAGAAGGGAGCCGATCATACTTCGAACTCTTTTTGATCAATCGCTCGCCATCCTCATTCGGTCAAGATAGGTCAGAAGCCATGGGAGTCGACACAGCTTACCATCGCTCATGTCGGTTGCTCAGAGGTCACGAGTGTACTTTCCTTGATGAAGAAATGTACCTCCCGAGATCGCTTGATTTGGAAGCCAAGGAAGAAGGTCAACTCCCCATCATACTCATTTCAAACTCGGTGCTCATGACATCCGAGAACTGTGAAACAGTATGGGAAGAGCGCCAAAGATGATGTCATCGACATAGATTTGGACGAGCAGAAGGTCATTGCCATGACGGCGGATGAACAAGGTCTTGTCTACTTTACCCATGTCAAACCCATGACTCAACAAGTAGGACTTAAGCCTCTCATACCAAGCTCGGGGCTCGCTTAAGTCCATACAACGCTTTGGAAAGCTTGAAGACATGGTGTGGGTATTTGGGGTTCTCGAAACTGAGGTCATCTGACGTAAACTTCTTCCTCAATGACTCCATTAAGGAAGGCACTCTTGACGTCCATCTGGTAGAGCTTGAAACCCTTAGAAGCTGCAAAGGCAAGCGTGATTCTAATGGCCTCAAGTCGAGCTACAGGGCAAAGGTCTCTCAAGTCTAGACCTCAACCTAGGAAAACCCCGAGCTACCAATCTAGCCTTGTTTCAATAACCACTCCATCCTCGCTCGCTTATTCTTGAACACCCACTTAGTCCCAATAATATTGTGACCTCGCGGGGCTCGACAAGCGACCGCACCTTGTTCCTCTCGAAATTTTCTAACTCCTCATGCATGGCATTGACCCAAGACTCATCGGAAAGAGCATGAGAAATATCCTTGGGCTCAAAGGAGGCAATGAAAGCATAGTGGAGACAGAATTGAGATAAGCGATTTTGAGCGAGTAACACGCTCGAACAGTCTCCAATCATCCGCTCGTAAGGATGCCTTTTCGGATATGTCGGGAGGTCCAGGATGAGATGAAGAAGTGGCCTCTACCTCGTGAGTGATGAGATAGGAACAGAGCCACTAGCTCCAGAGGAAGCGTAAGGCATGGGTCGATCACCGGAGGTGCGGTAGAAGACGGCACCTCAAGGGGTGGATAAGGGACCGGATCGGTAGACAACCCTCATCTCCATCGTCCTCGTCATCCACGAAGATGGTCTCGGATCGCTTCTAAAGAACTCGAGATATCGTGCCTAGTCCCCGGACCGGCCTCGTCAAAGGTCACCTCACAGTCTCTACCATTTTGCTAGACTCAGCCTTCACTTATAAGCCCGCGAAGAAGGCGAGTAACCTAGAAAGATCCCATCACAAGAACGTGACTCGAACTTATCTAGGTTCCCTGACTTGAGAATAAAGCACTTGCAACCAAACACACGAAAATGAGAGGCGCTGGCTTTCGCCGTATCTCAACTCATAAGAAGTGCGGTGCAAGTGTGCCCAAGAAAACTCGATTTGAGACATGGCACGCGGTGGCTATAGCCTCACCCAAAACTTCGCGGTGTAGAGTACTCATCAAGCATCGTCCCGCCATCTCGATCAAGGTACGGTTCTTCCTCTCCACAACGCCATTCTCACGAGGGACGATGGAGAAGAGAATCGGTGCTCTACACTGCCTCACCACGAAACTCGAAGTAGGAATTCTTGAACTCGTGCCATTGTCACGCGGATCGCTCGTAAGGCACCCGGAGCTCAACAGAAAGCCTCACAAAAGACCTCGGAAATGTGAAAATGTCTCATCCTTCGAGGCTAAGAAAAACACCCAAGAATACCTCGAGAAGTCATCGACCACGACAAGAACATACCACTTCCCTCCTGCTGACTGCACTCGAGCTGGTCCAACAGTGTCCATATGGAGCAGCTGTCCCGGTGCATCGGTCATAGTAACTGTGACCGGAGGGTGAGAAGCGGCAACCATCTTGCCGTGCCGGCATGGAGCGCAAACAAGATCTTTGACCATCTTGAGTTTCGGCAGACCACGAATGAGATCGTGGCCGCTAACTCGGGTCAAATGGTCAAAGCCTATATGACCAAGTCTCCTATGCCAGAAGGAAAGGTCGCGGGACTCAGAAGCAACTAAACACCTGAGAGGATCGCCAGAAGACTCAGAAAAATCAGCACGAAAGATCCTCCCATAACGAGAAATCCCGCAAACCAGACTACCCGAAGAATCAAGAATTTTACAAGCATTTTTCTTAAAGCTCACCTCGAAACCGTCATCGGTAAGCTGAGAAACTGAAAGCAAATTGTACTGCAGCTTACTAACCAAGGCAACATCCTTAAGAATAAAAGAAGCATTAATGCGCACAAGTACCTTTGGCGATGACGCGCCCAGCACGGCGCGCTCGAAGGTGATCGTCTCATCACCGGAGCACGGGCTAGGGAGGAGAACCAACGGAGTCTCGGTCATATGACGAACAACCGAGTCTACAAGCCAAACCTTCTCCTTCCCTACCCGTGAACCCGAGTCAACAGAGAGTAAAGTCTCGATCGGGTAAATCAAAAGTGATTTTGGCACCCAATACTGAACAACACGTCGAGCATATGAAGTAGTCAAGCACGACTGACCTCTATCTACCCTACGCCCCGTGACTTAAAGAAGCGTAGGTCCGTGAGTAGACTGGCATTCGCGGGTCCGATCGCTACGAGAGCGAGTCAGAACTTTGGCAACACGCTGATCACGCCGCGGATAGCTGTCTCGATGGGGGAAACGAGATGTACCCTCAGGACGGCGGAAGTCACGACCAAGAGCAGCATGAGGACGAAAACCAGAAGACTCAGAAAAACCAAGTCCTCGATGCTGCCCAAACCCATCAGAAGACACAAGCCTAGACCTCGTGCTGGCCTTAGGTGCACTCAGAGTCTGGGGCTGACCCTGAATACGCCTAAGAGACTCAACACGGTCTCTACGCGCGATCCTGGCGCGCCTGAAGCAACGATCGATCGAATGTCCATCCTTCTGACAGAAGGTGCAGTGGTACCTCACCTTCGAAGAGGTGGAAGTAGCACGCGATGGCTTCGGCTTCTGAGGAGCCGAAGTAGCAGGTGAACTCACCATCGCCGAGATCCCTTGGACAAAGCCCGCGATTTAAATTTGACCTCATCGATCTGGGCTCGACTCGATCGCACCACCTACTATGGGTCTAAGAATAGCGGTGGGTGCTTTCTCATATCCTCATAAAAATCATATCCTAGACCCTGATTAAATCTGCAGATCTTAGATTGGTCTAGAATAAGATTGAGCTTCTTCTTGTCGCCTACAAATCTCTCGAGAGTGTTCATAAGGTACCGACACTCCCAAAGAGAGAGGTGCAAGAAGAGCAGGAGGAGAAGGAACAGCAGAGGGTAAGGGAGCGAAGAAGAACCAACAGAGAGGAGAGAATGGCTTGTGCATGCACACCGACCACAAGGGACAGTCCTACTACTAGCGCTTTGGTTCACGTCGCTAAGCGCCTCAACCTTACCCCGGGCTTCTCCCGCCTTAACAATCACAAGACAAGCCGATGGTGGCTTCTCTAGTAGGTCCTTAGTTAGCTTCACACATCTTTCATCCAATGTAATCAAGTCAATTTTTAGTTTTTCACAATTTTTGCAAAGTGAGCTAACAGGTCCTTAGAAGCATCTTGAGCCAACTTCCTATCATGATCAATCATATCTTGAAACTGCTTTGGAGACACTTCAAGTTCAACAGCTTAACTTAGGACAGCTTCAAGCATGAATCAATCGGCTCAAGCAAAGAAGCTTGTAGTTCAGCAATTTTATGATCCGCCTGCTTTAGATTCATCTTCAAGTTATTGCAATTTTCACAAGACTCGAGGCAGATCAAGGAGCATGGCATAAGGTCCTCTAGCAATGTCCTTAACCTCACATGAGGTGGGAGAAGTAGTCTCATCGGTAGTAAGTAGGGTAACACCATCCTACTCAACTCTAACTCAGCAAGCAGACTAACATTCTCCACCTTAACAATATCAAGCTCGGAGGACACACTATCATGCGAGGTCCTTAGTTTCTCCATGTCACCCAACAGAGCACAACAAGTATCACAATCATCACGGGAGGGAGCAGATGTAAGTGAAGTAAGCTCCCGTGATAGTCTATCTACTTCCTTCTCTAACTCGGTACACCTAGCCCTAGCTCTAGCATGAAAACCACCTAGCTTAAGAAAAGCATGATTGAGCTGGTCGAGGTGGGGCATACCTCGTCGAGTCGGAGTACTGCTCATTGTCGCTCGATTCGCCCTCGAGGCCACGAAGCACATGCCGGAGAAGTCGTCGCGCCATCCTTGGGCTCTTGGTCACCCGTCCGTCATCGCCGCTCCATCCCTCCACCTCGCCGAGGTCGAGGTCGTCGGCGGTGAGGACGTGGTGGAAGAGCTTCTTGGCCTTCCCGGTTGCGAAACTTCTTCTTTCCGCGTTTGGTGGAGGCTTCTTGTTGCGGTTCTTGTCGGTGTAGTCGATCTTGCCCGAACCGCCATAGTCGTTCTTGCCTTTCTCGGCTTGGGGCGGTTTGCTGAATGTGGTTGGGGCCACCACACTCGAAGCAAATCACGGTCCTCCTCTCTTCTCGTCCCTCCTCCTTGTAAGCATGGGAGAATCTTGAGCAAGGAGGGCCACCGATCATCCGCAGCGTTCTAACCGATCATCGCTTATGTCACGAGAGCAGCAAGGAGAAACCGCAAAGAGAACCAGAAGAAGAGGAACCAGAAGCCAACGTGGGATCAGTGACCAAAGCCATCGACTGTGACTTCGACCTACGAGAGACAACGTCAATCTCGTGAGTCTTGAGGCGCGAGTACAGCGCGTCAAGAGTCAAGGTCGAGAGGTCCGCGTGTCCTTAATGGTGGTCACTTTCATCTCCCAAACACGCAGATCAAGTGCCGCAAGCATCTGACGAGCGTTGTTCGAGTCGGGGTATGTGAGACCGACCGCTCGGAGGTTGCTCAAGATCTTATGGAAACGCGCGAAGCACTCATCGAGGGACTCACCAGCAAGCATCTCGAATTTGTTGTATTCTCGCTGAACCGTCTGTCGAACCGTCTTGATCCGGTGGTGCCCTCATGGTATCGCGCCGAGGGTCACCCGGATATCGTAGGCGGACGGCAGTGGGAGATACGATCGAACTCGCTACGACTCGGGCCCGGATAATGATGTTCCTTGCCTTAGTGTTTGCCTCAACATCATGCATATTCCCAGCATTGATGTTCTCATCGCCAGGAACAACAAACCGGACCTTGACCTTGCGCCGGATAGCGCACTCGAGCACGGATGTATGTCTCCATTCGGCTCTTCCGGAAGGGTAATCGATGCCATCAAACAGGCGGCTTGGTCGAGTACTTGTCCGTCGCCATGGCTCTTGAGACCGGTTAAGATCTATTGAAAAGAGCTAACCGCTCGATACCAATTGTAGGACCGAAATGGCGACAGAGGGGGTGAATGTCGATCTTTAAAAATCGCCCCAACAAGTATCCTTACTTAAGCTTCTTCTCCAATAGCTATGGGAGCTATGAAGATAGAAAATAAGCCCTCACCGAGATCACGAGACAAGGAAAAACCAGATCCAAACGAAGCGGTCAAGAAAAATAAAATCGTGAGAAAGTCGATCGCAAGCGGTAGTACCGCGAGACGAGCGGTAGTACCTACGAGCGGTAGTACCTCTCGAGAAGCGGTAGTATCAAGACGACGATCGGACTTGTCCAAGCGTTTCTTCGCGCCGATCGATCGTCCGAACATAACCGGTAGTACCGCTAGGACGAGCGGTAGTACCTCTGAGCGGTAGTACCTCTCGAGGAGCGGTAGTACCTCTGAGCGGTAGTACCTCTCGAGGAGCGGTAGTACCTCTCGAGAAAATCAGCAAACAGGATTTTCTGAAAAATGAGAGATTCGCAATGATTCTTGGATTCTTGGCTTGGGAAACTTTGAGGATAGCTAGGGAACACTCCCAGAAGAATAAGCCAAGAGCCAATATCAAGAAAACCCCTCCAAGAAACAAGAATTTCAGATTTGGGTAAAAATCTGAAATCTTGCAAGAACCGAGCCAAAAACCAAATAACTCCCCAACCGTTGATCCTTTGGCTATGAAATTTTGAGGGAAGCTAATTAATAGCCTCTGGACTCTTCATACCAAATTTCAAGCCATCTTAACAAGGGAATCAAGAGCAGCTCCAAACCCTAGAAACTGAGTTCATGAACAGAGGAAGGCCAAAACTGAAATCTGAGAATCAAACTCGGTTTGCTCTTGGGATTAAATAGCCAAATGGCTTTTGAGCATTACCCATGTCATAGCAACCCATTTTGGCACTCTCCAGCAAGCAAGAACTCAAAACCACGAAAATCAAGAAATCTTGCAAAGAGGAAAATGAAGAACAGAAGCTACGAACAGGAAAAACCAAACTTCAGCTTTCATTCATTGAATCACAAGGAATACAGAGGAGTCCCGATACGCATGGACATTAGGACATAGATGATTACAAGACTCTCCACTCAATCCCTCTCCTCTCAATCCTCCAGAACACCAAGAATCACACATCTTCTTGGGAGGAAGAACACACAGAGAGGAGCTCACATAGAAACCATCGATGAAGCTACAGAGGGAGCACTACTCTGCCTTCACCAACTCATACCAACTCACACCAACTAAGGAGCTAAAGGAAACAACCTTCCTAAAGCCTCTTTTGACTAGTGTAAACCCTAATTCCCTACAAGTGCTCAAGTGGGCATGCAGCCCTCTCCACCTATTTATAGCCTACGGCTAACGGGTCTCCGCCTGCTACGCGCTATTTCCAACGGAGCCCGCTCCGCTTGTGCGATCTTGCGAAATTCCCGATCGCCTCTCGCACCTTCCGAAGCTTCCGCGCTCCTTGTCTCGCACGCCCGCAACCACCTCGAGTCCACGCCGTCTTGACACATCCCGACCGTTCGACCTCGGCGCCACTGCGCTAGTCCGTCCACCGTGTCGCCACGACTCCACTCGGCGCCCCGCACCACGCACAAGAAAACACGCCAAATAGCACCGCCGATACATGAAAGCATAATCAACATCATACTTACCATGACGAAGTCCAAACCTGTCAAATCAAAGAATCAACGTCCTAATCCCATATGACCAAGTTTGACCACAGTCCGACCGAGCCCGTTGCACCACGCAACGTCAGGGTGGGGGATTGTTGGATTATGTGGGCCAACCCATATAATAAGAATAATTCCTATTAAATCTCAAAGGCCCACTCATGCAAAGGAGGCATGCATGTGACCTTTAGTACCATATTGCTAGTTCTAGGAGAGGAAGACCACCTTAAAAGGGATGGTGCACTCCTAGTCACTTGAGGCATGTGTGGGAGAGAACTAGAGGATAACACGCGCGCGCTCGCTCGCCTCGCCTCGCCGGGCCGGGCTGGCGCACGGCACCTGCGTGAATGGTCCGCCAAAATCCGCTCCAGGTGCTTGCGCAGACGCGGCTTCCTTTTGCAGTTTTATCTTTTGCTGTTTTGTGTGGCGGTGAATCCGGATCGGTTACGCGACTAATCCGGTTCGGTTACGAGTTATGGAGAACGTGCAGGCGTCTTGATCACGCGTCCTGGTTTTCTATAAATACGGAGTCGCCGCCTCCATACAGTATTACGCGAAAATCAATCTAGGGTTTTGCCTCCTCCATCCATTGTGCTGTGCCGTCCCACGTAGTCTACTCCGCCCCGTCCGGCGTGCAGCATCGCGCTCGGGAGAGCGGTCTCCGAACCGCCGCCAAGTCCTGCACCGAGAGGCGAATAAGGTTTTGGGAAGCGCTCTGCGCGATCGCCGCTGTAGCTCGCTCGTCTTCCTCGTCGTTCGGCCGGTGAATCGTCATCGACTTCGTGTCATCCTCACCGTGTTCGAGGCGTCTACATCGACAAACCGATCGAATGTAACCATCGGCACGTGCGGTCATGTTCTCCGTATTAGATCTGTTCATGCGCGATTTCTGGTTTACATGTCTAGATCTTTTATGCTCGTGATGGTTCTCGTTATTTTGCGTGCATGATGTCATGATTTATTTATGGAATAAATTAAACCTACATGTGCTTATATATTCAACAATCCAAAAACCTTATTGTAGGCATTGTGGTTTTACTATGGCTGGATTTGCCGATGCACTGAGGCCGGATAAATTCTCCGGTGTGCACTTTAAGAGATGGCAGATCAGGGTCACTCTGTGGCTTACTGCTATGAATGTATTCTGGGTCAGTAATGGCAAGTCTGAAGGTATTCTTGATGCTGAAAAGCAGAAAGAATTCGAGACTGCCACTACTCTCTTTGTTGGATGCATTCTTAGTGTTCTTCTTGACCGTGCATGCGAGGTGTATATGCACATGACAGACGCCTTGAAGGAGTTATGGGATGCATCGAATTCCAAATACGGTGCTCGATGCCAGCAATGACATGTATGTCATGGAGCAATTTCATGACTACAAGATGGTTGATAACCGTTCTGTAGTAGATCAGGCTCATGAGATACAGGCCATTGCCAAGGAACTCGAACTCCTGAAGTGTGCCTTACCCGACAAGTTTGTGGCTGGATGTATTATTGCGAAATTACCTTCTTCATGGAGGAATTTCGAACAAGACTCAAACACAAGAGACAAGAATACTCTGTTGAGAATCTGATTGGGTCTCTTGAAATTGAGGAGAAAGCTCGGAAAAGGACGCTGTGTCTAAGGGTGATGGAGGCGTCTAGTGCCAATGTGGTACGAAAAACCTCAAGCAAGAACAAAGGGAAATTTGTTAAAGCCCAACAGACAACCAACTTCAAGAAGAAGAAGAACAACAACAATCGGGATGATAGAACTTGCTTTGTGTGCGGTGAGCACGGTCACATGGCCAAGAAGTGCCCACAACGTAAAGGAAAGAAGGCACTGCGGGACGGACTTCTAAGTCCATCAACGTGACCATTGGCAAGGCGGAGATGGGACTGGTATGGTAATTTACCTCTCGTTCTTTCGCTTAGTCAATCTACCAATTGGTGGATTGATACAGAGCTAATGTACATGTGTGTGCTGATATTTCGTTGTTTTCTTCTTATCAGTCGCCCGAGATTCCTCCGTCCTAATGGGAATGGGTCACATGCTCTTGCTCATGGTGTTGGCACGGTAGATCTGAAGTTTACTTGGAAAGATCGTGCGGTGAAAGAACGTGCAGCATGTCCTTCTATAGACAAGAATCTCGTTAGTGGCTCCCGTTTATGTAGAGACGGGCTTAAGTTGGTATTTGAGTCTAATAAAGTAGTCGTGTCTAAACATGGGCATTTTATTGGTAAAGGCTATGAGTGCGGAGGCTTGTTCCGCTTTTCCTATCGATTTCTGCAATAAGATCAGAAACCATATTTGTGGCGGTGTGGATGATGAGGCTAATGTTTGGCACTCACGTCTATGTCATATTAATTTTGGTTTGATGTCTCGGCTTTCCAAGATGAATTTAATTCCAAACGTTTCCATCACCAAAGGTTCTAAATGCCATAGTGTGTGCAATCAAAGCAACCTCGTAAGCCTCACAAGGTCGCGAGGAGAGAAACTTGGCACCACTAGAACTCCGCATTCAGATCTTTCGAGATGAATGGCGTGTTGACGAAGGGTGGAAAGCGATATTTCATGACATTGATTGATGATGCAACTAGGTTCTGTTATGTGTATTTATTGAAAACGAAAGATGAGGCTTTAGACTATTTTAAAATCTATAAGGCGAAGTTGAAAACCGCTTAAATAGAAAGATAAAAAGACTTAGGTCGATCGTGGTGGAGAGTATTTCTCAAGCGAATTTGACTTATTTTGTGAGGAACATGGCATTATACATGAGAGGACGCCTCCTTATTCCCCGAGTCAAATGGGATTGCCGAAAGGAAAAACCGCACGTTGATCGACTTGGTGAATGCCATGTTAGATATCGGGATTACCTAAGGCATGGTGGGGAGGCTTTGCTAACGTCTAATCACGTATTAAATAGAGTTCCTAACAGAAATAAGGACAAAACACCATACGAGGTATGGATTGGGAGAAACCATCACTTTCTTACTTGCGTGCACTGGGTGCTTGGCGAAAGTTAATGTGCCAATAACTAAGAAACGCAAGCTTGGACCTAAAACCGTGGATTGCGTTTTTAGGGATATGCTAATCATAGCATTGCCTATAGATTTTTGATAATTAAAACGAGGTACCGACATGCATGTTGGTACAATTATGGAGTCTCGAGATGCAACATTCTTTGAGAATATTTTTCCTATGAAGGATACACATAACACTACTAGTCAACCTTCCAAATAATTCCTAGTTCAATCACATCACCGAACCTTTTGAACATACACATGAACTTGTCAATGAGGAGGATGACGGTGGAGCTCCTAGAAGGAGCAAGAGACAAAGGATATTCAAATCCTTTGGTGATGATTTCACTGTGTACCTTGTGGACGACACTCCCAAGTCTATTTCGAAGCGTATGCATCCCCGATGCAGACTCATCGGAAGGAGGTCATCCAGTAGTGAAATGGATTCCATTATCGCTAATGGAACACGGGAGCCGACAGATAAACCTTATGGGTGCAAACCTGTAGGGTGCAAGTGGGTGTTCAAAAAGAAGCTTAGGCCGATGGTACTATTGAAAAATATAAGGCTCGGCTTGTTGCCAAGGGCTATACTCGAGAAAGAAGGCGAAGATTTCTTTGACACTTACTCACCGTTGCTAGATCGACCACAATTCGAGTACTACTTGCTTTGGCTGCCTCACATGGTCTTCTCGTTCATCAAATGGACGTTAAGACAGCTTTTCTTAACGGAGAGGGATGAGGAAATTTACATGGAACAACTGATGGATTTGTAGTAGAAGGTCAAAAAGGCAAGGTGTTAAAACTGTTGAAATCTTTGTATGGTTCAAACAAGCCCCTAAGCGGTGGCATGAGAAGTTCGATAGAACACCGACATCTGCAGCTTTGCTGCCAATGAGGCGAGATAAATGTGTATACTATCGTTATGGTGGGGGTGAGGAGTTATTCTATGTTTGTATGTGGATGACATCTTGATTTTTGGGACAAACATTAGTGTGATAAATGAGGTCAAATCATACTTGTCTCAAAACTTTGATATGAAAGATCCGGGAGTGGTGATGTTATTCTAAACATTAAATTGGTTAGAGGTGAGGATGGGATTACACTTTTGCAATCTCATTATGTGGAAAAGGTCTTGAGCCGTTTTGGCTTTTCCGACAAAGCCTTCTCCAACACCTTATGATCCTAGCGTGTTACTTCGTAAGAATAAGAAAATTGCTAGGAATCAGCCGAATACTCCCAGATAATTGGCTCACTAATGTACCTAGCTAGTGCAACAAGGCCGGACATCTCCTTTGCTGTGAGCAAATTGAGTCGGTTTACATCTAACCCGTGAGATGATCACCGGAAGGCGCTTGAGCGAGTGTTGCGCTATCCGAAAGGTACCTCGAACTTTGGACTTCATTATACTGGGTACCCGTCGGTCTTTGGAGGGTTATAGTGATTCCAATCGATCTCGATCTTGATGAGATCAAAGCCACTAGTGGATATGTTTTCACTATTGGTGGTGGTGTTGTTTCATGGAGGTCTTGCAAATGCACCATTTTGACGAGTCAACCATGCAAGCGAGCTTGCGGCACTAGACACCGCTATTGTTGAGGCGGAATGGCTACGAGATCTATTGATGGATCTACCTACGGTGGAAAAGCGATGCGACTATCCTTATGAATCGTGATAATCAAACCGTTATCGCTAAAGTGAACAGTTCTAAGGATAATATGAAATCGTCCTGCATGTTAAGAGACGATTGAAGTCTGTCAGAAATTGAGAAACTCCGAGTTATAACCTTGGATTACATCCAAACAGATAAAAACTCGCAGATCCTTTACAAAGGGACTATCACGGAATGTGATAGATAGTGCATCGAAGGAGATGGGTATGAGACCCATGTGAGTTATCTATGGTAGTAACCCAACCTATGTGATCGGAGATCCCGTGAATTAGGATCCGGGAAAAACAAGCCATTAGTTAAGCAGAGGAGAGTAATTTCAACCTCTCTATGTGAAGATGCAATACTCTCGAAATCGCAAGGCAGGTTGACTAAGGTCTTAATGTGTTCCATTGGCTTTTAGAAGCGAAGACGCTATCTCGTAGAGCGTTCTTGAAAGAACACACCTATATGAGCCCGATCGTTAGTCGCAGCTTATGGAGATCTTGGGTAATCTCCTACTAAGCTCATGAAGAGACCAAGGAGTATGACTTA
The DNA here is from genome assembly GCA_036346575.1 of Dendrocalamus sinicus. Taxonomy (NCBI): domain Eukaryota; kingdom Viridiplantae; phylum Streptophyta; class Magnoliopsida; order Poales; family Poaceae; genus Dendrocalamus; species Dendrocalamus sinicus. The sequence continues at coordinate 8,598,773 of CM070659.1, read as the reverse complement.
TACGCTCCAACCGAGGGTAGCTCATCGCGGCCTAGTATCGCTTAAGTCTTTAAGTGAAGCTTGCTTGCACCAAACTTGCAATTCAAGGCATAGTCCATTGTTCAAGTTGTGAGTAAGTGTAGCTTGAGTTCTAGGTGGATGTTCAACCTTAATCGGTCTCCATCGAAATCCGATATATAAACAAGACATTGGAATTGAGCAAATCTCTGTGGGACTTTGAGATCGGTGGGGATTGTTGGATTATGTGGGCCAAGCCCATATAATAAGAATAATTCCTATTAAATCTCAAAGGCCCACTCATGCAAAGGAGACATGCATGTGACCTTTAGTACCATATTGCTAGTTCTAGGAGAGGAAGACCACCTTAAAAGGGATGGTGCACTCCTAGTCACTTGAGGCATGTGTGGAGAGAACTAGAGGATAACACGCGCGCTCGCTTCTCGCCTCGCCGGGCCGGGCCGGGCTGGGCTGGGCTGGGCGGGCGGCGCGCGCGCACGGCACTGCGTGAATGGTCCGCCAAAATCCGCTCAGTGCTTGCGCGACGCCGCTTCCTTTGCGCTTTATCTTTTCTGTTTTGTGTGGCGGTGAATCCGGATCGGTTACGCGACTAATCCGGTTCGATTCACGAGTTATGGAGAACGTGCGGCGTCTTGATCACGCGCCCCGGTTTTCTATAAATACGAGTCGCCGCCTCCATACAGCATTACGCGAAAATCAATCTAGGGTTTTGCCTCCTCCATCCATTGTGCCGTGCCGTCCCACGTAGTCTACTCCGTCCGTCCGCCGCGTGCACCGCTGTTCGGGAGAGCAGTCTCGGAACCGCCGCCAAGTCTGCACCGGAGAGGGCGAATAAGGTTTTGGGAAGCGCTCGCGCGATCGCCGCTGTAGCTCGCTCGTCTTCCTCGCTGCTCGCCGCGAATCGTCATCGACCGTGTCATCCTCACCGTGCTCGAGGCGTCTACATCGGCAAACCGATCGAACAGAACCATCGACGCATGCAGTCATGTTCTCCGTATTAGATCTGTTCATGTGCAGTTTCCTGATTTACATGTCTAGATCTTTTATGCCTGTGATGGTTCTGTTATTTTGCGTGCATGATGTCATGATTTATTTATGGAATAAATTAAACCTACATGTGCTTATATATTCAACAGCTGTTAGGCCCCGAATCCAGCACTATGGCCAAATCAGGTTGAGCCACCAGTGTACTGCATGTCCTACCTGCTGGCTTCCCTCTCTTCCTTAGCTACGGTGGCCTGGACTCGCTGTCCGACACCATCGATGTCGGCCTCCTCCTCGATGACCTCCGGTGCCACAACGGCGACCATCTTAAAACTGATTTTATTAAGCCGAACGCTGATGTACTTCTCAGTTATCACGACTTAACAAGAATATGTTCTTATCTAAAAAGAAGCATGCAGCAGCTATTCCTTCAAGTCTCAAATTCATCTGGGCTCAACTTCTGTTATGTACAGTCGGACACTTCATTCGACGACTGTTTTCTTTAGTTGCCCGGCCACTGCGAAGCTGTCAGATTTTGCTCTGAATTTACATCTGAGTTGGTACCAATCTCCTGGGTGCAAAAGAATGGCCTGGACAGGGAAGGGAGACAGAAAGTATTACTGGTAAGCATGAGATTTACCGCTGAAATTAACGGTCTATCAAGCATGAGATGTACCGCTGAAATCAACGGTCTATCTGCAGGTTTCTGCTGAACACACAATAGCCCGATGTGAATGTACTTCAGCAACTGGCAGTGGGACAATGGCTGCTCAAGGATGGATCTGTCAACTCGATGGCTTTCTCCCTCGTCCAGTGCTACCACGTCTGCACCAAATTGGTAAATTATTGAAACGTTACTGTAAAAAGTTAGCCGTGCACGTATAGACTCCTATGAATAGCGTATGTACTCGCAACGTTTATGAGGTCAGTATCTTGCTCGGAGTCGTAGGTTCCACAGTTTCTTCTTCCGGTGACAATCTCTCTAAAACCAAAACACCGAAGCTGAACACATCTGACTTGATCGAATATTGACCACGCATTGCGTATTCCGGCGACATGTACCCACTGTAACAATATGTAGCATTACTTTTACTACCTAGCCTAAGATCTATTTGATAACTTACTAGGGTAATGCTGACCACACTTACTATGTTCCAGCAATACGATGAGTGACAATTTGCGACTGATCCCCTCCAAATATCTTTGCTAAGTCGAAGTCAGAAATCTTAGGATTATAATCAGAGTCTAGAAGAACATTGCTTGCTTTGAGGTCCCGGTGAACTATCTTCAATTGAGAATCTTCGTGAAGATATTGTAAACCCCGAGCAGTTCCATTTATAATCTTGAATCTCTTCCCCCAATCTAGCTCCTTGGTTTTCTCACCATCTATCACTCAAACAAGAAAAATCAATTATCATCGCAGCAGTTTAACTTTGAATGCACTTGCACTATCCTAGTGAAATTTTTTTCTTTTTAAAAAACAACCGGTGAGAAAAATTGTACCAAATAGAATGGTATCGAGACTTCTATTGGGCATGTACTCATAAACGAGTATTTTCTCATGTTCCTCCAAGCAAACACCAACTAGCCTGACAAGATTCTTGTGGTTCAGCTTAGCAACTAAAAGTAGCTCAGTTTTCAGTTCTTCTATTCCTTGACTGGAAGTCTGTGAGAGCCTCTTTACCGCTATTTCTTGACCTTCAGGTAGATCTCCCTGCACACTATAGTTGGCCAACCGGGCCGCCCGGCACGGCACTGGCACAGGCACGACCAGGCACGGCACGGCTTACATACCGTGCCGTGCCTGTTAGTGCCGCCGTGCCCAAGTACAGGCCCAGGCACGGCACTAAAGCCCCTTTGCCGTGCCGTGCCGTGCCACTGGGTTCCTCGACGGCTACACAAAAACACGGCGGGAAACAGTCAGATCTAGGGTTAGGGACTTAGGTTAGCAAGTTAGGGTTAGGGTTAGGGTTACCTTTACCTTGGCAGCCGGAGCACCAGAATCGCCGGCGACGTCGACGACCCTGGTACCTCAACGGATTCGAATCCGGAGCACCAGAATCGCCGGCATCCGGTACTGGTGAGGTCGACGGAGAAGACGACGAGGATGACAGAGAGAGGACGAGGCTACATCGAGGATGCGGGATCAAGAAGAGGGGTGCTCTATGCCGTGCCGTGTGCCGGAAGGGGAGAAGAAGGAGCGGAGACAAGATCACAAGAGAGACGAGAGGGAGAGGCGGAGAGCCAGAGAGCCAGAGACGAGCCGCGGCGGGGAGGGAGAGAAATGAATTAGGGTTAGGGATTGGGAGAGCAGCAGCGGCCGCGGCGCCTTTTATATCAGCCCCCCAACGGGCAAAATTAACGGCCTCGATGGAGGGGAGGGGGGCATCCAACGGTCGGGAGGGGGATCGTGCCGCACCGGGCCGGCTGTTTATCCGTGCCGTGCCTGGGCCGGAACTGTGGGCCGAAATGGCGGCCCAGCACGGCACTATGGCCGGGCCGTGCCAGGCACGGGCACGGCGCGCTGCGGGCCGGGCCGTTCCTGGGCCGTGCTTTCACGGGCCGTGCTTGGGCCGGCCCATAGTGCTTGGGCCAAAAGAAAAACTATACTGCATACAGGTATAAGAAAATTACTAATGGAGAGATGTCGATATACAATGCGTAAAGATACATATGGTGGGATCGGTACCTTGTAAAATACACCGAAGCCTCCTTCACCAAGCCTTTTGTGTTCAGCAAAGTCATCTGTAGCAACTCGTAGTGTTGATAGATCAAGAAGAAGAGAATCAATACTGCGAATGCCATCTGGACTAGTTGAATCTGTTGGAAGAGAGAAGTAAACAAGGACGAAACAAATGACTAAATATAAGATATTAAGGAAATATGGTCTAACTGCAAGCTGGTAGTAATCTTTTTAATATTAAGAGAAAATGGAATATGACTAAGAAAATCCATATTGATTAAACCATGGTAATTTTCCCTTCTGGTAGGCCAACTGATTCATTAGTTGCCGTGCTAAATTTCAATAATTCAAAGGTTAAGAGGATTTATATGGTTGTAATGTTTTTGCTGCTACTCCCATCCCCCTCCAAGAATAAAACCATGGTACAATGGCAACCAGTACTGCAGCAATTGTAGGCACAGCAATGGCTACTGGAATTGTACTAATCTTATTTCTTGTTCTTTCTGCAAATGAATATCAACCTTATAAGTTCCAAACATTAAGCAAATTTGCTCCACTTTAGTAATATTACATGTGTTTTTTAAATTTGTGTAACTTTGCTACTTTTTGTGACAAAGTTTTGTGTAATTTTTCAGGAGTTTGGAAACACTTTTCTTACAATGATTACATTTATTTTCAAAAGAATAACTGAATTCAACATTTGAAAGACTCACAACATCGACGTTGTTCGAATAGTTCGCCACAAATATTGTAATTGTTCGCCCAAAAGATTGCAATGTAGTTTGGTTAAAAAAAGAATATTAACCTATCAGAATTGTTGTGTGGCCTTTTCGTTTACCTACCTATTTAATGTGTCAGTGTGGCAATTCGATCAAAATATTTCAATTGTTCTAGACACGCTACTTTAATGCATGTGAAATGGCATGTTTTTACCGTAATATTCATCTATTACTATCATAGCATTGTATTTAAATGTAATTTGCAAAAATCCAGATAACAAACTGTAGCATTTTCGAACTTCACACGTTGAAAATTACAACGAGCCCTACAATTTTTTGTAGGTTTTATTTTATCATAGATTTATTAGAATGTTTTGATTCCTCACATATAGTTGTGCAAAATGTTTCAATCTAGAATATTCCTGGCTTAATCTAGGTCCTCCAAAATTCAATTTAGCGAAAAAAGTTCTATGCATGGAATACATTTTTTATTCTTCGTTTGAATCCATTTTATAAAAGTTATCCGATTCTATTAGGATTTCCTAAGCCAATTTTACATGTTTTACCCACCAGGGAGCCCAAATCTGGGGCCGTGGAGCTCAGATCTGGCCGGATCTAAACCCAACGTGGAGATCCACGGTGCTGGAGCCAATAGAGATGAGCGGTAGAGAGAGTCGGCTCTATATCTGGGCGAAAAGACCATCGAGGAGAGTAAAGAGGCAGCGAAGTTGGGTAGCTATCAACGCAAAGAAGCACCAGGATGAGGACGGTGGCGCCGACGATGGCAATGGTGAACACAGGCAGCGACATTGCAGCCCGAAGGGGCGATGCAGTGGCAGCTCGTGCATGTTAATGTTATGACCACAAGCGTGGGCTCCTGGTGGTGCGACGGCTCGTACTCGCGAACGATGGTCCAGCAATGATGATCCAACGTGATGACGATGGTAGACGGGCGCTTGGAAGACCGCAGAGGGAGAGTCGTGTCGACGAGCATGTCGCATCACGCCACAACGTCATCGGAGGAGAGGAGGTGCCGGAGAGGTCTAAGCCTAGGCGGTGAAGTCCAGAGCTGAGGAACATCAACGGGTCAGCAGAGTGACGCAAACCGATCTATGATCAGAAAAAGTAGAGAAAACTCGATCTGAAGATGACCGAGGAAAATTCTAATTGGTAGCCGATCGGATGATCAGCGACACGACTTAAACTACGAGTTGCGTAGCCCCAGGAGAGATCATGGAGACGAGATCATCTCCCAAGGGCAGCGCGGCAGAAGCTGTGGAGGCAGTGGCTCAAGAGCGGCGTCGCTCTGAGACCAAGAAAGAAGATGAATATACTGCAATGGATGGTTGTATTAAGGCTCAAGGGCGGTTTATATAGAGTACAAGACTTGGAGGGTAAGGAGCCTCTCCTAGAGATAAGGCAAGTATTACGGGATTACAAATCCTAAACTACCAAATAGAGAGATATGCCAATATACTCTAAAAGGGAGGAAGAGGAGAATAAATGAAAGGTGTAGCCTATGAGGGGGAAGTGGGTGATGTAGACTTTTGTGTATTGATTCACTGGTACGATGCTCTATTTACATGCTAATGACCATGGGCCGTACCGACCAACCTGAAGCCCACACACTCAACCTCAAGATAGGCAATATATATCTATCATCCCCATCTTGTCATAGGCCGACAAACACTTCTTAGTTCCCAATCCTTTTGTTAGATAGTTAGTTATTTGTTCTCTGGAAGTTACATAACTCAACTTCAAGGTTCCCTCGTCAAGTCTTTCCTTGATAAAGAACCAATCTATCTCTACATGTTTTATTCAGTCATGCTGAACTAGATTATGTGCAATATTGATTGCTGACTTGTTGTCACACCAAAGCTTTAATGGTCTACCTGTTAGTAACCTCAACTCCGATAGAAGACCTCTCATCCATGGTATTTCACACAAGCGCATTGCCATGGATCTATACTCTACCTCGGTTGTTGATCGAGACACCATCGATTGTTTCTTGCTCCTCCAAGATACTAAATTTCCCCCTACAAAGATACAATACCCCGATGTTGATCTCCTATCATCAAGGTAGTTAGCCCAATCAGCATCACGATAGCCATCAACATCCAAGTGATCATTTCTTTTGAACCATAGACCTTTTCTAAGGTTTCCCTTTAAATATTATAGAATTTGATGAGCTGCTTCCAGATACCCACTCCTAGGATCAAGCATATAGCGGCTCACAACACTCACTGCATAAGATATGTCAGGCCTTGTGTGACACAAGTAAATAAGATGACCAAGCAGTCTTTGGTAGCTCTCTTTATTAACTAGATCTCCTGATTGAACACATAGTTTATGGTCTTGATCAACTGGGGTCATAGCAGCTCGGGATCCAAGCATTCCTGTATCACTAAGAAGATCCAAGACATGCTTCCATTGTGAGAGAACTATCCCTTTGGGGGACCTCGCAATTTCAATGCCCAAGAAGTACCTCAGCTGGCCTAGGTTCTTAACCTCAAACTCCTTGCTCAGTCTCTGCTTCAGTTACGACATCTCAGCAGCATCATTTCTTGTAATGATGATATGATCCACATATACCGCAAGGATTGTGGTGTGACCCCTTGAGTGACGATAGAACACGGTGTGATCCCCATTACACTGCCTGTAGCCCATACTACACATAGCACGACAAAATCGATCAAACCATGCTCTTGGAGGTTGTTTAAGCTCATACAATGACTTCTTCAACCTACAGACTTTCCCTTTAGTCTGAGGTGTACCACAGCCAGGTGGGATCTCCATGTAAACCTCCTCTTGAAGATCACCATGTAAGAATGCATTCTTTACATCAAGTTGTAAGAATGTGTTAGAGAAGAAGAAGCCATGTGAAGACTTCCGTGTATCGAAGAAGAAGCTTGGTAATTCCTGTGAATCAGAGAAGATACTGAGAGAAGGAAGGGGTGTGTCTCTGACCGCAGTGTGAGGCCTACTATGAGGTGATCCAATTGCCTCAAGCTCATAGGCGGTGGTGTTCGTAGAGACAACCATGAAAACGATGAAGATGACAGCAACTACGACACCATTGAGTACCGCAAGTCGAGGCGAGAGGCTACCGCAGCTAACTGTGTGTTGGTCAGATGGTGATGTGCATTCGGGTTAGTGTGATGGCACATGCAGCGGCGTGCATCGGACGAAGATGCACAGGGCGACGGCGACGAGCCGACTATAACACCAAACACATAGGAACATGATGACGAGGCTATGTGCAATCGCAACGAGACCGGTTGTGTATACTGGCGTCACACACGATGTGTGTAGTGGCGATGTCAGCGGTGAAGGGAAACAAATGGCGCTAGTACGGACATGCCATGAGGAGAATCGGCATGAGGCCAAAGATGGTGATGCCTAGCCATCGTCACAAGAGAGTCGGTGCACGACATTGACAATCGGCAAGCCAAGTTGCTGCTATGTGTGGCAAGGTAATGCCAATGTCAGGTGTGTTGGTGAGAGATCGACAATGGCGCATGAGTAGCACAGGATGTTGCTGTGTGCGGCAAGACAATGTGGGTGATCAGCGTCATGAGGCAAAAAGGTACCCACAAATAAAGACAACAAGATTACGGGATTGATTGTTGGAACTAATCTTGTTGTTGATAGTGGTCGGTGTCGAGTACTCGTGTGTCAAGTATTGTGTAGTCGGTGTCGAGTACTCGTGTGACAAGTACTATAACTTGTATATCGAGTATTGTGTAGTTGTATATCGAGTACTAGATAGTCGTGAATTTCAGAGTCGGAAACTCCAGAGTAGAGTACTCATGTGTCGAGTACTATATAGTTGAAGATCTCAGAGTTAGAGACTCCAGAGTAGAGTACTCATATGTCGAGTATTGCGCAGTCAAAGATCCTGGAGTCGAAGACTCTGAGTACTGTAGCAGACGTAGTTGTGAATCGACCTACGTAGAACCGATCATAGCTATAGTGAACCGCTCATAAGTTGAGTGGTCAGTGGTCGTAGCTATAGTGAACCACTCGTAAGTCGAGTGGTCGGTAGTGGTAGGTATAGTGAACCGACTGTAAGTCGAGTGGTCTGTAGTCGAAAGCTACAGTAGCAGATGTACTCGTAAGTCAAGTAGCAGCTATGCTCGAAGACCGGTAGTACCATTCTGTGTGAGAAGTACTACCAGAGTAGCGGTCGAAATACCGTGGTTGAAGAGCCATGGTCGAGCAACCGTGGAAGAGGCATAGTGGTCGTGAGTCGTCACTAGGCATCTGAGTAACATCTGAGTCAATGAGTCATGTTGTAGTTAGTAGTTGCACGCATGTAACGGAAGTATTAGTGCCTACATACATGTAACAGAAGTATTAGTGGTGTAGTTAGTACACCATCAAGATCATGTAACTGTTTGTTGTATTGAGTAGTATATAAAGAAGAGAAAATAGAAAAGCTGTACGGCATTACGCAGTGAAAAAACTCTGTGAGTCTGAGTTGATCGTAGGAACTCTGTGTATCTAAGTTGCTCGAAAGTGTTCGTGTGTGTTGCATCTACTAAGGGTGTACATTTTGATCTATCTGGGCCAACAGTCGCCACGGCAGAGCGTGAGGGCGTAGATGGCTTCCCGGGGGCTGCTTGAGGAGCCAGAGGCGAAGAGGGAGGGGGAGGATGAGGCATACTCTGGGAAGGAGGTGGCTAGGTATTGTATGTTTACTTGGTACATGATGTTCTCCATGTAGTTGCTGCTAGTTGGTTGCAGAGCTGCCATGACATCAGCTGAGCGACAGTGAGGGGCATGCGGAGGAATATGAAGATCATGAGGGCGGTGGCAGTGAGATAGAAGTAGGCCATGGACATGGTGGTGGTGGCCTCTATAGCACAGACACTTGGCTTTTATGTTGTATCTGTGTCTGACATGGATACGACACAGACACACTGCAGACACGTGTTGATGGTGTATCTACTGTTTTAAAACAAATTTTAATTTTGAAAAATCCCTATACATGTCGAACACGACGTGACCGTGTGTCCAACAAGGCCCAGGACGCGGCCTAGCCCACACCTATCGCTACCTCTAATCCCACTACCTCCAGTGTCTGGTTGCTAACCCTAAATCACCTATCACATCAACCCATACCTGTGTCACTACCTCCAGCCTCAGCTCCTCTCGTGTGCATCGGCTCTAGCTGTTGGATCCTCCCGTCACGCTGCCGGATCCTTCCTTGTGCTAGCGGGTGGCGGCTCCTTCCTCGCATCTCCAGTTCCAGTCCTTGCTCTCCTCTCATGGGCATGGTCTCTAGCCGTTGGATCCTCCTGTCACGTTGTTGGATTCTCAGTTGCGCCACCGGATCCTCCCTCGCGCTGGTGGCTCCTTCTGTGCCGAGCCCGAGCACTTGGTAAGAGATGAATTGCAAGTATTTCTACATTGAGGGGAAGATGCATTTCCAATAATATGTAACATGAATTTTTGTCTACCTTACACTTTGTTCAAAATATGATTGAGAGCACATAATGACACATTTTACTCAAGGTCACCTTCAGTTGCAGTTCCATTTCATGTGCCTTGGCAATATTGAATTTTAGTGTTATTGTTATATTAGACTACTTTATGGCTATTCCTCAGGTATCATGTACTTATTAGTTATCACTTACCACTGTGATGTGGTAACAGAAGCTCCCAATAGCAACTAGTCTGGATGAAAATGGCTATGTGTTTGCGTTACTATTTAATTAATTGAACTTGATCCAACTCTGTTATTGCAAGGCTGCTAGTTGATGGGGTTGAAGGTTTGCACTTTTGATGACTGTTAATTGTTGAGTTGTGTAATCACCTCATATTTATGAAACCATTTCATTTGTTTAAATTGTTGTGTTTCTCCTTTCTACTATGCTATGCAGTGTATTAAGTGATCATGTTCTCATAAGACCGTTTGCATCTTTAAAACATTGCACTGCACTAATGATGATTTCTCAAGGTCATCAAATATCAATTGAATGGTGCTTTTCTGCGTGTGTTGGAGAGTGTGTTGTTTGAAGATAAGTCTATTGTGATAATTCAAAAAGAAAATGAGGACGGAGTTGAAGTCTAAGAGTCTCATGCTGTCTTTGATTAGCCTTGCTACTAAAATTTGAGTTTGTGATGTAACTTAAGTTGAACCACTTCTATATTGGCTAGTAGCTACTTGTTTTTGGTTGAACTCTGCATTTAAGTTTCTATGTTCATACTTGGCTAACTGTTAATTTTTATCGCTTATCATTATCAATTGTTGTTGTTCTATTAGTATATTGTTTTGATTGTTTAAGAATCAAATATACATGTTACCTTTGTAGTTTTGCTGATCTAGTCATGTTACTTTTTTTCCTAGGTTAACAGAATTCTTATTTCTGGAAATAATATTCACATCAACAATTGTTGCCATGATTAACAAAACAATTGATAAGGTACATATTCTGAGTTTATTTTACACTTTACAAGTTTATATTATTTCAGTTTGACAAGCATGAGGAAACATAAAAAAATAGTACATATATAATTTATTTATTATGTAAATATATATAACCGTGTCGTTGTATTCGTATTTTTTTTAAAAAATAGCAAATTCTGATGTTGATGTCAGTATCATGTTGTGTAATGTCGATATATTCGTATCCGTGCATCATAGGTGGTGACGAGTGGTAGGAGAGGAGAGGAGGTCATGTGCGTGTCTACTGTAATAGAAGAGGGGTGGGCTAGAGAGTTGACTGGTGGGTCGACTTGGATTGTCACGAACCCAGGAAGCCAGTCTTGCCAGACAAGATAAGAAAGTGAGGAGCTTTCAGCATGCATTTCGAGCTCTTTCACGGCACAAGCAATTACTATTTACATCTCAGCTTCTATTTCTAACTTTTATTTAACAAACTAAAAGTTAATACGAATAATCGACTTCTTAAAGTGGCTTCTTCACTTATCTTATTACTGTCTTATTCTGAGGATGAGGCAGAAGGTCATGGATGCAACGTGCGCCCCACTCCTCTCGCTCCCGTCACACGCACGTATTTCTCTCATTTTTTTATCACTTGTTTCTCTTATTCTAAAAATCACTCTTTAGTATTTAGTTATACTTCCCTTACAGTACGAGTAGCATCCCATAAAGAGTAAAATTGTAATGGAAGGGTATCGCTGCCGGCATCTGGGTGATGGCCAGACAGTTCTGCCTCGCGGTGGTGTGGCGTATGCGACGGACAGGTGGTGCTCGTACAATGCGGCGCGTGTATGAGACGGCGCGCGTACGAGACGAGGCGAGTGCGAGACAAGGCGGAAGCGCGCACCTCCTTCCTCAGCTGTGGCATAACGGACACGCCGGACAGGCAGCGCATGTACGAGACAAGGCGTAGGGCTGTAAATGAGCCGCGCTCGAGCAAGCTCACTGCCTCAAGTTTGAATTTGTTAGAGAATCAAACCGAACTCAAACCGAGCCTCAGAATCACCCGAGCCTAGAGTTACGCTCAAGCTTGGCTCATTTATCTTTCGAGCCGATCTCGAGTCGAACTTAAGACGAGCGAAACACGAGCAATTCACGAGTATTTAGCTTTTTATCTACCATAAGCTTAGCCAACTGCAGTCTATCTTGTTCTTAGGCTTAAACCACTATCTTATTTATAAGCCCGGTGTGATTTGGACAATACAATTGATAAAAAAATTGAAATACATGTGCATACACTTTAAAGAGTCATGCTTAGCAATAATGAACGAGCCTACTCGAGCTTTTCGAGCTCGAGCTCGATAAGCTTGCGAGCTTCAGCTCAAGCTTGAGCTTGGTTCGTTTATAATTCGAGCCGAACTCGAGTCAAGTCTAAGACGAACCGAACTCGAGTAGCTCACGAGTCTCGAGCTTTTTTTACAACCCTAACAAGGCGGCGGTGTGGCAGACAAGCTGGACAGGCAGCGGTGCGCGCACAAGGGGTTAAGATTATGTTCAGGAAAAGCTAATAATACCCTTCACAAAATTACATTTACAATGAAAAAGTTTAATACCTTTGAGAAATCGATAGTTAGATTTGATGTCTACTACCACTCCGTGCTACTAGTAGAATGTATAAAAAAAATTTCTATTTTCACTGTTTCTATTGTAGCGACTAATATTTATGGGATTGAATGGTTAAATGCAAGTTTAACATCAACAAACAAAACTAGCACGCTTAAAAGATGCATAACCTGTACCAGAAATTTTTCGAAGTCGTATTCACAAAGGAATTTTTTTCACGAAGGGTGCTCTACCCTTTTTCCATTCAACGAAAACAGAAAAGGAAGTAGTTCAACGAGACATACTAGTCTATTACAATCAGTTTTCCGCACCAAGCTAGAGAAACAGAACCACATAGCTAATACAACAAAATAGACTGATTGGTGTTGGGCTTACCCTAGAGGACTAGAGGTATATATGATCGTGACAAAAGCAGGAAAGCCAGCAATGCATGACCGTGACAAAAGCAGGAAAGCCAGCAATGTGATCTATTAGTCGGAGAGTATGAGGTGCGCTCCAAACGCTGGAAAAATCCCGTGTGCTTGCTGGTTTGCTTTGTTGATCATTTAAGTTTCGCTGAATATTGGTCATTTTAGATTCTACACCCTGCCCCCTCGGCGCGCGTTGATGCGGGTTTCACCCGTATTTTACCCTTGAAAATCCTATAAAAGGCAAAGTAAAAATGAGGTTTTAATCTAAGTTCAAGATTATTTATGCTAATATTTCTATATAATTTGTACATCTCCATGTTTCACAGAAAATACGCTAAAAAGACATAGACATTGAATAAAATAATGAAGAATGCATAAATCCACCTAATGGGCCAGCCGGTCTAACCCTAGACCGGTCGACCAATTGGCTCGACACAACACTGGCAGGACCAGGAGGGACCACTGGCCAACTAGGCTGGCAAGCCGGCCCAACCACCTCAGCGAGCCATGGCCAGGGTAGGCAGGCCTAGTTTGAGGGGTCACGAGCGGCCAAGCCCATTAGCCGTCAGCCCAACTATCTTAGCCCAGGCAGCCACTGCCTTATCTAGTCCATGTGTAAGTCAGTCCACACCGAGCGGTACATGCGCATGTTCACGTGTGTGACTCGGCTTCATGCCATCTTTGACACATCTCAGTTGTCCACGTTGCCTCTCCACCGACTTGAAGATGAAGCACTTTACACATGCATGCTACTTGTCCGGCCAGCCAACCAACCTACACCTAGCGGCCTATGACTAAACATAGGAGGCATCATTCTCTTCTCCATCAAAATCCAAATTTGAATAATTCATCTATCAATCCGGAATAATCCACCGCCACACCATCACACACAATTCGGTAGTGTAGCGACGACAAAGTCACTAAGTAGCTTAGGTAGGAAGATAAGAGTCGGCCTACGAGCTATTGGTTATAGAGTTTCTCTTTCAGTAATTTGGTATGTGTGGAACTCAACGTGCCTACTTTACTTTGTATGAGTATTTATCTTAGCAACAAAGTGGTCATTATTGAGTATTTTCTATTGTCTTATTAGCGGATTAACATAAGATCAACTAGCAGTAATATCGCATGACCTAGTGGATGGTTAGCAGACTTAGGCCCGGCATAAATGCCCTCGTTGTATAGTTACCCAAAGGTTACCTGGGAGCATGCACACTAGCATCCTTTGATACATGCGCATTTATCCTGATTCCCCATCTTTAATCATATGCATGAGGAACTTATATCCTTATAGTAGTACATGACTTTTATCCTTAATCATATGCATGACTATAAGCTCCTCTGAGACACATCCTACTACATCCCTGAAAGTTGAGCTAATTTGGTGACAACACTTACCTTGACTTCTACTGAAGTGGTTATTAGTGTGTTGTGTTGCATTTCGCTTCCGCTATATGACAATAGGTTTTGCATACCTTAAAGAAAAGATCACTAAACGAGAACCATAGTACTCACTCCTATCTGTACTAGCAACTGACTCCGAATAGCTCACTCCTATCTGTACTAGCTACTGACTCTGAATAGCTACCTACCTGTGGATCGTGTTAAGTGTGTGATTTAGTGTGATCATAACCTGTCATTTATCCTAATCCTTCTCTGTCAGAAAGTCTGAACAATATTTAGATACTTGCTAAGCTTGATATTCCTAACCTATAGCTTTCCTGAAAAAATACAATGCCCTGAACTACTCTAAGGTTAAATGCTACGATGAATCCTACACGCTTGTGGATCAATTATTTGTAAGACATAAGAATCGCCAACAACGCGCCATCTCGATCCACATTCTTAACCTTTAGAAAACATTGGTTTTCTCCTAGCTTGAGTGTAAGAGGCAACAGAAGCAACACAAATTAGCAAGTTAAAACTCTTACAAGCATTTCATTGAACTCATGCATGCGTAACAAAGCAATCTTGCTTCAACACCTATACATGCATCTTTTATCATCCAAACAACAATAGACATATTCTTTTCAGCTTCTTACTTTTGGTTTTTAGCTTTTCTAGAATAACTAACTTTTAAGCGAGTGCCTTTTTAAAGTGGGACCTACAAATCGATTGTAGTAGCACTACTACAGAAAAGGTCATCACAGACAGTTCAAAAACGTCATCACAGACGGTTTTGTGAACCGTCTGAATTTATGGGTCAGTAATAATACGAGGTCATCACAGACGGCTTTCGAATCATCTGTGGTGCAAATATCACAGACGATTTTTAACTAAAAACCGTCTATGATATATAGTTATCATAGACGGTTCTAGTTTAGAACCGTCTGTGATATGTAAATATCACAGACGGTTCTTAACTAAAAACCGTCTGTGATATTTATAAATCACAGATGGTTTTTAACTAAAAACCGTCTGTGATTATAACTATCACAGACGGTTTTTAGTTAAAAACCATCTGTGATATTCCCTTCTACTTCTAAACCTATTTCTGTTTATTGGCTAGCCTTAGGAAATGCTAGCCATGCCCTCTGAAACAAGCAGATCAACATGTACATGTATACATCCAATTCACATCTCAATTCATTTCACAAACATAAAACATCCATTTTTATTAAGATTAGAACATACTATTACAATATTCCAAAACAACGAGCAGATTACACAACAAGAACAGAGAAAAAGCAAAGATTCTCAATGCCTTCTCGCCCCTGATGCAACGCATAAGCTGAATGTCTTTGACGCCCACCATCGTCAGCGTTAATTGAACATCTGCACGGTTGGCATGAGCTAGTTGCTTCTGCGGTGTCTTGCCTCCCGTAGACTTGTGCGTTGTCTGCAAGGAGGAGGACAGCAAGGAGGAGGAGAATAGCAAGAAGGAGGACAACAAGGAGGAGGAGGACAACAAGGAGGAGGAGAACAGCAAGGAGGCTGGGTTTTGGTTATATTTATAGGGGAGGGAGAGGCGGGAGTTCGAATTTTTTGGTGCGGGAACGGAGAGGCGGAGATACGATCCATGG
Organism: Dendrocalamus sinicus; assembly: GCA_036346575.1. Taxonomy (NCBI): domain Eukaryota; kingdom Viridiplantae; phylum Streptophyta; class Magnoliopsida; order Poales; family Poaceae; genus Dendrocalamus; species Dendrocalamus sinicus. Next base: position 8,582,928 of record CM070659.1, on the reverse strand, counting down.
GGGTGAGGATTGGTGGATTTCTATTGGCTATGATTGGGTTGAGGAGGATCGACGGGCCCGGCGGCCAAATTATCATAGACGGTTGGTAGCTAGAATCGTTTGTGATGGATGAATATCACAGACGGTTCTATATACTAACCGTCTGTGAATTAGAGTACAAAATTTTATATACCGATGCAATATAAACAACTAGTCTGAAAAGATAAAATAACAAAGTTTTATATGGCTTATATATACTCATTTGAAAGGTTTCGACGAGATCTACAACTTTTCAGTTGAAGTAAAATCCAAATTCCGAAAGGAAGACCAGGAAAAGGGCAAAAACAAAAACCAAAAACTTGCGACGCAGGTTTAGGTCCAAAGATGGCCGATTTTCGGGGTCTTGGAGGGCGACTAGCGCAAACCGTCTGTGATATTCCAGTATCACAGACGGTTCAGCGGTAAGAACCGTCTGTGATACTCCTTTTCCCATACAAATACCACAGACGGCCTCCAAATTAAAACCGTCTGTGGTAGTGTTGTGATGGTGTACATCACAGACGGTTTTACAAAACCGTTTGTGATTTGACGTCTAGTATTAGGCTTTCTGTAGTAGTGTAGACACCGTAGCGACTTTATTTATATATGTTAAAATCACACGCAAGTGTCTCTCTCCATACTCTCTCTCGTGAATAGCCAAAATTAAAAATTCAGTCATAAGTCGCAGCCATAAAAACATGATAAGTAACCTAAAAAAATGAGCTCGCTACTATTATCAACACCCAAGGAGATATCATCCAACACACCAAGGGAGATCATGCTTGCATATGTCATATTAACCATACACTATCCACATGACAATCAGGTGACCAAATAGCAAGCTAGTTCATTAGTCAATCAACACATATGGCAAGATAAATATCAAATCAGCCAATAACACCAAGTTTTACCAAATTTTACGTCAAAATCATAGCAGGAAAAACCATGGACGTGAACACGCAATGAAAAGGGGCTCCAAAGCCCTAATTTCACTCTCAAATGTGTGAATTGGTGGCGCTCAACTCTCCCACTTATCTGCTCTATAACAAGTCCTAATTTTTTCAGTTCGAGTTTGGGAAGGGTTAAAACAGCATATTTGCGGAACACGCCTTAAGGTTGCAGATTATTGAAAACAACTCCAAGTTCGGTCTACGATACGTGTATGCAATATTTTACAAGATGACAATTAGGAGCTCCACACCATTGCACCTAGACAACTACATATGTACGATACGGCACACTCGTGAGGAAATACATCTCCCCTACATTTCTCATCTTGGCTCAAGCTCGCTGATGGACATTTCGTTGGGCGACATGGGCACGGACCTTCCCGTGGAAGCGCTCTTCTGGATGTAGAACGCCGGCCTGGTGGGGGCCTGCAGCGACACCGTGTTGCTGCTCAACATGACGTTCACGGCCGACATGGCTGGCCTGTGCGCCGGGTTCTCCTGCACGCACAGCAGCCCGACGTGGACGCACTTGACGATCTGGCCTCCGGGGGCGCGCTCGCTCAGGGACCGGTCCACCATTTCCGCGATGGTTCCCATGGTCCAGTGTTCCCATATCTGCGCCAAATTAGTATTTTGTTCAACTGCCGTTACAAGCTTAATTGGACTAGCAATGAAGTGTGCAAGTTGTTGGTGCTTACGATGCATAAAAGATCGACCGATTGCTCGCTGTTGTAGGAGCCGCTGTTCCTTCTCCCGTGACGATCTCTAGGATCAGGACGCCGAAGCTGAACACGTCCGACTTGATGGAGTAGTGACCACGCATGGCGTATTCTGGCGCCATGTATCCACTGCAAATTAAGAACATAATTAACTTCACTACATGTGATACTCTTTGATATCCTGTCATGGTGTTGCAGGTGGATAGCTAAATGTGCTTACTACGTTCCGACAACGCGGTTTGTGACATCCTACGATTGATCACCTCCAAAGAGCCTCGCTAAACCGAAGTCTGAAATCTTGGGGTTATAATCGGAGTCTAGTAGAACGTTGCTTGCCTTGAGGTCCCGGTGAACGATCTTCAGCTGGGAATCTTCATGGAGATACTGTAATCCTCGAGCGATTCCGTTTATTATCTTCAGCCTTCTTCCCAGTCTAGCAAACTGCTTTTGTCAGGATCTGCCATTCAAATGAGAAGCATTAGAGGCATGAATTGCTTGTGCAATTGGTGTAGTAGTGATAAATTGTTAGTAGGAAAGGGGGAAATGCACCGAAAAGATGGGTATCTAGGCTTCTGTTGGGCATGTATTCATAGACAAGCATCTTCTCATGCTCGTCCAGGCAAACGCCGACAAGCCGGACAAGATTCTTGTGCTGAAGCTTGGCCACCAAAACCAGCTCATTTTTCAGCTCTTCTATCCCTTGCCCAGAGCTCTGTGAGAGCCTTTTACTGCTATATCCTGACCATCAGGTAGGGATCCCTGCACAAATGGAGATGCCTGTAAGTAGTACTTGTTGCAAGGTATGTATATCTGCAAAGGCTCTGCTTTGCTTACAGTTAAAATGTTAAATGCGTACGAATACCTTGTAAACAACACCAAATCCTCCTTCACCAAGCTTATTGTTTTCAGCAAAGTTTTCTGTTGCGATTCGAAGTGTTGATAGATCTAGGATAAGTGAGTCGATACTTTCGATGCTCTCCGAATGAGATGCAGCTGTAGGAGATCACTTAGGAAGTAAACATACGGGGAAACCGATCATCTCATTGTCATTACATGGTTTCAGATTTTCAGAGGGCTTACACGGTAGTGGTGCTAGTGGAGGTGTTCTTGCCAGTCTTCTCCTCCAGAAACAAAAGCCAGTTACAGTGGCTGCCAGTATGGCAGCAAATACAGGCAGCACAATTGCAACAATTGTACCAGCCTTACTGCTCTTTTCGCCTGTAAATAGTATAAAACATCCGTAGCAGCACAGGTTTGTTCATTAGATACTCAAGCCAAAATCAAGAGAAGAATAGAGCTGAGGCCACACTTGAAAAAGCAAGGTTCCGATTGCCGAGTCTTTCAAATTTCCATGTTATAGAAAATTTGTTTTTCTTCTTTTAATATATAGTAACATCCCGAATTTTAGGTGATTCCAAAGATGAGTAAAATTTAAAACTTTTTGCATGCATCTTATTTCATTGGCTTTTATTGGAGTTTTTTGAAAAATAAGTTGCAAACCCAAATTTTTGTAAAAGAAAAATGCTCAATCAATATATTTCACTTTGAATTGAAAATCGAATCTGAAAACATGATCCAAGATTGTGGGCTACGACGTGCAGTGAGTCCTGATCGATGGAGGTAGCTCCGCAGACCTCTTGTTCACTGATGCTTTCAATAAGATGGGCCTCCCTCAAAGAAGGTTGGGGCTGATGGGCATACCACTACAGGGCTTTGACCACTACTACAAAAAAATGCTATATTGGACGTATCATCATAGAAGGTTTCCTCGAACCATCTGTATTAGATGGTTTTACAAGTGTGATTTGTATACTGTCTATGATACCCTACTATCACAGATGATTCTTGTTAATAACCATCTGCGATATTTTATAGATGGTTATTAATACGAACCATCTGTGATAATTGCAGACATCATAGACAGTTTTTAATTAGAACTGTATGTGATAGTTCACAGACGGTCATTACTATAAGCCATTTGTGGTAGTTGTGTATTACAGACGGCTTGTGGTTGGAACCATCCATGATATGCTTCCTCTCTCGATGCACGCCGATCGTTTGGCTCCTTCAATCGTGTTCGCTCCTAGATCGTCTCTTTTCTTATGAGCTAGATGTATTCCTTGTTGTATAAAATGATCGTCGCCATCGAAGATTAATCCTCTACGAGCACCTCATTGGCCGCTATCTTCCTTATCTTCCTTGTCTCTCAAGCACAAATAAATGGCTCCTATTCTTCCTTGTCGCCAACATTGAAGGCAAACCTAGCTATCCTAGACAAGCACATCACCGGCCGTCTGTTGGTAGATCTTTGTGGAAGGACAATGTGCCAACAGTGTCAGTGCTTACATGGTGATAAAGTTCTGTCCGATCACTCCGCCAGTATGAAGAAACTTGTTTAATGGAAGATTTGAAATTAATTAGCATAAAATCTCATAAGCACTCATGTGCTAATGACACAATTGCTTCCTGTTGCAATTAGAAGTATTTTACCGAATAAGATTCGAGTGACAATCATGAGGCTATGTTATTTCTTTAACGTAATTGCTCAGAAGGTCATCGATCCTGATGGACTAGATGCTCTACACAAGGAGGTGGTGACAACTCTATGTCATCTTGAGATGTATTTTCCTCTGTCATTTTTTGATATATGGTCCATCTCATTGTCCACCTTGTGAAAGAGATAAAGATATGCGACCCTGTGTTTCTACGTCATATGTACCTGTTCGAGAGGTACATGGGAATTCTCAAGTCCTATATACACAATCGATCTCGGTCGGAGGGCAGCATCATCGAAGGTTATGCAATCGAAGGGTTCATTGAGTTCTGCATTGATTACATGGCTCATGTTGAACCGATAGGTGTGCCACTATCTCGTCACGAGGGGAGGCTAGAGGGTATCGGGACCACTAGAAGGAAAGCATTAACTCCCGATCTAGATATGTATACTCAAACCTATTTCACGGTCTTGCAATACATTACTGAAGTGTCCCCGTATATTGAAGAGCACAAGGGCATGCTACGCCAAGAGAATCCAGACTGGTCGGAGGATTGGATCACGAGACATCACAACCGTTGGTTCAATGAATGGTTAAGGGTGCGATTCACTGGGAAGTTGTCAAGTGAAACGCTGCAATGGTTAGCAAGAGGGCTAAAATTTACAATTGTAACATGGCAAAGATACGATATTAATGGATACATATTTTATATAACAAATCAGGATAGAAAGAGTATAGTGCAGAACTCAAGTGTCTGTATAGATGCATTTCATAAGCTGTTTAGTACCGCTGCCCCAAGCTCCTACTACGGGCTTATATAGGAGATTTGGGATCTCGACTACGTAATTTTTAAGATCCCTCTCTTTCGGTGCCATTGGGTCCAACTCCTACAGGGTATAAAGGTCGATAAATATGGTGTCACTACTGTGGACCTCGAACGAGTAGGATACAAAGATGAACCATTCATACTTATGAGTCAAGTTGTTCAAGTTTTTTATATAACCGACCTGACAAATAAGAAGCACCACATAATTCTTCATGGAAAAAAATGATTGTAAGAGTTGAGAGTGTTGTGGATAAGAGTACAATCAATTTGATGAGTTGCCTCCATTTGAAGACGGCATCAGGCTCGAGGAAGAACCAAGGGATGAAGCAAGCTATATGCGTGTCGATCATTACGAAGGGTTTTATTTAAAAGGAAAATAGCCAAGTGTAATGATCCCACATGACGAATACCTATCTAGAAATTATTCCAATGTAATTAATAAACTTGACATGTAATTAAGGAATTATTCCATTGTAATTGATTTAGTGATTTAGAAATAATTACATCTGTGATTGTATCTGCTTACTTGTTTTCAAAGGGCATGGCTAGCATTTCTTGAGGCTAGTCGAAAAATCTAATATTGGCATGGGCTGTTTGATGGCACAAACCATCTGTGATATATGTATCACAGACGGTCCCATAATAGAACCATCTGTGATAAGTGCAACATTGTAACATCCCAAAAAATTTTATTTGCATTTTATTGATTTTCTGGAGTTTATTTGGATTTATCTGGAATTTATTTCAAAGCCTAAAGTAAGAATATTCATTTTAAGAATTTTTTTAAGCCAAAAAGAATTTATTTTTACTTCTCCTAAGTTATCCTTGAATTATAGTATTTTTGGGAATTTTCTAGAATTTAAAAATCAATTTTGAGAGCTAAAAAGTATTTTTGTAAAAAATTAAAATATCAAATTTAAGTTGAAAATATTTTTTCTAAGTCTAAAATGTCTCCAGGAATTTTTATGAATTTTTCCTAGAATTTTTAGACTTTAAATATTATTTTCTAAGTATTTATAAAACTATCTGGCATTTCTGAAAATTAAAACGAATTTTTAAAAGCCAAAAACCCCTCAGGCTGACACGTGGCGCTCCCGGATCGCATCCGCCCCACCGCCCGATTTAATCCGGGCCGTCCCCATCCACTTACCCCTTCGCTTGAGATCCAATGGCTCCGATTTGTACCCATGCGCGTGGCTCCAATCCGGCCGGCCGTCCGCCCTCCCTTTCTCTTCTCTCTCTCTCGTCGAAATGCGGGGCCCGCATGTCAGGCCCCTTCTCCCACCTCCCGTGCCCGAGCTCTTAAATGACGCCGTTACTTCTCGTTTAACCGGGGGAATGCCGCCTTTAAAGAGCCTCTTCACTCCCGCGTTCATTTTCGCCGCTTCCCCCTCCTTTAAACCTCTTTACCCCGCCGTTTCAAGCCGCCTCCGACTGCCTTAACTCCGGCGAGCTCATGCTCGGCCGTTACTCCTCCCCCGCGCCTTTAAAAGCCCCTCCCCGAGCTGCCCTCCCCTCCTTTGCCTCCCCCGTGCGCCGAGAGCCCCATTCCCCTCTCCCTCGAGCCCGAGTGCCGCATCCCCTTTTTCGGCGCCGACGAGCTCCGGCGAAATTGACGCCGCCTGCCTCCCGCGCTGCCGACGACGCTCAGGACTTCATGCGGCGGCGACCACCTTCCCCTTCTCCGCCGAGCGACGCCGCCACCGGAGCTCGTCGCCGAGACCGTGCACCGCCGCCGCTGAGACCTCGCCGCCGCCCCTTCCCGCCTCTCGACCCGCGCGCAGTGAGCCCGAACCCCGCCTCCTCTTGCCGTTGCACATCGCCGCGCCGCGGCATAGGAGCGCCGGCGAGCCGCACCGCCCGAAGCGCCGCCGGCGCGCGCGCCCGTCGGCCATGGCGCCACAGGCAGCCAGCGTGGCTACCTCGTTAGCAACCGGCCGCCACCTCCTCCCTTGGGCCACGTCGGCCGTGGACCAAGTCCACGATGGACTATGCCGACCCGTGAACTCAGTCCACCGTGAACCGGTCCCACATGTCATAGAAACAACCCCTTTTACAGTATGAAAATAATTCAATTTGAAAAATAAAATAGATGCTGACGTCATAAAGATGATTTTTCAGTATAAAAATAATGCAGAAAACCAGTTTTTTCTTTTTCTTTAGATTTAAACTTCCGAAAGCCATAACTTCTTCATTTTAACTCCGATTCAACCCGTTCAAATCTTTTTGAATTTTTGGATTTTATTTGAATTTGTTTGAATTTCTTTTGGTTCTTCGCGTGTAGATTACGACGAATCCGGAGAGTATTTCTTCGACGAATCGCAGCGAGACTTCGAGCAAGGTAAGTTACACCTTTGACCATGTTGATCCCAGTAATTTAAATTATTTATGTTATTTTAAATATATATATATATATATATATATATATATATATATATATGCATGCGTACTTTTATTCAAATTGGTTCAAATGTGCTTTAAACTTTAGTTACCCCCAAATTCCTTTGTGTAAGGCCAATCTTGATATTGAACAAACATACCTTGTCACCATAAATGAAAACCTAGTTAGTACATTAGTATTAACTAGAAAATTTTATAGAATTGCTTAGCCATGCTTAGAATAACCTAGGTGGGAAGAATGGTTTCACTTAAAATGATGATTTATAAAATTTATTCTTGACTTTGGTGAGTCAAGAAAGTCTATGAAAGTTTGATAAAAATAAAATTATAAAACCTGTTTTAGACTTAGGCATTGGTATGGTGGTGGGTGCTTGCTGGCATGCATCGTAGTTTGTTGACTCGATGTTGACTGCCAGGCACAAGGGGTATGTGGGTAGGCCTAAGTCAAATTAAGGACCGGTCTGAAACTACTAATACAAAGTCACACCGCACTACCACAAGTCCGGTATGGGACAGACTTGGCTAAGTAATTTGTGAAGTTCCATTTTAGTTTCACTATAGGCTGAATGTGAGCGTGGCGTAGACCATGAGAAGTCTCATATGGCACAAGAGGGGGCTCCAACATGTGGATTCATGTTGTGGTGAAACCTTAGTGGCGGTGTAACTAATTTGGTAATGGAACATTGGAACATCCTTGTCATGAACTCTCAGCCGCACATCTAAGGTAGTGTGTAAATCGCGTGGCAAAACGAGAGAACATGTCTTGTGGGTAAAGTTGTACACCTCTGCAGAGTAACAAACTATCCTGGATAGCCGTGTCCGCGGTCAAGGACATGCTTAGTATGGTTTTTCACGGATTAGGTTTTGGTTTTTCATAAATTTTGGTTTATGAAAATTTGTGAATCTTTTGAAAGATGGTCCGTGGGATACCCGTGATAGGTTAGTGTTAGGTTGTTGCCTGCACTAACGTTATTATTTTGTTAAATCTTGTTTTTATATATTGTATCAAATTCAGCTTTTGCACTTACTTTATTGTATTTAATTCAATAATGTTGTTTATGCAAATAAACCATATTATGCCTTCCTTTGTAACTCTTTATGCATGCATCAAATCTGTTATAATTCCTGGTGTAACTTGTGGAGTACTTCATGTGCTCACCTTGCTTAAACACTGTTACCAGAGGACGACGACGTCGACTATGTTGAGGATTGTGACGAATAGGCCACGTCTTACAGTCATTCGCCTGTGGGCAGGCAGGATGGGCTGCTCCTTTTATTTATCTTCCGCTATTTACTTTCTTGTTTGGCCATGAAGCCACCTTATTGTAAACTTGGCCATAAAGCCCGTACTTTTGCCTTATAATAAAGTTTGGTTATCATGCATGATATGTATCGCTGTTGAATCTGTGTGCACTAGCTTTTCCTGGGATAATGCAATTTACACAGTGGGTTCTAGAGTTGTTGTTCTGGGTCCTGACAAACATCACAGATAGTTCTGTAATAGAACCATCTATGATAATGTATAACATCACAGACTGTTTCATAATAGAATAGTCTGTGATAATGGTAAAATTATAGATGGTTCTATAATAGAACTATCTGTGATATGCTATACATCACAGATGGTTACATCATAGAACCGTCTATGATATTAATATCACAGACAGTTATTTAATAAAACCATCTGTGATAGTTCTTCTATAAGTAAGTCCCTTGCTAGGTTTTGCACTCTTACTCCTCTCACTCGCACTCCTCCATCTCCTCATCCACCAACCTTCATCTCCGCTGGAGAACTCGACGTCTCCATCCTCTCCTTCCTCACCTGGTGTGGTGCTCTCATCGCCTCTCCTCCGAAGGGTGGGGGACAGAGCATGCGGATCCCATCACATCCTACTACCGACTTCATTGACCTTATTTCAAAGAGTAGGGATGGAGCGTGTGGATCCCATCATGTCCTACTACTAACTTCATTGACCTTAGTCCGAAGGGTGGGGGAACAAAACGCGTGAATCCTATCATGTCCTACCACCGACTCCGTCGGCCCTAGTCTGAAGGGTGGGGGACGAAGTGCACAGATCTTATCATGTTCTACCACCAACTTTGTCTAACCTAGTCTGAAGGGTGGGGGACGAAGCACATGCATCCTATCATGTCCTACCGCTGACTTTGTTGACCCTAGTCCAAAGCGTTGGGGATGGAGCGTGCGCATCCTATCACATCCCACCACTGACTTCATTGACCTTAGTCCGAAGGTGGGGATGGAGCACATGGATCTTATCACGTCCTATCGTCAAATTTATCGATCTTAGTCCGAAGGGTGGGGGACAGATCGTGCGGATCCTATCAGGTCCTACCGTTGACTTCGTCGACCCTAGTCCAAAGGGTGGGGGACAGACCTCGGGGATCCTATCACATCCTACCGCCGACTAGGGAGCCCCATCCTATCACGTGTTACAACATCAGAACACAAAAGGTCAAAGGATGGGAGCCTCATGGGGAGGCCCCCGCCACGGCCAGACACTACGGACTACATTATGCAAACAAATAGGGCGGCCTCACACCTACTAGGAAACCCTTGTAGGCCCCACGCTAGAAGAACACCAGAGGACCACTTCCCCAAGCCATGCCCCTAGATTTGTAGTCACCCCTAGGGTGCGTCGCAGGGACACCTTTGCAGCAGCCTCACCCAAATAGTCCCAAAGGTGAGTACAGAAGGCACGAGCAGAGCGCTGTGTTACGTGGATCGATAAAGCATCATAGTGTTCCTAGGAGGAAGGTCCAAGGCTAGATCCGCTAGCTCGCCTGCATGTAGACACCCTTGGATGTGCAGTAGGCCAAGGAGTAGCTGTGTCATGACGTGCGAGCAGTGGTCCCCATAAGCGCACATGGCTCTTAGGGAAAGTGGTGACGCATCACATATGCATCGAGCGCTCCCCCCGTAGATCCTCTGGGCCATGTAAGGGCATCTCCAATGGTTATAGCTAGCAGCTAACTATAAGATTTCCACATCATTTATATAGTACACACTAAAGCTAGCATTCTAAAGAACTATCTATAAGGATAGCTATTTGATGCTTACATGCATACAATGAATTTATAGAGGTCGCTCGTTTGGCGTTATAGACTAGTGCTTAAGGAAGAGCTGGCTCGGTTTTTTTTTGCATACTCTCTTTCCTCCACGTAGGATATATGCTGATGTGTACATGCATATAGCTAGCTGACTCAGGCCATTGGAGATGCCCTTAGGGCATCTCCAATGGTTATAGCTAGCAACTAATTATAAGACTTCCACATCATCTATATAGTACACACTAAAGCTAGCATTTTAAAGAACTATCTATAAGGATAGCTATTTGATGCTTACATGCACACACAGAATTTATAGAGGCTGCCTCGTTTGGCGTTATAGACTAGTGCTTAAGGAAGAGCTGGCTCGATTTTTTTTACATACTCTCTTTCCTCCACATAGGATATATGCTGATGTGTACATGCATATAGCTAGCTGACTCAGACCATTGGAGATGCCCTAAGTGGGAAGGGACTTCGATTGCAAGGTCTCTTAACGCCGCCTCCGTGCTCGTGCATAGCCTCCTGTGCCACTACGGAGCATTGATCATACAAGTGCCGACCCTCCACAACTTTGGATTGCAGGCGGCCTCTCCTCTTCATGCGTAGCCACCCATCAAGGAAGTTCTCCTCTCCTTTGTCGCTCGTGTGTTTGCTTCACCGTAGCAACCTCTCAGCGGTCGTGCCTTCGCCCATTGACCTCGAGGAACGGACACGCCCTCATGCTCCTTCAAGGATTTGTGAAGGTGTTGGCTTCAACATAGGACACGCTCGCTTGTTCCCATAGGCCCGACTCTCCTAGAGCATCGCTATCTCGCACTACCCATGCCAGGCATCAACCTAGAAGCATTTGGGGCTGTTTGGTTGCTAGCCACACTTTGCCACTATTTACCAATAAAATTGCCACACTTGCCTAAGTTGAGGTGCTCAAATTCTTTACCACACCTTAGCAAGCTTAAGAGAATCTTGCCACACTTTTTTGAGTCATCGACGTGGGTCCTAGTTTGTCGGAAGGGAATCTTGCCACAACCGTGGTCAGCAACCAAACAGCTGCCAAGTTGGTCAAACTTGCCTAACCTTAGGCGTGGCAACCTGTGGCAAAGTGTGGCTGGCAACCAAACACCCTCAAAGTATGCCACACTCATCAAAAGAAGAGGGCAAATGAGAAAGAGAAGACAACAAAGGCAAAGCTCCGGTAGCCTCCAGCGCCCCAAAGGAAGCTCCGCACCGCACAACACCAACATGTATGTGTATGTGTATATATATATGTGTGTGTGTGTGTGTGTATATATATATATATATGTATACACACACTATAAGTCATGTTGAGTACACAATGTACTCAACCTTACTTAAATTATTAATTTAGAAAATGAGAAAGATATCATGCCCGACAACGTGTATTTTGCTCTGGGTACTGGGAAATTCGACGATGGGTCTTTTTAGGGTCTAATCCTAATCGGTTGCATGTTCGCTATGGAGGCATACCACTAGACACTATTTTGCTCTCTTGTTTATTTCCGCTGCGTTTTACTCTTGCTACCTATATTAATTTGGCCGGTCGGCCTTATGTTGTAAACTATTTATGCATCGCTTATATATTCACCCCTTGTTGTAAATTAATTGTATGCAATATGTATGGATGTGATTCCAATATTATGAATACGTGTACTAACCACTGATCGTGGGACTAGTACGGAACATATATGAGAATTTCGGGTATTCAACGCGTAGGATCCCACATATGTACTTGTAACCCTTATTATTTAATATACATATAGTAGGACCCTTTCCCACTATTTCATATCAAAATTCCAAGTGATAGAAATTTTATGTAAATATTTCAAAAAGAAAAGTTAAAGTAAAAAAGTACTTTTTGGTTTAAACAATAACAATTCCTATGGAACTATATTTTTCTATGTGGAACTTGACCGGCAAAGCAACTAGCTAGGAGCCTAGGACAACCTTTCATACAAAAAAAGTTCCCAAGAAACACCTAGGTGGGTAAAAGTAGACTTGGAAACCTGTATGACACTCCGTACGCTAAGACGCTAAGAGCATCTCCAACAGTATGAGCTAGTTACTAGCTCTAAGACAACTTCTCCAATAGTATTAACTTTTAGCACATAACTCATAACATAAATAGCCTCATATGACACTCTCACATAATCTTGGAATGTGTGTATGAGACTAACTCTTGATCAAGCAGTGGCGGACCCACAGGGTATGCGGGTGGGCCACGCAGATACCTCGCGCCCACCGATCGATCGACGGTTCGTCGCCGCTGCTCGCGCAGCTCGCTCGACGGTTCGCCTGACGCGCCCGCACGAGGGACTCAAGAACGACAATCAGACCTGCACTAATCGCGCATTCCCGCTAAACCCGATCGGACCCGCGCGATCCGGCTCGCTCGACGCGGATCGCACGCCGCGCGCCGAGGAGTCTCACTCCGCGGAGGTCCGTGCTTCTCCAAACCCCGGTTCTTTGATTGATTTCCGTGTTGGTTAGTCCTGCTGCTTTCGAGGCCAACCCGTAGCTTGTTTTGTTGGTTCTTTGGGACGTTTAGTTCCCTATTTGGCATGGCGAAATGGGTCTTGGGAGGTTTTGCTGGAGCCTAGACAGGGAGTTGGGGAGGATTTGGTCAAGGTTTCATGGGAGAAGATGTTCTCTTCTTTTCTCAATTGGGAGCTGTATTAGGTGCTTTGTACTGCTGATTGTTCTGTTTGAGAGCCTTGGATATGGCATTTTCAATAACAATCGTTGCCTTGTTGTGTTGGGAATCGAATAGTTTAGTTCCTATGATGGAACCTGTGTTTTTTTTGTAAGGAGATTGAGGTCAAATCAGCTATTCACCAGCATCCACTTGGAACATTTTACCTGCCCTTGTTAACAGTATGATACTTAGAGTCAAGTCTAAGTCGATTGGTTGCTAAGGTTAGCATTTTCTAATTATAGGGTAAAAGTAGCTTTACTTGGTCAAAATTTGATTGATTTTTGGTATTGGGGATAAAAAAAAAAGAGAGTACTTTGTGCATGATCTGGGTCATAGATGGCATGATCTTGCTTATATTGTAGGGAACAAAAGCAAGTAAGATTTCTGTTTTCAATGGTCTACTGGATGTCTTGCACTTGTGAATTGTGATCATTGCACTTGTCTAGTAAAACAAAATATGTTGAGATGCTTTGGATCATTGGGTGCATAAATTTGGATCGGTGATTTTAAGTTTTTTAAAAGCATGATTGCTTATTTATGTTACTAATTAAGAGATGTATAGCTTCAATTGTCTATCTCAGCATGCAATCTATGTGCTCCATTTGGCCATTGTCTCACTTACATCCTCCTTTAATGCTTTCAGGTGGGTACCACCATTCTTGTATCAAGAATTGTATCTCTGCTCCGCCACTAGCTGCACTCTGTCCTTTATAAGTCTCATAGCTCAATCTCATGAGATGACGACTCGGAAGCCTCCTGGTCTTCAGTTATTTGGAGGTGTCAATGAGCTAAGAAGTTACCAGACTCTTGTCTTGGTCCTTACATTCTTTGCGTACACTTGCTTTCATATGACTCAGAAGGTAACAAGCTTCCAACTTAATCCTTGAATTTAAGATTTATCATATTATTTAATACTTGTATACCGAATTACTTTACAATTATTTATCGAATTGGCAAATGGTTTTACCGAATTGCATATGAAAATTTTGGTGCGGCATACCTTTGTTAAAATCCTGGATCCGCCACTGTGATCAAGAGATAACTTTTCTCTCTCTTCTATTAAAATATGAAATAATATACTTAGAGCTAGCTCATAAGTCACTATTAGAGATGCTTTAAGTAACTAGCACGGAAATGTATTTCCCGATCATACGCCCGCCAGTCACACTACCTACGATTTTACAAGGAAGAGAGAAAACGACGCAGATTAATTACTCCAGATTCTTCTTTGAAATTGGCAAATTAGTCAAGCCAATTAATCGCGTGGACCACTCACCTCCTGTGGTGCCCGGCACAGCAGGCGGCGCCGGCGCCGGCGCCGGCGCGGCTTCCTCAGCCTGCAGCTTTACCATCGCGGGGCCGGTGTAGAACGAGGCCAGCTCGAACCTCATGTAGCACCGCGCGCCGACGCCCCTGGCGCCCTGCGTGCTTGGCACGAACGTCTGCCACCAACGCTCCACCAGGTCGTCGAGGCACCGCCGGCACTGCGCCGGCGACAGGTCCGGCGTGCACTGCGCCATGGAGTAGATCTTGGGGAACTGCGCGTCGAACCCCACCATCTCCCCCGTCGCGAACCGCCTGGTCGGGTTGCCGGCCGCGTACGCCGCGGTGGCGTTGAGGAGGCCAGTGACCGCGCGGTCGTAGCGGCCGACGTCGCCGTTGACGTTCCTGCTGTTGTAGAGGTTCACCGCCGGAGTTGTCCGTGGAGGCGAGGAAGTTCAAGTTGGAGAAGCGGAGGTAGCAGGGGTCGTTGACGATGGACACATCCTTGTCGTAGGGCACAGCTGCTGCGCGTTCTGGAAGGTGGTGCCGATGCAGGCGGCGCAGGCGGAGGCGTTGACGTCGCCGCGGCAGAGCGCGAGGGCGTAGGCGACATCCGGGACGGTGCCGGCGGCGCCGGATGCGAAGAGGGCGCCGGAGGAGGAGGCATTCCTGAGGAGGGCGGCGCCGAGCTGGTTGAGGTTGGCTTGGTAGGTGCTGTTAGCCAAGTAGTAGCCGTTGTTGCCGCATATCTGCCACGGATCCGCGGCGACCAAGGGGAGCGCGAGCACGGCGATGAATAGGAGCGCATGAACGGAGCCACCGTGCTGCATGGCGCCAACGGAGGAGAAACAGGCGAGCTAGCTCGCAGTCGGAGGGTAAGGAGGTGGTGAGCGAGACGAGCAGAGCGGTGGCTGCAGCCTGCAGGCAGCCTGCAGTAGTGCCTGCAGTGCAGCAGGGGGGAAAGGGTTGATTTGTTTGGCCGTGTGTTGACTCGTTGACGCGTGGAAGAATTGGCAGAGCAACCGTGTGGCGCCCTTGTCCGGCTGGTGGGCACCACCAGCGTGCGCCACTGTAGCACTCTAGCAGGTTACTGCCATCCATCTACAATTAGTGGCAGGAATGAAAACGAAGCTAGAAACACAATTGAACTTATTGGTCGAGTGGCCTGATGCATTTTACTTTACTCTGAATCATATTTCGATGCTGAAGGATTACTATTTTCCTAAATTATTAGTAGGATTGTAGTATCTTTTTTGTCTGAATTATTATAAGCCTAGACTCAAATGAGTAGTGCTCCTTCTTTGGAATAATATTTGCTTAGCCATTGCCATGTTAGTATATATTATATTTTTTCAGTGTACCTTAATTTGTAAATAATTTATATTTGACTACAGATTCGAGTAGAAATATTGAAATAGTCTTACTAACTGCTACTAATATCGTCATTCCTACAATTTGATAGATGAAAAAGGTCATGCAATTCTTTATGTTGCATCAGCCAAACATGCAAACTTTTGATAATTTACTAGGAAGGTTAATTTGTAATTCAATTAGGTTTCTAAGCATGTCTCTACAAGTGTCGAAGAGCTCAGGTATAAATGACACCATTGATGAGCACTCATCACAAACACCTAGAAGGAGGGCAAAGGTCTAGAAACATTTTGAGCAGTAGTTGCATGTAGTTGAAAGTGTCCTAAAGGTTGTTGCAAGTATTGCAAGTTGACTGTGACATATACCAATAAAACTGGCATTGTTGGGGAGGGCCCCACCTTGGCATCGTCGAACCATCATGCCAATAGGCCACCACCGGCCTAGTAAAAAGTGTAGGTTAGGAAATGTTATGTTTACCCCTATATGTATAGACTCGATCGGGTATTCATGTAATCGTAAGTGAGGGAAATGGATGGTTTACCCTGTAAGTGTAGACCTAGGTAGGGTAGTTATGTAACAAGCCTCCCATGGCTATAAATACATGCCTTAGGGCACCATGGGGAAGGTAAGAACTCAGTTGTTGGAAAAAGATACCTATACTCTATACAAGTATCGATGAATTGATGTTGTCTCGATCTTTCGATAAGAAGGATAATTCCGATTGGACGATGATCAACTCTCATGATTCAGACTACCAACGCAGCACGCATTTAACAAAGCAATTGCTGAACTAATCACCAAGTCGTTATCAATCGTGCAAAGACTCGATTGACCTTATCACGAGGATCAATTCATGCAAGCAATCAAGAACAAACAAGAACAAGTAAATAGCAATCTAAAATTGCAATAGAATTGAAGCACTTGATAAGGTGGGATTTTGAATAACGACCTTGACATGATGGTCTAGTCGACACACATAAAAATACAAGTTGCAATGAAGGCTAACTAAACAAACACAAAATCCAAACCCTAAAGTGTAGAACACATGAGACTATATGAGGATGATGGCCAAGGGATGAGCACACGCCCTAGGGTTACAAGGCTCATGGGCCCAAGTGGATGTGGCGCAACAACAACTCGGTTCAGAATTAGAGATGAGCAAACTATTTTGTAGATTGTATTGCGCTTAGAAGGAATTTGGAGGTGAGACTAGATCTGTTGGAAAGAGGATGAGATAATCTTTCAATCAAGTACTCGTGGAGCTCAAACGAGTCAGTATGTGAAAGTTATGATCATTTGAATTTGGTGCTATGTCCAGAGGCCAAATTGGATTCCAAAATGGATCCAACTTGAACTCTTGCTCATCTTGACACAAAAAGGCATGTGGTGTTGCACAAATATATATATATATATATATATATATATATATATATATATATATATATATATATATATATATATATATATATATATATATATATATATATATTCATCATTAGGTATCATCATATAGTTCATATAATATAAAGGTACTCCTAAAAATGAGCTCATCTCGATAATTTAAGTGATGCGAGGAATTCTTGCAATTGGAACAACAAGCATAGCCAATATGGTTGTATCCATAGGGTCATGTCCTCATCATCCTCTTCTTAAAAACAAAGCCATCCTCACTTTTGATAATCTGAAAATAGGGTGACAAAGAAGCCAAGGTGCCCGTATGGTATATGTATATATCATTCGCTTTAACAGCTTCTTCATTGTTGCATAATTAATGGTATAAGACAATGGCGATTATAAAAGCTCATTGTATTATTAACCCAAGAATAAATTTTCTCACACAAAGAATTATTGCAACTAGTTTTGCAAATTTAAGTGAAGTGGTTATGCAATTCAAATCTGAAGTTGTAAACTTGCAGTGGTAGCACATATGGGCAAAGCTACAACTTTGGGAATAAAACAAAATTCATTCATATAAGCATATTTCAATCGAGCAATGGCAAATTAATCTAGCAAGGGTGAAGAGATTTGTAAGTTCTTCCATAATTAATTATCTTTATTCAGATTATCCATACTAGATGGTGCTTAAGAGATGAACACATAGGTATAGGGTTGGCAATGGTGACCCGATCCCCGATCCCCGACGGTGAATTCACCTATTAGGGGATGGGTCTGGCGGATTTTATTCCCCGCGGGGATTTTCGTGGCAAAATACTGTCCCCGTCGAGGATGGCGGGGCCGGGGCCGGGGAAGTGATCCCCATCCCCGTTAACCGTCGGGGATCACTGACATGTGGGTCCTCTACATTTCATATAAAAATCAGCCAAAAAATCCTACCCTCACTCCCTCAGACCTCTCCCCAGCGCCAGCCCCAGCGCGCCAACACCTCCCTTCGCCCGAGTCCCGATCGCCCCTACCCCGCGCCCCCGGTCCCCCTCCTCCGGCGCTCCCTCCACGGATCTCGCGACGCCGCGGCCCCTCCTCCGCTCCCTCCCCGCGCCTCCCCGCCGCCTCTTCCCTTCCCGGCGCCTCTGCCCCTCCGCCCCTCCCCGCCCCGCCTCCTCCCGCTGCCCCACCGCCGCTCCCCCCCGCCGCCTCCCGCCGCCTCTTCCCCCCTTCCCCTTCCCGGCGCCCGCCTCCACAGATCCGCGACCGCGCGCCCCTCCCCTCCGCTCCCTCCCGCCGCCCCACCGCGCCGGCCCCCGCGCCGCCTCCCCGCCGCCTCTTCCCTTCCCTTCCCGGCCGCCCCTCCCCCTCCGCCCCTCCCGGCGCCTCCCCTCTCTCCTCGCTGCTTTGCGCGGGCTCCCCGCCGCCGCCCCTCCCTCGTCGCCCTCTTCCCTTCCGCGCTCCGCTCCACCCATCTGCGACGGCGACCACCAGCCGAGCTTCTAGCCTTCTACTCTCTCCAGTACTCAATACTCATCTTCTTCCTTGCTAGTTACAAGAATATGTGGATGTGATGTACTGATTTCCTGATAGTATGTGAAATTGTGATGTACTGCATTTCCTTGTAATTGTTGTTATGCTGAATTGCTGCTTGTATATGCTATTCTTGGTTAACCTGTTGGCGGGGAATTTTGCCCCGTCGGGGAACGGGGACGGGCCCAACTTGGCCCCGAGCCCGGGGCCGGGGTTCGGGGAATTTTATTTTCGCGGGGATCGGGGACGGGGATTAGGTCCCGTCGGGGATGAGCCCCGTTGCCAACCCTACATAGGTATTGTATGAGTACTAAATTTTATCTCCCTCTCATATTGAACAAGATTCAGCACACAAGTATTGTTGTCTAAAATAACAAACTTCAATTCATCCATGTGATCGCAAGTTATGCATATTCGATATACAAGAAATTGATTTTCTACACCATAATCTCCAATCAAATTAAACTTATACCTAGAGGTGTAAGCACTAAACAAGGATTTCGAACATACGAACTTAGAAACTTTCTATAGCATGTGATAATTTTATAGGTAGATCCAATATGATGTAACATAAAGAATTAGCAAGAGAAATTCTAGTCAAAACTTCTTTGTATCTAACCAAAGTCACATGATCATTATATGCAATTAATTCATCACATGAATCACTCAAAACAGCAAGTAATTTATTTATTTTATGATATGGTGCACTCAAGTCAATGTAGCTTGAATTCTCTACTTGAAACATGAGCGCGTCAAAATTATTTTCCACTAAGTTTTGCTCTAAAATAGCGAGAACAGTGGATAATTGTAGTTCTTCACAAGCATACTCACTGTGAGTGATGATAGCACCATGATCTTTACCTTTTTGGCTCTCCTCGATGATGTAGTTGCATCTATCTCTCATCTTCATTCTCAACTAATGGAGTCGTGGTTCAATCAGCTCATGCTCCTCTTTGGCATGGTTCTCAACTACATGCAACTTGTTAGTCATAGAAAAAGGCGCAAACACATGTTTCTTCTCATGTTTCTTATCGTCAAGCACTCTCAATTTCTCCTTAATTTGTCTTTCAACCTTACAAGCAAGTATAAATAAATGAGGAGAGAATTATATTCTTCGTGAATAAGGTCTGAATTTCTTTATTAAGATCACATAAGAATCTATTCTCTATAGCTTCAGCATGTTCCTCTAAGCCATGACACAATAAATGAATTTTTAATTCATGATTGTATTCCTCACTGCTTTACTTCATTGTTTTAAACATTGCAATCTTGCTAGCAAATAACAAAGATGATATTTAGGAACAAATTGATCTTTCAAAAGTTTCTTTAATGAATGCCACATTTGAGCACTCTTCCATGTCTACTTAAGTATTGCCAAAGGAGGAGAGAAATTGGACAAATTGGGTAGATTTTGCTTTTGGAGAAGAATGAAAAATTGGCTCAAAATTGCTCTCTTGTGTTAAGGGGACTTTATGAGTTTTTGCCTTTGCTGAGTTCTTACTCGAGAGTTTTGCCAAGTGCTTGCTTTTGAGTTTTGTCAAGTGCTTTCTCTCGTGGTCTATACCTTTGAAATTTTCTGTTCACAAATTTGGCTTTTCTTTCAAAACACAACTTATTCAAAAGATTTTGAGGTCTCACAATGTATTCATCAAGGAAAAGATTGTTAGACCATGTGGAGGTCGTGAATACAGTGATGATAAATAATTGACTTTTGGGTTGCATTGAAATTTGCATTTGTGAAAGTTTCAGCCATAATTGGCAATCGATAAGCATCAACAACAACAACCAACCATAGCAAATGATCAAGGTAAATCGACTCGGCAAATCAACCACGATGTCGACCACGGCGGATGATCAAGGTAAATTGACCATGGCAAATCGACCACAAACATGTCAACCATGTATTTCGATCATGGCGAATGACCATGGCGATAATCGGAAGTTTGGTCAAAAATAGACCCTGTACGTAAATACCAAATCTAGCCCCGAAACACCGTAATTCCATTTCTAGCCCCACTCCCGACCGCACGCTTAATTTGGCAACACATGGCAACGCGATGCGATCGCCGAATGCACGATCAAGATCGTTCATGCGAGTCGCGGCGTCGCGATCAAGACGACTCACCACGCGTGTGAGAAAGTCGCCGCTGCGCCGAAAGAGAGATGGATCGAGACAAAAAAACAATGGCAAATAATCTTTGGCATTAGCAGTGAGAACACTTGAATCATTTTTTCACACAAAGCTTACCTCAATGGCAAATACTCGATTGGCTTTTCTCAAATGGAGCAACAGCAAATGAATAGTTAAGGCAAATAATTAGCAAAGCAATGATGTCGGGCTTGAGTCGCGTGGTCGCGATCACCACGACTTGCATGAACGAGCAAATATGCGCGGCGACCGCACAACCGCCATGTGTCGTCGCCAAATTAAACGTGCAATTGGGAGGGGCTAGAAACGGAATTACGTGTTTCGGGGCTAGATTTGGTATTTACGTGCTACAGAGGTCTATTTTTGACCAAACTCGATAATCGGTGGGCTTTGACTATGAAAGCTAACCGGTCAAAAGCTAGAGGAACTACCATAGGCTATTGTGAACCGGTGAGCTCACGTTGTACCGATACCGTAGCTACAGCAATCGATCACATAATGCGCAAGGAATCGGTCATGTGCAATGTTGAACTGGTCGTGAGCTACTATAATCGGTCGGTGGTTGCAACTTCACAATGCTTTGTCATAGTCATAGACTTCTTTACGCTTATTGTCATAGTTATAGACTTCGCAAACTGGTATCGTAGTTATAGGCTTTATGATC
Source organism: Dendrocalamus sinicus (assembly GCA_036346575.1). Taxonomy (NCBI): domain Eukaryota; kingdom Viridiplantae; phylum Streptophyta; class Magnoliopsida; order Poales; family Poaceae; genus Dendrocalamus; species Dendrocalamus sinicus. Next base: position 8,561,378 of record CM070659.1, on the reverse strand, counting down.
CGTTATCTTAGACTTTGTGATCGATAGTCATAGACTTTGTGATCGCCATACCGTGAGACTTCACAAACCGCATTTGTATGCTTTAGTACTTCAATTTACTATCGTTGAGTACCGAGTACTCATGATCGATGGGCCGTTGGTCCGACTCGCTTGTGCATGGCAAACTGACTAGTCTTCATCGAGCGCCGCGCTACAATACCTAGTACTTAATGATGGGAAGTCGATAGTTTGTATTCGTGCACTGGTCGATACTTAGTGATCGGTCGCTGGTCGATAGTGCAATGATTGGTTGTCGATCGGTGGTCTATACGATACTTGTGATTTTCAAGTGTTCAGATTGGAGCGATAGTAATTCCGAGTACTTGTGTTTTCAGCACTCATGAGCTAGCGATCGGACTATGCATGGCGGGCACAAATGTCGAATGAGTGGTCTAAGGCCAATTTCTTGAAAGCGAGAGAATTTGTGGTCGTGGCTAGTCCGTTCGTGTTTACTCATGGTTGAGATTGTGGTCCGCGTGTGGACTAATGACTGGCCAAGTTGGAAAACTTGTATCAGAGAAAAGTTCTTGGTCATTGCATATGCAGGTTGGCGGAGACGGCCATAGTCGGTGACGAGGAGGATCGTGACTAGGATAAGGGAATCTCGAGGTCCGTTGGTAGGGACCGGATATTAATATCCTGATTCCTCCGCGGATTCCACCGCACTATTCCTCGGATCAGAGATAGTGCCTCACAGTGTTACGCGCCGAATATCAAAAATACATATCATGCGGAATCGTAATTAAAATAATAAACTACTCATGGGCCGAATAGGCCGAAATCATAAAATTGCAGCGAAGAACGGCTAACACAGTGGGACCTTCAGACATGCCCACAGTGCCAACCGGAGGTTCGCGACTAGCCCTTGACATCTTCATCTTCTCTCGCCAGCTTGTCCAATATTGTTGTTGAGGCGAGGTGATTTGATTCCCGAGTCCTAATTTTGTCGCAAAGCGAGCGTGAGCACTCCGACCCCGCGTTCCCGCGAGCCAATACACGTAATGCAAATAAATAGTATGCATGGCTTAACAAAGGAGAGGCTCAGTTATTTTATTTGCCAAAAATTGCTTTAGTAGCATTATCATTAAATCACAAGCAGTTATAAATTTACATAATTCTCCACACCACGATCGCCATAATTGACTTATTTCACCAAGGACACACGCCCCATCGATTGGTCGCCTAAGACTCCAAACAACGAGTGACATCATTTAATGAATCCACCAATCATATACTTTCTATATTGATCGCTAAAACTCCAACAATGGGTGTAATCATTTACTGATCTATTGATCATCCAATTCTCTTCACTTTGTCTAAACATTCCATTATCTATATGAATATAAGTATTTCCACCAATTCATAGATTCAATCTCGGTTCACTATTTCCAAACTTCTTTATTTTAGATCCACCAACATCTTGTGTATTCTAAATTCTAACAACCAATCTTGTAATCGCTATTCATCAACTCTCCATTTCTAAATCCCAATGAATAACCAACACAATTACCTTTAAAACCACCGAATTCATTAGTATTCAAACCTTTGATATTGACCCAAAACCATAATTTACTCTTCCAATCTCATTTCCCATTCGCTATCACTAACTAATTCTCTAATATACTCCATCAAAAATATCAATGTTCAAGTTCTACGACTCACCGTATACATCCTCTCTCAAATATCACCGATCAATTTTATAACCCAATAATTGTTATTACTCCTCCAATATTCCTAGAAATTTCATTCATCCATCTAGTATTTGATCAAATCCTATTAATCCCATCATTGTCAACATCTTCCAAGAATTTATACTAATTATCGTTGTTGTGATCCAACAATTACCTTTATATTCCTTAATTCGCAAAGATCACTTAAATCATCTATCTAGCCTATATATTCATTTTGGGCTCCACCAATTTCTTTATGCACTTCCCATAAACAACCATCTTCTTTTCTTACGACTCCCATTATTCTTCCCATATTTTGCTTTGTAAGAATAGAA